>CM031983.1:6400227-7092558 GCA_018804465.1 Populus tomentosa | reverse complement strand
CTATCTTAAGAATTTTTTAGGTGGTCTTTAATCAGTCACTAAAGCAGGATCCTGGCATGTTAAAGTGAAGATCACAGTTCAAATCTGTCTTCTTAGCATCCCTGTTAATAATAAGATTTTTATTTTGAAGCATTAGAAAAGGCATAGTGGAACCAACAATGCCAAGACAAGAAATAATGCAACTTTAAACGTTGAAGTCTAATGCTATAGCGACAGAGTTCTATACCCATGCTTGCATACATCAGACAATGATAATAAAGAGAGGCCTAACTGGTAGCTGTTGATCTCTTGATCCACGAAATTTAAGAACAAAATGTGGATAAACCATGGTTGTAGGCAAAGAAAACATTGGAGAACAAGCAAGCATTTCACATAAAATGGCGTTAAGGTATAAACTAGATGAAGTCTATCGAAGATATCCTGAACGTAGTTAAGACTTAAGAGACGACACTTTACAGCTCTGTTTTGGAATGTCAACAAGGGCGTTTGTATCCGCAAATCAAAATTAGGACGCTCTTCACAGTTCAACTTTGCAGGGGCAAGTGGCTTTGGCTAGTGACCTTGTTCAATAAAACTGGCGAGGAGCTACAAAAACAAAATAAATTCCATACGAGCTCCTTTTTGAACTCTCAACTTTCCTGCTTTCTAATAAAAGTAGAAAGATCTGTGAGCGAATTGATACAAGACAACGGCGAAAAAAGGAGGAGCAACTTTGAGCGGCTCGTGATGCCCTAAGCTAGGCACATTTAGAACCAACTTCAGAAGGAATTTTCAGCACATCATGTTGGATTAAACTTTCCATAATGATATTTCCTTTCCGTGCAAAGTTCTTTGAACCTAGATCCATCCGCTAACGAGCCTCAATCTCACCCCCTTCACATGCTCTACTAGAACAGAGTCGCTACAAGGGGATTTTGGTTTCCAAAACCGTGAGGATTTTGCATCTCATTGGACTGACTTTCAGTTACAAATCCGAGAATTTTTCGAGTATAAAGTTTTTGCCAAAATCCTAAGGAGAGGAAACCCTTTCCTCCCGTGATATCCTCCGACATCAACCAAGTATCTGCAATTAACCACGTAGACCCAGAGTGGTAGGAGATTAAACCTTTTTCTAGAGATGTCAACTATATTTTAGCTCCTTATTGCAATATCTCGCGCTAAGTTGCTAGATGTCACAGGACATCAAGCTTTGGCAGATTTTGCGACAGCAAGCATGAACGTTACCTCATATCCGCCAAATCTTAAGAAACACATGCCATCCAACAATATACAATTGTATTTGAGCATACGCGCGTTCTAGCTGCTGTTCAGTTTTCACCATCGCAATATGCTTAAAGCAATGAAGCTGATATTGAGTTCAATCATTTAAAATATATCAAGCATTTAACTAGGAGAGTAGTCGTCAGTCAGCTAAATAGGATTCTACTCCATATCAAAGAAAAAAACAGCAATAGATTCTTGTCCCATTTCAAAGGCAAGTAAATTTAATCAGACCATAAGAAATAGAAACCACGAAAGCTAGTGTAATGGTAGCATTAGTTAGCAAAAGAAAACACACCACAGCTGCGTTTGACTTTTAAAAAAGTGAGGAAGTAAGTTCAGATACATCAGAAACAACTTGATCATAATCTGCCTTCAATTTTTCTTGATCCTCCTTGCCTATCTCCCCCTTGGTAGGCTTGGTTAACACTAGAACACAACAAGTAGGCCTTTTGGTGGCCCCAGCGCTAGCGAGGTCCTGAAAAATAATGCCACAAGATGACCATGAAATTATTGACAAAGAATTGTAAGCCCAAAGAAAGGATTCTTCCACTTCAATAAGCATCTTGAATCGTTCCACCTCCATGAATTTACTAATAAGATACCAGGATATTAAAGGTTCGTAGAGATGTAAATCTCTGGAATAATTTCTTAGGGTTTGGGCCCAAACATTAGGAAGATTGGGATTGCTTCCCAAGTAACATGCACAATTATGATGTTGATTGGTTCCATAACAAGCTAGATGTATAGGTAAATGTTTGATGAAAACTGAACCGTCCAAACAAGAACAGAAAATAGTACATAGCTGTAATTCTGATTCAAAATGATAAAAAGAAAAAACTAAAATATAAACATTACAACTACTAAATGGTCTGTCTTTCTTTTAATCAAGCGTGATGAACATTATTACAGAAATAGCATTCCAAGAAAGAAAAAAATCTAAGCTTAAACAACACTTAATAGAAAACGAAAAGGTCCCAACAGAAGAAATAAACTTGCAGGGTACTAGGGTTACTTGGCACGCTTTTTTTAGATATGATTAGCCCGTCAAATGGAAAAAAAAATATTAAAGAAACATTACGTAGCTTGGAACTTACTTCTTTAGAAGTAACATAAACATAAGGAATGTCAGCCTCTTCACATAGGATGGGAACATGAGTAATGACATCGATTGGCGAAATGTTTCCAGCTATTATGCATAATCTGTCACAGAAACGAAAATTTGAATTAGTTTAAGCTATTTATTCATCACAGCTTACAGTCAAATAAAAATTTTCAGAAGTAACAAGACAGACCCTTTATGGCCACGACGAATGCTCTTCACTACTTCCTTCACTCCTCTCTTCAAGCATTTTGATTCGGATGCTATACATACACAAGCAAGTAGAGAAAAACAAAACCGAAAAATAAGGACCCCAAAAAATAATTGCAAACCATCAATGAAGTTGCTAGTTAATAGTTAAAAATCAGTACCTTTACGAACGAGCTTGAGAGTTCGTTTGCAGAGTTTTTTGCCAGCTAAGGGTTTGGCAATGGGAGCCAAGCTTGTTATCTTCTTCTTCTCTTTTATGTTTGATCTCTCCGTTTCGCTATCACTTCCCATCTCTGTCTCTGTCTCTGTCTCTCTCTCTGCAGCTGGAAATCAACAGGCGAAGGTGGGTGGCGGGGAATGGTAGAGTTTAGGGTTTTATTTTGTTTTCTAGGGTTTTAACATTTGTTAGCCCTGTTGATCTGGACCTTTCGTTGTGAAGAAATTTAGAACGAAAAAATCAACGGCTAGGGATTCTTTAATTAGTTAAGCATAAAATTAAACAAGAAGGGTAAAAAAACGAAAAAGTAACTGTGGGCAATCGAGCCCAGGTCTCTGCCACCTCATTTAGAGGGTGTTTTGTATTGGGCCCAAAACGCTGTTTAAAATTTTTAAAACAAAATTAAAATTAAAATTATTTTTTAATTATTTTAATTTTAAAAATAATTTTAAAAAAATTTATTTTAATATATTTTGAATTCAATAATTAAAATATTATTTTAATTGTTGAATTATCATCACATATACAACTTATATATCAAACTTATTTAATTTTTATTTTGCTACAAAAAAGTTAAATCTAATGGAATTCTGCTTATAGTTTTAACACTTGGCTCGGTCTAAGGTCAGGATTCTGGATTTTGACCGGATCATTGGGTTTTGACCGGATCGCTGGGTTGGTCGGGTCAAACAAAAATTTTAACTAAAATGACGCTGTTTTAGTAAAAAAACAAAAAAATAAAATAAAAGTCAACGAATTCGCTGCCAGGTCTTGCTGAGTCACACTGAGTTTTTTTTTCTTTAATTTTTCTTCAATCCGATCTTGTTTTAATATTAGATCAGCTGGATCTCAGGTCAACCCGCTAGGTCAGATTTCAAAAATATGTTCTGGCTTTTACTGGGCATCATATTCACTCGAGATTAGGAAATAAATCTCTTTTCTTGGACATCATATTTCCTAGTGAATTGCTGGTCAGATCTTCTTCTTCTTTTCCAACTTGTTTGTCCCTGTTTTTTATTTTAAGTTGACTGACATGCCCTTATTTTTCTTCAATGATAATACATTTGCTGTGGGCTTATAGCTTATCGAACAGCTAATATTTAGTTAAATGACTTTATTGTATTGCTAAGGTTATCAATATATTATATATTATGTAATTTGCTGGTATATTTATTATTTTACATGGTAATTCTATTTTTTCATGCAGGTAAAAAATCGTTATCAAATCTTATAGACTTCAAGTTATAATGCTCTGGGTTAGTTTTTTTTTTTAAATCATAAATTTTATGCACAAGACAAGCACAATATAGACATATTATTTGGATGTTTTCTTTTTAGATAAAACAAAAAATATGATACTCCCATCAATAACATTATTGGCAATCACATTCTCATAATCACATTCAAAAAAGGATATATAAAGATCCACATGTTAAGCAACATTCAGGTAAGTTTTATTATTATCTTGGAAAAAAATAAATAAAAATAATTAAAACATAAGGGACAATATATACACAAAATAAAATTATGTTTGATGATGATATACAATACATACTATAAATACCTTTTTTATTCTGTCTGGTTGACAAGTGACAAGATATAAAAAAAAATACATGGATTTTTTCCCCTTAATATACATTATTGGAAATTTTGCAATGTTTGAAAAATAAATCAATATTGTTTCATTAACTTGTATAGCTAACTTAAAATGGTGATTTTTTCACTGGTAGAAAATATTTTATAATTATGGTAAAAAAGATAATTTATTACAAAAAACAATATATTTAAATTATGATTACCAATTCATGTTTCATTTATTCAAAAATATTTGAAAATAAAATATATAATTAAACCAATTATATATCAAATAAACCGATGCAAAGTTAAAATATAACAAGAAAACATAATATAATAATTTCATCATGAAATGCATTTTTTTTTGTTTGTTATCATCCAATCTTCACCTATCATCATTAAATCCAATTTCTTTCAAAATATGATCAACTTTCAATTCTTTATATTTTATACGTTTTAGTTATTATATTCATTTTCAATGATGATATTCATTTTCCTTCACAGTGTCAAAAACTCGGTAATAAAAACTTCCCTGCATAGTTTTTAATAAAAAACACATATTATCTGGTTGATTATTTTTTATTCAACTGGTAAAAAATTAATTTACTCCAATTCATTATTTTTTAATTGTTAGAAATTATAAAATTGTATAGAATAATTTTATTTATTTATTCTGAACAATTGATTTTTCATATCAATTTGATGAAATAAAATAAATTAAAAACGAAAAAGGTGTGAATATAAAGAATTAAACTTATAAGTAAAAGGAGAAAGACTTGTTTTTTATTGCATATTTAATTTTTTTGTTTCTTAGTGTTTGATGTGAATTGTAAGATTTGATTGTATAACTATCCGAAACAAGAGAGAGATATACTTAGCCGAATGACAGTTTTTTATTTTATGTTTATATGACAACTTTTTTCACAGGGTTTAAACGTCACTGGCAAATAAATTTGTGACGTCTGAGAAAATTGCTGAGTTTGCGACCCCTAAAGCCCTCTCGGTTCGAGGAGCTAAGAATCCAAGATGCACTCGCCCTCGGTCGTCAGGGGCAACGCTCCGGCCCAAATCAACGAGCTATTCGAGTATCATGACTCATGAGAACCAGGGGCCGGTTTAATGAGCTGAAACCTACACTATTTTAGCCCAAGTAAAAATGAAGAGATAGCAAGAGGGATTAGTGGCTGTTTTTTAAATTATTTTTATTTATAAATATATTAAAATAATATTTTTTTATTTTTTTAAATTTATTTTTAATATTAGTATATCAAAATAATTTTAAAATATTTTTTTTTTCAAGCTTTATTAGTTCAGGAGGAACAAACTTTATTTGATTGTTATCACTACAATAAACCCCAGCAGAACATCTCCAAAAAAATTCTTCACTCGACCAACAAGCAGAAAAAGACGTTAACACTCAACTATGTCATTTTTTCGGATCCCGGTTCTGTACAGCTAGAAATTGAGAGACAGCTTTAGAGCTCCAATATGTGGCTAATATACAACAAGCATGTTTTCATACGTTGTATCACATCCTTTTGAATGTTCATAAATGCTTTCTGTTTGAAAATCATGTCACCTGGGTCCAGAGAGCTCCATTGCCTGGACAAGCAGCGAGGAGTCATCAGTCAGATCAGAATATCTTTCCGAAGAGGAGAACTCGTTGGCTCTTGATCTAGATTCTTCAGCTCTCTGAGAAGCTTCCCACTTTTCAGCGAGCCTGTCTCCTTCTAACATCCGAACCACTTCTGACATTTTAGGTCTATGACTTGGAAGGTTTTGGGTACATAACAGAGCTACTTGAACTATCTCTTCAAGCTCGATTCGGTCGAAGTTGTTTTTCAGATCCTTGTCAACTAACAATTCCAGCTTCTTTTCCAGATGAATCTTCTTCACCTGTAATTAAGATCATAAATTCAGACATGTCCGGAAATGGGACTTGGATTAGCCTGAAAAGTATCTGAAGGCGTGTTTGTTTAGCTTACCCAGTCAAGCAAAGCTCCCTTCTGGTTCGTTGACTTCCCGAATTCCAGAGCTCTTAAGCCAGATATTAATTCTAGCAGAAGTATTCCAAATCCAAAAACATCTGTTTTCTCAGAGGACTGGCCTGTTGATAGATACTCAGGGGCTATGTGCCCCACAGTGCCCCTCACAGCAGTTGTCACATGTGAGTCCCGGTGATCCAACAGCTTTGCCAATCCAAAATCTCCTACAACAGCCTCGCAATAATCATCAAGCAATATATTTGCAGCCTTCACATCCCTGTGAATTATCTTGGGATCGCATTGTTCATGCAAGTATAATAAACCCCTTGCTGCTCCTAAGGCGATTCTCTTCCTCGTACCCCAATCCAGGGCTGGTTTGGCTGCAAGAGAAACGAAAGGCACAATTTTCATATCTTGATCAAAGAATGGTCAATCATATATATGTTATGAGACTCGCAGGTTGTAGGCATCCTGTCTGGAAATCAGAGGTATATCAGAATAGAGTTAGCTATCTTGATGGATGCATTACCCTTGAGACGAGTAGCAACACTCCCATTAGACATGTACGGGTAAACCAATAGCCTTTCAGTCGTTGTCATGCAAAATCCATGGAGACGAAGTAGATTTCGATGCACTGCTAGGCTGATCATCTCAACTTCAGTCTGGAATTGGATCTCGCCACCTATGGCATTTCCATCTTTGAGCCTCTTCACTGCCACAACAGTTCCATCTTGGAGATACCCTTTGTAGACGTTCCCAAAGCCACCTTTTCCTATCAAGTTCTTGCTGCTGAAGTTGTTTGTAGCAACCTGAAGTTCTTTGAATTGAAAGCTCCTCAAGTTTCCGAGGCTGAGTTCTTCATTATGTTGTTCTGATGTTTTTGAAAAGATAAAAATGTTAGAACTATTGACATGTCCGTTGCTATCAACCACCCGATGCTGTCAACAGCTTTATATTTTTCAAGTCTATTTATGCCATACTAACCATTAACATCAAAGAATATTTGCTGGTTGTGTCTTTGTCTCCACCAAAGAATGAAGCCAAATCCAAGAACCAACAGGCAGATGCAACCTAGGCTTGAACCAAAGGCCAGGGCAATTTTGTGGCTCTTGTTATTTCCAGAAGGCTGAGAATCTTAGGAAACAAAGAAAGACATTTGAGCATAATTTAAAGGGAGTAATATAGGATTCAAGATTTGAAATTCCAAACGCATAATGAAAGTAAAACAATCTCAAAAAGCATTTGATAGCCTAGAAAGGATAAAACAATCATGATCTTCAAATTATAGTCAAAAGCAAAATAATTGCAAATTAAAAGAAAGCAAAAGGGAAGCGCAACAACAGCAACTTTTAGAGCAGAAGAAGTTAAAACTTGAAATTAAGTAGGTAACTTTGTAACAGGCGGCAAAGACAATTACTTTGTGAATTATTCAGGGCCACAGATTGTGGAACTGGTGTGGTTCCAGCACAGCCTTGCTCAGTTCCACATATCAGAATTAAACTTATAAGTAAAAGGAGAAAGACTTGTTTTTTATTGCATATTTAATTTTTTTGTTTCTTAGTGTTTGATGTGAATTGTAAGATTTGATTGTATAACTATCCGAAACAAGAGAGAGATATACTTAGCCGAATGACAGTTTTTTATTTTATGTTTATATGACAACTTTTTTCACAGGGTTTAAACGTCACTGGCCAAAAAAATTGTGACGTGTGAGAAAATTGCTGAGTTTGCGACCCCTGACATTAAAAAAAAAGGGAAAAAACCAGAGAAAAGAAAAGGACAAAAAAATAAAGCCCTCTCGGTTCGAGGAGCTAAGAATCCAAGATGCAGTCGCCCTCGGTCGTCAGGGGCAAAGCTTCGGCCCAAATCAAAGAGCTATTCGAGTATCATGACTCATGAGAACCAGGGGCCGGTTTAATGAGCTGAAACCTACACTATTTTAGCCCAAGTAAAAATGAAGAGATAGCAAGAGGGATTAGTGGCTGTTTTTTAAATTATTTTTATTTATAAATATATTAAAATAATATTTTTTTTATTTTTTAATATTATTATATCAAAATGATTTAAAAAAATAATTTTTTTTTTCAAAAAACAATATAGCCACACCACTTATTATTTTTTTTAAAAAAAAAATCATCATCACAGGAAGATCAGCGGACACCCCCACTTAATTTTCTCAGATTCCACATACCATGGCCACGGGCATTTCGAGAATACAGTACTGTTAGTGAGAGGGCTAGTCAATTGCCAACATTGCTAGATTATGCCTCCCGAAATTGATTTGGATGATTCATTTATATGTTGGAAATTAACATATTTATATTTGATTGGATATACTCGCTTAAATTTTGATTTGTTATATAAATGTGCTGGAGTCTCTTTATAATGTGAACGTGAAAGGAAAATAAAAATAAAAATAGCATCTTTAATGGAGTTATATAATCAACGCACACTCTCAAAAAATTACCAGATTGTATTTATTTCATGGCTGAACCTCGAACTAGTTATCCAACATCTATAAGTTTTTCCCGACTATATTTATATTCTCAAGTAATAGATCCGCAAAAAAATAAATAGAGAGGAAGCATCCGCAAATTCTTAGTAAATTGGCATCTCGTCGAGAAAGTTGACAGCTCAGGGTCCGACTGAGAATTGCAGAGGCTTCGAGGACTAGTCGTATTCTTGCCCTTCCTTTGTCATGTTGATTGACCCGCCTATCTGGAAGAAGGCGAACTCAAGCTGCAACCGACAATTGCATTAATATTCAGATTTCAAAGTCTAAAATGTGAGCTTCTATGAATAATTGAGAAGACTGCCAGAGACTTAAACAGAGATTTTTTTTTTTTTCATACAATATGTATGACCCGTCGTGTCTCCCATCCCATGTACAGTATATACAACTTCAAATCCCTCTGTCAACGACATGACTTTAGTTTTGGGTGGGCCCGAATTATAGGCTACTTAAAGGCCACCCTTATTGTTCGCAGACAATCTTCGCTGGGTATCTAGTTCCTGTCTCAGATGAATATATAGTGGCTTGCATTATTGGGAAATTATCTCCAATAATAATAATAATATAAATTAAAGTATCTAGAATTTAAATCTATTTCAAGTGAAGCTTACAGTAATATTATCTTTCGAACAAAAATATTAAATAACGTCAAGAGTAGTGCTCCTGATCAAAAAATACAAAGAAGAACGTCGAGACTTGCATGTATCTTCAAGATTTTACGTCTAATCTTGCCATTAACTGTTGTCAGAGTCAGCTCGAGCTAGCTGGAGAAAAAAAAAAAAAAATTCCGTCCACCGGACGACCAACTTGCTCTCTCCTTAATTGAACTTCCAACAACTGCGAGAAAACCATTTTCTGGTATCGGTCCAATCTACTAATTTATTGGAATTAATCATTTCTTGCTGTCCTCTTCAAGGCTTAACGTGAGATCTTTTGTTGACTGTCTCTGGCTTTTTTTTGAATAAATAAATTAAATATGAGGCATAACCCGAAACAAGAAAAACTACATGCTAGTCAAGCGGGGATTCAGCAATCAATAGAGTTTTATATATATATATATATATATATATATATATATATATATATATATAGTCGAAGTTTTATTGATAGCTATAAAAATCATTAAATCAATGGAATTTTGAAATAAAATACAATGATAAAACTGAAAAAAAGGGGCAAACACAGACTGCAGGACTCGAACATGTGCGGGGAGCAATCCATAATCAAAATGGGTGCATTAAAAATGGGTACCTGAATCAAAATAATGCCCAACCTCATAAAAGTCAATTCCGAGTCCCGTTTATGATCTCGTCTCATTTGTTTTTATATTTTAAAAATATTTTAAAAAAATTAATTTTTTTTTATATTTTTTATTGTTTCAAATTAATTTTTTTTTAATATTTTTAAATTATTTTAATACGCTGATATTAAAAATAAAATTTTAAAAACTTAAAAAAATAACTATTATTATATTTTTAAATAACTAGCAGGTCTCTTTACCCGGTAAGTCCGAGATTAAAATAGATTTTATTTTATTTTTATTTTTTTGCTTTTTTTATTAGCGTGGGGCGTCCGGGCCAGCTTGCGCGCACCACGACTAATCCTCACGGCTCACTGGACATCCTGCAAGCCCAGGAGCAAGGTAAGGTACCGCGGGGATGACAGGCGTACACATAGAGGGTCGAACCCGGAACGGGGACGGAACAAGTCACATGATTGACCACAGCAGCTGGACCCTCAAGTATAATAGATTTTATTATTACTACTACTACAAGGTGACATTTACAGTACAGTTCGAGTAACTTGAACATGTGTTTTTCTTAAGAAACAGGCAGCACCATCTGAGAAAACTATAGTGATTTTGTGAGACACAGTGGTAGGTAATCAAATTGATAAAAATAAAATAAAATGTTATCGTTGAGTTACTAGTGCGAGCATCACCAATGGTTCTTCGTGATGTTGGTCAGGCTTCGTGAAGAGAGAGAGGAGAGATTGTGACACTTGATATAATCCAGGAAAAGAGAAAGGATGCTAGGTAGCTGTTCACCAACACAAAACATTTATTTTTAGTTTTCTTTTTTTTTTCCATAATTTTTCTTCTCCAGTAGAAAACTACAAAACACGTTTTCATTTTTTAACGTTTCAGAATATTTTTCTAACCTAAACAACTGAAAAATATGTTCATATTATATTGTTTTTTATTAGAGAAAAATAGCAAAATAAAAATATTGTTCAAACTAAACATGTTTTCTACATTATTCTTTACATTTTGACATGCACAGATATTTTTTTATCATTATTTTGAGAGAAATTCTCCATATAGTTAATTTGAATAAGATATAATAATAAACATAACAATATAATATTTTTACTGTTATAATGTATTAATAATAAATTAAGTTTACAATTAATTAAGATACAATTTTTTTAATGATTATTATAATCATGACAAAACTCATTTGTTGTTATTCTCATATTCACATAAAAGCTTTCTTGCACCACACTAATATAGTCATCGTTAGAAACTCCAATCATTCTCTGCCACATATTCTGTAAATAATCGACCAATTGTATCTTTCATTTAAATAAAAATATGTAATGTGCATCAAATATTTAAATTAATTTTTATCATTGTAGTGGATAACTTGATTCGGTTTGAACTGATGTTAAATTTGGTCACGGTCAAAATTTATAAAATTTAAAATTCTAATTTAATTAGATTTTTAAATTTAAATTAAACCAAACTTAACATGAATAACCTTACCATACCATTACATATATATAAAATAACAAAAATATAGTTCAGCTGATTATGTTCTGGATTTATTTTTTAAAGGTTATTAATTCGAGTCTCACAGACATCAAAACTATTAAAAACTTATATAATTATTAATTTTAGGTCCATAAAATTAATCAATATGCATCTAAATTTACAGAACATATACAGTACTAATAATAAAAAATTACTCCATCGTTTTTACATATATTATATTTTCAGTTCTACGAGAGACCATGTGCAGGTCGCGTTATAAATAGATACCCGTACTGACTAAAATTGATTGTGCAGTATCTCTGTTTTAGCCACGGATAAAGATCTTGTTCTTATCCACCATGAATACTCTCTTTTCTTCCAAAATGTTGTTTCCTTGCTTCCTTTTCTTCTTCGTTTCACTTGATTGCATCTCATGCAGCACTGGTAAAATGCTTAACCAGGACGGCCTTGAAAACTACTTCCAGCTCGCTCTCCCTGCAGTCGTTGGACCAGAAAGCATTGCCTTTGATTGCAATGGCAAAGGACCATATATTAGTGTCTCGGATGGCAGGATCCTCAAATGGCAAGGAGCCAAGCTTGGTTGGATAGAATTCTCTGTCTCTTCACCTCAAAGGCAAGACCTCAAGCCCTTAGTGTGTGTGTGTGTGTGTGTGTGTGTGGTGTGTGTATATATATGTATATGTGCATGTGCAGTTCAATATTTTGTTGTCCATCTTCCTTTTTAATTACACATACTACTTAAGTACTTCATACGTCTGGTAGTCTGAGTGATTTCATCACATAAATCCTCAAAGACATGCATCAAAATCAGAAACAGAACTAGCAGATACTCAAATTCATTACCAAAACTAGGGCTCAACTTAGCCTCTCATCCAAACCACACACAACTAAACAGCTTCTGGACCTGTGAGTATAACAATGAGTTGAACCTCCTACGCTCGTCGATCAGAATATATATTAACTAGTTACGCACTTGTGTTTTGCCATGAGTTGGACACTTTTTTAAGCAAAAAATAAAAAAATTAAATATGCAAGCTTTTTAAATTTAATTTTTTTAAGAAATTCTAATTATAAATCAAAAGCCTATGAAAACTATCTGTGCCAATAAAAATAAAAAAATATTAACATGTTTATTCAACTCGTTTATCTATTGGTCGAATAATTTTTTATAACAAAAAAAACATGCATTAAAAAACAAATAAACAAAAATAATGGTATAAATAGACCAACTGTGAAGAATAAAAAACAAATGTAAAGAAAAAAAACTAAAAAAACATTAAAATCATGAATTTGGCATGCATGCAAGTTGTAATTTTAAAAAAAAAAGAAACAATACCAGGTATGCAGACTAATCCAATGTATTTTTTACAAGAAAAATTAAAAGTATGATTTGAAAAGCCTATGCAATCATCTTATTAAATAAATTGATAACAAAAAATATAAATAAAAAAAGTCATTAACAATAACCAAGAAAGAAATTGTAAAGATAAGATATTTACCCGATTACATTTATTAAATTTTTTTATTTAAATAAATAAAAGATAAATCCACCTTAAAAAACTCATGGCTTAAATGATAAATACAAACAAAAATAGTTGAATAGACCCACACTATAAAAAAAAAAAAAATGAAAGTTTGAACACATCAGAAAAATGTAAAGAATGAACACTTGTTAATATGATGAAAACATATAAAAAAAAGCCTTAAGTGAACTCTGCAGCCAACCCTGGTGAACAAATCAAATACATGACTTAAGAATTGAAATTGGGATAACCTTGTAAATAGTAAAGAAAAAAATATTTGAAAAAAAATGCTTTAAAAAATTACTAAAGTCAACTCAGACTAATCTTTTAGATTGACGAATCAGGTCATAAGACTAGGGTGACACCATTAAAGGCAAACTTGAAAAAAAAAAAAGCAAAATTCTTAACCAAACAAATATTAAGAGACAAAATTGAAGGAAAAAAGTCAATAAAAAAACAATGTAAAACAAAACAAATATCAATTAAAAGAATTTGGACTAAATTCAACATAAAAACCAATTGAAATTAAATATTAAGGGAAAAAAATAAATAAAATTAAATGTTCAGGGATAAAATTAAAAAAAAATCAATTAAAAAAATGATTAAAAAAACAACAACTAAAAAAATTGGCACCAAACTTGACATAAAAATTCAATGAAAAGAAATGCTCAATAATGGAATTAAAGAAAAATAAATAAATCAAAAAAATTATTGAAAACAAAAAAAAATAGTAATTAAAAGAATGAGAAATAAATTTGATAAAAAAATTAACAAAATCAAACAACCAGGGGTGAAATCAAAATTAAAATCCAATCATAAGCAATCAATGTAAATAAAACAGTTGCAATTAAGAGAAGAAGAATTGAATTAGAAGTTAAAAATAAAAAAAATTGAAAGGCTGATATAATTTTTTGCATGGCTAACACATAATCTAAAGAAGAAATATAAGGAAAAGAAAGAAAAAAAAATAAAAGTCAATTGACGCAAAATCAAACCTCATTATTATACACGCACCACTCAGAAAAAAAAAAAGATGTCAAAACATATCAAATGATATGGCAGAAGGTTGATTTCGATTACCATTATCAGCCACACGTGCCTCCCAAAAGCAACGAAGCAGCTACCATGTGCCAGGCACGCATGAGTCAACAACTTTTCTTATATGCATAAAACCAAAAATACCCCCATGACTAAACAACAATAACAAAAAACCCTTATAAAATCAAAGCCAAGCCCTTGAAGTCAAAACTAAAAAAATTATATGATAAAGGTAATATGAGTAATTCAATTATTTATAAAATTATTTTAAAAAAATAAAAATACCCTTAAAATTAAATAACAAAAAACCATTATGAAATGACAACCAAGCCCTTAAATTTGGACAACAAGGGTTCATGTGTAATTCAACTATTGTTAACAAAATTGAAATTATTATATGGTCCATGGACCAAAGGTTTTGATTGCTTACTCTTTAAAGGTAATATGATAATTGCATGCTATTAAAAAAAAAATTGGTGCTGCCCCCAAACAAATCAAGAATGATAAGTTAAATATGTGGAAAGATCATTCTACCCCTAACTAAAGCTTTAAAAATTAAAGGATAAAAAGTAAAAGAGTAATTAGTTGTTTAATATCTTGCTTAATTGTTGACTAAATTGGCGATTTTTTGGGGGGGCTATAATATTGTTCTTGTAAGTTAGTAAGGCATTATATATTTTTAGGCTGATCGTAAGGAAAGCAAGAAAAAAAGGAGCTTTTCTAGTGATTAATTTTTACTTTTTTGTTTCAGATAACATGTTTGTATTTTTCAAAAAAAAAAATTGATTAATTGTTTCTACTTCTAAAAATTGGATAGAAAACTTATTTTTGCTTACAAGTGTAGCAGCGTCAGAACTTGTCTCCTTTACTTATAAGAGTAGCAAGATCAGACATAACCTTTAGGTGACTTTTAAAGTGTTCAAGAGTCTCAATTATGCAGCTACGCGACATTCTATTAAATTCATGTCTTGGTAGTAATTGATTGATAGTCAAAACTTATACAGACCTTGCAGTGCTCCTGCAAGTTGCAGCTAATGGTGATAACTGATTGTCGATTTTTAACTTGATTCCAATAGAGATAGACAGTTGTGTGATGGCTCCACAAACACCACACTGGAACCGGTGTGTGGAAGACCACTAGGCCTCAAATTCAACCCTGCAACTTGTGATCTCTACATTGCAGACGCGTACTATGGACTCTTAGTAGTAGGACCGGAAGGTGGAGTGGCTACACAACTTGCTGCTTCAGCTGAAGGGGTTCCCTTCAGATTCATGAATGCTTTGGACGTTGATTCCAGAACAGGAGTGGTTTATTTCACTGATAGTAGCATTTATTTCCAAAGAAGGTACTACTGTTTCCAGACTTTTCTCCTCTGTCTTCTCTAGCTAGCTTTTTTTTCCAGCAACTTTAATGTTTTTGGTACAGTACCCTACCCAGAAATTACTATTTGAGTTCTTTGATCATGCAGGGAGTATTTACTGGCAATCATAAACGCTGATAAAACTGGAAGGTTAATGAAATATGATCCAAATAGCAAAAAAGTGACAGTGCTGCTCAGAGGCTTGGCATTTCCAAATGGAGTGGCTCTAAGCAAGGACAATTCGTTTATTCTAGTTGCCGAATCATTTACAATGCGAGTCTTAAAGTTTTACCTTGTGGGTTCTGAAATACATGGACAGGAAACTTTTATTCAACTGGGAAGATTCCCTGATAACATTAAGAGGACTGCTAATGGAGAATTTTGGGTTGCGCTAAATTCAGGAAGAGGAAAGATTCGAAGATTGGATTCTACAAAACTACAACAAGAAACTTCTATTGACTGGTTTGTGGATGATCCTGTAGCAGTTAGACTGACTTCAGGTGGTAAAGTGGTTACTGTATTGGATGGAAATGGTGGCAATGCTCTCGATTCTGTGAGCGAAGTTGAAGAAAATAGTGGCCTTTTGTGGCTCGGATCTTCCATGAAGCCTTATGTTGGTTACATCAAGAACAAAAAATAACTTGAGTGTTGCCAAAAAAAAAAAAAACTTTACGCTGCCAAAAATTTCCTCATAGCAGCTATCTATTTGCAGCATTGTTGTAAGAAAAACTCAAATACGAAGTCAATTCCTGTATGGCATTTATAATAAACAATTGTGTGCTGTGGAAAATATCAAGATAATCAAGGAGCTGCTCCTTATCTTTTCCTTCGTTAATTTCTCTTCTTCTTCCTGTACCAGCATTAAATTACTACTGCCAAACGAGATCTGCTACAAAAACGGCAATTTTCTGAATTTATGCAGTCAGTGGTGTCCCAGGACCATGGGATGTCGCGTTCCTTAATTACTGTAAGCACTGAGTGCACCTGCCTCATCTACTTGAATTTATGGCTGCATTGAAGCACAGAATATGAAATTGCAGGTCCCTGTCTCTGCTGTCAATTATCATCATGTTCTCTTCATCTTTTTGAATTTTACATAAATACGATTTAATATGTTTACCTACCAATTCAACGAAGTCTAACCCCCAAGCTGGATATCAAAACCGAAAACATAAAAAACAATTGGGAAATAATGCATGAAGTGGTGGGCTCGAAGAAAAACCGTCGAGCAATATGAGGATGAGGTCCCAGCTACTTTATGGAAAAGCTATGTGCCCCCCAGATGCAGGACATCTCCTATTCATTTCGGCTAGTTTGCTGTTAGTAGAGCTTATCAACTCTCGAGTGCTCCGATGACTTTCTCTAGTGAAAAAGGTTTGAGTCGGAGCAGTTTCTTTAATCTGAACTCGTTAGTATTCCGGCGCTCTGCTACGAGAATCTAATTTTTTTAAAATGTAAAAGATTTTAAGGTCTTAGGAAATTTTTTATCGTTGTTATTAAACTTGTAATGCAATTGTTTTGAATTTTTTTTTATAAAGATAATTTTAATACGATATTTTTAACTAGAATCATTATTTTTATTTTAAAAAATATATTTTATAATTGTAAAGGTAAATCAATAAAAAATATCAAATTGACATGTTTAAATTTTGTGCGATTGAAAGTTAAAAAAAATCATAAACATTATAAAATTATATTCAAACTCTATTTAAGTATTTTAATAATAAAAAATCAATTTTAATTAAATTTTCATGAATAATTTATTATCTATATTATTATTTTCATATCATGTATATAATAATTGAAAAAATATTAAAATTCAAATAAAAAGCTTATAATAATATTTAACAACCATGTTAAAAATAAAGAGTAAGTTAATTTGATAACTTTTTTCGTGGAGTTAAAAAAAAAAAAAAAAAAGGCAATCCCTCTCCAATCTCCATCGTACAAGAGTAATATCCTAGGCGAAGTCTTTTTTTGGCAAGCCTGTGCCCATTCATGTGTGGATTGTGGACCGCAGACTCCTGCACCTGGGGAAAAATTAAGAAGAAGAAGAAGAAAAAAAAAAAAAAAACCTTAGCAATAAGCCATGTCAACGCCAAACCTATTGTAGCAGGCCAGACTCACGTGCCTGACACCTGTTTTATTTTTTTTATTAAAAAGACAGGTGGATATTATGTGTCACATTTCATAAAATAAATGTGACTACCAGCTCAAACTTGTGACCTATAGCTTGACACTCACTCTAACTAAATGAGCTACGACTCAAATTTGCTATAAAAACAATTTAAAAAATATATTAAAATATTTTATTTTCATATAAATAACAAAAGACCATGAAAAAACCTAATTCTTTTAGTTGTCTAAATAATATAAAAATGGAAGACTATTTAATTGTGTAGTCTAATATTTATATGACTTTCCATGCAACACAAATAGAGTTATCAGACCTTTACCTACATCATTAGCATAATAATATATTTGGTGTTATGATATTTTTTTATTTAAAATTATATATATTATTATTTTTTCCAATAACAATACATTAAAATCATTAAAAACACTAAAAAAATTAATTTAATATTTTTTTTAGAAAACACTTTTAAAAAACACCTAAAAAAAAAATAACCTCACCCTGATATTTAATTATAGGCTTCATTCCTTGATTGCTTTCGTGATTTCATGAGTTTCAAATTATCATGGAAACTAGCAACAAAATGAACAGTTTATCGATACAGATAGTCAACGTAGACAATTTTCAACCTTACCTGCAAAATATAATGAAAATGAATTAGGTACTTTTTACAAACCCTAAATTTTACAGCTAAACTGTAAAAATAATTTTTATTTGATAAATTACGAATATCAAAATGTCTTGCATAAATAGCGCACATGAGTTTTTAAATAAGAAACCAAACCAAGCTATCTAATAAATCCTTAATTAAATAAAATTCTCAAACCTAAGCGAATCAATAAACTACTCTAAAAATAAAATTATATATATCTCGTAAAACAACCTCCGAGGCATGAAAATCATCTTAGTTATAGAAGAAAAACTATGGTTTTGCAGACCCTAATATTATTTTTGAGAGTGTGGTTGTGTTGTTTTTAAAAATATTTTTTTATTAAAAAATATATTAAAAAAATATTTTATTAAAAAATATTTTTAACATCAGAGCATCAAAATTATTTAAAAATACTAAAATAATATTAATTTGAAGCAAAAAAAAATTTAAAAATTCAAATTTTTTCAAAAAATACTTTTAAAACATAGAAATAAACATAATAAAATACACTAATGAAAACTCGCTTTACATTTTTATTAGCAAGTGACTCCGTGATGCTTTTATTAAAAGATGCAATTCTTGTTTAAAAAAATTAAATTAATATTTTTAAAATATTTTCTAATAATTTTTATGTGTTCCAGTAATAAATAAATAAAAACTATTTTAATATATTTTTAAATAGAAATTATTTAAAAAGGCACCTTTAAAACAAAAAAATCCGTGAGGTCAGCGTCCACTATCCAAAACAAAGGCCAGCAGTTTGCCTGGCAGCAGAGCATGAAAGGCCTGTTGGTAATGTGGGCTGTCAATTCAGTCTAAAAGATACAAGCTATCAGGCCCATAAAGTCCAGTACTGGCATTTATATGATCGAGGGGTCCAAACAAATCCCCCCTCAAAAACTTCGGAGTGGGCGAAGGACGGCTTCTCATGTATCCTTGCATTTACAAGAACTGATACTCAATGCATTAGATGATGGTGATGATAATTTTTTTGCGTCTTTCATATAATTTTAATTTACCATGAAGAATATAAACATAGATTAAACGTGTAGTTGAAAATATTTTTTATATCAAATTAATACATTTTTAGTGATTTTTAATATTTTTATATAAAAATATCCAAAACCCTGATAAAAGATAATTTGAGAGAAACACTTTGCAAACAATGTTTTAAATCTCAAATGGTATCCAACCTTGTTCTCGCTCGTAAATTAGATCTAGTCTGACGTGGTTAGCGGGTTTTGGACGATATTTGGGACGCAAAGGGAGCCAGGCTTATAAAAAATGCAGACGGAGGCAGGTGAATTTTCCAGCCGCAACGCACCCGATCAAATGACCTTGAACTTGATAATGAAAAGTGAAAACCAGATACAAACCTGCAACTCGCCACCGTGTCTGCAAATACTGGAATTAGAAATTGGTAGAAAAACAGAAAATTCCAAGATTAGTCAACTTTTAATGCCCCCCAGAGCAATATCGTAGCATGTTTCTCACTTTTCAAAATCAACAATCCAACCAGAAGAATAAAGGCAATTTCAGCAAAGACCTCTCTGGGTTTACTGGATATTTGTTATCACTGTTATTGCCAAGATGTCCCAGAACTGAAGTCGGTCAAGCAATAGATGAAATAAATAAATAAAAAGTCTCATGGGCAAAAGGGTGGGCAACTGGGCACTGTCGGTCAAGATCTTATCTTAATTCACAAGAAAGAAGAAAAACAAAACCACAGTCAATGTCGGTATGTGTGTGTGTGTGTAATATTGCTGTAGTAATTTTTTTTAAAAAAATTGAAAATATATTAAAATAATAATTTTTTTGAAAAAAATTTGTTTTTAAAATTGACATATTAAAACCATTTAAAAATATTAAAAATTTAAATTTAAATTTTTTAATAATGAATAAGTTAAATCTCAAAACATTTAATTACTGTCATGGAATATCCCAAGTGCTTGCAGTCAAGCGGAGAAGCTTCGAAGGATGCAATCGCGCAATACATTGGGTCCGAAGTTGTTGAAAATGTCACGTCGAAAGCCAAAGATTTGGGCTCTTCTCTCTTTTTTTGTACAAGTTGGTAAACGAAATAAAATTTCTTGACATTGATATTTGTTATTGTTGTTAAAATTACAAGTTAAATTATAAAATTATTGTAATTAAAGTGTAAAATTATATTAAAACTTAAAAATTAATAAATTCATATTTAATTTTTATAAAATCAGTAAATTTGATCTGATTTTATGAATTTATTAAATTTATGGTATGAACTAAATCAAGTTTAAATTTGGTCTTAAAATATTTGCTAATCAGTTTTACGAGATTAAATATATCTTTTAAATTATATACTGGATAAAGCTTAGATCTTACAGGAAAATATTAGACACGTGAAAATATATTGTGGTAAAATTTTAGATCAAATGGAGTTTGAAAATATAATATTTTAAAAGGTCAACTTTAGTAGATGAATTTTATCAAATATGTCAAACTAGACATTCGTGTATTGTTTTTGATATATCTCGAGCTACTAGTTAAATTCTGTTTCAATTCAAGTTGGGTTGAAAACTAAACATTTGAAACTTGTTAACTATATATCGTAGAACTAGTAATACATTCAGACGAGAGAGAACGACATGTTTAAAATCAGAATTCAAATTTACAAAAAAATATGCAAAAATTAAAGATTTGGGGCATATGAAAGAATTTTAACATTAAATTTTTTATTATTTTATTTGTTTATTTTTGAAAAATTATTTTAAATTTGAATTTTTTTAAGTGCTTTGGTCATTCTTTAGGGGTTTGTTTTACTATTGAATTCACGATAATTAATTATTAGTTTAGGCTTAGTAGCCTGCAACCCAAAAAAAATCTATTAGGACTTATTGTGGTGGAAAAAACCAAGTTGTCATTAGATTTATGTGTATTTATTACCATTAAGTGATTCCACTGTATTGAGAAGTTTCCTTTATTTTTTATTTGTCAAAGTCATTAATTTATTGATTAATATTGTTTATTTATCCCATTTTAATTAGATTATTTATTGATATTAATATTATTAATGTATTTTATCAAATTTTAATGTAATTTAAATTTTTAATTGAAATTGTTAAAATATAATTAAAAAAATATATTTATATTTTATTTTTTATAACTGTTTTTGATAACTCGAAAAAGGCTACTAGAGGACGAAGTAAACATACGGTCGAAGTAGTGCTTCAAACTTTAGAAAAGGAGTGGCCCACCGGGATCGTGAGCAATTAATTTTCCTCCAAAGTTACCGACATTTGTTGGGACTTGGAAGGTTCTTTCTTTAGAATCAATGGAGTGCAGAAGAACTCAACCAGTTTTCCCTGGGAGGTCGAAACTATATCTTTTTAAATAGGCGATATTACTTTTTATATAAAATAACATGATATTAATTTTAATTAGAATTACAATTGATGAAAAAATATTTTATATATATATTTTAAATATTTTTAAATTGTTTTAATATATTTATATCAAAAAAATATATTTTTAAAATATTATTTTAATATATTATATTTTATATAAAAACACTTTAAAAAAACTAAAAATCATCGTTAAAAAACAATGACAGTAAAGAAAAAAAGATAAACCATCTCCCCTGCACGGGAGAAGTAGCTTGACATGTATGTATAGGCTGGTATTATGTTTTAAAAATATTTTTAAAAATATTTATTATTTTTTAAATTAATATATATTTAAATTATTTTGATAGGTTGATTTTAAAAATAATTTTTTAAAATTAAAAAAATATTATTAACATATATTTTAAATAAAAAATATTTTAACAAACAATCACTCTTTTCAACACACAGTACAATCTCCGCTATCCCTCTCCCTCACTACTTTATTTAGGGCGGGAGATAAATCCATTGCCTTCTAAAATCTGCAGTCTTTCTCCCAAAGTTCACCGCTCCAGAAAATAAAATTTCACCATCTCCCCATTCCCAACGGTACCAAATGTTTAATTTTATCTTATTTTCACGTTAAACAATTTCTGTTATTGTGTCTGTCAATTATAACTAAAAAAATCATTTCAATTTCAATTTAAATATCAGATCCATTTCTCCTTCTCAGCAGTCAATTTATCCAGGTTGGCATGTAAACTCTCTCTTTTCGATCCGATTGATTGATTATGTTTTCTTTATGAGCAGCTAGGCAAAAAAAAGAAGAAGACAAATGGGATATATAGGGTCGCATGGAATAGCAGCACTGCACAAATACAAATACAGTGGAGTAGATCACTCTTGTGTTGCTAAATATGTTTTGCAACCTTTTTGGACTCGCTTTGTTAACCTCTTCCCTCTTTGGATGCCGTAAGTTCCTTCATTTATGCGACATAGATATGTATTCTACTTTTACTTCGAACTTTGATTAAAATTAGAATATTCACTATATTCACCTTTTCTTTTTGGGTGTGAAAATGGATTTAATTTACTTATGGATCTGCTGCAGGCCGAATATGGTATGATAAAGTGGACTTTACTCTTTGATTAGTGATGCTAAATTATTGGGCTGTGCTTTCATGTTTTGTTTCTTTTCCTGACTTGTTCATGTTTTTTTTTTTTTGTTTTGTTTTTAAAGATTACGCTTATGGGATTTATGTTCTTAGTGACTTCGGCATTTCTCGGTTATGTAAGTTGGGATTTCGTAAAAATGTCAGTTATGGAGATGTATTTTTTTTCTTTCCTAGTTTAAGGTTTTTGTTTGTGTTTTAGATTTATTCACCTCACTTGGATACGCCTCCGCCGAGATGGGTTCATTTTGCGCACGGATTGCTTCTATTTCTATATCAGGTTCTCTCAGGCATTGTAGTTAATATGCTTTTCGCGACATGGCTTTTCCTGACTTGCTTTTAATTTCCCAGACTTTTGATGCTGTTGATGGAAAACAAGCTCGGCGGACAAACTCGTCCAGTCCACTGGGGGAGCTTTTTGACCATGGTGATTTATGTTGTTACATAAACTGTCTTTGTTCCCCAACTATTTAATATTGGTGACCGTTTCTTAATGTGCTTTTTTTTTTTTTTCCCAACTTATTGCAGGATGTGATGCGCTTGCTTGTGCGGTGTGTGTTTTTCCATCTCTAGTCTTTTTACCCCAACAGATTCAGTTTCAATATCTGTTTCTTGTTGTTTTTCAGTTCGAAAGCATGGCTTTTGGCAGCACTGCCATGTGTGGAAGAGATACTTTCTGGTTTTGGCTTATTTCAGCTGTTCCATTTTATTGTGCAACATGGGAAAAGTAAGTGATACAAATTTGCTGCTATTTGTTTTCTATGGATTTGAATGATGTAATATGACTTCATAAGTTCTATTTAGATTTCTCTTTATTTTGCTCGGACCTTCTGACATCTTCTTTTCTTGACTGAGGTCTTTTGTTCGATTATTTTCCTCATGTTCTCACTCTTGTAAATTTTGTATGTTATTGACAATTTCGATTTTTGCTTCCTTGTGTCCAGCTTTTTCACCAATACTCTTATTCTTCCAGCAATTAATGGACCTACAGAGGGTCTGATGCTAATATACACAGCTCATTTTTTTACAGCTGTAGTCGGTAAGCTCTTCAAACCTGCAATACCCTTGGTTATTTTGCACAGTTTTTAATAGAGTATATCATGATAATTTTTTCTGCGTCCATTTTGTTTCTCTCTATTGTCTCCTTTTCTTCCAATTCAAGTTCTTTCCTTTTAAGGTGCCGGGTGGTGGGCCCAACAGTTTGCGATGGCTTTCCCATTCTTGAGTTGGTTGCCATTTGTAAGTGGTAAGAGTCTACAATTTCGCAAAATGCTTGGCAATGAATGCATCATTCCAGTTTTTTTCTACCTTTTCCCTTGCTAGAGATATTTAATGACTTTCCCAGGATTTTATTTCACCTCACATGTCATCTACTGAAATGAGATTTGTTGGATATTTTTATCAGAAAATTTTGTGCCTAATGTCAGATTATGCGCGTAAACCTAAGACTAGAATGCTCTGTAATCTACCTTTTGTTCAGTGCAATTGGAATAAAATGTCTTTGCTTTTGGCTTAAAAATAAATCGTGATTGTTTTAGACATTTTTCTTGATTGATAATGCAATTCAGACCAAGGACTTACTCAATATATGTTTAGTCTCTTATACATTTTCGTGTCCATCACTTGTTTTTTTATTTGTGTTCTTTGATTCTTTCTGATGTATTAGCATTCACTATTTTCATGGAGTAATTTGTTGCTGTCTTCTTTCTCATTAGTGTTTTTTTCCCCATAAGACGTGTTTTCTTAAGTGATGTTTGAGTTTCCAGAATTTACTTTTTAATTGGCGGGATTTCACTATGGTTTTTTTTTTTAAAAAAAAAAAACCTGACTCAGAGGTCGACTTGGGACAAGGCTCGGGTCACAGGTAGGGCAAGTTGACATGGGTTAACTATTTTTTTTTAAAAAAAAACAATGTTCTGATTTTTTTTTTATAAAAAGTCAACGGGTTTTACTAGGTCATACCTATTTTTTGATGAACTTGGACTGGTCCAAGCTCCAAGTCGACCCACATAGCTAGTCCAAGTTACATAACAGTGCCAGAATGTAGATTCCATTTGGTTTGTCATCATCTCAATCCTGGTGGCAGAAACACTAGTTAAAATAGGCAATGATACCATACATGTTAAATGAAAGGACTTGGCTAGGCCCTAGAACAACAAGTTACACACAACTTTGTCATTTCCTTCATGCTTTCCTTTTGCATCTGTATTTTGTTTTCTCCTTGCCCTATTGTACTTTATTTCATAGTTTTCTTTTTCATGCGTGACTGAAGTTTTCTTTTGGTCTTTATTTTTTTATTTTTACTTTTTTGACTGCAGAAATCCCAACTTACAGAGTTGTGCAGTTTTTAATGACAGCTTTTGCTGTTATACCTACAGTGGGATTCAAGTAAGCAATTTTATATATCTATACATACATACATACATACATACATATATATAAAATGGCTGAAAAAATAGTTCTCTTGCGTGTGCAACACATAATTTACATCTAACGTTCCTAGTTATGATCTTTTCCTTTCTTGTTCAATTGCATTTGTTTAAACTTTTTATGGTTACCCGTTCAATTATGAAGAAAGAGTAACCAAAGTTATAACTTGCACATGTTGAGAAAATGACATCATCATTATATTTTTCGGTGGAAGGGGTGGTGGAGGTCTAGGGGTTTCAGCTGTTGCAGATGTGTTTGAATTTTCCTCTATGGGTTCATTTGTGCCATTGGTTAGCATGAATTGCCCGTTATAGATTGTACTGTTGGTGTCTTTAGAGTTCACATGCAGGCGATGCTGTAGCTATTTGGTGTAGGTTATCTTGGATCTACATTACATAATGCTATATATTTGTGCAATGTGACCTTTTTTCTACAGTGTGTCTAATGTCTACAAGGTTGTTCAAGCAAGAAAAGGCAGCATGTTGCTGGCTTTAGCAATGGTAATTCTGTCACCATTTTCACTTTCCTTTCTTAATTATATGAAAGCTTGGTGAATGTCTTATTATTCCTTATTGCTATCAGCTTTACCCTTTTGTTGCGCTCGTTGGCGGAGTCCTATTGTGGTATGCCTCAACCTGTTATATTTTTTCAATGTGGCTCTTGATACACATATTGGGTTTAAGATGAGGATCTTGGTCTTCATATGGACCTTGCTTCTTCTGCAGGGATTATCTGTCTCCATCTGATCTAATGTCAAACTATCCTCATTTGGTTATATTGGGAACTGGACTTGCATTTGGGTTTCTTGTGGTAAGTTACGTGACTACCTTTTGACAATTATCTGTCTCCATTCAGTTCTGTAAATTGCTGTTCTGTTTCCTTTTCAAATTGAAATCCATTAGTTTAGTCATGCTAAGGAGATGGTTGATTGAGGTGGATAGTGGAGTAGAAACCTGTGCAGTTTGATTGAGGTGGATAGTGGAGTAGAAACCTGTGCAGTCTGGTGTTCTGCCTGAAAGTTTTCCAGTTGCGAGAATTTGTATTAAAATGGTGGAGCTGGTTCCAAATAGATTGACTGTGATATTGGCAGGGATCTATTACCACTTTAAAGGGTGTTTTTAACCATATGACCATTATGATTTGTGAATTCGGAATGTGTCTTAACACACTCAAATTATGTGGGCACTGTTCCAAAATGCAGTCACAATGGTTTTTGAATACAGTGCAAATTAGGTTCATCACAACCATGCAGTTGCGCCTCCCCGTCATAGCTTTTATATGTTCTTTTGAAGTGAATTTAGCACATATTATTAGGGATCTAATAAAGTCTGAAATTTTATAGGAATGCATATTAAAGTTTCGCACATGGTGGTGCTTCAAACAATCAACTTTTAAATTCTGGCTATATGATTGCATATGTTTCTGTTACAGATGAGTTAGGCATTTGAAGCAGAATAAAAAAACCTTAAAAAAAAGGAAAGGAAAATGAAATTAGTGTGCAGATCCCAAAAGAATGCACATTCACAGGTTATTCGGTGTTGTATCTCAACATAAAATTAGATCCATTCAAGTCAACAGTTAGCATATGTTATCATGACAGCTCCTTACTACTGTCTGGAATTGGATCACAAAACCAAATGCAAACAAAAGTTTCGTATATTCTTGATGATGTGTTTACAGTGGGTGTTGGGGAACTGGGAACTAATGGTATTCATTTGTGCGTGCTCCTGTTTTTAAATATCTTCTAAATTATACAAGCGCTGCAAAGTGCAAACATTTGACTTGTATTGTACCATTTCTGAGAGTAAATTTCATTTGACAGGGAAGGATGATTTTGTCTCACTTGTGTGATGAACCGAAGGGATTGAAAACCAACATGTGTATGGTATGGTTTGTTCAGCTCTCAACTATTAAACATCTGTGGTCTTAAAGTGTGTCCTTATGCTTTAATAGAAAATTTTGAGATTCTGGTGTATACCACCAGCATTGCAGGAATATTTAGTTCTCTAAAGTCTAATGTATATTAACTTCTTGGATAATTCACTGAAATATCCAACAAATGTTCTGCCCTATCTTGAGCTGTTTCACTGGCACTTATGAGATACAACAATTAATCGTTTATTAGAGTTAATATGTTCTTAGTAATAAAATAATGCAGACTTGTTCTCCATGAAGTATTCATATCATGTTCTGAAGGAATACTTGTGGGAGGACTATTGGGTGTTCTTACCTCTAGTATCAAACTGGTTATTGTTGAATTTCCTTTCCCACAGAAATTTCCATTTCTGCTGTTTTTCAGTTCTCAACATCATTCCTGGGAAATTTATTTTATATGTAAACTTAATTAACAAACGAGTGCTGAACAATTAAGTTACAATTGTTTTTTCCTGCAGTCTCTGTTATATCTACCATTTGCCATCGCGAATGCACTTGCAGCCAGACTGAATGATGGGTAAGTGGTCACTGGTCATATTGTTCTAGTCTCTTATGTTAAAAACAGGCATCTATTTGATCTATTTTTTCCTGTCGTGTTAACTTTACGAGAACCTTTTATTGCAGAGTTGCTTTAGTTGATGAGTTCTGGGTTCTTCTTGGTTACTGTGTGTTCACAAGTAAGCACCTGTTACCTTGTTTTTGTTTATAGCGGTGATATGTCTTTGATTGCTTGTCTTACACTAGAAACCGTTCTGCACAAGTTAATCAATGTTTTGTTTTCTGATTTTGCATTTTTAAGTTTTGAGTTGGTGCAATAATTCATATTGCTCTTACCATGTGCTGCTACAGTTTTGTTTTATACCTTACAATTCTTTTTCTGAACTCAGTGGGACTCTATTTACACTTGGCCACATCTGTCATCCATGAAATTACAACAGCTCTGGGAATATGCTGCTTCAGGTGAGAATCTGCTTGTACCTAGAAGTGTTCATGGTTCGGTTGGGTCCAGTTTGTGAGGAAAATTCAGATAAAAAAGTCATAAAGGTTTCAGCATAATCCAACTGGGATTGAAAGCTCATTAGACCTAACTGAACCAAAAATGATTTTATTTTTTGAATTCAAATCTGAGCAACACCAATGACTACTATTAAAAAACCAAGCAAAATTAAATTATGTGAACTAAGTGGGGTTAAAAATTGTTCTAGCAAAGATGTTTTGCACAATCGGGCTACAGGCATCTGTTTTGTTTTTTGCAATTATTGAACAAGATGCATTTGGTCAAAACCCGTCTGGTTCAAGGTTTAGTTATATTGTGGCTGATCTTGGTATTTGGTTCTCTGAAGTCTGCTGAGTGTGCTTGAGTACTCGTGGATCAATCTGATTTTCATCTGCTTGTGGCATTCATGGTGCTCTTTAATAGAAGTGTATGCTTTTTGCAGTTGGGATATTTGGTTACTTTTACAACCAAGTTGTTTCTCAAATGTGCTTATTAGCTATGATATACCTGCATACAGCATCTTGGTTTTTAATTGCTTCTGTTCTTAATTTACAGGGTAACTAGGAAGAAGGCATGAAAACGATAGTTCTGTTTTTGGTATGTCCTTCCGAACCTATGTTCTCATTGTTTAACTGTATTCAAATTTCTGGAGTATGCATATGGTTTGATTATAGTGCCATCTTGTATCCAAGGTTTTGTGATTTCATATGCTTCATTATGAATTTTTTCAGCTGGCAATTCTGGAGCAATGGGGCAAACTATCTGTAATGTTACTTTTACCCCCCTGTTAAGAACTATTCAACTAATGTGATAATAGAGTAGGTGAATTGAGGAATTCACACTTTTTAAGCATCGTTATATATTGAAATTTATAGTGGATGCCAGAGTTTTCTATGCTGTGTTCGACGGGGGTGGGTGCTATTATGTCTATTTTTGGATGAGTTGAGTTCAGTTGAGTTCAGGGAGAGTCATCTAGCTGTTGAATCCTGTGCCTGGTAACGCACTACGTGCACGGTTGACTTAATATCTTCTTTCTTTGCTTTTTTCATTTTTATTCACATTATTCATCATCTCTCCGTAGTAATATTTCTCATCGGTAATAGAAGAGCTTCTATAGGTCCTATTTTTTTCCTCTTATTTATACTAATGTCCACCCTCAATTTTCAAAATCATTTTGTTTGGTCTTTATTTGATGAAGAAGATCTAAAGTTGTGTTTGTTTTTCCATCTAAAAAGTGTTTTTAAAACTTTTTGAATTTTTGTTTTGCTTCAAATCAAATTTTTTTTATATGATTTTAGATTGTTTTGATGTATTGGTGTTAAAAATAAATTTTAAAAAATATATATTATTTTAATATATTTTCAAATTTTTTTTTTTTTAAAAAAAACACTATTATAATTTCAAACACTATCTAATATCTAAGTCATTTGGTTACATGGAACCATATCAAGAGTATGGTGTTATAGTAAAAATTGTTTTTTATTTAAAAATATATTAAAATTATATATTAATTTTTTTATTTTCTAAAATTTATTTTTAACTAACACATTAAAATAAAATAATTTAAAAATATTTTTTAAAAAAATGTTTTTTGTTTTTTTAAATGGATTTTTGGTGGCAAAAACAAATTAGGTTTAGCTGGTATACAAACCCTTTTTTTTTTTTGACATTTCATGATATCGTTTCATGTAACCTTGAAGATAGGACAAAACAAAGATGATTTTGAAAGTGGGTTAGCTGGTACAAATTAATACATAGATTCAAAAAGCTTTCAACCATTTCACTTCCTTTTTTATTTGTCACTTTACCTGAATTATTTCCAAAAATAAATTTAACACTAACATGTTATCGCCAATCCCTTTATATCTACTTTCCAATATCACATCAGCTTCTTCTGTTTTTCCTGAACTATCATCATGATAGAATTTCAGATCAAGTGTAAATAGGCAATAAGATACGTTTTGTGTGTGTGTGTGTGTGTGTTGGAAATAATTTAGAGAAGCTGATATATAATCTAACAGCTGCAAATGATATGACCAAAAATCCTATTGGTACAAACTCGTGAAGGTGAAATTTTGTTAATACCATCTAGCGGAGCAGGACGGGTTAATTATATGACATAGCAGCAGGCTGTTATGAACAAACCAAAGCATTCTGGACTGTCGAAGTTCATCGTATGCCAGAATTGACATCCCATTTGCATAAAATTAATTAATTTGTTGTGAGCTATTCTGAAAGTGTGATATCTCTGGTCTTAAAGAACTGCACAGATTAGACTTGTGGAGTGATAATTTCGCTTTTTTCTTCTTCTTTTTGGTTGCGTGGTGTACAGTTACATGAGAATTTGGGTTTCAAGAAACATAAATCAACCAGAATTGTCTTTGGATTAGTAAAGAAATTAGGTTATAGTAGTAGCTAGGTTACTATGTGAAAGCCATTTCAACTCTCGCAGGAAAAAAAATTAATGGGAGGAGAGTAGCAGAGGGTGGAAACATGAACATCATTAAGCTAATAATGACATATACCTGATGAAATCATCCTTTCAGATTTCCTATCAAGACTTCCAGGGAAGTCGGTCCTGCAATTCGAGTGCATTTGCAAGTGATGGGATTCTGTAATTTCCAACCCTTCTCTAGCTAATCGACACGACTCTTTCAGAGGAACGCCATGATGGTGGCCATCTACTTTCTGTTACAGATTCCACAAAGATATCCACCTTTTTCTTAGCAAGTCTTTCTGGAGAACTTCGTTCTTCAATTTTCAAGCAAGACATTGACAGTCTTTGCTCTTCGCAAAGCATCAATGGTTTGGGTTGTTTGCACCCTTCAACCAAACACATTTATTTTCCCAGCATGGTTTGGGTTGTGCTTGTATGGCACCAGTGAAACTTTTAGGCTTCCCGGTAATTTTCATTTGATGATCCCCTGCAATTTGATGTCGTGATGGTTTATTGCTTTCTTGGATAGGAGCCTCTCAGAAAGGAATACGAGGTCTTTAAGTTTTGTCAAATTGCTGCTGGTCAGCAGGTGTTCGGGGATTACCGTCAGATTTTCACTCCAGGAACCAACTCTTGGAGAAGGATGGATGCTTCTTTGCCTGTTGAAATCACTTCGACCAACGCCCATGTGATTTTCCATGCATGTGTTAACGGAGCACAGCATTGGTCATTCACGTTCGAGAGAGCTATTCATATGTGAATTTCCACCGAGGATGGCTCCGTTCACATTTTTCGATATTTGTCGGGTTGGAACGCAATAACGTTCAAAAAACTGATTCAAGTAAATAGTTGCTTGGCTCTGATAGATTATAAAGATCTTCTCATACATAATGAAATGAAACTATGGATATTGAAGGACTGCCAAAATCAGATATGGATCGAAGAGATTATTTACCTTCGATGACAATTGGATACGATTACAAAGGCCATTTCCTGTTCGTTCTATTCATACTGGTGATATTCTGTTCGTACCATTGCTGGAACTGAATGAAACTTCATGGGACCTTTATTACGATATGACAAAGAAAACTTTCAGGGGAGTTCAGGTTTAATGAATTGCCAAGATTCAAGCCTGCAGGTCCTTGTAATGACAGATTTATTTATGGTTATTCTGAGAGCCTTGGCATCTTTCAAGGAATTTAGTTTTGAAAAAATAGAGGCTGTTGCACTAGATTTTAAATTATTCCACTAGTGAGTTCAGATGCAATAAATCTTATTTATTTGCCTCACTACAGCATTTCTTTCGGATAGTGGAATTTTTTATTTCAATACAGATCCATTGCCTTCCCTTTTTATGCTGCAGCTCTCTACGACATATGAATTGATGGGGATATATCAGATTGTAATGGAAGCCCGTTTTCTATGAACGCACTGGCGATTTTATTAATAATGAGATTAACAGATGCATGAAAAACAGGTAAGAAGGGGTTCGGACTCGAAAGACAGTGGCACCCTCAACGCACCAAGACGCCTAGAAACTAGGTACAAAGAAAGGAAGAAAAAACAAAGACTCTCCCGGGTATTATAAATTATAACAGGGGCAGGTGAAGTAATGCATCATTTAATCTTCACAAAAGTCGAGATAACTTGAGACAAGTTGTCTATTCTAAGCGCATCTTTACTATTTCACTATCACAACAAATGATTTTCAATGCATGATAAAGGTTTGGCTATTCAATTCATTTAGGCTTTTGAACAGAAAGGCATTTGAATGACTATTGGACCGTAACCAAGCCCCAACCATAGTGTACATTAATGAGGGGAAGAGCAGGTTTGCCACTGGAAAACGGTCATGGTTAAAGAATTGTTACCTACAGGGCCTTCTCCAGCCATCTTGGCAATCTTAGTGAATCCTTCATCCCAAGTCGAGTGAGGAACACAGAATATAGAAGGTGTAATAAGAATACAAAGAATCCACTATTTAACACGACCTGTTAAACAAATTGGATAACATTAAGGGCGTTGTACATCAAAAACATTCAACAGGACAGGTGGGGAAGGTGTAGCATAAATTACCAGAATTCCAAAGAGAGAATATATGAAATTCATTGATGGAACGGTATTAATACCAGCGGCGGCAAATATGAATGTGAGAGAAGCATGGATATTTATGGTGATCTACAATCAAATGAAAAAACCTTGTAAGTGAACTCCTAATGGTGAGTTAAGGAAAAATTACAGGGTAAAATGTGATTAATTACCAAAGCAAGTATGTTTTCTCTTATTAAGAACGACGATGTTAAGACATACCCCACAGCACCTGTTGCCCGAGCCTGCATTCCAAAGAATGGATGTCAGCAGAAATTTTTGAAATAACAAGAAAATACCATTGCTTCAAACAAGGGTTGTAAAGTCAAAACAAAGGGAGGAGACACTACAATTGTGCACAAGAAAATCGAAAGACCCCAATTCGCTCCCATCCTGAAAATATGCAAAAAGAATAATAATCCAACAAGTTAGCACATGCTGATCCATTTAAATTCGATCGAATAAGCATTTTTACTTGGTTATATCAAGCATTTACAATCACAAGCATAAAAAGGAAGTCAAACAAATATCAGAAAGAAGAAGGAAAAAACACAGAACTCATTAGGATTGTGATTACACACCTCCATAAAGAACCCATCGTGAAACCAACTAAACCATGTGTTAGCTGAAAGAGAGATGCATCAAGCGAGTAAATCATCAGCTATTCTGCTCAAGAAAAGCACGTTTAAATTTTAGGCAAGAAAGTAAGCATTCACAAAGATTTGGCATATGATGCTTGAAATTCTCACTAAATATAAGTTCAAGCACACTTCTACAAATTTATTCACCATCCTGGCAAAAGCAACACGTGCTCTATTTTCACCATTTCTTAAACTTACGAGAAACAATCCCGCCATAACTAAGTAAAGGGTTAAGAACTCCATCATTAAGATCAAGTTTTACTTCTTCTTGTTTTTCAACTCGCATGTACAGAGCAATTAAAGTTGTCAGTAGCAAATTTTTGCCAGAACCAAGTTCTACGATGTCATGCAATTAATGCATCCAAACGATCATAATAAAAAACAACCGAGAAATTGCCAAAATCCTTTAAGCTCGTCTTCAACACTAATCGAAGTACAGGAAGTTGCTAATCAAAAAGTGCAGAGAGTGCTCACCAGATAGGTTAAGGCTTTTACTGGACCAGACAAAATAAATAAGAGCAAAGCTGTTGCCACCTGCCAGAATGCAAGATCATTTCAAGTTTTCAACATAAAGGGAGTAATTATTATAGACCAAATCGACAAAATTTAGAACTAAGCAAAGTTACTCATGGATGGTTACAAACCATAGTTTTTCTTCCGCCCGCGACACCCCATCTCAACGAAGAGATTACTATCGGCAACGAGAAGAAGCATCCAAAGTAATTCTGCAAAACACCAAACCCTATTATAAATTAATGACAAGTAATACGGATTGCTTTGCTAGAGAATCATCCTTGATAAAATTTTCTTTCTCTTTTTGCTGTTTCTTTGCAAAATTGTGACTAAAAACTAACAATTATCACAGCCCAAAATTTTTTTGCACTAAAGATTTTAACTCGATGAGCTATTCTACAAACCGGCAATAAACTCAAGCGACCCAGTTGACCAAAAATAATAGTAAAAAACAACAAATGGAAGCAAAAAAAGACCCACATAGAAATTGATTAAATGAATCAAAATCAAACCTCGATTGAGAGAGAATTGCTCAAGAAATAAACGAGACCAGTGACAGCAGCAAACATTGAACACTCCACCAATCTCAGTGTGTTCTGGTAAACCACACCGTCTGGGGCCAAGTCCTCGAGTTCTGTTAAATTGGTTGCTGAGTTCCTCTCCTCGTCTTCTACTTCGTCTTCTTTATTGTTTTCAAAAAATGGAGCTTCAATTCTTGAAACTGTGAAGATTTTGAAGGTGGGTCTTCTGGGAGCAACGAGCAATAAAAGAAATGAAGAAGAAGAGGGACGAGTGGATTTTCTGCGGGAGAAGTTGAGGGAACCAGAGAGGGAGTGATGGGGGACAGTTCGGAAAGTACAAGGAAATTGGGGTTTCAGGTTGTGGATTTGGAGGATATTCATGATCTTCATGGGACTCCAGGACACACAGCACAGGGGCCAGATAGACAGAGCTTGTGCTGATAAATTGATGAGCGGGGGTAGGGATGGCAATGGAATCCACGGCTCAGTTTCTCTGTGTGTGTGTGTTATATATCTATATTAAATTAAAAAATATATAAATATTCTAAGTATATTTATACAATATAAATCAGATTATATTTAAGTCGGTTTTAAAATTAAATGTAGCCATGTCTATATATATAAGATAATTCAAAAGCCTTTACTCATTTAAATCGTGTCAATTAATATTCATCATATTATTCGAATTAAATTGTAAATCCCGGGAAGAGGGAATTTGGCATGGGCTATAATGTCATTATCTATTGGGTTTTGGGTCAAACTATTTCCTTTCCGTTAATGGATAAAACCCTCGTGGGCTATTTAGCCCACATCATTTTATCTTATATGTGATTGATAAAACCTTGGCCCACTGTCCTTACTTCTCACTCTACAAGACAGGTCACACCAGCGAATACTTATTTTTGGATGATCTGGATGGGCTTAACCATTGTTTCAGAAGCCCATGAACTATGGTCACTAAAATTATATTTTGTATTTTACTTCAAATTCTTTTTTTATATTTTCGAATCACGTATTAATGTTAAAATAATTTTAAAGAAATAAAACATATATTATTCTTAATAAAAAAAAATCCAAAAGAAACGCAAAACAATTACCATAAACGCTAAAAGAAGCAAAGAGGATAGCTTGATGGGACCGGAAACAGATGTGGTAGACAGCAAGGCGTGTAGTTAAAAAATAAGATACGGTGCTGAATCATGAAGTGAACCCCATTCAAAAGACAAGAAGAAACGTTGCTTGTTGAGGGGGTTAATATTAGGAAGACCTTATTATATATAGCTGGGCTGCGTATAATCATGAAGTGGAAGCACAACAGTATCATTGATAGACAACGACAACATGGACCGGAAATAATAAACAAAAACAATGGAACACCGTCATCGTCGTGATTGGTTGTGAGCATCTTAGCATTTTCATTAAATTGGACAAAATACATTTCTTGTGATTGTTTACTTGTCCCAATGATGCACTGGGTTCGGGCATGCGTCCTTAACATAATGGCCTCGAGAGAACACGCTTTGTTCTGTACCTGTTTGGGATTTTTTTAAAATAGAATCACCACATTAAAATAAAAAATACCAAGGAAATAGGACATTCTAGGAAAAATTGAAGAAATAGTATAGTCTTAGTTTGTCACAATTTTAAAAAATAACATTCATAACTTAAGTTGTCGTGATTTAGAACCATTAAAGGTAGGGAAATTAAACTCTAACCTTCTTTTTTCTTTCCCAATAAAAACAAAGATAATATTAAATTAATATCACATTTTCTAATCACAGCTTTTTTATATATTATATTTGAAAATCACGATAAATATAAATTATGGTATTTAATAAAAAAAATTAAAACTACGTTATTTCACTAAAAAAAAATTTCCCGTAAGAACCTGGAATAGCCCCTATTTATATCTTTGTTTGGGGTTATTTTGTTTTTTTTTTTATTTCTATAAATTACAGTAGAAGTTGCACCAAAGAGGATATATAAATTGCAAAAGATACGTGGCGTTGGTTATTAAAAAAATACAGTACAGATAAGACGGAAAGTCTTTAAAAAAAAGGTGCAAATTTGGATACCTGTCTCTCCGTCCGTGTGTTTTCTCGTGCACCGTGCCACTATTGAATGTTTTGTCCGTTTAATTTTAGGATCTTTTATGGGTCGTTAGTGTTGGTCCTTTATCGACAATAAAGAAATTTGAATTTCGAAACCCATTCTTTTTTCTCGAGGGAAGAGATTAGAATCTAAACTGACAAATTTTTATACGTAATTCTATCATACGCGCACTAAAATTCAAGATGCAAATAAATAGGGGTTAATATATTGAATAATTAGTTATTTTTTTATTTATAATAAATTTATTTTTTATTTATAATTAAAATGTCTGCTGATTCAATAAAAAATCTAAAAAATTAGTAACCTATAATGTGGTGCTTTGAAAATCAAGGATAATAGCTGTAATACTAGCATGATACATGGCAAATAAATTAAGTAATTGATAATATTTAGTGTTTGGTAAATTATATGACTGTTAGCTAGTATATATAAAATAAAGTTTCTGATGAATATTAAGACTCTTTGATGATAAAATTAATAATTTTATATAAAAAAAAATTGATATTTTAGAGAAATACACTAAAAATATACATGTTAAAAATATTAAAAATTAAAAAAATATACATCTATTGCTCGAATAATTCATAATGTATTTATAATTAATAAATCTTATTTTTTTATAGATATAAAAAGTGTAAATATAATTAGATATTTCAAATTTTATTCTATTCAAAATAATATATATTTAACTAATATCAAATATTAGAAAATATTTGCAGTAAGTGTTGGGCATAAAACACGTACCCGAGCCCATTTGAATAATTGTTTAGGCCCACGTGGAGTGTTTTCAGATCGATTTTATTTGAATACGAATAGATGATGTATGATCCTAGAGAAATGCTAATCTTACCATTTTTTTTTTCTCGAAACATTATCCGAGATGTATTATTTACTGGAACAGTAAAAGGGGTCCAAGAATCCTGCTTCATTGGATGAAATGTTGGTCAGTCGTTTCAAGAGGCTATCGAAAGTAAAATTAGTAGTGTTTGTGAAAAACACGCTGGCTTGACCCATCAATTATACAATCAATACAACTTTAGAAGGAAAAAAATATTTTTCTAAGAACTTGTCTGTAAAATAACGACTCTTCCAAGCAACCCATTTTAAAATTCGATTCGATACTTTTTGAATCCCTTGAAGATATTTTTATTTATTTATAAAACATAAAAACAATTTTTAATTTTTAATTATTATTTTTTTATTAATATAAATGTCTAGGTTTATTTACACATACCTTTACTAATTTTACATATCCTCGAGTTAATGATTATATAAATTTCTAATAATTATCATATCATCAATTATATGGTTTGAACTTGAAATTTTTTTAATTAGTTTTAAGTGTACATGATAGGGGTGACCAAATCTTTTCTTAGACAACAGGGTATATTTTTAACTAATCCTTGTATCTCTAATATGTCAATTCAATCCCTCGTAAGAAAATCAAATAACTTGCCCATGGTATATTTTGATGTAAGAAATACACCTGGATAGCATAAGTAGCTCATATGTCTTTTATTTATGTTTTGTGTCCAATTAGTCCTTATAACTATAACTATAACTATAACTATACCAATTATGTCACTGATTCTGGTTAAAATATCAAAAGAAATGTAGTTTGTATGAAAATTAAACTCACAAGTTACGTGCAATCCATTTTAAAAATTTTAATTAATTTAAATGACATACAAATTCAATTAAATATTTTATAAAAAAATGCCTCGCGATATTTTAGAAACATGAGATCAAAAGTATCATCATGATTTAAGGTTTATTTTAAACATGTTTGTTTGCTGTGTATTAACTAAGTATACAAAAAAGAACACATTTTGTACCTGTCTCGCATTTTCAAGCTATCGATACAAGAATCGTCTGGTTTGAAAACTAAACTCATACGTAAAACATTATTAATATGTGTAAATCTCTTAATTTACATGGTATGTCATGATAGAAGGACCTACTGAGATCCAATTACAAACCAAAAACAAAGCAATTATCGAATACATCATTTAAATCCCAAGAACACATGAGCCGCTTAGCCTATTCGAATTAAAGAGCATTCTAAAAAAAGATTTAATTGAATTTGTATGTCATTTAAATTAAGTTATAAAACATTATTAACATGTGTAAATTTCTTAATTCAGTATGATCTCCTCCCTTTTATGCAGGACAACGAAAATAAAAACAATCTTAAATTATTATTACCGGGTTCCACTAAAATAATAACTGAAACATTATATTCTCAAATATTTTAATTATAAAAAGTGTAGTTTAATTGATCAGACTTTAAATTTGTTTTTTAGAGGTTACTAGTTCGAGTCTTATAAATCTCAGGACAACTGAAAATTTACACGGTCGTTAATTTTAAAGCTCGTGAAATTAATCAAGGCACACACAAACTTGTCTTAATAATAATAATAATAAATAAATAAACAATTTCAAATATTTTGCCACCAAAACTGTGAATAGGTTAGCTAATTCAACTCGTTCAGGCTAAAGGGAGCCTCGTCGAAGGGAGAACATAAATTCAATGGTGCATGCTTACATGATGTTACTTTGCTTTCATCGTGGGCCAAAAAGCATCGTGGCACGAAAAATAAGCAAAAAAAATAAAGAAGTATCCCGAGGTTTACCATATTTACATTTCAGTGATTGAATTTTAAATTTTTGCATTCTAGCTTGCTCCCCTTCCCCCAATCAATCTGTTAGTACAAGTTCTCAGATTTATTTATTTATTTTATAAACTACAGCATATTATAATTGTAGTTTATCATGGGGTTGAAAGCAAATACATTTTTAAAACAAAATAAAACATAACAAAAGGATAAAAACTTCTCGAGTTTCTCTCGGAACCAACAAAGAGAAGTTCATTTTCAGAAGGAATAAGAAAAAAAATGATATCATTGCAGGTGTTCTCAGCACTCTTATGAAGAGTCACAACCACCACAGCAATTATTTGTTCAAAATATTTATTATATATTATGATTAGTTTTGTCTGTTTAACACAACTGTCAAAAATCATACCCAATCTTAAGTTCTTTAACCTGCAGTTCAACTCGTAGTTCAAACAGGCATACCTCTTACATAAAATTCAACCATCCTGGGTATAGTTATTAACCAAATACAATAATTTTTTTTAATTATTTCTTAACCGGATGGTTACCCAAGTTTGATTCGATATTCCTTATACATATATGTATTATAATAAATAGTTAGGGTTGTAAATGAATCATGCATGTTGTTCAAGAGTCTCCTGCAACTTCGATGGTTAATTAAGGGCTCATTTCAAACTCGTTTTGTTAGAACATAACAAGCATATACGAGTCTGTTTTTAAAGCTCGCAATATAAATGAGCAGATCTTGAGTTTAGTACCAAGCTTAGCTCATTTTAATATATTTTTTTTGGAACATGGTTGATACTATATTTTTTAACTTAAACTTAATTTTTTATGTTTTATTTATTGTTTGAATGAGCTAGTGTTAATTTTTTTTTAAATAATAATAAAATATTATTTTAATAAATTTTTAATAAAAAACACTTTAAAAAGTAATTATTATCATATTCTTCAACACTCTCTAAAATAAAATAAAATAATGAACAACCCAAATGAAATATAATTTAATTAGATATCTAACAGTTAACAGTTATATGAAGTAAAAAAAATATAAATATATTTTATTTAAAAATCCATGAAATACTCTGTTTATAATATATATTTTTTATGATATTGCAATTGCATGAGATTTTTATAAGTATTTTTAAGTCCAAGTCTAATTTGTTTATAGGTTGATTAAGCAAATCAAACGAGCTGAATTCAAGATGAGCCTGACCCTGACAAATTTTAAGAATTAAATCTCATGTTTTAAACATGTCATCAACACAAATTATGTTTGAATGTTTCGAAAACTAGATGAGCCGAATTCGAAGGCATCGATGGTTTGCTTGACTCGACTTGTCCACAGCCTTATCCAAATCGAATAATGCAATATTACGCTATTAAGTTACCGAATAAGGCATCTAAGGTTATATTACCGAATAAGCCTTATCCAAATCGAATAAGCTACCGTGCTTAAACTGCCGTGTCTGGGATAGACGAGAGGGCATTTCGCACACCAAGATGGGAATTTTTCTACAATCACTTGAAGTCACCGTGACCTCGTTACTGAATTCGAAATACAACGCTAGCTTTCAAGTAAAAATTTGCTAGTTTTCCACAACAATAGTTATGGAAACACGAGTACTTTACATATATATATATTTTCGATAACAGAATGTGAAATCAATACAAAATATTTTCAAAAATATTTTTCAAAACAGACACTAAAAACAAGAGCATCCGCAAAAAGGTGCCCCATTTGTGTTGTGCGACACTTGAAAAGCATCATCATCCCGGTTACTCTCACTCTCCTTTTTTTTTTTTTTGGAGACTCTGAGGCCTTGATTGCATCCAGCATGCCTCAAAATAGTATGATCATACATCAATTCAACATCGTAGCCCAAGGATTCAACAGCTCATAGTCTTGTCGGCTGGACACGTGCCCAAGTCCCGTGAGAAAACGACAGTCTTGGAGGTGTCTTTGCAAAAATAGTGTAAAAGGGAGTGGACATATAAAAATCCATGCCTTATTTTTGTGCCTGCTTAATGGGATACCTTAACCTTGCCTCAACTTTTTTTTTTTTTTTTTATCTTCTTCATGAAAATTTTGATGGGTGCCTTCCATAAACCCACTAATGGAATAAAAAGAGAGATGAAACGGTTAGTATTTGAGAAAGGAATTCATGTCATTCTGATAAAGCGCCATCACTGGATGATGGATTTATGCCACATGATTTTAGTACTTTTTCTTAGATGTGATAAATGCTTAATTTTTGTCTTTTCCCTTTCATAAGAGTGAGATTTATTTGCCTGTCTAAATTGTATATCTACTTCTTTTTTTAACAAAACGATTAGAAATTAGTGTTGTCAGTGTTAAGAGGATGGAAGTATAATTTAGTCACAATAAAAATAAATAAATTATTCATTATTATAGGATATAAACAATTTCAATTCCCAATATAATAAGAATTGAAACAATGGTAAGTATCAAGAGAGCACTTTTATTGACGTTCTATTTAGTTATCTCATAAAATTATCTCAAGTGAAAGACGGAATGTTTTCTGCCAAATATGCTTAGGATATCTAGAAACCAAAACATGCAATGTAGATAGATGTATAATGCGTATATATTTTGGAGTTTAACGATTACAGGTACATGTAATCTACTTTCCTTTTTTTAGAAAAAAGAAACAGCAAAATTGTATGAAGGGGTTTGCTGTATCTGTAGCGGTGCCGAAGTGCATCTGTGCAGAAGAATTGAAGTGAAAAGAGTGTTAAGACTGTTAGCTCACTGCTTTACTCAATCTGTTGTTGCATTCACTTCCCTACACAATTATGCCTGCAGCCTGCAGGAACCTAGTGGTTTCTTTCATCACTCGTTTTCTTTTCCTCCCTGCTTGGGTACAGTCTGTGGAAAGAAAACGTAAAGGTAACGCCTCCATATCAGTCTTTGTATCTATTTCTACTGCATTCTTATGTCATTGTGCCTTGGCTCCTTGAAAAACCACAACTCCCCTCCTTTTCAATCTCCCCCGTCTCCCTCCCTCCCTCCCTCTCTAGCTATACCTCTTTTAAGTTTCTTTTTCTGAACACACTCGCTAGTTCTTGACAAGCTAAGAAGACAAATCTTTTGAGCTCTTGCAGTTATTTCCATTTAAAGAGTAGCTCTTCATCAAAAGCCATGAAAGAAAGAGGCAAAGCAGTGGAGATGTACAACAACGACTTGTTTGATCAAGATTACTGTACTTCATCAGATCTTCCATGCAAGAAACACCCATCATCGTCTTCAGTTGGTATATGTGCTCATTGTCTTAAAGACCGTTTGGTCAATCTAGTGTGCTCAGATTGTGGAGAACAAAGACTCTCTTCTTGCTCTTGCTCGGAGATCTCTTCCAATCGTAATTCAACTGTTGAGGTAGGCAGTGTTGGTCGCATTTCATTTTTGATAGAAAATGAAAATCAGAAAAATGATCAAGTTTTACATTCTAATAGTAGCACTGCTAATCCTAAGAGTTCTAGCGGAGATCAGAAAGGAGAAGAACTTAATTTCCTGGTCAAGAGGAACAGTAGTAGCTGCGTTGAGATCAAGCGGAAAAATGGGTTTTGGGGGATTGGGAGGCTGTTCAGTAAGAAAAGAGGAAAGGGTTGTGATAGAAGTAGTGTTGGGGGTCTCGAAGAGAAAAGTGATTTGTGGGTTGTTGATTACATGGGTGTGTCTAGGTGCAGGTCTCTTTGCAGTTTCAGAGGTGGTGGTTTTTTTGGCTCGGAAGATGGTACCTTTTCAGGTGCTAGGAGTTCCATTTCAGCTGCCAGAAGTTCTATTTCAGCTGCCAGGAATTCGGGTGTCAATGGTGGTCTACTTTTTGATCCTGATAGAAAAAGTGGATTCAGTGAAGCAGAGCCAAGAAAAAGCGGCTTTGATGGTGAAAAGAGAGATACTACTAGTACTGCTTTAGAGTCTGAGAGGCTTGATTCTGGTCACGACGGAGCTAATACTAGACGAGTGTTTTCCCTCAAAGAGGGCAATTTTACTACCGTGGATGATTCAGGCTTCATTGACTTGAAGTTTGATTTCCCACCAGAGTCTAAAGCAGATATATCCGCCGTAAAAATGGTCTCTTTGTCGGACTCAAACTCTACTCTTGGGAGCATGAGAGGCGGCGACGTTGCGGCACAGGATCAATGTGGAGGGCCTTTTGGGAGTCTAATGGGAGATGGGCTTTGCAGTAATGGGAGTTCCTGCAGGATCACAGTCAGTGACAGAGGAATCAAAAGGAGCAGAAAAAGTTTCAAGAGTTGGAGATGGATTTTCAGGCAGCATCCAAGTTCAAACAAGAAAGATTAAGACTTTGTGGTCAGACCCCTAGGTTAATTAATTACTAATTAGACCAAATCTTGATTTTTGCTTTTGTATTTCCACGTGTATGATGGATTCTGTAATTATGTTGATCGAGTTAAACAAAAATAGCTAGCAGAAACGAGTATGATGGCTTTAGAGTTTATACTATAAAATACAAAAAAAAAAAAAACATTTTAATTAAATGTTTTTTAATTTTATTGTTCAATACTAATTTTATTAAAAAATAAATCTTATAATATTATTTTGATTTATTTTGTATAAAGATTATCTTTATCCTATAATTTAGATAAATTATAATAAATTTAATAAATTAATATGATAAAGGTTGATAAGATATATTTTTAAAAAATATATTATATTAGTATTTTTAATCAAATTATATTTTTGATAAATATCAACGTTATTTTCATATTAATCGGCTCACATGAAATTAACTGCACATCATTTAATTTTTTTACTATAAAATATGTTAATAGCATTTAGATATTTTTGTTAACTTAAAAAAATTACTTGACCTGCTACGTACCGCCAATTACAAAATAGTACGAACAAGGACCGACTCATCGACTGTGCAGTCTAATTTGGAACAGTTTTCTTATTCTTTGCTATCAGGTCATTTACTGTTTGAATCTGGTCTTTGTTTTGGGTTTGGACTTTTCGTTCACGGCTTTCGGCCTTTGAGATTTTTATACGAAACCAGTCCATTGGACGAAAAACTATTTAAGTTTTGTGATTATAGTTGTTTAATTAAATTTTGTTTATATAAAAATATATTAAAATAATATATTTTTATATTTTTAAAATTTTATTTTTGATATCAATGTATCAAAATAATTAAAAAACATAAAAAACTAATTAAATAAAAATAAAAATAAAAATTATTATTTTTGAATTACAATAATAAACATGTATTTAAAGAGTGTTTGGCATTGAATTTCATCATGATTTTTGTTTTAATTAATTTTTTATTTTAAATTATTTTTTTAATATATTAATAAAAAAATAATTTTTTAAAAAATAATAAAATATTATTTTAACTTGTTAAACATATTCCATCGTTTTGGCGTTCCAATTGACAGACCAATTCCAATTTCCAAGTTTAACTCGTTAAAAGTCGTACTTGGTAAACCCACTTTTTTTTTAAAAAAAAAATAAAGATGGAGAGTTAAATAACGTGATTTTAATTTTTCTTTATTTATTTTTTATATTTTACATCTGACCCTTTTGAATATTTGAATTGAGTTAGGCTAAGCTGACCAAGTCATTTTAATTGAATACGAGAGGGATTTAATTTGAAATACAACTCATTTTCCAGGATTGAAGTTGTGAAGTAAATTTCACAGGGACGAATAAAGCTTAACAATTATCAACTTTTTTAATGAACCAAATCCTTAACGAACTTGTCCAATAAGTACTTAACTTTCATGTGTATATATATTGATAATTAATCAGGTTTTAAATTTAGTTTTAATAATTATGAGTTTGAGTTTTTTTTAAAATAACTAAAAATCTATATAATTATTAACTTTAAAATTTATAAAATTAATCAACATACACCAAAAACTAATTTGGATATTTATATTTTTAAAATAATAATAATCAGGTGCACTGCCACCTGGCGAGTGGCACCGCTTATGTTCAAGCCTCCGTCTCCCGAATCCTGATCTCCTCCACGGAGAAAAGAAGCAAGCGTAATCCGCAGTGTCCTTTTCTCTTTGTTCTCTTACTTTGCAAGGAAATTGCATCCAATTCAAATGCTGCACTGTTGGCGCCAAATTCTGCACATTTTTAAAACTAAATAGGACAAATCAACCGGTTTGACCAAGTATCAGCATCACAGAACCTTGTTCTACTTGTACTTTTCCTCTTGTAGGATTCTTATTACTTGTCTGAATTGCCTGCGCGATTGACTTTTCAGATTAATATCTTCCACATCTCTCTATATATACACGAGAAGATTGAGACAATGGGATAAATAATGCTTTAAGAAATACTCCAAGCCATTACAAAAATGTATGTGACTAGGCCTCTTTCCATGTACAAAAGAAACCCTTCAGCTCTTTCGTTACCTCCTCCTGAAGGTCCAAATTCTGGTATATTGATAATTCAAGATGAAGAAGCTGAACCCACCTGTTGTCTTGGCTTGTTCAAGAGCAATCGAGTTGAAGACCTACCTTTCCCTCAGAACAAGAATCTAACAGTTCGCTATACCACAAGTGGAGGTACCGCAGACAACAGACACACAGATACTCATACTAACCGTGTTATCTTCATTCCTGTTCTTAATCAGCCACTGTCTTCCAACCAATACTATGTAATTGAGCGTCGCGGGAGGCATAAAGGGTACGTTTATAGTCACAAACTGCAGTTTCTATCTGTTTTTTCTGTTAAATATATATTAAGTGAAGATGCAGTTTTAGAAAATCAAATCCTCTGTGTTGGGCTTTTGGACATTACAGCCATGATTTTGCTATTTGAATCTGTACATTAAATTTGGCCTTAATCCAGGGAAGCGCACACAAACGCGACGGAGGAGGACGTTGCAACATGCTGTTTCGGCTGCTGTATCCCCGATATGGAACCAGAGCCTTTCGATCCAAAGGACGCACGCCAGCAATTTGAGATTCGCAAGAGAGGCTGGGGTGGTTATGTAGCTAAATCGGTAGCTCCAGATGGCTTCCCTCCAGGATTCTTAAGGAGAAAAGGTTGGAGAGTGGTAACCTCAACTGCAAGTGATTTTGAGTTGAATGAAGCGCCAGGCCTTGATAGAAATCTCCGTGACCGCCTTCCAGATTTCCATTTCCCATCATCACAAAGAAGCTCTGCGTCGGTTGTTGCAGGAAAGTGGTACTGTCCTTTCTTGTTTATCAAAGAAGGAAAACTGAAGGACCAGTTGATTGCTTCTAGGTACTATGAGATGACACTGGAGCAGAGATGGGAACAAATTTTTGCATGTGAAAATAGTCTTAGTGAAGGCAACTCTGTAATTGTGGATGCTGTTGTTCAAAGAGAAGTGATTGCTGTTGCTGGTAGAGAAGTGGCGCCTGACGAAAGGAATGTGGTTGATGGGATCTTGTGGTTTAGGAGTTCTAGCAATGTTGGAGGAGAAGCAAGTGTGGGCTTGAGTTTAGAAATTGTGGAAAGAATGAAGTGGGAGCAAGAGAGAGCCGGATGGCTCGGTGGTAATGAGAGTTATGTTACGGTGAAGACGGTGGAGGAGTTCGGAGGGATTGGTGGCTGGAAGAAACTTGGATGTTACGTGTTGGTTGAGAGGTTTGTATTGAGGAGAATGGACGGAAGCTTGGTGCTAACTCATGACTTCAAGCACACTCATCAAATTAGGAGCAAATGGGAATGATATTAGAACTGTTAATTCTTTATTTCTTTTCAGTATTTCCAATTTTACATGTTACAGTTTGTACTATTTCACGAAAAAGATGTGTAGGTGAGTGAAAGAGGAATCATACTTGTTTAATTCCAGTTACCATCTCTTTTATTTGATTCATTCTTGTTCATTTGACCCGGATTTTCTTTTTTGGGTTCACTTGTTGATCTGTCGTCCATAACATATTGCCAGAACAAAGGACAAAGAAGTAGATTCAATGGTAAATAACAAGCAATTTCAACTAATCCCAGTATCATTTTGAAGAGTAGTGTGGAACAAATCATCCCATGCCTAATAACAAAAACATGATTTCGACAGGAAAAGGGAAGGAAGGAAGAGGAAATGGACTAGATCCTTTAGAGAGAATTGAGAATTATCGTTTCAAGGAATGAATCAATTTTCAGTGATTGGGCTGATGTGAAAACAAAATTATCTGCAAAATCCAAAAATTGAAGGCTGAAGGCCCTTAAAAAAATAAATAAATCAAACAGTGAAAGGAAACCATCAAACAGCTAACCCTGCAGGTTCAATCTTTCACAAATAGCTCTTGACAGACACAAAGCTTGCATCAAACCTCGTAATAGGTTTAATTGACAATACTAACTCTTCTGTCTCTCTTGATACATACATGATAGATGTCGGAATACGAGGCCAATCTGAGAATGATTGAACTGTCTTTTATGCTTCTTAAAAGTTTTGATTGGTTCATGTAGCTATAAGCATCAGTTTTTTTGTTAACCCGTTATACCTTTTCTGACTTGCATGGAAGATTGCCGTTTTGTTTCAACTCTCCGAATAGAATTTTTGAAGAAACCAGAAACTGAGAAGAGATGAAACCGAAAGAAAGACAGGTGGAAGGGAAATAAGAAGAGGATCATGAGTGATGGAGAAATTACGTTTTTGTGGTGAGATCGTAATTTGATATAGATGATTTTTGTTTTTGTTGCTCATTACGTTTTTTTTTTTTTTAACGTATTAATGTTTCTAAATATTTGAAGTTTATGTTTTTAAGTTTCATTGATTGATGATTAATATGGGTTAATGTTGAAATTAATTGATTTTGAATGATTTTGTTAGGGATAATAACTTGAGAGTGATTTGTTTATTTGATGTGTTATGGGCAAGAATGGCTAAGAAATTTGGAACAATCTTTGCTAGAAATTCTGGATAAAGTAGTTTCACGGTTGAAGATTATAAAACTTCAGTTTGGTCCTGATATATAAAAATTACATTTTAATTCTCTATACTTTGACAAATTATGATTTGACCCCTAAAACAACAGTTGAAATTAAAGATAAGATAAGAATTTTAGCTTGGTCAATATACGCAGAGAAAAGTTTGAGAGGAAATGTATGTGACAAGGCCTCTTTCGATGTATCTAAGAGATCCTTCAGCTCTTTCATCACCGCCTCCCGAGGGTCCAAATTCTGGTGTATTGGTAATCCAGGATGAAGAAGCTGTGCCTACCTTCTGTTGTGGATTGTTCAAGAGTGATCGAGTAAGCTGGGGCCTGCCTTTTCCTCAAAACAAGAACTTGATGGTTCTGTATACGCAGCAAGCTGGGGAGCATCAAGTCGTTCATTCGAACCGTGTTCTTTTCATTCCTGTTCTCAATCAGCCATTATCTTCCAATCAATACTACGTGGTTGAAAGAAAAGGGAAGCATAAAGGGTATGTGTGCGCTCTACCTCCAACTTCACCTTGTTTTGTTTTTCTTTTGCTTTTTTTTTTTTCATATCCTCTATATCTTTGAAATCAATTCAAGATCTCAAACAACATGGAAAGATTGCGTCAGCTGGGAGCTTAACATATGAATCACCGCTGCGTTTCTGGATTAAGAAAATGGGTGCAAACATTTCCTTTTTTTTTCTCACTCGTTTTAATTAGCCAATTCTTAATAAATCCACACTCATATTGGCTTTCAGGGAAGCTTACATAAACTCCAAGGAAGAGGATATGAAAACATGCTGTTTCTGCACCAGTATATCTGATTTAAAACCGCAACCTTCGGACCCTAGAAACATTTATCAGCAATTTGAGATTCAACACCGTAAACGGGGAGGTTTTGCTGCTAAATCCGTAGCTTCAGATGGGTTTCCTCCACATTTCCTGAGGAGAAAGGGCTGGCGACTGTATACCTCAACTTCAAAAGAGTTCCAGCTAAATGAAGCACCAGGCCTTAACACAGCTCTCCGCGCCCGCCTCCCGGACTTCAACTTCCCAGTATCACAAAAATGTTCCCCGCCTGTAGTAGCAGGGAAGTGGTATTGCCCTTTCATGTTTATCAAGGAAGGGACAGCTCTTAAAGATCAAATGAAACATTCAACCTATTATGAGATGACACTCGAGCAACAATGGGAGCAAATCTTTGCTTGTGAAGATATGTATAATGAAGGCAATACTGTAACTGTGGATGTTGCTGTTGAATGTGAAGTTGTTACAGTTGGTGGGACACAAGCTGTGGCGGACCAAAGGGATGTTGTTGATGGGGTGATGTGGTTCAGGAGTTTTAACAGAGTGACAAGATCAGAAGCAAGTGTGGGACTGAGAATGGAAATTGTGGAGGGAATGAAGAGGGTGCAAGGAGTAGGGGGTGCTAGCGGGGATGAAAGGGAGGTGAGGGTGAAGAGAGAAGAGGTTTTTGATGGCAAGGGGAAGTGGAGGAGATTTGGTTGCTATGTTTTGGTTGAGAGGTTTGCCTTGAAGAGAATGGATGGAAGCTTATTGCTGACCTATGATTTCAGGCATCCTCATCGCATTAGAAGCGGATGGGAATTATAAAATTATATATGCCTCTTTTTTACTTTTTTAATCAATTAGAGTTATATTAAATAAATAAAACTAGGAGCAGATGGTTTTTTTAAAAACAATTTGTGAGCAAGTGGGATTGGTAGAAAGAGGAAATCTGGATGCTATGTGTTGGTTGAGGGATTTAATGTACTGGCAAGAATGAGAATGTTTTATGTTTTTCCTCTCTTTTGCTGTATTCATATGTTACACGTGGTACCATTTCAGTTAAAAGATGTGTAATGTTAGCCTATCGCAGTGTCTATGGTTCAGTAGTTTTTTAAATTATTTTTATTTTAAAAATATTTATTTAACATTTTTAAGTAATTTGACGTGTTAAGGTTAAAAATATAAAAAATATCTTTGAAAAACATTACACACTGCATTAATGCACACTAAAATAACCCTTGCCTTGACTTTTTTTTTTTTTTAATTCAAGCGATTACAGTGAATGAACTATTTTGAAATTATAGATTGAGCTAGTAAATTAAAAAAAATTGCACAATAACACGGATTTCAGGGCCAATAAAATAACGATTGGGCACAGATGACCATAAATATTCTTCCTCTGCCTCCGCTTATAAGTTATAAGCCACTGATATCCGCGCGATGCTGCGGGTTATTTTTTTTATAAAAAATATTAAAAAAATAAAAATTTTAAAATTTTAAGTTTTTCTGCAAAGTTATACCCAGAAATCTTGGATTTGGATGCAATGTCTGACTTAAGAGTAATATTTATAATATTTATAATAAAATTAAACTTGCATGGCCCAAGTTTAAGTGAATCTGACTATAACACCGAACCCAAGAATATTAGATGTGAATCTGGCTATAAGGTCATGTCATAAAAGTGTGATAATTAAATAGATTAATTAAAAAAACAAAGAAAAAAAATCAACAGAAAGGAAAAAACTAGTGAAGAAAAAGAAAAAAAAATTGAATTAATTGGGTTAACCCTTTAAACCAGGTTATCTCGTAAAACCTAAGATTTGCGTCATGAAAGTTTGATAACTAAATAGAAAAAAAAATGATGGATTTACCCAGAATTAACCGGGTTAACCCATCAAACCAAGTTAACCCATCAAGCCTAAGATACGTGTCATGAAAGTCTGATAATTAAATAGAAATAAAATTAACTTTAATAAACTAAACCAAATGAAAAAAATAACTCGTCAAATCAGGTTAACCCATCAAACCCAAGATTCGTATCATGAAAATATAATAACTAAATAAAAAAATATTAAAAAGAAAAAACAAAAGAAAAAAACAATCATATAATATAATATAATATAATAATAATTATAATAAAAAAACGTGGGGAAAGCTAAAACTAAAGCTAAATTCTCAACCAACTCAATATTAAAAAAATAAATTTAACAAAGATAATTTAAAAAATAAACATGTGGGGGAAACACTGCAGCCAAACAAAAATCATGTAAGAGAAACACTGTAGTAATTCATAATGTTTTTTTTTAAAAAAAAAAAACTACAAAGTTAAGTTTTTAACCAGCTTAATATATAAAAAAAACCGAGATCCGTGTAATAAAAGTATGATAACTAAATTAATTTTTTTCACATTAACAAACTAAATTAAACAAAAAAAAAATCATTAAAAGAAAAAAAAAACACAAAAAAAACCTCATGGGCAAAACGGGAAAAAAAAAGGAAAACAAAAGCGAAAAAAAAGTCAAGTGTTTCACTGCGTGCACAGTGATACATTATATGTAAAAAACAGAAGAAACAAAAGTGAGGGAAAAAAAAAAACAAAGCTGCTATAGTGAAAAACCCACGTGTTAAAAAAAAACATGTAAAAAAAATAATAAAAAAAGAAAAAGATGCTATAGTGAAAAAACATTTTTAAAAAAACAAAAGCAAAAGCAAAAAAAAAAAGGAAAAACTGCTACAAAAAAAAAAACCAAAAACGAAAAAAAAATACCACGGAAGAAAAAACAAAAAAAAAAACTGGAAAAAAAAGCTTTAACTGCAGTGAAAAAGCTAAGCGTTTTAGAGTTTTTATTAACCTTTCAAATCAGGATAACTCGTCAAACATTAGATTCGCGTCATGAAAGTTTAATAACTAAATAGAAAAAAAAAATTGACGGGTTAACCAATAATTATCTGGGTTAACCTGTCAAGCTTGGAATACATGTCATGAAAGTCTGATAATTAAATAGAAAGAAATTTAACATTAACAAACTAAATTAAATAAAAAAAATTAATTAAAAAAAAGAAAAAAAAATTAAAATATCTAGTTAACTCGTCAAACCAGGTTAACCCGTTAAACTCGGGATCAATTAACAAACTAAATTAAACAAAAAAATTAAAAGGAAAAAAAAACTAAGAAAGAAGCAAAAAAAAAACCCATAAAAGCATAAAAAACCAAAACAAATACAGAAAAAAAAGAAAATGAAAAATAATATATATTATAATATAATTATAATTATAATTATTATATATATAAGTATAATTAAAAGGCGTGGGGAAGCTACAGTGCTTTCCCCGTGTTTTTTAGAGTTCTTTAATTTTTTTTTTTAATTAACATGAATATCCGGATCAGATTATGCATACCTCAACTAATTTTATAAGTTTTTAAATTAAAAACAATATAAGTCTCTAGTAGCCATTATATTAATAAATATAGAGCTCAAAACCGAGACTACAGAGAAAATAAATCTCTTGATCCCAAACTCTTAACACTAAACCACCTATTATATAGTTAATTTTTACTTATATCTATCATAAATTCACAGGCTAGCTGCTTTAATTTTATTAACAGTATCCATTAAATTAACTGCCATAAAAATGTTCACAATAACAATAAAAGTAACAATATCATATCTCAGCTTATAAAAAAAATTATCATTTTTATTTTGTTTTTTCCTTCCCCCTCGAGAATCATTTGGATTTGGTTTAAAACAAGAAGCAAGCAAATTGGCGGTGGAGCTAGAGCCCAGCTCACTGTACTCTCTTAGGCCCACCTAGCTGAAACCCTAAATAACCTCCACTACTATATATACAAACCGGAAACAAAATATTCTCTCTCTCTCTTCACTCACCCTCACCGCAAAAATCTCCTTTTGAGAGCGGGAAAAAGAAAACTCTGCTCTTCATTTCTCTTTTTTTTTTTTGTCATTTCTCAACAGGTGAATTAGGTTTTCTTTTTTTGCTGAAAAATAAAACAAAATGGCAAACCTAATCGATCAAGATCAAGAATGGCTACTCAATTGCCTGAATGCCACTCTCGATCCTAACCAGGAAATCCGTTCATTGGCTGAAGTTTCTCTTCGCCAAGCCTCTCTTCAACCAGGTCACTCCCCTCCTCTTCTCCCCTCTAAATCTCCGATATCAATCCAGTCTAATCGAACATTATTTCTTCAGGTTTTGGAGTGGCATTATCAAAAGTTGCTGCGAACAAGGAACTTCCTTTTGGATTGCGTCAGATATCCTCTCCTTTGAAACCTTTTTTTTCTCATATATATATATTTTTAAAATTCTTCTTGTTCCTATATTTGATTTTTTTGGGTGAGAATTAACAAGATAATTACCTAGCTGCCGTACTATTGAAGCAATTTATCAAGAAACATTGGCACGAAGGCGAGGAGTCCTTCGAGCCGCCTGCTGTTGTAACTGAAGAGAAGGTAGCTATGACCTTTTTTTAGATCTTGAAATTCATAAAATGAGGCCTAATTGCTAGTTTATTGTTCTGTTATTAGGAAGTTATACGGAGACTACTTTTACCGTCGTTGGATGATTCTCATCGGAAAATTTGTACTGCAATTAGCATGGCTATTGCTTCGATTGCTGTTTATGACTGGCCTGAGAATTGGCCGGATTTATTGCCGTTTCTTTTGAAGTTGATTAACGATCGAACTAATGTGAGCGGAGGTAATTCTCTGGGATGGTTGTGTGAAGTTTTTTTAATTTGCGACTACCATACACATTCCAAGCAGACATTTATGAAGAAAAACCCTGAAGCTCTCTTTTTCAAATTGAATCCTGACCTCGAAGATCTTAACAAGTGACCAGTTCTTTGCAATTTGACTTGAGAATGAAGGTGACATTTGATGTTGGAATTTGTAGTGCATGGAGCTCTAAGGTGTCTGGCTCTTCTCTCTGGGGATTTGGATGATACAGTTGTGCCAACACTTGTACCAGTTTTGTTCCCATGCTTGCTTACAATTGTATCGTCACCTCAGGTTAGGAGTTCTTCTCATATTTTGTTGCTTTTTCCAAAAGCATTATTTGATTGGTTTTAGTTTTTTTGCTGGCTATCCAATGGGAATTTTTTATGAGTGGAAATGTGAACTTGTTCTAAGAAAAGGTGGGCATGCCAGTGCATGCTAAGTATATATGCCAGCGACCAAAGAATAGAGCAGGACCATGAGAATTGCAATTTAAACAGTATCACAGTGACCAAAGTGGCATGAGATTCCTTTGATGCCTCCATGAAATACATGAACATGTGTTATGTTGCCTAAAAACTGTAACATACAAAAGTTCCCTGTTTTCAGTGATGCATTACTATTGCACCTTCATGGGACGTGTTGGAGTCAAACTAGCTAGACTTATGTGGCTTGGTGCACTCTTTGGTGTATGCTTATGTGTTCGGGATTCTTTATTATTTTGTGGCCTGAAAGGAAAATTGATTTCTTTTGTTAAAATCTTGGTGAATTCTGATTTCTGGGATAAATTAGTAAGCAGCAAGTGGTATACCATGGCTGCATGAGAGATGTTACTCTTTCTGCATGTATGACTACAAATTACTTGTGTAATTCCATGGCCTGAAAGCAACAATGAAAATGTTGTGATGAAATCTTGATGACTTCTGGTTTCTATGGTGAATAAGTGGGTGATGAGTGACATACTGTGGTTTTCTTGAGAGATATTATCCATTCTTAAATGATTTGAAATTACCCATGTATCTCTTTTCTTCCTTGTATTTCTCATAGATATTTTCAGGATTCTGCATCGCAGTTTGGTATATGAGTAGACCCTAATTTTGTGTATGGAAAGTAGTCAGTATCAATCTGTTAAACTTGCTTTCTTGATGGCAAAACCATACTCCTGTTCATCCTGTGGACTTACTATGTCAGAACCTGTTTAAGCAGAATTATGACAACTACTTGCGTACGAAAGCCCTTACAATAGTTTATTCTTGCGTGTCTGTGCTCGGGATCATGAGTGGTGTATATAAGGTATGTTTTTTACTTCTGATATAGTTTCCACTTGCTTCAGATTGTCATCTTTTTTAACCTGCTCTATCTTTTATTGAAAGATTAATACATTTATGTTCAGACAGAAATCATTGCCTTGATAACACCAATGCTTAAACCATGGATGGATCAGTTCTCTGCTATCTTAGAACCGCCTATGCAACCTGAAGATCCTGATAATTGGAGCTTGAGAATGGAGGTTAATTCAGTCTTTTGATCTAAATCTTTGTCTATTATCATTGTTTGTCAAAATGAGTTAGTGGCTGATATTAATTCCGTGCTCACTAGGTTTTAAAGTGCTTGAATCAGTTTGTTCAGAATTTCCCTAGCCTTACTGAAAGTGAATTCATGGGTATATGTTCATTTATTATGTTCAAAGCAGCTTTCTTTTCATTTATTTTGAAGTTCTGCCATTTGCTAATTTGTTATTTTGCATTTTCCCATCCAACAACCATGTTGTGTTATTGCAGTGATAGTTGGACCCTTGTGGCAAACATTTGTAACATCTCTAAGTGTGTACATGCGGTCATCAATTGAATGTACAGAAGATCCCTATGGAGATAGATATGACTCTGATGGTGCTGAGAAAAGTCTTGATGCATTTGTCATCCAGGTAATCGTATTAACATTTCTAGATTACTATATAATGTGTACACATGCATATACACATATATGTAGATTCTCTTTAAGTTAAATAGCAATGAAAATTTGCATGATGAAGTTTCAAATTGCCCTAAGGTTACCAGCTGCGGGATAGATTGATTGATCACATGCAATGTGATTCATGCAATGATTTTGCATGAATTGTTAGTTAAAGGTTAAAGTATAATATTATTTACTGCCATTTTCTTCTTTACACACCAAGTAGCCTGGTGTAGCCTCCTTGAGAAGGGATGGAAAAAGGATCGGTACCTGTGAAAATACCTAACCTGAACCAAGGTCTATAAAAAACCCGCATCCTAAGCCTGTTCCATCCCAAACTCTAACCCTCCCTGCTAAACGCCTGGTAAACTAATTAAAATGTTCATCATACATAAACTATAAAACTAGATGTCCACAAAAAATGGCAATAAAAAGTAAATTGTTTGTAACTATACATGTTAATGAACAACAAAAGGAAAAATCATCACACCAATATCTATTACTACATTATATATTCATGTCTTTTATTATACTTTCTAAAACAAAATTACATAAATTTATATAACAATAAAAATATATATGATGTATGTCAGTTTTAGTCAAGTAGGTGTACCGATAGCTCAACTACCCCATCAAAAAGCCTGCTGGATTTTAACATCAAACTCCCAATTCATCCTAAATCCAATAGATTTTTTTTTTTTATCTAATCATATGTTTTTTGGTGGTTGTGTTTTGGGTGGAAACGTGGAAACATTATCTATTGGGGTTAATATTCACTTGGGAAAGGCTAGTATAAGTTTGGTCAAAGAACAGAAAAAGGGGGTAAATTCTCCGATTTATTATGCTAATAAATCAGAAAAAACTGTGTTATCTGGTTAAATAGATAGTAAATTATGATGAATCAGCCTTCAAGTTCATGCTAATCAAGCATGTTGTCTGAAAAGAGTTGTACATGACTGCTTGTTGTAATCTGATGACAACAATAGCAGTAACTGAAAATAACTGTGTCATGGAATATTGGACAGTCATGCTGAAATTGTATGAATATTTTAGGGTTCCCAATCAAGAAGTCACAAAATTTACAATACTGACCTGACATGTATTGGCTTGCTTTCCTTTTCTTTTCACCAAGGTAAGCGTTTTTATGTTGCCATGGAATGATGGTAGTAAAGATACTGTTTTCTAGGGGTAGGTTTTGAGTAAACGATGCATGTGTTTTTACATGTATAATACTTTTGAGTATGTTTTGTTTGAAGGTTTTATGTCTGACTTTGGCCACTGATCATTTATCAATAGAAACAAATGGAATTTGTTATCAAGAACTTTTTGTTTTGAAATGCTCAGAACCATGCATGCATGTTCTATTTTAGCTTTTCATACAGATGGTTCCTTACACGTGCTTTTGTATATGCAGCTTTTTGAGTTTTTGTTGACCATTGTGGGCAGTGCAAAATTAATGAAGGTGCTGTTCAAAGTCTTTGATTCTGTTTGTGCTGTCTTTTTTCGACATTATGTTTATGAAACCTAGTTCATGCAGGTAGTTAAGAATAACATCAAGGAGTTGGCATATTACACTTTAGCTTTCCTGCAAATGACAGAACAACAAGTAATTTTCTACAACATATTCCCGTTATATGTCCTTGTTTTGTTGTGTTACTTAATGGTGATTGTGGATAAATGCATTTGTTTAGATATATTCAGGTGTTTAGGTAGAGCATGACTTGTCTATTCCCTGTCAAAGGAAAGACTCTTAATCAAAACACTTTTATATATATATACAAGGAAGTGAGGCATTTGTGTGGCCTTGGGCCACCACAACTAGCCTGCCGCTACTTAAGGATAGCTGTGCCAGATCCCTCCTCACCAATTTGCACCAAGTAAGCCAGCCCTTTACTTTACCCACAGGCCTTTCAAATGGTACCATAAGAAAGGTGAGTAGCGGCCATCTGAGGGCAAGAGTTGAACCATGACCTGGGATACCATTGGCTTTCCACTTACCATGGCTCCTAATAACAGATTGGTTTGAATTGCCTCTCATTGAGATTAGCCTTTTATTTATATAGGGAGAATTGTCTTGTACACAATAATTACAAAGAGTAATTCTAGGAAGCTATATATGTTAAGCTATATCTAGGGAGCTATCTATGGTAAGAGAGATTTCCTATCTAGTATTTATAGCCTGCTTGATTTTAGCTTTCTATTGACATCCCCCCTTAAATTGATGCGGGCATGTCCATAAGCATCAATTTGTTTGCAAGAAAATGATGACGTTGGCGTGTGAGAGTTTTGGTGAAGATGTCAGCCACTTGAAGATTGCTGGACACATGAGGAAAAGATATAATCCGAGCCTCCAACGCATCACGAATGAAGTGGCAATCCACCTCAATATGCTTGGTGTGCTCATGGAAGATAGGATTAGCGATAATGTGAATGGCACTTGTATTCTCAGCATAAAGATAATGTGAATGGCACTTGTATTATCAGTATAAAGAGGAGTAGGGGTACATTGCTTAAAACCAAGCTCAATAAGGAGCCCATGTAGCCAAAATATTTTGGAACAAGCCCGGGACATTGCCCTGTACTCGGATTTAGTAGAAGACTTGGAGACACGATCCTGTTTCTTGCTCTTCCAGGAAATAAGTGCAGGGCCAAGAAACATACACCAACCTGTAGTTGAACGTCGAGTATCAGAACACCCAGCATAATCAGCATCACCATAGGCAATTAAATCAAGAGAAGTACCAGTAGGATAGCAAAGCCCTCTCCGAATAGTGCCATGAACATAGCGGATGATTCTTTTAACAACAACCATATGAAGGTGTTTGGAAGAGGCCATGAACTGACTAACCTGTTGTACAACATAAGAGATATCAGGTCTAGTGTTTGTAAGATAGATTAAGCTGCCCACAAGTGTACGATATGCTGTTGGGTCCGGTAGTAAATCTCCCTCATCTCTTCGTAGCTAGATATTAATTTCCATTGGAGGCCGTAAGGGAGGAAAATCAGTTACCTCAGAATCCACCAAAAGAGGCAGAGAAGGAGTTGATGGCAGGACATTAGCTGAAGGGGGCAGCATTGGTAGTCCACGCCTGTACACCAAATATGGCTTGATTCTACCAGCCTAAACACTGGGTATATGAGAAGTGTCATTAAAGGAAGGTAAAGAGGCAAGAGATGTGGCCGAGGATGAAGACAAAGGAAAGAAACATTGATTTTCAAAGAAGACAACATTTCTGGAAATGTGAACTCAATTGGTGTTTAGATCAAAACAAAGATAACCTTTTTGATTGACACTATACCCAAGAAAGGCACAATGAATGGACTTAACAGAAAGTTTATTTTTATAAGGTGGAGGAAGATGCATAAAGCATACACACCCAAAGGTGTGAAGATTTGTATATGTAGGATGGCAGTGATGAAGCCGAAAGTATGGAGATTCTAGACCTAAGATTTGTGAAGGAAGATGATTGATTAGATAAGTTGCAGTAGTGAGAGCGTTTACCCAAAACTTTGGAGGAATTAAGGTTTCAATGAGCAAAGTCCGAACTACTTCCAAAAGATGTAGATTCTTACATTCCGCTACTCCATTTTGTTGAGGAGTATAGGAACATGATCGTTGAGAAATAATGCCTTTAGTTTGCAAGAAAGATTGGAAATCATTAGACATATACTCCCCACCCGAATCTGATCTAAGAATTTTAACAGTGGCAGAAAATTGAGTGTGTACAAGTCCCAGGAATAGTTTGAACATGGAGAAAACTTCTGATTTGTTCCGCAAGAAATGGACCCATATATAACGGCTGTAGTCATCTATAAAGGTTACAAAATATTTGTGTCCTGCATGAGAAAGGATAGGACTAATTCCCTAGACATCACTATTATATCTTAAATAGATTTGTGGCTCCGCTGCCTTCAGAGAGAAAGCGTAACACTTTACTTTTGCCAAGCTTACATGTGACACAATCAAGGAACATACTGGAAGAGGAATGCAATTTATTGTTTATTAATCCAGATTTCAACAGATGAGAGAGAATTCTAGGATTTGGATGACCAAGACGCTTATGCCAAACTTCATTAGACACTTTAGGTGCAGTACAAAAGAGAGATAAAACAGATGAAGGAACCAAGGTGTGTGGAACATGAAATTGGATGAAAAATAGATGTCCGTGCTTAGGCCCCTTCGCTATCAGCTGTCTTGACATCTGGTCCTGTACAATACAACCATGTTTAGAAAAGTATACATCACAATTATTGTCCACAAATTGACCTACAGAAGCTAGATTTATAGCAAGCTTGGGTGAGACAAAAATATCTTCTAAAAGAGTTATACCACCAACAACTACAATGGGAAGAGCATTGCCATTAGCTGTTTGAAAATGTGAGGATCCGCAATATTTTCGGATATTACTTAAGCCACCAAAGGAGTTTGTTATGTGATTGGAAGCACCCAAATCTAGGATCCAAGAAAGAGTTGAAGAACCAATACCTTGAAGACCAAGTGTGGAGAAAGCAATCATAATCATTTCTTGCACCATCTCTCTGGTTAATAAATTTGCTAGAGGCTGTGAGATAGGTGAGCCAACAAGGGTCTGTGGAGAAGAAGGACCAGCAGTGGTAACAACAGTGTGATAAGCTTTGTTGAGGCGTGGAGGACAAATAGAACATTCCTTAATAATGTGTCCTGGCTGTTAGCAGTAGTTGCAAAACTTATTTGGATAATGAGGTGCAAATGACCATACTTTTTACAACTATAGCATTGTGTCTTGCTCATATCATGGTCCTTCCCTTTGCTGTAAGCAATATAAGCAATTAGGGCAACTCTTGTTTGCTCTATAATGGTCTGAGTATGGAGACGCTGTTCTTCACGCAAGAGTTCTCCAAAACAAGCATCCAAGGATGGAACAGGATCACGATTGACTAGAGAGGCACGGAATGGTTCATATTCAGGTCGCAATTTCATCAGAATTTGGTCTTGTTGGCTGATCTTATGGACTTGTTGCACTGCCAACACTCCTGCAAAAATCTTAGCTATAACAAGATTAGAATAATCATTCCATAGAGTAAAAAATCCAGAATAGTAACCTTGAATAGAGAGATCTCCTTAGGTATAGTTGGCAATAGCCAACTCAAGCTGAAAACGCCTAGCATTGTTATCTTGGTTATAGACTTGTGTTAGGTGATCCCATATAGCCTTTGCTGATCTATGAGGACGTAAAGATAGGATAAGATGTGGCTCTATAGAATTGAGAATCCAGGACATGATTTGTGCATTTTTGGTTGCCTATGCTGCCTTAGCAACAATAGATCTCTCAACAACCAAGTCTTTTTTATCGATGTCATCTATAGGGCCCCACAACTTCTTTCCCTTGAGAAAGATCTCCAACTGAAATGCCCAAGCAACATAATTTTTGCTAGTAAATTTGACACGAACATTATTTGACTTTTCCATGAAGCTATGACTGAGAAAAACTATGATTTAAGAATTCTATGAGAGAGGCTCTGATACCATAACAGATTGGTTTGAATTGCCTCTCATTGAGATTAGCCTTTTATTTATATAGGGAAAATTGTCTTATACACCCTAATTACAAAAAGTAATTCTAGGAAGCTATATATGTTAAGCTATATCTAGGGAGCTATTTATGGTAAGAGAGATTTCCTATCTAGTATTTACAGCCTGCTTGATTTTAGCTTTTTATTGACACCTAAATCCTTTAGTGCTATCAAAAATGCCTTCCTGTTCAGGTTTTTTGTACCTGTTGCTCATCAGTTCTACATATGGATTATATAGGTTCATACTTGGTCAAGGGATGCAAACCAATTTGTTGCTGATGAGGATGATGCTACTTATAGCTGTCGTGTTTCTGGTAAGTAGTTTTTAACTGAATTGCCCGCTACTAGTATTTCTGATAATTATGTTGCAAAAGTGCAATCTAGTAACGAATTTGAATATGTTGGTCTAATTGCTCATTTTGGGGAATAATGAAACAATGAAACATCAGTAATCAAGGAATTCTAGACAAATTTAAAGCAGCTCTAAAAGAAGGAATTTTGGACAATTTAAAGAAGCTTTAGAAATAGTAATGAAGATTCTTAGAATTATTACCAAATTTACACTCGCAGATAAAGCATGATCTCAGTTAATGCAACTACTGGTTGAGAAAACACATTGATGGAATATATGCATGGTGCAAAATGTCCTGTCTTCAGCATTGCAATTGAGCCACACCAAACAAACATGTGGAAATAGTTTGGTTTGGCTTTTGGTTTTGTTGAAAAGTATTTTTTGGATGAACTTAGGAGATCCATCCCCAACCTCTCATAAGCAGGGGACAGCTTTTGAGTGGCAAAACGAAGGAAGATACAAACAGGGGGTCAATTGGGATTTGAATAGGTGTTTGGATAAACTTATCTTTTGACAGAAGTTCTGTTATCTATAAATGTTTTGAAATTTATAGCAATGCATATGTTCTATAAATGGTTTTGAAATTTATAGAAGTACATATATTTGTCACTTTCTTCTAGTTTTGAGTGTTTCACTGAGTGCCATAACATGCAATTGTGGCATCTCTTCTGCTTCTGCTTATACGTTTTGCTTTATTTCAATGTCGCTTTATTTCAATGTCACTGTCCCTATCAAAATGATCTCTGCTAATTTTTTTTTCTGCTGTAATTTGCCATTCTGAAAGATTCATAGTTGAAAATATTTTAATTTCTACGTGTTGATTGACTATGTGAATGGTACAATTTTTTTACTTGCTGTCCTTTTTGGCATTGTGTGCAAGGGTTATGAGTACCGATGTCAAATGGTTTTATTGGAGTTTAGTTATTCCTGTTTTCATCTACTTTTCTACAGATGGAGGATTTTAGTCCAATATGGAGCTTTGCCAATGGGTATTTAACCCAGCGGTACTTGCTTCTATAAAGTATGGGATGGGACAGGTCTTAAGTTTGAGTCCCAGTAACTACCCCTGGCACTTAACGAATGAAAAATCATTAGGTTTTTGTTGATGCTCTTCACCATCTTAAAATTGCTATCGGCAGGTGTACTTTTGCTAGAGGAGGTGGTGAATTCTTTTGGCAGTGAAGGAATTTATGCCATTATAGATGCCATGAGAGAGAGATTCAATGAGTCTGAACGAGAAAAGGCTGCTGGTTCAGCAGCTTGGTGGCGAGTAAGTAAAGGTTTTGCCTTTCTTTGTATTTATTCCATGAATAGTTAAATTTGCAATTTATGGCCAGTGACCTGTAGTTGGGGCTGTAACACTTCTACTTCCACTGAATCTCTCCCTTTTAATATTTTTCCTTTGCATTTAGAATGAAATTTATAAGTCTTCCCGCAAATTCATCACAACAGTCATTTAAGCTGCTGTGCTTGTAGCTTTATAAATAACTTTGCTATTAAAAAATCCAGGTAAGTGCAACAGCTGGAGAACTAACTGTTGGCCAGACTTCACAGAACCATCAATGTGACTGTTCTGTGGTTGTGTTACATAACCTTTGTGTCAGGGAATGAAAAAAAGATAGTAATCTGATCTAATATTTGATAATTAGGAATTTTAATGTTGTGATTTTAGCATTATTTGAGAATATTGTTTATTATTTAGTGTTTAAATTTGGATTTTGAAGGTTTTCTTATTCAAATAACATTGAATATTGATTATCAAATAAATTTTCCTTCCAGAGAATTGGTTCTCATGATCTGTTTTATATATATATAGTTCTAAACCACCTCGCGAAGTATCTTGTGCTTGAATTTAGTTTTAATCTTTCAAGATTGTTTCTTGACTTGCGTTTCTTGTGGTATTGTATTACTTTCCCTGTGGAGAAAATGATTTCTTTGATTCTCTCTGTACAGCTCCGACTCATTTAATAAACCTTAAATTTACTGCATAAGGGTGTGGGCTATTTTACTGCACCTGTGATGGCAGTATTGTCAAATTGTTGTCTTTTGCCATCCATATCTCCAGTGAAGTTTCTGGAATTAGTCTGTGTGGTCTCTTTTATTTTATTCAACTCTTGGTATTTGGGAAGTGAAATTTCATGCTCTTTTTTCTTCACTTTAAGTGCACACATGAGACTTCCTCAGGATCCAAATGTTTGATCTGGTCACCTGATTTGCTCCAAAATATTTGTTGCTATGTAGTTTCACATGCCTGCTTATGATCTGTGTGAAAGACTTTGTTCTGTAGTTTAATCTAATACTTTATCCATCGTTTCAACTGTATTTTCTTTTCAGTCATCTTACCTTTTCTGTTGATCCATCTTGACATGGTAAAATCTGGTAGATAAGGGAGTCTATCCTCTTTGCTTTGGCTGATCTCTCGGACCAGTTGCTTGATGCAGAGGTATTTCTTTTGACATCACTTATTGTTGTGTTCTGATAAGCATGGTTGGAAACCACTTTTGTTTTATGTGGAGCATATGATTTTTTCATAGTGTTCACTTTATTTTATAGGCATCAGGGATGATCAGTGTGAATTTAGGAAACCTTGTAGAGCAGATTGTCACTAAAGATGTTGGAACAGGTATAAATCTGTTTTCTTTCTTCTGTTTTATTTTGTGCCAATACTTGTTCGGATTGTTCATTTATAGGCACAATTTTTGTGCAATTATTTTGTTTTGCAGGGGTGCATGAATATCCCTTTCTTTATGCACGTATTTTTACATCAGTTGCTAAGTTCTCCTCTGTGGTAATTATACAATATTTCCTTGTGCTAGTAAGTTTACATTGCCTTTAAAAGAAATATTAATTTTTAGTATCATACAGATCAGCCATGGAGTTCTTGAGCATTTCCTCCATGCTGCTATCAAGGGAGTTGGCATGAATGTGTAAGCATCCATGATTACTTCAAAAAATTTACCTTTCTTTTTAAGAGTGATAAATATCTTTTGACAAATGTTTATCCTGGCAGTCCTCCACCTGTGAAGATGGGTGCTTGTCAGGCACTTTCTCAACTCCTGCCTGAAGCTAACAAAGAAAATATTCAGCCTCAACTGATGGGCTTGTTTTCATCTCTCACAGATCTTCTTCATCAGGTAATGCTGCAAGAAGATTTCTTCAATACTATTGCTGAATGTACATTTATTAGTTCTGTTTGATTCTGCTTCTTAGGCATCTGATGAAACATTACACCTGGTGCTTGAAACACTGCAAGCATCTATTAAAGCAGGTGGGTATGGACATAATTGTAAATTATTCTGAAGCCTTTCCAGTTTCTTGCCTATCTGCAATCTCAGCTTCTGTAGTCGTGAAATTGCAGTTCGTGAAGCAGCAGTATCATTCGAGTCTGTTGTCTCACCTGTAGTTCTTAATACATGGGCATTGTATGTTTCTGATCCTTTTCTCAGTATTGATGCTATTGAGGTTCTGGAGGTATTGATATTAAATTTCTTCTCCTAATTTTTTAGTTTATTATGGAGAAGTGTTACAGCTGTCAGGGTATCTTGATTCACTTTCTTCACATGTGCTTATTGTTTATGTGCAATATTTTCTTCTTGTTTTGTTTCTATTTTATTTGTCTATTATTCACATTTCATGGATGTGATTGACTGTTGAACATAATTTGTGAATGTATGATTTATTATTTATATGCCTTTTGATATTCTGAGTTAGCCTGATGAATTAACATCCAAAGGCAAGCACAGATATAAATATGATCACGGGTGAGAAAAAATTGAAATTATTAGTATCTATTTTTATCCATGCCAGTGCCCATTTTAAGTCCCGAGGACATTAAAAGGGAGAGAGTAGGCCCATTCTGTTTTTGATCTGTGAGCTAGTTGATCAACTGAATTCTAAATATCTTTAAAGTTTACAGTTTTAAAGTCCTTGCGAGGTTTTAATGTACCAGAGGTGGTGGTGCCCCTCTGACTTTCTGAATTGATCTTGCTTGGGGTGATATCTTTTGGGGCTTTTACCTTGGCTTTGATGATTGATGGTATTGAGTTCAATTATCTGTTTAGCAATGCTTAACTAATTGTATACTTTCAAATAATTTGTCCAGGCCTTGAAAAATGCTCCTGGTGGTATTCATCCATTGGTTTCTCGAATTTTGCCACATATTGGACCAATATTAAATAAAGTATGGTTGTAAAAGCTATGTTAAACTAAATTGTGTTGCAATTCTTCAATAGTGATTTAAAGCACTTGTTTTTCATGTCTTTTCCCTGGTCATTATAGCCTTACCAGCAGCCTGATGGATTGGTGGCCGGATCACTTGATTTGGTGACTATGCTATTAAAGGCAAGTCAATCCTGATGAAGATAATATTATGCATCTATAAATCTATCACACCACACTTATTACGTTGAACATTCTCTTTGATCTTTGAACCCTCATTTCATCACGAGGCATGCTCTGCTAATTTCATTTTGTGGTAGCATTATGCAGAATGCTCCAAGTGATGTCATAAAAGCCATATATGATACTTGCTTTGATGCTGTTATTCGAATAGTCCTTCAAAGTGATGATCACAGTGAAATGCAGGTTTATTTTTTCCTGAGACATGTATTTAATTTTCATACTTGTATTGTATATGGATGGTGTAGAAATGACTTCAGTTTTGCTGCATCATTGACTAGAATGCCACACAATGTCTGGCTTCATTTATATCCGGGGGGAGAGAAGAAATACTTTCTTGGGCTGCTGATTCTGGGTTCACAATGAGAAGTTTGCTTGATGCAGCTTCAAGGTTGGTTATAATTTTTTGTACATTTTTATTTATTATGTTTATTATTCTTCTGAAACCTTGAGGAATTGCATTAACTTTTATCAGTTGTTTAAGTTTGTTAGATTCTAAGTACTCAATGCCTTGATTCGTGTGTTCTGAAGGGAAAAGATGGGCTGATACTTATCGGGGATCTTGTTGCTTCTGTGTTCTATTTCTAAGTTGTGTAGCTGCTCTTTCCAACATATATATAAAAATAAAATAAAATTGGAGTTTGAGATAAGCTCATGCAAGACAAGTTCTTTTCTGCCGTGAGTTAGATGAAATCGAAAAAATATCCTAAAATTAGATTTAACATATTAAGCATAATTTTTTATATATATAATAAGGCCGATCATGAATGCAGATTGGCATAGGACAACAGATTTCCTAAACTGAGATACCTGGTTGCTTAGCACATTTAAATTTTTTTCTGGTCCATTAATGGAATACTGACATCTAATTTTGTAAAATGTACATGTAATTTTTCTTCTCAGTGACTTCATGGTTTCTTAACAGTACACCATGTAGAACTTTATGACAAAAATGATTCTCGCAGATCATGAACTTTCTGTACAATTTTGTTTCTTAATGCTAATTAAATTCTTGGGTCTGCAGGCTTCTCGACCCTGGTCTGGAAAGCTCTGGATCTCTTTTTGTTGGGAGTTACATTTTGCAGCTTATTTTACATCTACCATTGCAAATGGCAATGCATATCCGAGATCTAGTTACTGCTCTTGTTAGACGAATGCAGTCAGCTCAAATAGTGGGGTTGAAAAGTTCATTATTGCTTATTTTTGCTAGATTGGTACGTGGCCTTCAATATTCATTACTTCGGTTTGTGTCAACTCAAACTCTGAAGTGTCAACTTTCTGTTGCCAAGTAGGCCAATGATTAAAGATATTGTCAAATAATCATTCTTGCCAAGCTGACAATCATTTTACTACTAAATTGGGCTTCAATCATTTGCCTTGCTTGAAAGTTTGTGAATTGTTCTATTCTCTTTTATTGACACCCACTGCTTTCTTATTAGCTGCTATGGCCAAGATTTCACAGGCACTTCATTTGGTTTTCATGGATTGACTTTAGAACGTTATGCTTGTTTAAAACACAGGTCCACATGAGTGTTCCTCATGTTGAACAATTTATTGATATGCTGATTGGTATACCAGCTGAAGGCTATGAAAACTCCTTTGTTTATGTGATGTCAGAATGGACTCAGAAGCAAGGTAAGTATGCTTCCCAATTACTCGTGCTCCTATTTTACAGATATGTTAAGGTGATGATGCTATTCTCCTGGCCACGCATTTCTAATCTACACTCAATTTTTTTATTCTGTCCTTTCTGTCATTGTTTTCTAGTGATAGCTTTTAATTAATCAATTTCTGTTTGACATATTGCCTGTGCAGTACTCGCTTTGGCTAGATTAATGTTGAATTTGATTTGATAAATTGATGGAATCATAATATTTAAGCAGGATTCAGGATTATTTTGAGTTTAATACTGAATTTCATTTAAATAATATCGATTAAGCAAAAAGAGTACTGATCCTAATCGTTTGAATCTCAAAGTAGTATTCACGAGTCCATCTAAGTTGTTTGTCTGAATTCCATCCTTTCCCAAGTTTCATATTTAGAGGAAAATCAATTGCTGGGTGCCATTATCTATTAAGTTTAATGCTTATAAAACACTTGTCGAGTATTTTTATGATCAAGAAGAAAAGGAAATTGTAGAATCATTATCTCGTGTTAATTAAGAAACATTTCTTGGATTTTATATGTCCATCTTTTGCCTTTTCCTTCCAGTTTATAATTTCCTTGAATGACAAAGTGATTATGCTGCCTGTCTAATTTTTTTTACTAGTAAACTTTGCTGGTTGTCTTCCCCTTTGGGTTGAAGACAACAACATATTTAGTTTGTGTAATGTACAAAAGATTGAAATTTATTGAAATCAGCTCTGATTAGGGTACAAGCAATCTCTTAAATTAGAAGCTGTTTTCTCCTATTTTATTTATTAAGTTCCCAGATCATTAGAGGATTGGAAGGAACTTAATACCTGAAGGCTTGAATAAAATCATAAATGGAAGGGTAGTGAAACTTTTCACTACCTGCATGGTAGCCATTACCTTTGCATATATTTTTCCAGCATGTGCTAGTTGTTCAGGTTAGTGGGCTTTTTGTTTTTTGAGGTCCTCTTTTGAATATTTTAATGTGCTTGATTTACAGTGTCTGAGGGTTCAATTATCTTGCATTCAACTTATTTATATCTGGATGAACTAATTATAAAACGTGTCTTGTGTCTTTGTTTTTGATAAAGCATAATGTCTGCAACTAATTTGTAATGTTTCTGTCATTGTTTTCCAAGCAGATTCTGAACTCCAACTTTTTGATTGAATGTAGGCGAGATTCAAGGGGCCTATCAAATTAAGGTCACAACCAGTGCTTTGGCCTTGTTGCTATCCACTAGGCACGCTGAATTGAATAAAGTTAATGTGCTAGGACATCTAAAGGTTCATCCATACCATTAAGCTCTGAATGCACATGTTTAGAGATGCATGCTTGTTTTAAGAACTTACTCTTTTTATCAATAGTCTGCTGCAGGAATTACCACTCGGTCAAAAGCTAAATTGGCCCCTGATCAGTGGACTTTAGTGCCTCTTCCTGTAAAGGTACCTATGAATCTAAATTGATGACATTGAATCTTTTGGATAGAAAGTTATCCACTGGCAAGAATTTCAAAATTATTTGTGAACAGAGGTCAATTGCTTTCTTTATCTCACATTCACCATATATCTTAACACTCCTATTCATTTATAAATCACAATTGGTGTTGCTTCCGCAAAAACATTTACTGTTCTTTTCAATGTTTTTGCAATTTAACTCGTAGCGATGTTCTATACAAGATTTTGAGAAAGCAAGCTCCTCCCTTCACACTAATTTTTCTTCTTTCCAAAAGGACCAGTTTTGCAGATATCCTCTTTTAGCTTTATCATCGTCTAGCAGATTAACCCTTAAAAAATATGAATAATGTAATTCTTCTTCCTTTCCATAATGTCCCATGTGCAAAAGAAAAATATTATTTTCAAATCTAAAAAAAATAAAACTCTATAACCAATATGTAAAGGATATATTACATAGTTTTAAAGGGAAAAAAAACATGGTCTTGACTATAGCTATTGGTTTGTTGCATTTTGTGGTATTTTTATTTTCTTAGGTAATAAATTTAAACCAAGAGCTTACGATTTTACTTTTCTGTTCAAAGTTTGATTGGTATATTTGGGCGCTTTCCTTGTCCTGTTTGCTGCAGATATTGGCTTTGCTGGCAGACACCGTGATTGAATTCCAAGAACAGGCAATGGCTGATGATGAGGTAGGGGCATCATTTTCAGGTTTCCTTAATGTCATTGTCCTCGTGGCTGCAAGGAATATGACTCTTTTAAGGTTTGAGCTAACTGTTGTGGCAGGAGAGCGACTGGGAAGAAATTCAAGGAGGGGTGGCAGAGTCTAATGATAGTTTGCTGTTGTCTGCTGCTGCTCCATCATTTGGCAGAACTACATATGGCCAACTTGAAGCAATGGCAAAAGCATATAATGAGGTGAATTGATGAAATTTTTCGTGTTCTTTCGTTGTATTTTCCTCACATCATGTTATTTTATATTTGCTTCTCTCTTTTACTTCTCCAATACCGACCAAATTTTTGTGATATTCAAGAATGAAGAGGATTGGGATGATGATGATCTATTGAGTGTTTCCGATCAGCTCAATGGGGTAATTTTCAGCAATTTTTTTTTTTTTGGGGGGGGGGGGGGGTTTCAATATTTTTTCTTCGAGTTCTTTGAATATTTGAAGTGTCAGTTACAGCTTTAATTTCTTGAAATATTCCTAGCAGATTAACTTGGTAAATTATCTGGCGGACTTCTTTGCAAAGTTCGTTCATAGCAACAGACAGCTATTTGATCATCTTTGCCAGGTTGGCTTACATTCCGGTTCATGCATTTGAGTCATATTCTCGACAATTTACTTTAGCATTCATGGAAGGAATTGAAAATCCAGTTGTTTTGGTTTGAAATTGCAGAGTTTGGCACAGGCTCAACGTGATGCTATACAGACATTGCTACGATGCTGAGTTGCGTGTTTGGGGTTCCAAGGATGGTGTTTTCTTATGTTTGAAAGAGTGGAGTTTGAACCGGGGCCCTTTATTGTGGGGGGAGAGCACAGCTGCTGATGAGGCCATGCTTCCACCACACCAGGGTTGATTATTGGGTGCTAGTTTTGTTTTTTCCTTTGCTTTTTGTTTTTTTCCCCTCTTTGTTGGGTTGGGCCCGTTCGGGTTGATTCTATTCATTGACTGAGAAAATTCCACCAGTTGCTTTGTAAAGCTAATGTGTCACTTTATTTTTAATGTATATACTTTTCTTTTCTTGAAAAGTTTGATTCTTTGTTTCAGAAACTTATCCCGGGTGGCCAGCACTTGCATGCTTGTTTGTCTCTCTGTTCAACGCTCTCCTGTTTGATGGTACGCTTAGGCTTTATTTGAAAGGTGGTGTTCAAAATGCGTTTGAATAGAACAGGCATTAAATTGATATGTTTTTTTTTTTTATATATATATATATATATATATAATAATTTTGATACCGAGATATTAAAATCATTGAAATTATAGAATTATATGCCTTTACAAAAACACCGCACCATATTGTTATGCTTGCCTCTTCTAGATTTTCCGAGATAAACTAGAACACTCGCAAAACATGTAATACTTGTCTGCATACGAAAAAAATGCAAGCTTACAGTATTGGGCCAAGACCAGAATACGTTGCGTTTATTGTCGTCCGAGATTCCTGAGGGAGAGGACTTCACTCTTTCAGGTAAATTGACCGATGATGCAGCATGGAGATGGAAGACATGTTTAACAATACAATTAACCTTATACCTGTTAGGCTGTCACGTGTCTGGGATTGATGATCATTTCATGCTTGGAGAAGTTTTCATCAAATAGCATCAGCATTTCATGTTATTGAACATAATATTCTAAATAGAAAGTAAACTCTGCCTCTTAAGCGACTTTTCAATAACTATTTTCGTCATTACGAACAATAATTCATTGAAGCCACAATGCATCACGTCCATCAGTAAAAGTGAAAGAACAGGAATTGAACAGCAATGCTTCTGTTTTTTGCTGATCGAGAATTGATGTTCTCTGCGGAGCTAGACATTCTCGGCAAGTCGCCGAGAGCTAGGTCATCTGACCTAGCATGCTTTATGAAAGATAAGCTTACATCTCTACTTTCTAATTTCTTCTCCTTCTTCAACTTCACTTGAACTCGCAGCACATTCTGCAAGAGCTTCATTGGTCATTGTGTTAGTGTTAGATATTGAGTGAATGGGAAATTGTATCTACGTGTGTTTAAAGTTAGTTTAAAGTAGAGTTGTATTTGTTTTTTTTTTTTTAATGGAATTGTCAGTTTAAAACAAAGCAGTTTAATTGCTATCAGGAATAAGTGATTGATATTTCAGATAAATTACTAGTAGTAAATTTAACGTCGTAGGATTAACCTCTATTCTTTAAATTCGTCTGTTATCATTACATTTGTAAGTTGAATATCTTTTATGATTCATACATGCCATGCATATATATTTTATTAATTTATATTAGTTCTTCACCAACTTCGGAGGCATAAAACAATTGTAATTTTGGAAGCGGAAAGGATAGCAAGGCAAAAAAAAAATAAAATCAAAGCCCATTTCGATGGACAGTAGGGAGAACAAAAATATTTGGATGAAAAGACAAAAACATACTTAACGCCTCTTTTATGATTCATATATGCCATACATATATATTTATTTTTTGGTTGCTGCTGCTGCTGCAAGGAGGGAGGTGTGGAGAGGTGAAAGGGGAACAAATGGTTAGGAGCCTTTTGACCTTACAGACTCGAGGACATGATTCCTGATTACGCCAGGTGCTCGCATGGGGGTGGGTGGGTTAGAGACACCTGATTTATGAAGTGAATGAATATAAATTTTTTTCAAGATATTAATAGGACGATCTTCTTCTAAAACATTATTATTATTATTATTTGACTCTGTTTAATATGCACTACAGTTAGGGGCGCCTCATCCATTTATCGCGGAGGTATTAGTTACTTTTAAATTTAATATTACTTTTTTTCCCCGCCAGAGAATAGAGAGAAGACTATTCATTAAGAAACAGGTCTGACGTGGAGCAATCACGTGATTACGTCTGAGATTGTATCTCTCAGAGTCTCAATAAAGTGCTAAGATATTTTTATTCATAAAAAAAAAAACAAAAGCGTTGGAGATATTTTTGTATATTTTTCGGAAGATATTTATGAATCTGATTTCTCCTTTCTTGGCTTTGTTTTCAAAAACATTTAAAAGGTGAAATTAATAAGATGAAAGTAGTTGTACGCTCCTGCATTGCGGGAGCAATATGATCTTGACATTTTATTTATTTATTTATTTATAATTAATTATTTAATGATTTGATTTATTATCACAGTCTTTGTTTTTATGTTACCATCGTTATTGAAGTTATATTTATCCGTGTTGTTTCTGTTGTGATTAAACGCAACAGTAATAGATACCAATATTTGTATAATTTCTGTAACTTTTTTTTTTCCTAGTCAGCATCAATGTTAATTTTTTATTGATTAAAACTAAATTTATTCTATCCCATACTAAAACTAAAAGGCAATAAAAAATTTAAAACTTCAAACAATGATCGCTTATAATTTGTAATTTAAAACTAAAAATTTTTAGTAATTAAAATTAATATTTTTTAAAATCGCTCTCTTAATATATTTTTTTATTAAAATTAAAAATTTGTATCAACACTATGTATCGCTTGATTGTGTAATTTTATATATTAAGAGTTCAAACAATGAATAATTTAATTTTTAGAGTGTATTTGGCAGTATAATAGCGGTTGCTTTTCAAATAATTTTTCGTACTGAAATGCATGTCAATGATGTTTTTTTATTTTTAAAAAATTATTTTTGACATCAACACATCAAAACGATCTAAAAAATACAAACCATGTTAAATTTTAGAAAAAAAAAACTTTAAAATTTTTTAGGAACGCAGGTTGAACCGTGTTTCCAAACACTGCCTTATATTATTATAATTTTTTTCCTTATACAATTTAATTATAAACCTAAACTAAATTAAAATATTAAGTAAAAGGTTTTAAAATTTAAATCTACTTTAATAACAACACCGAAAAAATTTCGTACTTTTTTTTTTAACGTTCCAAATTTCTTTAAAGTTACAGCTCACGAAATAAACTAGTAACCACTATTTTTAATCATGTATTTTTCAAGTTCAAATCCTTGTAAGAGAGTATTTGAACGTTGACCTCCTTATCTGGACCAGAAGTCTAGATGATATAAGAAGGAGAAAATTAAAATTAATATTTGGCTAACTGATCTATAGATACCTTGAATTTCTTGTCAATCTAAAACTCTATTCCTCACCTTTATTTTTTTTCGGTTCGAGCACGTCAAACTATTCCTGCAATAAAAAACAGACCTCTTCACTCGGATTCTTACCTCTCGATTGATCGCAAGTGAGGTCAATGACGGTGTAAAAAAGGAACACGTGTCCTACGACTGTCCCTTTTTCGTTCTCCAAGCCAAATATAAAATAAATAAAAGATAGAAATATGATTTTTCTTATATTTACCTTCTTTCTCTTCTCTGTCGCTACCTCCCAGCACCAATCGAACCACTTGCTTCTTCAAACTCCTGCCAGTAAACCATCACTCCTCCTCCTCCTCCTCTCTCTCTCCAAATCAGATATGATGTTTGAGCTTTAAACTATCTCGACTATGACCAGAACATGTGAATAATCACACAATGCCTTCTCGTCCGTTTCTCTTACATGCACTGAAGAAACTGGTCTGGCAGTCTGCTGGCAGATGCGGTAATTGAATTTCAAGAATCGGTAGCGTCGAAAAGTAAGGAGGGAAGCATGGTAAAATAAACATCTTAATAGAGAAAGCCCGTGGATTTAGATTTAAATTACAATACTCTTAATACATATATTTAATAATATTTCTAAAGACTTAAAAATAATCACAATATCATTAATGCCTTACTTGAATGCATCTAAAAGAAGTATTTTAAAAAAATCTATTTTTATATTTTCAAACTTCAAAACTAATTCTAACAATTAAGTAGATGGTAATTATGGCAAGAGGGGATGATATTGACATTTAAAGCTGGAGTGTTTATTTACGAGGTTTTATCTTTTTTTTTGTTAAATTCAATTTTTTTTTGAAAAAATATTAAATTAATATCTTTTAAAATATGTTTAGCGCTAATGTAAAATCAATATAAAAAAGTTTCAGAGTTATAACAAGAGAGAAATGAGCAAGAAAAATAAAGATACGTGTCAGGAAGCTTCTGTTAACAGGTGTTGGGAGGCCCTTGCCAAAACCCTTTTTCCTATTATTAGAAGTAAGAATTATTATCTTGGTTTTCTAAAGTAGGATTATTTCAACCTTGGCCTTTTATAAACAGTGAACCGGATCCACTAAACTTGAACTTACCGAATAAAATAGTTCTTTTTCGGAGTAAGAACTGTCCACTTGATGCTTGGGTACATGAGCTACTGTTTGATAATCAAGCAAGTGACTCATTATTTTTGTATTTTAAAAATATTTTAAAAAAAATTTATTTTATTTTATTTTAAATTAATATTTTTTATGTTTTAAAATCATTTTAATTTGTTAATATTAAAAATAATTTTTTGAAAAATAAAAAAATATTTTAATATATTTCTAAACTAGAAACACTTTAAAAAACATCTCTTTCTCATATATATATATATATATATATATATATATATATATATATATATATATATAAAAAAAAAAAGACTTCGGGACGTTTCCATATTTGTGTCGTCGTGTCCCGGAAAGTTGACAATTCGAAAAGGCATGACATACCCCTTCCTTTCATTTTCGTATCTAATTATTGTTCTTCCTTGAATAAACTTGCGAAATTGTCTCCAGTATTCCTCTTCGTCCCTTCCATGGACAAACGTTCAAAGATGGCTGAGGTCAGTTCCTGCGCCGGGTAAAGTTGATGTAATTTTCTCATGTTTTTCGAGGAAGGGGACAGGCAATTGATTCAAGGATGCCTCTCGGATTGAAAATTGGTTAAGATCAAGGGGAAGGCGCACCACCACCTTCCTCACCTGGTTGGTGTATCGGTTTTCTTTCTCTCCTCCATTTCTTTATTCAACATTTATCATTCGAAGCCAGATTACACGTAAACTATATTATCATGAGCTGTTTTCGTGGTGATTTTCACATAAAAAATACAAATTTAATATTTAAATTTAAGAATTTATAATTTGAATCGATTTTTGATTGTTAATATTCATGAGAATTTACTCTAGATATAACATCCTAACATGGGTTGTGTCTTTAAAATCGACTAGGAAGAAAACTTGATATTTTTTAATACACTAGTTTTTTATGAATTAAAAATTTAAAATATTTTGACAATCCATCTTTTATATTTTTGAAAAGAAAAAAAAAATAACTAAGTTTTCTAATTTTTAAAAATAAAAAAAAACTCCGGATTCCTTATTTTTTTAATATTTAATTCGAGAATTGCCTAAAATAAAACCAAGACTTGCACCTACCCATTAACCCATGGACTACACCCACCCAGATCCATAAAATGGTCCACTCCACGAAGCTTGGAGATTTATTGCCTCACCGCCATTCTAAAAAACACGTGGTTAGATTAATCCCCTTTCATTTTTAAGGGTTTAGCCCTTCACTCGCGCACTCGAGCAATGAGCAACCAACGCTAAAATATGCTTGGGTGCATTTAATACTCTTCCCCTCTCAAACTTATAGGAACTCTCCTCAAGTATACGAGAGCCAGCAATCGAAACGAGTATTTGGAGTAAACTCGCTCAGAAAGAGGAACACACGCAGAGTGTTTTTTTTCGTTGGTATATTTCGTTCTATTGTATTTTTTTCATAGAAATTGCAGGTTTTTGGAGTACTGGGGTGTCTGATTTTAGAAACAAAAATAAATACACATAGGGAGTAATCAAATTTATTAATATTAAATTAAGGTTTCCTTCTTGTTATAGCCCTGAGATCTCTCTGGGGATACTTACTCTTTCTTCTGGTTTCTCTCTCTCTCTCTCTCTCTCTCTATATATATATATATATAATATATATATATATAGACTCACACAGATGCTTATGCGTATATGCAAGAGGGTTATCTTTCTTTCTTGAGAGAACCAAGACAACTACTTTGGTTCAGTACTAGAACGTCACTGAGGCATCAAGAACTATAATGGGTAGGCGTCGATTTTTTCTATTTTTTATTTTTTATTTTTGGGTGATGGGCTTTTGTTAATTAGGTGATTGTTTCTGTTTTAATTCTGTTTCCAAGGGTTTTTGATGCGGGGTATGCGTGTTTCTTGGTCATGTTGTGTCAGTGTGATCTTAATTACAACATTTATGCCAGTAAATTATTTCTTCCCTGATATTTGTGTTTTATTTTACACATATTTACATATCCTCTCTGCTTTAGATTTCTCTCTTTATTCCAAAATTTGTTTTAAGAAAAAAGTGATTGTTTTAAGGATTCCGTTATAATTTAGGAGTGCCTTATATCAGTTATTGGGCTATTAGGAGTATCTGTTTTGCGTTGATGATGGTTATTTCTCAAGAAACCAACTTTTTGGTTTTAAGGGCTGGTTTTGTTCTCATAGCTTTTCTTTTTTATTTTCCGTTCAAAATTTTTATGTCTACAGAGGTCAACATGAGCTTTTCAAATGATATGGATGATGAATATGAGAAGCTCTTTAGGAGATTGAATCCACCGAGGTGCGTGTCATGCAGATTCTTTATCTTCTTTTCTGAATTTTCCCATTGAAAGTGACCTAAAATTATGAAGCGAATCAGATTTATATCCGTTTTGTTCACTTCTTTTTTCCCTTATTTTTTTGGTGTGTTAGGGTTGTGATTGATAATGAAGCTTGCAAGAATGCTACTGTTATAAGGGTAAGGTTTTTGTCCTTTTTTGGGGTATGCGCGTGCTCGAGTCTCCCATTATTCTTGGTGTTCTACTGGGTACCAATCGTTTCATTTTGTGATACAGGTTGACAGTGCTAACAAACATGGAAAACTTCTTGAAGTTGTACAAGTCCTCACTGATCTGAACCTTATCATAACCAAAGCTTACGTATCCTCTGATGGGGGATGGTTCATGGATGGTAATACTTTTTTTTTTTTGGTTTCCAATTTAGCTTTTCTTTTTGGAGCATAAAAGGTTGATTATTTTGAGGTTCTCTTTCTTCTTCTTCGTTTTTCCACCAGTTTTTAATGTTACGGATCAAGATGGAAACAAGGTTACCGATGAAGCAATTCTAGATTATATTACAAAGGTGAGCTGTAATTTTTTGATTGATATTTTTTTTTTTTAACCTTCTGTTCTGCTTTTTTTTTTTTGGTTGGTTGAGGTGCAAGCAGATCTGATTATTTGGTTTTATCTCAAGTCGTTAGGGACAGAATCTTGCTTTACGTCTTCCATGGGATCTTTTGGGGTTAAACAATCTGTGGATCACACTGCAATTGAGTTAACAGGAAGTGACAGACCAGGGCTGCTATCTGAAGTGAGTGCTGTCCTCGCCCATTTAAAATGCAATGTATTGAACGCAGAGGTCTGGACACACAATATGCGGGCAGCAGCCGTGATGCAAGTAACTGATGATGAAACTGGGTCAGCAATTACTGACCCAGAGAAGCTATCGAGGATCAAGGAACTTCTTTGTAATGTACTGAAGGGCAGTAACAAATATAGGGGAGCTAGGACTGTCGTGTCTCATGGGGTCACCCATACTGAGAGAAGGCTTCACCAAATGATGTTTGCTGATAGGGATTATGAACGAGCTAACAATGATGTATTGGATGAGAAGCAAAGACCTAATGTGAGTGTGGTGAATTGGTATGAGAAGGACTACTCAGTGATAACTATAAGAAGTAAAGATAGACCAAAGCTTCTCTTCGATACGGTTTGCACATTGACAGACATGGAGTATGTAGTTTTTCATGCTAATATAGGTGCCGAGGGTCCAGAAGCTCATCAGGTATAAATCATTTGCATTTTAATTTCCTCCACAAATGTATTTAGGGATGACTGATCTTTGCGCTTGATTGTGTTGGCCCATGGATTTATGGATTCTTTTGTAGGAATATTATATCAAGCATGTTGATGGTTCCCCTGTAAAATCAGAGGCAGAGAGACAAAGGATTATACAATGTCTTGAAGCAGCTATTGAAAGAAGAGTATCTGAGGTAAGTGCACCATGGTACATTCAAATCTGAGACTGTTGTTAAGCTTTACTTGTAAAATTTTCCTTGTTTTACCAAAATCATGCATCCAACTAAGAGGGTGTCGAGCTATTCGGTCTTTACTTGCATCGCTATGGAGGCGATGTAGGGTTTGATGAAGTGTCAGAGATGATTTTATTCCTAGGATAATGACTTTGAATTGGCATATTAAACAGTGACGGGCTAACCCTCACCAGTCAAAAGCTCTGCTATTTTGTATTCCATGGCTTTGTCAGATTATATTTAGTTTATATTTGTTTGTATGGTAGATATTGATGCTTTGATTCTGTTAGGAACTCATTCGCTTGCTTGCATGGAAATTGGGAAGTTTCTTGTTTGTTGTGTACTATAATGTGCAACTTGGTGAGAACAGCTGATAACATGATAACAAAGGCTGATTGGATGTCTTTTGTTTTTTAGCTGTTATTTTAAGAGTGTATTTCCCTATTTTAAATGATTGATTTGTTTCCTCCTAATTCAGGGCTTGAAGCTAGAGTTATGCACTACGGACAGAATTGGGCTGCTATCTGATGTTACTCGTATCTTTCGCGAAAATAGCCTTACTGTCACCAGAGCAGAAGTTACAACAAGAGCAGGCAAAGCTGTTAATACATTTTATGTTAGCGATGCATCAGGGTATCCCGTTGATGCTAAAACCATAGATTCCATCCGGCAAGCAACTGGCCAGACCATACTGAAGGTGAAAGGCAGTCCTGAAGAGTTAAAACCGGTCTCTCAGGAATCACCCACAAGGTTTCTCTTTGGAGGTCTCTTCAAATCCAGATCTTTTGTCAACTTCGGATTGGTTAAGTCGTATTCTTGAATAAACTGTTAGTTCGCTCCCCGTGTACATTAAAACTGTCTGCTGGAAACACTCACTGTAGATAGATAACCAGTCCTTTTTAGCATACTGTGGGACTTGAGTTTAGGAACAAGGGCATTTGTCGCAGAAGGTAGGGGCTGGAGAGTGCCGAGGAGAATAGAGTTGAGAATGCCTGTAAATACGCCTGTTACCCCTTCATTGAGCTTCATCTGTTACTGCAGATCCAATTTGATGTTGGAGCTAGGAAAGCATTTAATTACCAAGGAAAAGCATTTAAATAAGCTAGTGATAGATTTAAAAATTGTTTTTTTATTTGTTATATTATAAAAATAGATTCTTATAAAATTGAGTATAAATTAAATATTATGATCTTTGCTGAAAATTATGATAATTTTATAGAAAGAAAATCAAAATAATTTAATTTTAATTAAATATTAAATAAATAAAAAAAAAACACTAAAAAAAAAAACACTAAAAAAAATCTCATCTTCTATTTACTATTTAGATGAACGATGACTGAGGTCCGGGCACCCCCAAATCGTTTAGAGTTGCAAGGTAATCCACGACAAGCAACTATATTTGACTCTAATCTGGATTTTGGAGCCTCGAATTCAAAATTGTGGTAATTAGACACGGCTGATCGGTGGCGCCTAGTGTAGTGGTAATAATGACTTCAATCCCCACCAATATTTTGGATTAGAAATCTTTTAAGGTCGCTGTCTGTTTCAGACCAAGCAATTAGAAAAGATAATTAGTTCGATCTGGTCTAGTTTCAATCAAGAACCAATGTTGCTGTTCCCACGTTGAATAATTCTTTTTTTGAAGACCTTTTTGGCTTTGAATGTTGTTCTACCGACTACATGATGACTCTGGCTGATGGTTCACTTCCAAGACCTCCTCTCTCCGCACCATCCCGTTCAATTTCTTGTAGGACAAACAAGGCCTCTTCTAGCAAGACCTCGCATTTTAGTCCCCAGTAGTCTTCTCCCCCCCATTGGAATTCGTCACCTCCCCCATATCTACTACCACTACTTTATTGAATCTCTATATATTATTTGCTCTGGCCCCATTGCAGAAAGAAAGAGACCACTCAGGAATCCAGGGGATGCAACCTTGCGGTTGCGTGGATGGTTTTTTTTTTTTTTAATTTAAAAAAAGATTTAATGATTAAGGTAGTTTCTAGCCAGCTTCGACACCAAGAGCTGAAAAGAAAACATACTATCTTAATCATAAAATCAACCCTCGAGCTTCTTTTTTATTTTGTTTTTCTGCCCTTCTGTCTTGTTTAGCCAATGTAATGTTGCTTTGTCTTATTGAAGTGGTCCGTTAATATCATTGCAGTCCACGATTTAGGCCGAAAGAGCGCATGAATGCCGAAAATGTGCAGAGATATAGTGTAAAGGAGATGAAGGTGGGAAAATGCGTTGTCTTTATGGCCCCAATCTTGCATCATCTTCATCTTGAGGTGGTGATGTCTATTGACTATCATTATTGGTTTTGGGTGGGGGGGGGGGGGCTGTCATCAAGGCCTTGCCGGGTGTGGCCACGTGGCTTCTCTTACTGAGTTTAGATGATGCCACGCCAGCATCACTAGATATTTTTATATATTTTCTGTACCTTTTTCTAGTAGTTAATTGGCTCTTACTCTTGACGTTAAAGACTGCAATTTGGAAAACTGAGTGCATTATTATGGCTAGAAAAGATATCATCACAATTATAAAACAAACAAATCCAACCATCACTATCCTTGGCAAGCGGGGACACGTTTTCCAAACAACAAAAGACGTTGTTACGGATGACTCCCTCTGCGTACGTGGAACAATTGTCGTTTCTTATAGAGACCAATGCATCTCTCTGTCCAGGTTTATATTATAAGAGGGTTTTTAAAAGTGTTGTGGTGGTTATTTTTTAAATAGTTTTTCATGTTGAAAAATATATTAATAATATTTTTATTATTTTTTAAAATTTATTTTTGATATCAATATATCAAAACGATCTAAAAAATACAAACCACACTCAATTTTAATAAAAAAACAAATTAAAATTTTTCTAAAAAACAGGTTCAACCTCAATACTAAACAGGTACTAAGTTGAAATTAAAAATTTATAAGACTTTCTCTCTCTCTATATATCGGAGATTTGATCAAGAAGAAAGCACCTCTCTCGTACTTTCTCGTACTTTTTCAAATTTATACAAGCTATTTTTTTATACCAATACTTGGGATACTCGTACGAAAACACAAGCACAGGCAAAATCAGGAAAGCAGGCATGAAATGAACCCTCCCTGCTGCCTCCATGACCATGATGGGAACCACAGCCGATGCCATTGAAACCTATGTGATGAGCTATAAAGTGCCCACTATAAAAGCAAGATTTTGAAGGATCTAAGGGACACTGAGGCTAACTCTACAAGATCAGCTTGGTAGCAGATTGGCATGCCAATCATGGCAAAATCATGACCATGAATCCACTAAAAAAAGACCATAAGCTCTGACTCAGTGGTTATCCTGTTGATTAATTTATGACCGATGACCATGACTCAGCTGTCGCACTTCGGAAATATAGCCTTTAGCTAGCTACTTGTCTTAGTGGTAAGATGCAAGGGAAAGAAAATGCGCAGGGAAACTATATGATGCCATGTGCTTCTTCTAGCTGCCACTGGCAATCTCGAGCTTTTAAATGGGTGCTAGGATCTCTCGCCCCAAATAAGATTATAAGGAAAAATGCAAAGATTCTTGCATCAACAGCAACAGAGGCAACCTCGTCATCTCACATGAAAGGATTACTAAGAGCTTACCATAATAAATATTCTATTGTGGATAGACTATAGAGTGATTTTATATGGTAACTCGAGGGCACGACGCAAACAAGATTTGTCAATTTGCCTATCTCTGACAGGCCAATTATGTGTTTCTTACATGCATGGTTTGCTGATAAGTCCCCATCATCAGCTAGCTATTGCAGGACACATGGTAATTGGTATACAGTTAGTTTTCCTGTTCATCTCAATTGCTTAAGATGGTTAAATCAATCGAATGTCACCGAATTATAACACTTCAAGGGGGAGAGAGGTAATCAAGAGACATATAATTAGAAGTGAGGCACTGACGGAAAACGGGGGATTCTGGTGATGACTTTCCTGGATTCCAAACCTGTGTTCACAAAGAACAGATGGAATACAGGGGGGCTTTAAGCCGGCTACAAAGGACCGGAGAGCCCCTTGTCCACTGCAGATTAAGGCTCATAATAATGCTTTTCTTGCATCTTCAGCGTCAACACCGACTTCTTCAATTAATCCATTCTGTCATAGTTTCATATAACAAAATCTGCAGAAACTCAACATTACTTTATATTTAATTTTATTAGTTAAATTGGAGGTGGTGAGGTGAGTTTTAAAATCATGATTATTAGGTAAAATCACAAGAATGATTTCATACTATTTTCTAACACAGTAAACAGATAATTGGGGAGTTACGTATTCCTTTTGCTCTTTTCCTAACATAACTGCATAGCTAGCTAGTCACAGTAAAACGAGCAATCGGATTTCCAGCAGGTCATATTCAATAAGCAATTATGCAGGGCATCAAATTAGGTTATAAGTACAATTAATGCAGTATTTTGTTTTCCATACTTTCAGTGGAAACTACAGGCCACTCCAATATTGTCCAAAAACCATTCTAAAGTTCAATCTAGCTTTCTTTTGGATATCAAGAGCATGGCCACCATGCACCACCTGTCTTTCTTTCTCTCCTAGTTGTTTTTTTTTTCCAGGTACATGAACACGAGATGAGGAAAACACATGCAATACGTTATAATATTCGATTGCTTTGTTTTTGGATCAAGGGTTTTATTCATTAAGAAAGCAACACAAGGAAGGCTTATGGCCTCCTACAGAGCCAGGAAAAGACCAAGAGATTAAACAAAAGTTAAAAATAAATAATTAACACAAACATTCAACACGTTTATATCTGTTCGATGTGGGAGAAATGCTTCCCAGTGGTTTCTCTCTATTTGTTTCTTAAGAAGATATGAACATACAAGTGAAAAATCACACATGCAAATATGGGTCACGAGCAATTTACTACCTCGCTTCCCAGAAATTCTCACATTGACAAATGACAAGGTAAGATAGTATTTCCCAGGCACACCCATTATTTTAAGCAACTCAGTTTGTTTCGTACTTTTGCTTGGCCAGTCTTTACTGCCTAGCTTCCCAGAAATTCTCACATTGACAAATGACAAGCTAAGATCTGGAGTATCTTGTTGCCATTTGATTCGTGTTTTTCTAGGAAGCTGAGGTGCGGGAATATTCGAGATGATTCTCAATTTTAGTTAGTTACTCATTCTCAACAATAAAATTTATTAATTTCATCCCAAATGTTTCACACAAAGTTGTTAATTTTGTTCTGTTTTGTTTGAAATAGCCTAAATATTCCATACCAATTCAAAAAACAGAATAAATTTCATCTTATTTTAAATCTCGGTCCGTTCCGGATTTTTTAGCTAAATTCCGGCCGAAACATTCCGGTTTCATTACACATGTTCTGTTCCGCTCTGGAAAAGCCATTGAATCAAATTGGACCTTACTCAATTTCATTAATTAAACCACTCAATTATAAAAAGCTCTTTTTAATTACTATTTTCAATAGCAATGATATTAATAATAATATTGAAAATTATTATTACTATTTTCATTAGCAATGATATTAATTTTTTAAAATTAGATTTATCACTAATATACATGGTTTATATTCATGTTTTTTTTTTCATGTTTATACTTTGTAGGAATTTGAGCAAAACAATGAATGCTTTAGATTTCATTAGCCACTTGATAACATTGACCTAACTTTATATTTAAAATATTTTTGTTAAAACATTTTACTTTCATAATATTTTGATATTTTGTTTAAGTTGAATTTCTTTAAGTTAAAGATCTATTTAATCCTGACTATTTAAAAATATTTTAAATTTTGAAATTATATTTGTTTGGCATTGTGTTTGTATTGCATAATTTATAATTAATTTATCTTGAATTTGAATTATGTTTGTTGAATGTATATATAAACAGTATATTAATTTATCTTGAATTTGAATTATGTTTGTTGAATGTATATATAAACAGTATAACCCCGAAACAGCACGTCGAAATACTCTGAAACTAAAACATTCTATTCCAATTGAAAAAACAAAACACCTACTGAAATGGAATTGACAACCTTGGTTTGACAATTATTAATCAGGTCTTTTTTATTTTTAAAAAATAATATAAATTATATTTTGAAATTTTTTCTAACAGCTTTGACATTGTATCAGAGCCTTGACGACCAAGCAATCACTAATTTGAATCTCACCATCTTTATTTATTTAATAAAAATTAAACACAATGTAGTATGAATTTGTGCAAGTTTTAAACCCAAATAACTTTCACTTGCAGGGATGTGTTAGAGAATAATATAAATCATATCTTGAGACTTCACCAAAAAATTTAAGTTATTGAGTTGAGATGGTCATTTGACATTAATAATATCCATTGATTTTTTTTTTGTTAACTCTAATTAAATTTAAAAATAACTTTTTTATTTCATAAAATATGCATATTAGACAGAAATTATGGGATAATTACACTATTAATACACCAACTTTACACCTTTTCTCAATTAAGTACATGCGCTTTATTTTTCTTGGTTAACTTTTTCCAAACATTTCAAGAAGTAATTCCATCCACCTTCCGTCAATTTTGCCATTAAATAAAGACGCGCCATTTGTTTTTATTAAATCACTATTGATATCCTAACTTTCATTTCATGTCAATCAAGCACATGAACTTTAATCCTTTTTATTTTGATACACCTATATTTTTTTATTGTTCTAATAAAGTAATTTAGTAATTTTTTTATTTTTTAATAAAAGCATCCTCTAAAATAATATTATTTTTAATAAATTAAAATATTTAAAATTAGATTAATTGTTTATAAGAAATTAAAACAAATCCTATTTAGATGTAAGCTCTTTTCATAAATGATAAGTCATCTATATAAAAACTAAAAGATATTTTGTAATTAATTAAAACTAACAAATACATTACTGATACAACAAAAATGTTTATTATTTTAAGCAAATAAAGGAATATCATGTGATTGCAACATAAATAGAAAGCTGATTGGTTAATTTTTTTTTAAAAAATTACTTGATTAGAATAATACGAAACTTTGGTGTATCAGAAGAAAAAAAAAGTTCACGTACTTGATTGCCATAGAATGATAGATGGAATATCAATACCAATTTGAAGGCAAATAACTTGCCATCAAATAAAAGAAAAATTGAAGAAGAAGATGGATGGAAGTTCTTGATTGAAGTTTTTTTAAAACATAATGCACTCGAACAAAAAATTAAAGTTCACATGCTCAATCGCGAAAAAGTGTAAATCTGGTATACTAATAGTACAATTATCTATAAAAAAATATTGACACAACAAACTCAATAGAAAAATATGGGAAATATTTGGAAGCTGGTCTACATAATTTAATGGTTTGGTATGTAACTGAGAACAATTATATAGATTAGGGACTATATTGAGGTTTTCTCAATATTCAAGGTTTACTTTAGCTCATAGCCTCACTACCCACCCACCATGGTTTTTTCACTGAAATTCTGTAAGATATTTAGAGACCCTTTTTGCACCTAGTTCCACAAGATTTTAATTTTTTTTATTTTAATTTAATTTATTTATATTTTCAGATCATTTTGATATATTGATATCAAAATAATTTTAATGTATTTTTAAATAAAAAACACTTGAAAAAACAACCGTTATTACACTACTAAACAAAATACTAATAACTTAAAAAAAATATACCAACAGCTTATTAAAAATAAAAAAATATTTCAGAAGAGCACAATTGTAAACTTAATTTGTGATTTAGTTTGGGACTTTAGATTTGAGTTTGAATATTTATTTTTTAAATAGATAATAAATTTATTTGCTATTCTATGTTTTTTAGTCAGAATTGGTGTGATTTTCGATTTATGGTTAATATGTATCGGTAATTGCGAATACAGGGACTTTGGAGGAGCCGGGGACAATTTCTGTTTGTGTTTTGGATAAATAAAAACCCCGTGTTCTGTTTTACCGTAGAAATCCATGTCCCGTCGTACCTTTGACGTGAAAGAAAAAAATATGTTAAAAAAAATATTCGATCCCTTTAAAATACACAAAGACCTTCCCACGAAAACAAAGCAACGACAATCGTGCTTGGTAAGTTGAATCGAAGATCTAGCAAAAACAAAAAAAGAACTTGAAAAAAATTGAAATTCTCTTTTTCGCACCAAAGTTTTCGAAATTGGGAACACGCATTTACCTCTACTACACCAGAATAATAAATAAAAAAAATATTCACTCTCTAGCATGGCGTGTTGATTCGGTTTTTAGGAAATAGAGGAAGATTTCCCGTGAATGGTAAGTTCGGTATATGAATTGTTATTGAAGTTTTAATTAATTTTGAATTTCGTATGGGTTTATTAATGGAATTGTGATATGGATTATGTTTGATTAGGGTTTTTTTTTCTATTCTTTTTTGGCCGTTTGCTCAGTGAGTTTGATTCATTTAGGGTCTGATACTGCTGTATTTTGTTGGTTATTTGATTTTAGGGTTTTTGATTTAGGACATGAATTAGAAAGACCACCTAAGTTTTTCTGGCTATAATTAAAGATGCATACCTTTTTGGTTGCAGAGCAGTGGATGAAATGAAAGGGAAGGGAGTATCGAGAGATTATTCTCGACATAGAATTCGATCTGGAAAGAGAACGACAAGGAGTCTTGATAATATAGTTGTGATTGATGTTGATAGTGATGATGAGTTTGATAATGTTATTATCATTGATGTCCCGGAGTCTTTACAGCAGAACTTAAGAGGTTCTAATGTTGTTAGAGAAGGAAGAAGTTTTCCGTGCATAATAAGCATTGATGATGATGATGATACAGTGGATGATCATGAAATTAATGCGCAAGGTGATGGTAACTTGGATAGTGATGGCACTTCTAGTCACAGCAGTCCTGCCTCTGATTGTATAGGGAAATCTGTTTATAGGGATGCTGATGGTTGTCGAGTTGCTGAGGAGAATAGGCCTGTGTTCAAGTTGAGAAAGTGCAATAGAACTTATCCTGAGAAAGCTCCCTCCAGAAATCGTTATGGTTTAGATTCAGATTCCGAGAGTGATTCGTCTGAAGATAGCACCTCTGACTGTGAAGTCATGGAAGGATCTTTTGGAGAGGTTCGAGAACAGTGGGAAAAGGCTTCCCTGAAGAGAAAATCCAAGTTCTGTAAAGGTCTGGATGACCAGGCTAGTCCATGCAGTTCCCACGGTGATGTTCATCCAAATGCTGGAGTAGAAAACAGAACTAAACAAAATCCAGATCCTTCTGTTTGCTCTAGTTCAAAAAATGTAAATTTTGAGAAAGTGAACACTTTTGCCTCCACTTCTGCTAGAGATGGAGTTCTGGGTGGTTGTTCTTCCAGTGCCAAGATGGAAAATCCTTTTGCAAATTATAACCAGAAAGGTGAAAGCTTTTCAAGGCCACAGAAATCAAGAACAGATGAGAATATTCATTTTCATTGGAAGAGCGATGATCTTTGTGGAAGAGAGAGATTCATGGATGATAGTAGTACTTCCTATAACAAGTTTCAAACTTTAAATGGCCTTGGCACTAGGTTTCCTCCAGGGCCTTCTTCATGGTCCAATCAAGAAAAGGATGATAAACAGTATCATCATAGAAGAGCATGTTTTCAGGATATGGAACAAAACACTGCGACGGGGCATTCTTTTTCAAATGACCAAAGTGGACCTAACTTGCACTCAGATGATGGGAAAGCTAGTGTTTTGAATGAAGATGCTTCTTTACCTGATGGTCACTTTCTCGGTGAGAAACATGATGTTATTAACAGTCAAGTTGATTCAAAGGAGGAACATAAAGAATTTACTCAGGTGCCATCTAGTTGCAAGATTCTTTCAAATGAGGCACAATGCAGAGAGAAGTTTGTGTCTTATGCTCGATCATCTGAGGACAAAGTGGTTGAAAATGTTTTAGCTCTTTCATGCACTACAAAAGAAGTCAGTGATGAGAAATCTGGCCATCACAAAATGGATGAAAGAGCTGCCAGGGAAAAGTCTTCACAATGTCACGACCGACTAGGCAGGCCAGGAACATCAAATTCTGCAGAAGGAAAGGAGGCGTGTACTGATTTTGCATCCAGCAGTCAACTTCATCATGAAAGGGATCTGTTATGTGCTTTACCTGGTGCTCGTTTTCCTTACGCTGTAAAGGATATAATCAATGACCGAGAAAAGCTCAAGGAGACTGAAGAATACAAACAAGCAATGGAAGAAGAATGGGCTGCTAGACAGCAGCAGCTACAGATTCAGGTTTATTCATATATTAGTTCCTTGATTTGCCGCCGAGTATTGTGTTGTGCTACCGAAACATAATTCTAATATTTAATTACACACGGGTGTAAGATTGAGGCTGGACTTACCTCAAATATTATCAACTAACTTCCATTGCATTTATATGTTATATTGATGCACTTCTCGTGTGTTGTTTATGCAAGTGGAATTGCTGTTGAGTAAAAAATCAGGTTGTTTTGAAGCTAGTCCCCTCCCCCCCCCCCCACCCCCCCAAAACACGCGCACACAAAAAAAAGAAATGTGTGTGTGTGTGTGTGGTACACACACAAAACCCATGGTTTGAAATCTCTAGCAACTATAAGCCTTGTTTTTGGGGCACCTTCAATGCCATACGGAGCCCTTCTAGTGTTGCATTGGAAGACATTCAAGTTGATTTTTGGTATAAAAAATATACATTTGATGTCAATCGACTTTAGAATGCTTTTAAGTAAATGAATATTTCATCTGATTTGCAATTTGCATGTTCCTTTTCAGGCAGAAGAGGCTCAGAGATTGCGGAAGAGAAGAAAAGCTGAAACTTTGCGTATTTTGGACATGGAGAGAAGGCAAAAACAGCGTGTGGAAGAAATGAGAGAGACACAAAAGAAGGTTTGATTCCATATATTCATCACTTGCATTTATCTCTTCAGCATTACACATTTTGAAACCAGCTTTTATAAATCCATGTGTCTGTCATCTGATGGTGAGTATAGGATGAGGAGAATTTGAACATCAAGGAGAGATTTCGTGTTGAAGTAAGGAAGGAGCTTTATAGATTGGAGGTTACCTGCATTAACATGGCATCCTTACTTCGTGGCTTGGGAATCCATGTGGAAGGTGGTTTCCAACCCTTGCCCAATCAGGTAAGTTACATTCTCTTGCACTCCGATTATACCACCTGAATTCTGAATCATATCAATGCACATGATACAAGTGAAGTTTCTGTAACTTGTTGAATTGATCCATGTTTCTGATGGTCCTGGCAGCCACCAATTTTGCTTTTACTGAAGATTGTAATTCAGAAACCTGAACAGATGGCTTTACATTTTGAGATTTGTATATTACCTTAAACTGATTGACCTATCATAATCTTCTGGCTATGCTTTATATTTTTTATACTGCAACCCATGTGTGTTCGATTTCATTAATGTCAGACAGCCTTAGAGAAGTTGCCAGAAATACACTATATATTGTTTGATTCTGTGCGTGTCTATGTTATAATCTTTTTTAATAGTGATTAGTGGTCATTTCAGGTGCATGCAGCTTATAAGCGAGCCTTGCTAAAATTTCATCCTGACCGCGCGTCAAAAACTGATATTCGTCGGCAAGTTGAGGCTGAGGAAAAATTTAAGCTTATTTCCCGCATGAAGGAGAAATTTTTGTCCACTTCATGTTACTAGTGCTAATAAAGGTCAAAACACCATTTAAGGTCAAAATACCATTTAAAGAATTCTGCACATTCATATTTGTGAAGCAGTTATAACATTATTCGATTAGAGAAATTATTGTTTTAAAGGTGTTGTTTACACATGCGGGTCTGTCAAGGATAGGTTTTGTAGAATTGTGTCATTTTTTGAGGAAATTACATGTCTGATACCCGGTTGTAGCAAATACTGTCTCTTTCAGTTAGCATAGTTGAATATTCATTGATACTGACTGAGTGAGATGTCGGATAATGATTTTAAAAAATGCAACTGCTGCTCTGCTTCAGCAGCTATTTTACATGTAAAGCTTGGTGCATATATGTCAATAAGATTGCCCTGGTGTTACATTTGATGTGATTCCAAACGGGCCCAGACGTTTGAACTTTTGAAAGTGATGCTACCGGGATTGAGGTAGGTCTTTGCTTCGTGTTTTATAAAGTAAAAGATCAGCTTGTTAATCCAGATATTTGTTTATGATTTAATTGGTGTGAAAATATTGTACTTGCTGTAGCTGAAGGGGATTTGTAATGCTGTGCATTGAAATAAAACAAACAAAATGTCGGAAGTTACCATCAAGTATGATAATCAGAGTAAATTTATGTATTGGTATCTTGAAAAAATCGGGATTCGCACATTCAGAATCCATGTAGGCTAAGCCTCGTATGGGAAGGCCCTGGTAATTTGATAGGAATGCCATAACTTTGGAATAATTGTCCCAGATTTAAGATTTCATATAGTTTACAGTGGCTAGTTGACTCAGGGTTCTGTTAACTCTTTTAAAGGCTTCTCATTGTTATTCTTACACAGTTTTTGCTGGTTAGGCCCGAAGCAGCAAAACGCAAGGATGATCTTCACCGAGTATATTTGGTGACGGGAAGAAGCATCGACAATGCAGGAATGTATCGGCAAGTACCTCTTGCTTCATAAATATATAGTAGCAAAACGCAAGAATATACATGTTTTAACTTGGAGGTAGGAGGAAGGGATCATCACTTAACCTTAAAATTCATCACAATTTTGAGACTCGCTTCGTATACGAGAAAGAATAACATGAAGAGAGAGAATGAAACATGAAAATGAGAAATATTCTAGTTTTTTTTTTTTTTTTGATTAGTTGGTTTTAGTTTTCAATCGAGAAAATATTTTAGTTTTTTTTCTTTTCTTAAAAGCAATGTTTTATTGATTTTGCATCTATGTCACTTAAAATTAAATAGGGAGATAAAAAGTCTGCTACGCATTTAAGTAGTTTTGATAATGGAAAACTGAATCAATTAGATCATCATATTTTGCTTAGATTTCTTAAATAAGTCACCGTCTCTGTTGCATAACATGTAAAATTTTCCTCATAGTATCGTCTACATGAACATCTCCGAAACGGAAAAATCTGGAGATAAAATCGCCAGAAGCCATAACCACTGTAATTTCAACCTCCAATAGTATTTCAACCAACAGATTGGCACAATTCCGAGGGATTTTGAAAACACTAATGAACATTCGAGATTATCAATTCTATCTAACGTGATAAGACTATTTGATCATTTTATGCCAGAGCACAGCGACCCAAAATATTAATTCGGAAAGTTAAGTACCCAAAGAGTTCATTACAGAAGACTGGGCACAATTCATTTATTAAAATCTACGAACCACTTGCTGCTTTTTACATTTCCCAGGTGGTTTTATTCCTTTGGGCTCTTAGGCTTCTACACTGGCTAGTTTTCTTCCCTGAACAGGAACTTTAATGGGCGCTTCTTCCTAACACGGGGTCAGTTTCAGCTTTTGGCGCCAAGCATTACTTTTGCAAAAGCAAGAGGTGATGAGTTGATTTCCTCGCTTACTTACGGAGGAGTGTAAATCATTATTCCCCTCCCCACTTGTTATTGTTCTTTGGAATAATAACATTTTTTTTTTACTTTTTGCTTTATATATATATATATATATATATTTCAATTTTAAATTTATTAAAAATTTAACTTTGTTATTTATTTACTTTACTTTATACAGGGGTAATCAGAGTTTTAAAAAAATATCTTGATATTATGTTAATATTCAGTTTTACAATTGTATGTTTTCTCTATTATATTATTAAATAAAAAATGGTTTTAATAATTATTATGAATCGAATTTTATAATTTATTTTAATTTATTTTTTTATGAAATTACTATGATGTTAAAAAAACACACTAGCATCGGAATGATGCTCTCAATTAATTAATTTAAGTTAATTAACTAGTTTTCAAAATTAATTAATTATGTATGATACCTTCTGTAAAGTTATTTAGTTAATTTATAAGAAGAGTTGTAATTTGAATTTTACATACATATTGGTATGAATAGTCATATCATTAAATTTTATAAACACTATAAAAAAATGTGCCTTCAAATTTTATAGATAAATTGGTATGAAAAAGTGTTATTTTGATTATGAATATCAGGAATCAATTAGAAAACAATATTCTTCTTTTTTTATTTTTGTTCTATAAATTTTTGAAAAAAATTAATACATTAAAGATAATAATTTTCATGTCTTAAAGTTTTTTTTTTTCCTATACCCGTTAACATAAAAATTTAACAAATTAAATTTAATGACTGTCAATTTTTTTTTCATCATGATTTTATTTATTTACATGCAAAAACCTTTTGATCTTACTGTAGCGTGAGGATGGGAATTATCCACTGCAGTGAAAGTTGCTTTAAGAAGATGATGGCCAGCTTCAGTGCCAACCACTACCTGCAAAAAATAACTCAGTGCAGTACTATAAAGAAACACAGCGACGTTGAAAGTAAGAAATTACGGGGTCAATATCGGCTTTTGGCGCCACCCATTGCTTTTGCAAAAGCAAGAGGTGACGAGCTGATTTCCACAGTACTTACTTGGATATGAAGAACTCTTTGTTTCCCATAGTTATTAACCAGAGCCAACGGAGGAGTGGATATCATTATTCCCCCTCCACATGTTATTGTTCTTTGGAATCATAACATTTTTTTTTACCTTTACCTTTAACTTTTTGCTTTTATATATATATATATATTGAATTAATTTATTGAAAATTTAAATTTGTTATATTCATGTAATTTACTTTATACGGGAATTACTATGGTCTTAGAAAAATATCTCAATATTACATTGATATTTAATTTTACAATAGTTTATTGTCTATCATAGTATTAAATAAAAAATGATCTATGTATTGTTGAATAAAAAATAATTTTAAAAAATATAATTATTATAAATTGAATTTCATCATTTATTTTGATTTATTTTTTATAAAGTTATTATTATATTAAAAAAACATACCAGCATTAGGATGATGTTCTTTTTTAGCATATATTTTTTTCAACATATTATTAAATAAAAAACAATTCTTATACAATTTAATTTGAAACTTGAGCTATACAAGGTATATGATTAAGAGGTTTCAAATTTTATTATAAAATAACTTGTATGCATCAGTTAGATAAACAAAGAGAAGTTTATTTTATATAGAATAAGTATGAATTTTTTTGTATCTTATAATGTGAGAGATATCAAATCAATATATTTTAAAGTTGGAGGGAAAGTTAAAATATACGATGGCATTTGGCTTTTTTTTTAATTAATTAATTTAAGTTAATTATTTTGTTTTCAGAAATAATTAATTATGCATATATCTCCTGCCAAGTTATTTAATTAATTTATCAGAAGAGTTACAATTTAAAATTCACAGATATATTGGTATAAATAATTATGTCTTTAAATTCTACATACACTGTAAGATAAAGAGACATATCTTTAATTTTTATAGAAAAATTGATATGAAAGAGTGCTACTTATAAATAGCAGTTTGTAGTAACAAAAATCAATTAAAAAACAATTTTCTTTTCTTATTTTTTTTATGAATCCTTTATTTATGTTTACTATAAATAAAATAAAATTCTTAAAAAACTTATAAAAGTTAATATATATAAATTTAAGATTTTGTTATATTTTAAAGGTATATTATTTTAACTTCCCAGTAAATATAATAAAAGCAATAAATATTAAAAGATAGTTTTAAAGTTATTTTCACTATACCCACTAACATAAAAAAATTAACTAATTAAATTGAGTTTAATGAGACCATAATTTTTTTTTTCCAGAAAAAGTGTAATTGTGATTTTTTTTTAAAGTACTTTTTACTTAAAAATATATTACAATAATATATATTTTTTATTTTTTAAAAATTATTTTTGATATCAACACATCAAAATAATTTAAAAATATAAAAAATATATATTAATTTGAAGTAGAGAAAAAATAAAAAAAATAAATTTTTTTAAAAATATTTTTAAAATATAAAAATAAATAGAATTTTATCTTTGCTGCCCGAAAAAATTTCACCCATTACGTTTGCAAAAGCAAAAGGTGATGCGCTGGCTTCCCATACTTATCAAATACAAAGGACCCTCCGTTTCCCACGATGCAGTACTATATAAGCAGTCCTCCTCTCTCTTGTATTGCCAAGCAACCTGCAAATAGAAATCAAAGAAACATAGGGACAGAATCAACTGTTGCAGAGCAATGAATAGCGGTAAAGGTGCAGCAAGTTCTAAGAATGAAACAGAAGATGAAGGCAACAATGGAACTGGAATAGCCGCTGCTATTGGTGCTGTGGCAGGAGCAGCTCTTTTGGCCTGGGGTATTGGCAGTGCTCTCTTCTCAAGCTCAGAACCTGATCCGGGGAAGACAATGAAAGCTCCTGGAAGGGATCATCGCATGCCCAGGGCTGACTTTGAACGAGACCCAAAAAGCTATTTCAAAGACCTGCGCAAGTAGAAAGCAGGAATGTTCAGAGGATAGGAAGCTGCGATCGATGTTCTTACCTATCTCGATGTGTGTTTTATAATTAGCAATAAAACTTTGATGATGCTGTAAACAGGTATTTCGAGTGCCCCAGACTATGTATTATATAACAGCAAGCGATGCTTTTATCACTTGCTTGTAACTCTGCGTGTAATTGTTATACCAAAAAAGAAAAAAACTCTACATGTGATTTCTAAATTCTGGTGTTTTCAGGAAGAATCTGGGGAAGGGATAATTAATGGCCTGGGATGACCTAACTCTTATAGTTGATTTAGAAAATAAACCCCACTCTCATTTGGCCACAGTCACAAATTGACTATATAAACCCCACTCTCATTTGGCCACAGTCAGGGGCTGAGAATAACAGAAACAGGACCTCCAGGGCGAAATAGACTTGTGAAACAGAGAGAGCCACAGGGTCCGCAACAGGTGCTTACGGTCCAGACATGGCTGGAAGAAACGAAGAAGCTCGAATTGCTGCTCTGGTTGGCGCAGTGGCGGGGATCGGTCTTCTGGCGCATAGCCTTTTTTCCAGGCTCTGGCCCTACTAACAGTGCTAAAACAATGAAAGCACAAGTAGAATATCAATAAAGCAAGTCTAAAAAGATGGCATAAATAAAATCTGTTTTGTTGAATTGTTATTCCTGAATATTTCAGAAATTTTAATCCTGATTGGACAGTCCAATTCTCACTAAATTTTCTTTCAAAACTTAGTTAGAAAGTACAAATATTACACATCCAAAATTTTACATGGAACAGGTTGGCTTCTTTTATATATAGGGACCCCGACTCCTTAGCCACAGCCAGTCAATTCCACTAGATATCTGAAGACGCAACTATAACGAAAATAATTATACATCCAAGTAAAACAAACACCAGAATCAGGTTCGCCCTCTTCTCTTCCTCCCCTTTCCTAATTGTCCAGATTTGAAAGCGTGTTCTTGTTCTTGGAGAAAAGCCCTCGCCTTTCCATAGCTCTCTCTTCTTTCATCTTCCAGCAGTGCCTTTTATTTTTCTTCAACCTTGAATAAGAAATAATTCACCATTTTAATACATGAATAAGAATTATCTCAACTTAAAAATTTCACCTGTTAATTGTTATTTTAAAATATAATTTATATTATTTTTTAAAAAATATCCTTAATACTGTTGGATTGTGTAAAAAAAATTAAGCAATAACATGAATTATAGAGATTGGCCTACATCTGTAAGTAACAAATTAAATTAACTTATGATGGCAATTTAATTCAGGGTTCAGCCACAAAATTAACCATTAGAACCAAATCACAGGTTTGGCATTTTAGATTGCAAAGCATCGATGGATTAAATATACTGTTATCTTATTTTTTTAATAAGAAAAGCAATACTATTTTTTAAGCATTTGGTTCATCTTTAATTAATTTTCATGACATGTTTCATTTGATTTGTGTAGGATTAATTGGTTTTTGTCTGTTTTTATAGGGTTTTTTTTTTTTTTTTAAAATCAAAACCACATCATTATCTAATGTTCAATTTATTAGGTTTAATAGCATTATCAATAAAATTCATTCAATATTGACATTTTTTTATTCCGCAATAAAGTGTGGGTTAATAAACTAGTATAACCTAATGCTTTTTAGATCTTATATTAAAACATGATATAATATACAAGATTAAAATGCGCCTGAAAATAAAAATGAATAGGTATTCAGTAATATAACTAGAAACACCTCTTCAATATACTTTTAGTTTATAAAAAAATTACTAAATTGATTTTTTAACGATTTTACTACACAAATTGAGCGTTAATTTTTATTATTATTTTTTTAATTTAAACGCACTTTGAAAATCACCAAAACTACAGTATGTTCCCTGACCACTAAGCGTTTGAGTTGAATTCATCATGCTCTGTTTCCACATCAGGATTCCTATGGGGTCAGAATTGGGCCTTTTAGCGGAGTTCATGCAGTCCATGTTAGATTTAAGGTTTCAAGGCCCAGAGACATACGGACAAGAATCCAGCCCATGTTTATAGAGCAGGGAAAGAGACGTTTTTTATATATATATAGAAAAGACAAAATTAACTCTTAGGGTTCCAATTTACGGTAGTTGTCAATTCACCGATCAGAAACATGACATAAAAAATCATCTGCCATAGAGGTCTGGCGCTATAAGGGGCCTTTTTTAGTTTATGTATCATGGATGTTTGCACTCGAATCCACGTGGCAAACTGGGTAAATCAGTTCTTCTTCTCTGGAATGGAGGAGCTCTGTCCGGGCTCTCACCCTCGGAAAAGAAAAGAAAAGAAAAGTGGAGGGACTCCAGCTGTCCACAATGCCCCGACGAAGAAAAAGCAAACACCTGACCCAGCTTGTATTATCGAGTGTTGGCCCATGGAGCATAGCTTTGGAATCAGCTAGGTTGCCTCGATGTTGAACACTCCCATGTCCCGACGCAACATATGATTCCATCAAGGTCGTTATTAGGTCATTACATATGGGCCTGAAGATAGATTCACAGATATGATTTTTTCTCTTCTTCATTTGCAGTATTTTTTTAATATATATGACCCAGAGGAATCGGTTGAGTTTTGTCCATGAAGAGTCCGATTCAATTATAAATTCAACTCAATTTAGGACTCAAATTCACCAAATTATTAGGTTAACGGTTAACCCACTTGGCCATAAGAGTTGACAACTGTCAATTGTCGTCCTGAAAATTGCTGGGTTTGAATGTATTCAAACCCTTGCTAGCTTAAACCCACGCCATTTTATTATCAGTTGTTCCCATTGAAGGTGCATTACAAATTCGATGGTATGAACTAATTGGATATGCGTAACTGGTATTTTATCTTCAAGTGACAACAATGGCAGTTGAAGGTGGATAAAGGCGAGGCCCCCAGCTATGGTCCATGGCCTAACTAACAGATCCTCGCCATCATCAGAAAAGCTCAGGAACCATGTGCTTTAGCCGGTTACTGTAGCACACGGAGGAGGTCCAAAGGAATCGAGGGACCCCATTGTGTCTTCCTTAGCCATCATAGCAAGTGCCCTGAATAATGACGCACGTTACTTCTTCATTCACACCCCAATCTCCATCCCTTTTTTCATAATTTCTCAGCAGAGTAGAATTTATCATTGATTTACAAACGATGTAACAAACAAAAACTCCACATATGAAAGGGGAAACATCAAATTGATATGCTACATGCATGTTTAGGCAAATTCTAGGTTAAGCTAAAAGCCAGAAATCTTTGTGACGCTTTGTGGTAATCAAGTAACCTCCATGTTTTTGGCTTTTCCTCCTCACAGCAATTGCCATGCAATCAGCATTTTGGATACAGTATTCCACCGCACCACCGGTGACTCTATTGCTTGCCCACATCATGATCAGCCGCCATGTCATGGACCTCTTTTTCTGCCCCAAAACTAGAAGTGCCACCTCTTGTTTCTTGGCCTCTTCCACTATCAATGGACCTTTCTCTTTTCCTTCCACCACTGCAATCTCAATTTGTATCTGCAGTACGCCACATTTTATACATATATAAACAAGACAAAAAAAGCTAGAAAAATTGGATTAATCATACCCACCTCAGGTCTCTTCAACTGACACATATTTTTCACAGAATTTACAAGTTCACAGGCCCTTGGAGCTCCTCTCTCCTTGCGGGTTTTTGTCCCTGTGGCTGCAGTCAAATGTTAAACCCTTCTCAGTTTAATTGTCTAAAAATACATCTAACAATCCCACGAAGAAGAAGATTTTAAAATAATAATAATAATAATAACATGCAGACCAACCTTGCTTAGAAGATTCTTTAGTTACATGAAGAAGAATAAGAAGATCCTGGCTTTGAACCGTGTGAGAGAGTGCCCATTGTAAAGCTCCCTGAGCTTCAATACTCGAATCAACCACTATCATGATTTTCCTACCGATCAACTCCACAGGTTTTCCCTCCGAATTCCCAGGCTTCTCCTGATCTCCAACAACACTGTCAGGATTCTCATTGTTTTGATCATTTGTAGTAGAATTCAGATTAGGCTTGGCTTGTATAGGTGGTGGACGGACTCTAACACGAGACCTGATCCTGTTTAGACAGAAACCTGGTAATCTTGTGTCTATCTTGCCCATCTCCTGAGATGGGGTCTTAAGAAAACACCAGTTATTAATTATAAGAAGAAGAAGATTGTGCCAATCTTGGCCAGTTGCCCGTTGCTGAACCAAATGGCTATAATTTATGCTATACTTTTCCTTTCTTTTATACATTTCTTTTGTTATTTAATCATGTTGGCCCTTCGTTTCTTTTATTTTTCACCCGTGGGGCTATTCAGGAACGTGCTTGTCATGAAGCTGTAGACCCTTTGCTCTCAAATTTGACCACCTTGCTATTTATGCAATATATTTCACAATATATGTGGCATGTTTATTGTTAATGCAAGCAATCAAATGTTTTTGCTAGCTATGTGCTTTCCACTCTTTTTTCCAACCCTAATGTTTCATAATTCCATGCCTGGTGTCTTGGCAGTATCGTTACATGATCATATGGGCATGTTGTTGATCAAATCAAGTGAAAGAATTTTATATTATATACGGGGGGCATGATACTGCTGCGCTGTTGCCCGCTGGATTAATGTGGTCTTTCTTGATAGCGAGCAAACTGGCTCTTGAACTATATACATACGACACCGTCCTCTTAGGTAATTATTATGAGCATTGCTCATCAGGTGAGATCATGGTGGTTATTACGCCAAGGAAATTAAAGAGTCCGTCACCGACCTGAGGCAATGATCAATAAAAAGACGGGTATATATTTAGGTAGCTGGGGACAATATTGATGCAAGGTTCTGTTTTATGTAATATATATACCAAACTTGCCTCAAACGCTAACTGCTAGAGCTCCATCATTTCACAGAGCATCGATGCATTATGAACTCATGAATCAAGCTCATGATGCAGTTTTGCAAGGTAAAACATTGTTTACCTTAGATCGATTATTAGAAGATGAATTAAAGAGGAGCCCTGGGACATGCATAGGCTTACTTTTCAAAGATGACAAAAGTCTTGCATTTTCTCTCTCGAGCAAGCTTCAACCACCCTCACTAACTTTGTTAAGTTAATTCGACGGGGTAATTAGAAGTCCTTTCAACCCTTTCATTGTATTGCATGTGTGCTTGTAGGATAATATCTGGAGTGGCATAGTTTTCATTTTTTGTTTTCTTCCAGTGTCTATGGTTAATTGTCAAAGTTTTCTACCATGAAAATAAGTAATTTTAGCTAATAATTATCGGTGCAAATTCTCCTGTCTGTGTTTTGCTTTATTGCCTCGATCTCTTGCTGAATCCATTACCCTTTGTCCTAATTTATTTACTTACAATTCTGTGCAGATATTATTTATGATCTATCATGCCTTACACGCCTTGTTCGAGTGCTTGTCATTCTATTGAATCAAAAGAAAGCATAAACTCAGGCTCGGAAAGAAAGCTATGAATGCCCTTTACAACAACGTTGAAGATAAATTAGATTTCAGTTTTGGAAAAAAAAATAAAAATTGATCTACCAGTTAAGAACCAATCAATCAACTAGAATAAGTAAATTTGATGGATCGATTCAGTCGGCATAATGAGATTGAGTGTTGTTGTAAAGCTACAATTATATTCTACTCAAGGAACTAGCGGGGCTTGGCCACAGATCGTATGCATAATCATCCGTGAACAAATTAGGTGGATCAATAGGGTGGTGTGTAAATATAATATGCATATACAATTTTATAAACACCAAACTTACTGTATTTGATTATTAAATTAAATGTGCTTAAGATATGATATCAAGGCTGTGATCTCTCATCTTGGGGCTGAGGTCGTGTGCTTACACTCGGAGAAGGTGACTCAGGTGTAGGTTTTTTCGCCTAACAATTGGGTCCTTTATAGTTTGAGCTTGAGCATGGATATGATCTATGAAGTTGATGAGGTGGGCCTGGCCCGGCTTATTGCTGTTTTGTAGTAGCTGGGTTTGGGCTCTTAATCCCGCCGGAGAAGGCCCGGGGTTTAGGAGGGCACCCGTCATCTAAAGGGTTCGCTTCCCTCTCCTCCCCTGTAATGGCAGCAGCCAACCGGCTTGCCAGTACCCTTGGCCCAAATCATATAATTGTCCGTTTGTACAAAAGGTCAACATCTAGTATTCTTTAGATCCCCAAATAAGATGGTTGATTGTTGGTGTCCAAGAAAACTGCCATCTTGAATCCTTTTCTTAAGATTTTCAAAAGTAGCTTTTTATTTAAAAATATTTAAAAAAAAATTATTTTTTTATTTTTATTTTTATTTTAATATCAAGAAATTAAATTTAGTAAAAATAATAAAGAAACATTATTTTTTTTTTACTATTTTATTTTTATCGATCTAATTTTTTTTTTTAATTTTCTGTCTATCTCGCTAGTTAAGGCATGAAAGTGTCATTTTTTTTCCCATCATGATATTAATTTTTTACATGTAAAAACCTTTTGATCTCACTGTAGCGTGAGGATGGGAATTATCCGCTGCAGTACTATCTAAGCAGTACTCCACTCTCTTTCCCCTTTAAATATTCTTGTTTTTCTCTCAAGTATTTGAGAGGCTTGGGATGTTCAGCCTATGAAGAGGCTACAGTGCCATGAAAGTTGCTTTAAGAAGATGATGGCCAGCTTCAGTGCCGACCACCACCTTCAAAAAATAATTAACTAGTTTTCAGAATTAATTAATTATATATGATACCTTCTGTCAAGTTATTTAGTTAATTTATTAGAAGAGTTTTAATTTGAATTTTACAGACATATTGATATGAATAATTATGTCTTTAAATTCTAAAAACACTATAAAAAAGACATGATTTTAAATTTTATAGATAAATTAATATGAAAGAGTGTTATTTTGCTTATGAAAATCAGTTTGTACTGACATAAATCAATTATTTTGCTTATGAATATCAATTTGTACTGATAAAAATCAATTAGAAAACAATGTTATTCTCTTCTTATATTTTTTCTTCAAATTCTTTATTTACATTTATTATAAATAAAATAAAAATTCTTAAGAAATTTATAAAAGTTGTTATCTATAAGTTTAGGTTTTGTTATATCTTGAAAAATTCTTAATTCTTGTTTTTCTCTCATGTATTTGAGAGGCTGGGGATGTTCAGCCTATGAAGAGGCTACAGTGCAATAAAAGTTGCTTTAAGAAGATGATGGCCAGCTTCAGTGCCAACCACTACCTTCAAAAACCAAATCAGTGCAGTATTATAAAGAAACACAGCGACGTAGAAAGTGAGAAATCACAGGGTCAATATCGTCTTTTGGCGCCACCCATTGCTTTTGCAAAAGCAAGAGGTGACGAGCTGATTTCCATAGTACTTACTTCGACATGAAGGACTCTTTGTTTCCCATAGTTATTAACAAGAGCCATCGGAGGAGTGAGTATATATATATATATATTGAATTAATTTATTTAAAATTTAACTTTGTTATTTATTTACTTTACTTTTTACTTTATAGGATTATCATGATTTTTAAAAATATCTCAATATTAGATTGATATTTAATTTTACAATCGTCAATTTTCTTTATCATATTATTAAATAAAAAATAATTAAAAAACATATTTATTATGAATTGAATTTTATGATTTATTTTGATTTATTTTTTATAAAATTTTTAAGATGTTAAAAAAATATACCAGAGATGAGTATGAATTTTTTTTATATCTTATAATATGAGGGATATCGATATATTTTAAAGTTGGAGGAAAAGTCAAAATTTAGGATGGCATTTGGCTTTTCTTTTTGAATTAATTAATTTAAGTTAATTAACTAGTTTTCAGAAATAATTAATTATATATGATATATTCTGCCAAGTTATATAGTTAATTTGTAAAAAAGTTGCAATTTAAAATTTACAGACATATTGGTATAAATAATTATGTCTTTAAATTCTACATATCCTATAAAAAGATGTATCTTTAAATTTTATAAAAAAATTAATATGAAAGAGTGTTACTTATAAATAACAGTTTGTAGTAATAGAAATCAATTAGAAAATAATTTTTTTTTATTTTTTTTCTACAAACTCTTTGTTTATGTTTACCATAAATAAAATAAAAATTCTTAAAAAACTTATAAAAGTTGTTATCTATAAATTTAAGATTTTGTTATATCTTAAAGGTATATTGTTTTAACTTCACATTAAATATAATAAAAAAAATAAATACTTAAAGATAGTGATTTTCAAGTCTTAAAGTTATTTTCACTATACCCACTAACATAAAAAAAATTGACTAATTAAATTGAGCTTAATAAAATCATAAATAAATAAATAAATTTGAGAGTTTGTTTGGAAATGTGGTTGTAGTTATTTTTTAAAAATTATTTTTTATATTAGCACATCAAAATGATTTAAAAACACAAAAAATATATTAATTTAAAACAAAAAAATAAAAAAAAAATTAATTTTTTTTTTAAAACTTTTAAAACATAAAAATAAACAAAGTTATATCTTAGGCGCCAAGCAACAAAAAAAAATTTCACACATTACGTTTACAAAAGCAAAAGGTGATGCGATGGCTTCCCATACTTATCAAATACAAAGGACTCCGTTTCCCACGATGCAGTACTATATAAGCAGTCCTCCACTCTCTTGTATTGCCAAACAACCTGCAAATAGAAATCAAAGAAACATAGGGACAGAATCAACTTTTGCAGAGCAATGAATAGCGGTAAAGGTGCAGCAAGTTCTAAGACTGAAACAGAAGATGAAGGCATCGATGGAACTGGAATGGCCATTTTTATTGGTGCTGTGGCAGGAGCAGCTCTTGTGGCCTGGGGTATTGGCAGCGCTCTCTTCTCAAGCCCAGAACCTGATCCTGTGAAGACAATGAAAGCTCCTGGGAAGACAATGAAAGCTCCTGGAAGGGATTATCGCATTCCCAGGGCTGACTTTGAACGAGACCCAAAAAGCTATTTCAAAGGCCTGCGCAAGTAGAAAGCAGGAATGTTCAGAGGATAGGAAGCTGCGATGTTCTTACCTATCTCGATGTGTGTTTTATAATTAGCAATAAAACTTTGATGATGCTGTAAACAGGAATTTCGAGTGCCCCAGACTTTATTATATAACATCAAACGTTGCTTTTATCACTTGCTTGTAACTCCGCGTCTAATTGTTGTACCAAAAAAGAAAAAACTCTACATATGATTTCTAAATTCGGGTGTTTTCAGGAAGAAGGGATAATTAATGGCCTGGGATGACCTCTCTCTTATAGCTGATTTAGAAAATAATGAAAGCGATCAAGGGGTCAAAAGCAAGAAACGAAAAGCACTGAAACTGTACTTGGTAAAACGAGGAATGCTAGCGGCAGAGTGTTTTTTCAGGCAGACGCTTCTGTTACGAAGACACGCTGCAGTTAATCCCTTGAAAGGCCACCGATAGTTTGATTTAGACGACGGTTTTGAGTGTTGTTTCTTTTTCCTCTACGAAATATCAATTATGTAGGGAGATAGAATGGCCATATATTCCTTAATCAAACAATAAAATCATCACCAGCAATAACAACGATCTTTAATCTTTGTTCCTAGAAGCTTGGTTGAGTTTTGTAACCAGAAAATATAAAATCTTGATATTAAGTTACTAAAAATATAGGGACAAATAACAAATGGACATCCCAATCAGCAACATCCATATTGCATTATTGGAATCAAACTAAAATCTGATGATATCAAAGATCATACACTCATGTTGAAAAACTTGAAAATGAAAACACAGTGAATTCCCTTCGATTCAAAACAAATCTTAAGATTATTAGAAGACTGAAAATGAGAGATTAACCCAGTAGCAAAAACTGAAGAGAAAGGAGAGAAAAATCTAGAGAGTATTGGAGTTTGTTGGCTGATACGAAACTATTTTCCTTTCCTATATTCATTTTCCCCCACTTGTTTCAATGAAAACTCGACCATAATTCAGGTCATCTCCAATAAGACTCTCGAGTTCACAAATTGACTATATAAACCCCACTCTCATTTGGCCACAGTCAGGGGCTGAGAATAACAGGAACAGGAACTCCAGGGCGAAATAGATTTGTGAAACAGAGAGAGCCACAGGGTCCGCCACAGGTGCTTATGGTCCAGACATGCCTGGAAGAAACGAAGAAGCTCGAATAGCTGCTCTGGTTGGCGCAGTGGCGGGGATCGGTCTTCTGGCGTAGAGCCTTTTTTCCAGGCTCTGGCCCTACTAACAGTGCTAAAACAATGAAAGCACAAGTAGAATATCAATAAAGCAAGTCTAAAAAGATGGCATAAATAAAATCTGTTTTGTTGAATTGTTATTCCTGAATATTTCAGAAATTTTAATTCTGATTGGACAGTCCAATTCTAACTAAATTTTCTTTCAAAACTTAGTTAGAAACTATAAATATTGCACATCCAAAATTTTACATGGAACAGGTTGGCTTCTTTTATATAAAGAGACCGCGACTCCTGAGCCATAGCCAGTTAATTCCACTAGATATCTGAGGATGCAACTATAACAAAAATAATAAACATCCAAGTAAAACAAACACCAGAATCAGGTTCGCCTTCTTCTCTTCCTCCCCTTTCCTAATTGTCCAGATTTGAAAGCGTGTTCTTGTTCTTGGAGGAAAGCCCTCGCCTTTCCATAGCTCTCTCTTCTTTCATCCTCCAGCAGTGCCCTTTCATTTTCTTCAACCTTGAATAAGAAATAATTCACCATTTTAATACATGAATAAGAATTATCTCAACTTAAAAATTTCACATGTTAATTGTCATTTTAAAATATAATTTATATTATTTTTTAAAAAATATCCTTAATACTGTTGGATTGCGTAAAAAAAATTAAGCAATAACATGAATTCTAGAGATTGGCCTACATCTGTAAGCAACAAATTAAATTAACTTATGATGGCAATTTAATTCAGGGTTCAGCCACAAAAAATTAACCATTAGAACCAAATCACAGGTGTAGCATTTTAGATTGCAAAGCATCGATGGATTAAATATAGTGTTATCTTATTTTTTTAATAAGAAAAGCAATACTATTTTTTAAGCATTTGGTTCATCTTTAATTAATTTTCATGACATGTTTCATCTTGATTTGTGTAGGATTAATTGGTTTTTGTCTGTTTTTATAGGATTTTTTTTTATTATTTTTTTAAAATCAAAACCACATCATTATCTATTGTCCAATTTATTAGGTTTAATAGCATTATCAATAAAATTCATTCAATATTGACATTTTTTTATTCCGCAATAAAGTGTGGGTTAATAAACTAGTATAACCTAATGCTTTTTAGATTTTATATTAAAACATGGTATAATATACAAGATCAAAATGCATCTGAAAATAAAAATAAGTAGGTATTCGGTAATATAGCTAGAAACACCTCTTCAATATACTTTTAGTTTATAAAAAAATTACTAAATTGATTTTTTAATGATTTTACTACACAGATTGAGCGTTAATTTTTATTATTATTTTTTAATTTAAACGCACTTTGAAAATCACCAAAACTACAATATGTTTCCTGATCACTAAGCGTTTGAGTTGAATTCATCATGCTCTGTTTCCACATCGGGATCCCTATGGGGTCAGAATTGGGCCTTTTAGCTGAGTTCATGCAGTCCATGTTAGTTTTAAGGTTTCAAGGCCTAGAGACATAAGGACAAGAATCCGGCCCATGTTCATAGAGCAGGGAAAGAGACGTTTTTTATATATTTATAGAAAAGACAAAATTAACTCAGTTCCTATTTACGGTAGTTGTCAATTCACCGATCAGAAACAAGACATAAAAAAATCATCTGCCATAGAAGTCTGGCACTATAAGGAACCTTCTTTAGTTTATGTATCGTGGATGTTTGCACTCGAATCCACGTGGCAAACTGGGTAAATCAGTTCTTCTTCTCTGGAATGGAGGAGCACTGTCCGGGCTCTCACTGTCGGGACTCCAGCTGTCCACAATGCACTGCCGAAGAAAAAGCAAACACCTGACCCAGCTTGTATTATTTGAGTGTTGGCCCATGGAGCATAGCTTTGGAATCAGCTAAGTTGCCTCGATGTTTAACACTCCCAACACAACATTTGATTCCATCAAGGTCGTTATTAGGTCATTACATATGGGCCTGAAGATAGATTCACAGATATGATTTTTTCTCTTCTTCATTTGCAGTATTTTTTTAATATATATGACCCAGAGGAATCGGTTGAGTTTTGTCCATGAAGAGTCCGATTCAATTATAAATTCAACTCAATTTAGGACTCAAATTCACCAAATTATTAGGTTAACCCACTTGGCCATAAGAGTTGACAACTGCCAATTGTCGTCCTGAAAATTGCTGGGTTTGAATGGATTCAAACCCTTGCTAGCTTAAACCCACGCCATTTCTTTCTGACTTGTTGACTTCTCTAAGAAAGTTAGGGACCTTCGAGGAAGTGCAGCGAAAACTAATCCTACATTGTCAACCATTTTATTATCAGTTGTTCCTATTGAAGGTGCATTACAAATTCGATGGTATGAACTAATTGGATATGCGTAACTGGTATTTTATCTTCAAGCGACAACAATGGCAGTTGAAGGTGGATAAAGGCGAGGCCCCCAGCTATGGTCCATGGCCTAACTAACAGATCCTCGCCATCATCGAAAAAGCTCAGGAACCATGTGCTTTAGCCGGTTACTGTAGCACACGGAGGAGGTCCAAAGGAATCGAGGGACCCCATTGTGTCTCCCTTAGCCATCATAGCAAGTGCCCTGAATAATGACGCACGTTACTTCTTCATTCACACCCCAATCTCCATCCCTTTTTTCATAATTTCTCAGCAGAGTAGAATTTATCATTGATTTACAAACGATGTAACAAAACAAAAACTCCACATATGAAAGGGGAAACATCAAATTGATATGCTACATGCATGTTTAGGCAAATGCTAGGTTAAGCTAAAAGCCAGAAATCTTTGTGACGCTTTGTGGTAATCAAGTAACCTCCATGTTTTTGGCTTTTCCTCCTCACAGCAATTGCCATGCAATCAGCATTTTGGATACAGTATTCCACCGCACCACCGGTGACTCTATTGCTTGCCCACATCATGATCAGCCGCCATGTCATGGACCTCTTTTTCTGCCCCAAAACTAGAAGTGCCACCTCTTGTTTCTTGGCCTCTTCCACTATCAATGGACCTTTCTCTTTTCCTTCCACCACTGCAATCTCAATTTGTATCTGCAGTACGCCACATTTTATACATATATAAACAAGACAAAAAAAGCTAGAAAAATTGGGTTAATCATACCCACCTCAGGTCTCTTCAACTGACACATATTTTTCACAGAATTTACAAGTTCACAGGCCCTTGGAGCTCCTCTCTCCTTGCGGGGTTTTGTCCCTGTGGCTGCAGTCAAATGTTAAGCCCTTCTCAGTTTAATTGTCTAAAAATACATCTAACAATCCCACGAAGAAGAAGATTTTTTAAAAAAAATAATAACATGCAGACCAACCTTGCTTAGAAGATTCTTTAGTTACATGAAGAAGAATAAGAAGATCCTGGCTTTGAACAGTGTGAGAGAGTGCCCATTGTAAAGCTCCCTGAGCTTCAATACTCGAATCAACCACTATCATGATCTTCCTACCGATTAACTCCACAGGTTTTCCCTCCGAATTCCCAGGCTTCTCCTGATCTCCAACAACACTGTCAGGATTCTCATTGTTTTGATCATTTGTAGTAGAATTCAGATTAGGCTTGGCTTGTATAGGTGGTGGACGGACTCTAACACGAGACCTGATCCTATTTAGACAGAAACCAGGTAATCTTGTGTCTATCTTGCCCATCTCCTGAGATGGGGTCTTAAGAAAACACCAGTTATTAATTATAAGAAGAAGAAGATTGTGCTAATCTTGGCCAATTGCCCGTTGCTGAACCAAATGGCTATAATTTATGCTATACTTTTCCTTTCTTTTATACATTTCTTTTGTTATTTAATCATGTTGGCCCTTCGTTTCTTTTATTTTTCACCCGTGGGGCTATTCAGGAACGTGCTTGTCATGAAGCTGTAGACCCTTCGCTCTCAAATTTGACCACCTTGCTATTTATGCAATATATTTCACAATAGATGTGGCATGTTTATTGTTAATGCAAGCAATCAAATGTTTTTGCTAGTTATGTGCTTTCCACTCTTTTTTCCAACCCTAATGTTTCATAATTCCATGCCTGGTGTCTTGGCAGTATCGTTACATGATCATATGGGCATGTTGTTGATCAAATCAAGTGAAAGAATTTTATATTATTTACGGGGGGCATGATACTGCTGCGCTGTTGCCCGCTGGATTAATGTGGTCTTTCTTGATAGCGAGCAAACTGGCTCTTGAACTATATACATACGACACCGTCCTCTTAGGTAATTATTATGAGCATTGCTCATCAGGTGAGATCATGGTAATTATTATGCCAAGGATATTAAAGAGTCCGTCACCGACCTGAGGCAGTGATCAATAAAAAGACGGGTATATATTTAGGTAGCTGGGGACAATATTGATGCAAGGTTCTGTTTTATGTAATATATATACCAAACTTGCCTCAAACGCTAACTGCTAGAGCTCCATCATTTCACAGAGCATCGATGCATTATGAACTCATGAATCAAGCTCATGATGCAGTTTTGCAAAGTAAAACATTGTTTACCTTAGATCGAATATTAGAAGATGAATTAAAGAGGAGCCCTGGGACATGCATAGGCTTACTTTTCAAAGATGACAAAAGTCTTGCATTTTCTCTCTCGAGCAAGCTTCAACCACCCTCACTAACTTTGTTAAGTTAATTAGACGGGGTAATTAGAAGTCCTTTCAACCCTTTCATTGTATTGCATGTGTGCTTGTAGGATAATATCTGGAGTGGCATAGTTTTCATTTTTTGTTTTCTTCCAGTGTCTATGGTTAATTGTCAAAGTTTTCTACCATGAAAATAAGTAATTTTAGCTAATAATTATCGGTGCAAATTCTCCTGTCTGTGTTTTGCTTTATTGCCTCGATCTCTTGCTGAATCCATTACCCTTTGTCCTAATTTATTTACTTACAATTCTGTGCAGATATTATTTATGATCTATCATGCCTTACACGCCTTGTTCGAGTGCTTGTCATTCTATTGAATCAAATGAAAGCATATACTCAGGCTCGGAAAGAAAGCTATGAATGCCCTTTACAACAACGTTGAAGATAAATTAGATTTCAGTTTTGGAAAAAAACAAAAAAAAACTGATCTACCAGTTAAGAACCAATCAATCAACTAGAATAAGTTAATTTGATGGATCGATTGAGTCGGCATAATAAGATTGAGTTTTGCTCTAAAGCTACAATTATATTCTACTCAAGGAACTAGCGGGGCTTGGCCACATATCGTTTGCATAATCATCCGTGAACAAATTAGGTGGATCAATAGGGTGGTGTGTAAATATAATATGCATATACAATTTTATAAACACCAAACTTACTGTATTTGATTATTAAATTAAATGTGCTTAAGATATGATATCAAGGCTGTGATCTCTCATCTTGGGGCTGAGGTCGTGCTTACACTCGGAGAAGGTGACTCAGGTGTAGGTTTTTTCGCCTAACAATTGGGTCCTTCATAGTTTGAGCTTGAGCATGGATATGATCTATGACGTTGATGAGGTGGGCCTGGCCTGGAGTATTGCTGTTTTGTAGTAGCTGGGTTTTGGGCTCTTAATCCCGCCGGACAAGGCCTGGGGTTTAGGAGGGAACCATGGGCCAGTACCCTTGGCCCAAATCATATATATGTCCGTTGCTACAAAAGGTCAACATCTAGTATTCTTTAGATCCCCAAATAAGATGGTTGATTGTTGTTGTCCCAGAAAACTGCCATCTTGAATCCTTTTCTTAAGATTTTCAAAAGTACTTTTTTATTTAAAATTATATTAAAAAAAATATTTTTTTTTATTATTATTTTTATTTAAATATCACCACATTAAATTTAGTAAAAATAATAAAGAAACATCATTTTTTTACTATTTTATTTTTATCGATCTAATTTTTTTTTATTTTTTTTTACTTCTTGTCTATCTCGCTAGTTCGTTATTTAATTTTTGTTATCTTATTTCATTTAGTTTATGAATTATATACAATATTTTATGTATTTCTATTGCTTTGTTTGGCTTTTTTTGCTTTTCAATGATTGATTTTTTTTCTCTTATCTACAAGGATATTCTCAGACAAATTCTGCACATCAATAGTTAATAGCTTTTTTTGAATTGAGCCCTGGATATATTGTCCACCAGTGCATTCATGAAAAAATATTTTATATATTTATTATCATATAACTTATTTAAATTAATAAAAACTCAATTTGTTTGTGTTATATGTTTTTTATCGTTATAATTTTGTTTGATGTAGTCTCTGATAGATATATGACTGCCATTTTCTTTCCATTTTTTTCCCTTAAAACAACACATAACACTGACGAGGTTAATATCCCGTAGAATTTTAGGAGAGCATATTTACAGATCATACCAATCATAATTTCCCGCATGCACATGTATACATTTCCTCGTGATTACTTGCCACCATAGATCCTCTAAATTCTGCCTATGGCTTTGCTAAGCAGCTACGAGCACCAACTTACATATCCTTTTCTTGCTTTACACCAAGTGTAACTGCTTGGTGAAAGCTGGTGGATATGTGAACGATGGTTCTTGAGTCTGATTCTCTCTGGCAACTGGATTTTCTCTGGCAATGGCGTTGATCATGTGATGTTGAGGTGACCTTGGCGGAGACGCGTAGAGGGCGGAGGCCTCGAGTATTTCTCGCCGAGTGTTTTCTTGCTCTTGGGACATTCTTTGTGCACGCAATGCTGTCAAGTAAAATCCAGAAGCAAAGAAGATTGTTAACAATGCAAAGATTCCTGCAGCAGAGAACAAGCCTTCTTTAATGATGAGGCAGTTCGGCCTTGGTCTAGACCAATTCTTCAAATGCCCTGATTCCACACCCAGCCCAATTAACAACAAGATTTCTCCAACAGCAAAGCATATCCTGTTAAAAATCGTGTTCATCAATGGTTGACATAATTAGCAAAAGTTAAGATGACTGATAATTGCAAAACTTGAAGCAAAAACTGGCTGATCATACCAGGTCGTAACAAAGAAAAATCCTGCCTGCCTTGTGATGCTCTTGGCACAAGCAGAATTAGTGTCCCAAGCAACTAGAGCCGGAGGCGGTGCTTTGCTCACTGCAATTAACATGTACATATGTTCCACCACCATGGCAACCGCCAGTCCTACAAATGCAATAGCAGAACACAAAAATGGTGTCCTGCCACTGCCAGTATATATACATTGAGAATCCTCATCATTTTCTTTACTATCAGAGTTCACCCATGTCACCTACAAAATCATACCCCACGGGGTTAAATGTCAAATATCGCTCTCAAGGAATGTGCAGTGCAAAGATATCTTCATTAAGGGTTACCTGGGAACGAGTGGCTTCAGCTACAAGGCAAAGAACGAAGCAAAATAGGCCACAAGCAATGGTAAAAACCACGAGGAAGGCAGCTGTTTTGCTACCCAAATCCGTACTTCCAGGACTTGGTGCAAGATCGGCATGTGTGACTGCTCTTGTTTTTGGCATGGTTGATTCCAAGATGATTGCAATTCATGCAGGTTCGAGACGATGAAGAAGAAAATAAGAACTACATTTTTAAAATTCATTTCATAAAAAGGACAGTAGAATGCAGAATAGCTTGGAGCAAAGGTTGCTTAAAGGCCAAAGATTCTCAGGTTCTGGCCTTTAGTGTTAAGTATTCACGCAAGAATAGTTGGCTCTAAAAGCTTTTGCTTTAAAGCTAATTAAATTCTGCTCGATAAAAATAAGGGCGTTTGCTAATTCTCCCCTTCGAGTCTTCTTTAGCCCAAAGTGCATTTATCCGCTCTTCTTTTCTAGACCTTTGGCTCAAGGTGGATTTCGGTGTGCTGTTGATTCATTTATGCAGCTCATCCAGAGCCGGTGTGAAACACTTCAAGCGTCGAAAAGTTTCGAACAATTCAATGACAAGAAAATCTAATCTTAACAAAAGAGGTTTTTAATTATAGTTCGAACGGAAGGAGAAGTCCTTAGTGAACATATCAGATGCAAAATGATGCTGGCATATTGCACAGTTCATTACCATAAGGATAGGCATCCCATCAGATTCCTTGAGCTCAAGACTTTACTTAAAGGCAAACCTGTTGATCAATCTCGGTCCAATAAAGGTTCTATGATTTTTAGTATGCGATGTACAAACCATGAAGGGATGGTTATGCGTGACAAAGAAAAGTGAAAAAGAAAATAAATGGACGGCTAATATATGTTCTTGGTCCCTAAACTATTGAGGGTTGACATCGCAAGGTTTCTTATTGTAAACATCAAAGTAGAAGAAGTATCTTGCTGGCTGGAAAAAACCACAGAAGTGGCAGGAAGAGAAGACAGAAGACGGCATGCAGAGAAATTTGGACGGCTGTTTCGACCTTATAATTTGGTTAGAGTACTAGCCTTGGTCAGACCCCTAGACCAGTATAACGGGGAAGAGTCCAGTGATTCTGAAATCACCAGAAATCGGTGAGTCAAAAGGGTTGTATAATTGACTCCAAGTGGAATCTGCACGTTTTCTTTTGATTCAAATTCCTTTCATAAAAAGATGGTGCTTAATCACATTCAAATTGTCAACGTATGCACTTCCCATGGTGTTTCCCTTTATGTTGTTTTCATTTGCTCACAAACGGCAGAAATTGAATAGCCCTTCACGATTGTTCAACAAAATATCTTTTCAACAATCAACTATGAAGTGCATGTTAAGAGAGCACCTTGTCAGTACTCTCTGAGAACTTTCAGAGCCAAGAAACAACGGATGGATAATTGCCTTGGTGCATCTTCATTTGCGTAACTCGGAAGATAAAGGAGACTTATTCCATAGGTAAGAATTTTTAATTGGAGATTCTTTCTGCACCCCGCAAATATGGCTTCTCCCTCGCCCCCCACTTATTTCCAACATATTCCTTTACTAGCTTCCCATGGATTTTTTTTATATATCATCAATTCATGTATAAAACTTGAAAACACTCACCAATCTTGATTGCCTAACCAGTCCCACAGTCCTCCTCCATTTCAAGTCTGCATCCTTGAGGAGATGTCTTCTGGGAAAGCCAATGTTGGTGATCTCAATGCTTCCACCAGCAACAAACAAGCTATTCTTCCAAACAAAACGCCTAGCACAAGCAACTCTAATTTTGAGAAAGTACTTGCACAGAGAGCACTTTTTGGATCGAGGAATTATCGCACTAAGGGAAGAAATATCAAGAGCAATGGTGCTAACTTGTTGCCGAGCAGGCTAAGCAAGGTTTCTTTGGCTGATGATTCGTCCGACTAAGGTATTTATGTATATGTACTGTACTGTTTAGATTGTAGAAATATCTACTGTAGGGATGCAGAAGCACTAGATTGTATGGTGATGTGTAGAAAAGAAAAACACAACGTATAATATCATAAGATCTCAAACATGTGTAAAGCAGGTGTTGTGGTGTACAGTAAAAAAAATAACTAAGGTAATTATCACAACAAGAACAAGATCAGATCACTCTAAATAAATGAAGCTTTAAGGAGTTCGGAAAGACATCTAACTTGCTCTTACCAAAAGAAACTTTTACGACGGGTATATCATCACCAGCATGGCTTGCAGTGTGGAAAAACAAAAAAAAACAAAAAATTGGTGCAAAATTTGATGTTCAATTATTGTAAAATTATGCAAGTACGTACAGCATACGGGAAAGCAAGATTTTGGTTCCCTTGTGGCCTCGCCGAGTCAACCTGTATTTGCATATTTAACTGCTCAGATGTAACCAACTTTACCAACATAAGCAACAAAGGGAATAGGGAAACAAGGTCAAATTTATGATGTTAACACTGTCGATGAAAATAATAGCAACGATCAACCAAGAAAGTGAATCATCAAAAACACAAAATGAAAGCAGCATGCAAGGCATCTGCAATAATTAGACGAATAAACGGGGATGCAAATTAGGCAATGGATTTGAAGGAACAACTTCTTAATAAAAATATTCTCAACAAATGAAACATAAAAGCTTCTCCTGTCCAAATAATCAAGTTCGTAGGTCCATACCTGTGCTCAAGTATTCTGAACCCAGAGACATTTGATTTCCTAATTTTCCAGCGAATAAAGTTTCATTTGGTTGTGAAGCTTGAGAATAAAACAATGATCAGAAAATACCTCAAAATCGAATCAGAAGGGATAAAAATAGAAGCCTTTTTTCATAGATGGGGCTTTTAGAAATGGGGAGATCCAAATATTTTATAACCCGTCTTGTAGGAATTCACTCTAGCACATACTCAACTTGCTTAAGAATGCCATGATTTTAAGGTAAAGAAATGGAATTCTTTCGCAGGCTTGACTAATCATGAGATGTGGCTGTGGACATGCTACATCTTCAACGAATGTAAAAAACCTTCATCAATGCATATAGATGTTTTCGTGAGAGAGTACTCAAATTTTTGCAATGTAAAATTTGGAAGAATAAATGATGAACTGTTTGTAGAAATGGACACCAACAACTGTGATCTGCTTTTTTCTACCAAAACTACCATCTCCAGTATCCTAATCTACAAGTATCCTAGAGTAGTGCCACTCATTTGATCGCTTCTCGTCATTGGACAATCTGATGCATCATGTCCAAAATGCCCACAGCAAGGACCAGAATGATGCCTTCTTTTTCTAGAAATATCAACTCCAACTCTGGGCAGTCTATCTTTTAGCTTTGCTAGAGTGATTGGATCATCAGGATTCTCAATAGTAAAGTTGGCTATTCCGCCAGAATCTTCTACCTCTGGTAAAATCATGGAGTCTGGTGGGCAGTTGTATGCACTTTCACTGTGTGTCTGTGTAGGAAGGTCCCTAATATGTGATAATACCATGGAAATTTGCTCACAAGCAACATCAAGGCGTTCCTCTGTTTCAACTGATTCTGCCATAAGTGTAGAAGCCATGGATTCCAGTAACTGGATTTTCTCAGAATGCATCCTTGAACTGGAAGATGAACTAACACACTGCCATCGAATGGGCAGATAGTTGTCTGGTATTTGGAAACAGTTATTGGTTGACAGAACACGGAGAACATGTCTACAGAGAATGCCTGAATATTCAAACAAACTGCAGCTACAGCTGATATGCCCTTGACAAGAATCCCAAATGACTTTGCAGCCACCACAAATCTGAGTATGGTGTCTGACTTGAAAACAATATTCATCTACTGGAAAAGATGCATACTGTGGAGCTAACACAAGCTCTTCCTGGAATTTACCAAAGGCATATGGAGTAAGAACAGAAGCTGCATGTGATTCAATGGGTGAACCTGTTTTCAGGTAAACTTTATGCAGCTTTTGTGGCAACTCTGGCTTGAAATCAACAATATCAGCCAGCTGCAAAGGCAATAATAGACAAGTTAGGCTATCGAAATTAATAAAAGGAAAGGAAACAGAAGATAATGTACTCACTTCCTCTACAAAATAATCTAGCCGAGACTGTGCACTCAAAAATCGCTGAATGAAAGCAGTAATTGAGACAGACTGATATATATCCATCGTTCCTCCAAAGAAGTAATTCCTCAAAAATGATAATGCCCAAAATGAACGAAATGCATATAAACTAGTTATGTGCTTATTTGCATGGAGCTCATATTTCTCAACCATTTCATTCCATCCTTCCTCAAAATCTTGTACTGATTCCAGATTGTAGAGTCGGAGAAACTCAGCTTTCCAGTCATCATAACATGATCCAAGCAGTATAGAAAACCAATCTGAGAACTTTGAAATGATGTGCCATACGCAAAAGGCATGTTTAGTGTCAGGCATTTCAATAGCAATAGCCTCTTTCAACCACATGTTCTGGTCAGTTAATATGGTTTGGGGAGCCTTTCCATTCATGAAGTTCACAAATGCCTACATAAACATCAGGAATATTAGGTACAGCTCAAAACCAAGAAATAATCAGAACTTCACGAGAGAAAGGGCGGAAAGAACACTGCGATTATAAGGACAGCATAATGGCAGAGTCATCTATAATTGATCATGAATGTAGCCCACAGAGGATCTCATCAAAATCTAATTGGTAATGCATCAAAATGCAAAGGGAGTTGGAGCAGACATTCCTAAACAAAATCACATGAAAATTCTTTCTCTTGTCTTCAAAGCTTTATTTCGCATCTCAGTCAAAAGTAAGCTCTATATTGGAAGGTAAGCCAAGATGAAAAAGCTTATAATTCTGAGATATCCACTTGGCTCTCATATGACAATCTAGTAACTGGGCTATATAAAAAAAAAAATGGTCATCTTCAGATCACCAGATACATACCTTCAATGCCCAAGAAAAAGATTCCATATTTTCTTCACGCAGAAGTACACAACTGAAAAAACAAGTCATCCCGTGATTATCTACTCCAACCCAAATGCCTAACCACATATCATAGGCATCCAGATGGTGGGTTGTGTCAAAAACCACCGCATCACCGAATGCCTCGTATAATCGAACAGATGAAGCATAAGACCATGCAATATGCTCTAGCCTGTTGTTGCAATCAATTTTGAAATCATATTTGAAGTTGTGATCTTTGTCTTTCAGTTTCTTGCACATTGCAACAAGATCGATCGCATCATTGTCTTGATTAACATTTCTGAAAGACAGTAGTAGGTTTCTCACATCTATTTCTGTAAATGGCAAGCATCCCAGTTTCACACCTTTCTCTAGCTCCATTAATCGTAACATCTGTCGCACCGACATTCCAGCTTTTGCAAATATGCAAATGCGACTCTTGTCATCTGGAGACATGGTGCTTGAGGGAGGGAGGAGGTGCGCTTCATTCAATTTGAACATTTCATGGTTGTGGATATTGCTAAAGCCTGTAACTCGCCATTCAGGGACATCAAAATCTGCCCGCTTCACAATACGCATATATGCTTGGCAGCCACAACGTGATGACTTGCGATTCCTTTGCATCTTTCCATCTTCAGATAGTTTCATCTGTGGATAGCCACCACGATGGCAGGTGAAATCCCTTCTCGTAACTCCTCGACCAACTCCATCCTTTCCACGAGTACGGTGACGCCTGATTGAAAAGCCACATTGCTTTGCAAAACTGCAATAAAATTCATAAGCAGCATCTTGGGATGCAAACCTTTGGCCAATGAAAGGGACAAGGTTTACTGAAGTCTGTCGTAACAATATCGCGTCTTCAGGTGTTTCTTCCGTGGTGCCCTTATCATCTTGAGATATATCTGTCCCATCCTCAGAAGACCCCATCACCATATTTGTTCCCTCTGACATTCCTAATCAATTTTTACAATCAGACCTGCGAGCAACTGTTGGTAAACTTAAAATCCAGCCACTTAATTAGACATATGAAACAACTCGCACTTATTATCTTTTTTTCTTTTTACATTTTAACTAAGATTTCACACAACCAGAATTCGCAACGGCAGGCAGTTCACATCATATCACTCGTCAAATTAAACTGTTTAGATTTCATATTTTCACGAACCCTTGTTGGTTCCACTGCAATATTTCCTAGTAAGTGCATTCATTAGCGCATCATAGCCTATCTACAAACAATTAATGCAAATGCACTGATACAAATGTGGGCACATAGTTTTTATGAGACATTGCTATTCCTTGAAGAAAAAAATGGAAAAGAACAACAGTTAAAATAGATCAAAGCCCTTTTTTAGAGCTCAGAATTATGGGTGAATCTCATAACATTCAAAAATTCATATTCGATCCCAACAAAAACGTTTCTCCAAAAGTCCTCAATAAAATCGCAGCCAACCCGCCTTGATTAATTAAATAAAGCAAGCAAAAAAAATCATTGCGATGTACAGAAATCAAATAAAAGTAGATGTGTATACATACCGGGGTTTGGATTTAGTAGTATTTTAACGGTCAATAACGAACCTGGAATTCAAAAGAAAGACAAAGGTACCTGAAAGTGGCGGGTGATTAAACAGAAGGGGAGCAGAGCGCATCCCATCGAGAACGATAACTATTCACAGGGGAGATTAGCTATTGTGCGCCGTGATGATACATGGTATTGTCCAACGCCACAGCATGATTTCTGGCCGTTGGATCGAAACGTTGGGTTTTGATTTTGTCATGTAGGGTGGGATTAGTAGGGCCCTCCCTCGTTTGCTGAGATTTGCGCAAGAAATCAACTCAAGCAATCAGAGGCTTGCACTGTGTTTTTGACTTGTGGGCGTCGCTTTTCATAACCGGTTAGGGTGGCGTACGTTAGACTGGACCATGATTGAAGTGTTTGGGCTTCAAATGTTGGTACTCGTTAGATCCACAGGCGAGCCGGTATTTGAATTGATAACAATGGATCGATGGCCACCCATATAAAGTATTATGGGTCTGTTTAGCCTTTTTCGCCCCCTCTTTTGTAAAATTAATGAAAAGCATATATGCATTATTATTATTATTATTATTGATAACAATGGATCGATGGCCAACCAACTTACCGAATTGTTTCATTTTTAAGCTTTAATAAGATTTTTCAATATTATTTTTTGTTTGAATCTTCATTGTGGAATTAACTACTTTTTGGTAAGGTAAATATTGTTTTATAAAACAATAGATTCACATGGTGTGCTATTTCTTGATATGTAGGTCCTACTTGCCAATTCAAGTTGTGTTTGTTTGTGCATTTTGACTATTTTTTATATTAAAAAAATATATTTTTAATTTGAAATATTTTATTTTATTTTATTTTATTGTTTTGATATACTAATATTAAAAAAAATATATTGTAATTTTAAACGCACGCTATCAGTTTAAGCTTAAAGAAGACGCAAAATCAATTGAGAATCAGAAATTTAATCTATACGGGTTAAGATTTTGGAAGTATGTACCTAGAAAAAACCGAAGTAATGAAATAGATATTTACAAATATTACCCTTATGGATTGGGGATGACTGCTAACGTGGGTATAGATATTTCCTTTTTCTTTGATTTCTTTTTCAAAATAAATTAGATTCCTTGCTTGTAAGTTGTGTTTGGTATAAGGAGGGAAATTTAAAGAATAAAATGTTACAAAATAATTTAGTGATTAATTTAATGGTAACTATTATCCGTCCTTGATAATTTCTCACAGGGATAAATTTAACCTCCATTGACCACCTGTAAAACACAGCTGAAGTTATACAATCTCAAGAAAAAAAGAAAAAAAAAAATTCTATGAATATCGTCCGAACAAAGGTGGTCCGCAGAGTCATGGGCAACTTGATGTTCGAAATAACAGTCCAAAGAAACTTGGTACATTTTGTTTGTTGCGAGGTTCGGAAAGGGCGGAGCTTTTTTATTTCAAATTATATTTTTTGTTTTTACATGCTATTATTAAAAGTAAATTTTAAAAATTAAAAAAATATATATAATTTTAATATATTTTCAATAAAATAATATTTTAAAAACCAATCTCAAAAAAGCCCTTCTGCTAAGGGATAAAAATATTTAGATACAATTTGAAAGCCAACTAATTTATTATGTCACCCAAAATGAATGGTATGACTTCTTCAACAAGATGTGGATTAATAGTCTCAAAAAATGTTCATTTTTCCTGGGTACATTTTGTTTTTGCGTTAAAACTATATTTGAAAGTATTTTAAAAATATATTTGGTTTAAAAAGTATTAAGATGATGTTTTTTAGCATTTCTCAATGATTTTAATATATTAATATAAAAAATAAAAATAAAAATAAAAAACTGAAAAAAATATATTTTTTAATATGTTTTTAAATAAAAAACACTCCGTATCATAATATAAAACACACACTTGGTTTTCTAAAAAAAAATATTAATGAGAATTAAATATAGTTCTTATAGATTAATTATTCATTTTTTTTTCATACAACCTCAAAAAAAATAAAAATTATGAAGATGTAATGTTTTATTTTTTTTTATTTGGAACTAGTTTTTAATTATGATAAGTTTTTGTTTAAAAAAGCGTTCTGTTAGTAAAAAATGTTTTGTTAAAAAAATAAGAGTTTTGCTTTGAAAAATGTTTTTTTTTAACTTTTTAATCGAGACCATTTATATTTTTTATAAAATTTATTTTTATTAAGAAAACGCCTGCATGAATAAAAAAAGATATTTCTGGTCAAGATAAAAAAATATATATAAACAAGGAACGAGGACTTCAACTTAAAAAATACATTTACTCTTTCAAGATTAAAATTTTCAAACTCTTGCAAACATTTATTTTAATTATCGTAAAAGCTTTGAAAATTACCCTGCAGTATCGTGCATGCGTAAAATCTAAAATCTGGTTTAATTTCGTAATCCTCACCCTCTTCTGAATGATTCAACAATAAACCCTTGTGTCATTTTTTAATGTTTTATCGCAGCAAGGAAGAGTCAAACCTCAGTCAATGCACATGAGCCGTGTAGATGCAAATTCTCAATCAACAACCGAATTTAGATTATCAGACGACTCTGGCCCTTGATAAATAGCTGCTTTTGCTTGTTTTAATCACCAACACGTGGGACCAGTCCCGGACATATTTTCATTTATTGAAAGCCGTGACTGGAATAAATCTCATTGTTTCGCTTTATTCCAAACAGTTACTGCGCAGCCCCAAATCAGGGGTGTTTGTCTCAGCGTTTCAGAGTGTTCTTGTGTGTGTATTTGTTTTAATTCGTTGGTATTAGAAATAAATTTTTAAAAATATATATATTATTTTAATACTTTTTAAATAAAAAATATATAATATGCAGCCGTTTAGATTAATAACATTTGCGCCATAAATATCATGGAATAGCAATAAAAGAGAGCCACGTCTTCAATGAAGCTCCCTAATTATGTAAGAATGTGCTCCTTTTTCACAAGCTACCGTCAAGGAAATTACGTCGACGCTATGCGAACTCATTCCCGCTGATTAAGGAATAGATTGTTGGCCCACGGGTGTGAAGCACATTAGTGGTTTGCATCGAAGATTTTAATTTTTTCGGGTGCTGGCTTTTTAAATTGATAAACGTAAGAATAAATCTAGTTCACAGTTGAGACGAGATGGATTCAAATTACAGAGAAAAGGCCAACACTTTGTTTCTTTCCCATCAGTTTTGCTTTGAACAAAAAAAAAAAGTGAACATATTGTATATTTATTTTTACATTTTAAAAATGCTATTAAAAAAATAAAAAATTTTAATTTTTTTTACTTTAAATTAATATTTTTTATTTATTTTTTAATTATTTTAATATATTTTTAAATAAAAAATATTTTTAAAAACAATCTTCACAATACTTCCAAACATTCTCGTATTTATTTTTATTCATCCAACTCTAATGCATGCATCTTTTTTACTGAAATGCTAAGAGTATATTTAAATAGTATTAAAAGTATGATAGTTGTTATTTTTTAAATATTAATTTTAAAAATCAACGAATCAAAATAATTTTAAAATATTATATATATATATAAATATATAATTAAATTTTAATCAACAATCTCAAGACCTCTATAATTTGATAAAATAACAGCGCAAAATACCCCCTCTTTTTCTTTTCTTTTTTTGGTCGCTTGGCATGGCTAGTAATGACTACGAGTACCAACTTAATAACAGTAATTTCTTATCACTTTTATTCACCGATCGATATAATAATATTGTGAGCACACATGCTTGTCGATTTGTTCAGTAAAAAAAAACCTTACCATTGACTATCTTTACTCTTTCTTTGCTATCATTCTCGAGCCTGAACCTGTTTATTATTAATCCTCCCACATAGTTTCACGCTCATTTTAACATTCCTCTTGTTTGTGTTGTCTAGAAACTCAACAATTAAAAAATATATTTTTAGTTTATAAACATAAACATATAAAAATATAGTAATTATTATAAAAATCTATAAATCTAGTAATCATACCAATAACATATTCAAACTTTTATTTAGTTTTAAATTAAAGTTCTTCGTATATATACCAATAAATAAAATATTTAAATTTAAATTGAAAATAAAATGAGTACTTGCCAATTTAATCACTTTAAATTTGATCAGAATCTGTTATCGTCGATTATCAATAATTTATCATTTAGACTTTGTTGTTTTCGATTATCAATAACTTATCATTAACTTGGTGCAAAAAAAAAAGTTTATTTATAATGTTTTTAGAATTCTAACAACACCATTTTGTTTAATTATATTTATGAACAAGGATAAATGAGTTCAAATGAATTATATTTAATATCTTTCTAAAAAAACCAAATCTAAGCTCTATAGTATATAAAAAGAATAATAAAAAAAGTCTAATAAAATCCAATAACAAGTGGAGAAAGAATTCAATAAATTCCATCATCCTTTTCCACTTATCTAAGACACTTGTTTATAGAACTTAGAAACCAAGATATTAATATCTAGTATTCATGAATATTCACTATTTATAAATATTTATTAATTACGATGAATCTTAATAGTTAATAAATTACTTATAAGTCATTATTATTCATAAAAAAAACTAATGAATGCTCGTAATCCATGGATTCCTCCTGGTTCATAAATATCCATAATTCATGAAACACATTCACGAATATATTTATTTTTATGATATAATTAATATATTAATTCACATACTAAAATATTTTAAAAACTAAAAATAAACTATTAATTAAATAGAGGCTTGATATTAAAAAATATTTTTTATTAACCAAATCACGGCTTAAAAAATATTTAATATTTAAATATTCATGTTAAATAAAAAATATTGGAAAATAATTATCTCTTTCATTGTAGTATATCTTTCATGAAATTCATTGTCGAAAAAAAAAAACACTTCTATTTCCGGCTAGCAAGCAGCATGCCTAAGTTCATATCCGAAATGGTAATACAGAAAATAAACCTACATGTGAAGCGACACATCCCTAAAAAAAATGTCACGAGGTAAATATACGAGCAACATACGATACGATGTAACGATAATTCACTTCCCCTTGATGGATCTGGGGCCCCCTATTGCAGATCCGTCTTCCAGTACTTGACTTTTCGAAACCTTGTTGGCGACCCCTCCCAGTGCATACTTTTTCTCTACACCAATATTCTCCGACTGGCACGTGTTTTAAGGAGCCACTTCTCTACTGATCACTGGAATACTTTACTTATCCTGTACATCTGGTTCTAACTTTATCATAGCCTTCAAATGATGAGTCACTCAAACTGAGTTGCCCGTTTAGAAATTTGAAATCACTCCCTCCCCGAAAAAAAGAGACGTTATAACTTTCTTTTTTATTTTTTTAACCATTCAAATAATAACAACAGCAATAATAATTATTATTATTATTGTTTTTTTTTTTTATAAAAAAAATAACATAAGCTAATGAATGCTATTGAAGTTGTCTGTCCATTTATTGCATTTGAACTACACACAGTCACACACCACCGATGAGAAAGACACGACCTTTCACTCTCCCAGTCTCCCATTAATCTCTGCAAAATCATTCGTGGCTTCTCTCTCTCACTGAAACCCTACACTCCCAGGAGATTTGCTTGCTTTTGAAGAAGGGAACAGAAGGGTCCAAGGACTTTTAGCTGATATACATAATCACTCCTCGTTGCTTTCATGTAAAGTTTTTTTTTTTTTTTTTTTCAAGTTTCAAACTCTGGAGACCCTTTTAGATATAATTGGATTGGGTCAGGAATTTTTTTTTAAGATAATAAGTGAAAATGATCTCTGGGTTTTGTTTGATTAATCTAAAGTCTTAATATTTATAGCATCTTTTGTTATAATTAGATTGAATTAGGAGATTATAGAGTATGTGTTGAACATAACCAGTGAAAGTGTTTCTTGGGTTCTATTTATTTAGCTGAAAGTCCTAATCTTTGATATGATTGTATGTTTTTGCTGAGAAAAATGCAGCTCATTGAAATTTGAATCTAAGCTAGAACAGTGTACCATTTGCTTGAATTATCCGGGTCTTAGTTCAGAAACATAGGTTTATATAAATGGACTGTTATGGATAATTATAACCAAATATGAATTTTAGTTTCAAGATTTTGTAATCTTATTGCTATACGAATGAGCTTCCTTAATCTTAATTTTATTTCTCACTTGTTTAATGAGTTTTACTTTTTCCTATGATTTGAAGTGTCCATATGAAAGTGTAAATTATTCGTGGAAAGCATTAAGGAATGCAATTTAGTTGGGGATTAAACCTTGTTTCAATCTCATCAAATTGCAGGTGTAGCATTCTATTTTTTTCCACTTATAGATGCTGAAGAGGGATTGATCTTTTTGTATTAAGAAAATGGGAATTGAGAAAGAAGGTTCTAAAAGTGGAGGATACGTGGGTGGTTTTTTTCAGCTGTTTGACTGGACTGCAAAATCTAGGAAAAAGTTGTTTTCAAGCAAGTCAGATTTACCAGGTATAAGTTTCTCTTTCCTTACATCCTACATCTTCATGTATAGATTAGTCTCTTCTATGGTTGGTTATGGATATGCCAATGACTCGGCTTCATCTGACTCTTTGTAGAGCGTTCAAAACAAGGAAAGAGAAGTGATGGGAGCTTGCCAATGACTCGGCTTCATCTGGTGGACTGTGGACTTAAGGCCATTTGTTAATCTTTTGTTGTTTATCTTGTTATTCGATTTCTTGAGATGATGATGTATCTAATAGCTGTAATTACATTTGCAGATGGATGATGATGAAAATGGAGCAGGGTCGGGTATTAGAGGGGGAAGTGATTATAGCTGTGCTTCATCGGTAACTGATGATGATGGATATGGAGCCAGGGCCCCGGGGGTAGTAGCCAGGCTCATGGGATTGGACTCCATGCCAACATCTAATTTATCAGAGCCCAACTCGACACCTTTTTTTGACACTCAATCTCTTCGAGATGCTTCTCGTGGCAGGAGAAATTTTGATTACTACCAGGATCATCAAATCACATACTCAGGAAATCTGCTTGATAAGGAGGATGGCCCTCCTAGAAACTCTGAGGAGTCTAAGCCTCATAAGGTCCTGAGCAGGCCTATTGAAAAGTTTAAAACTGAAATCCTGCCTCCTAAGTCAGCCAAATCGATTCCGATTACCCACCATAAACTTTTATCTCCAATCAAGAGTCCTGGCTTCATTCCGAACAAAACTGCTGCTCACATAATGGAAGCAGCTGCAAAAATTATTGAGCCTGGTCCCCAAGCAGCAGCCAAACCCAAAATGCCTGCTGTTGGGTCTTCTTCAGTACCACTGAAAGTTCGAGATCTTAAAGAAAAACTGGAGGTTGCTCAGAAAATGCCTCTGGCTGGGCCCTCTTCAGCAGCCTTGAGAACTCGAGAACCAAAAGAGAAAGTGGAAGTTTCTCATAAAACTTCGAGACTTGCAGAAACTTCTCGAAGACCAGTTGAGTCAAATGCTGCCAAGCATCTAAAGGGGCAGTCTTTGAACAAAAGCTGGAATGGATCAGATGATACATCTTGCAGGGCTTTTTCTGAGACTGATGAAGGTTCTTCTAGTTCAAAGACTAAGGGAAAGTCTATCTCACTTGCAATCCAAGCAAAGGTCAATGTTCAGAGAAGAGAAGGTTTGAATTCAAGTAGCAGTCAAGGATTTGTAGGCCAGAAAGAACTGAGAGAGGTTTCATCAAGCCAGTCCTTCAAGTGCCAACCTAATGTCCAAAAGAGTTTGCAAAAAAGATCTCCAATACAGAATACATCTGGTGTGCTTAGGCAGAATAACCAGAAACAAAATTGCATAATGGATAAAGACAAATTACCTTCAAAGCCCTTGGTTTCCAACTTGCAGGGTAAAAGAGTTCTGTCTGGGAATCCTCCTGTGAGGCACAAAACTTCTGGTAAGCCTTTTGGCTCCAAAAATGGATCCAGGAAGCTGGACTTGGATTTGAGAGAAGGCGAGAAGGGGAATTCTAGCTATAACACGGCGAATAATCCCAGGAAGAAGCGATCAATTGATGGAAATTTGCATGTTGAGAAAAAACAGGTTGTTGATAACAAGCTGATTGACAGAAATCGGAAGGCTGTTGAACCTACTCCAGTTATTGACAGGAACTTTAGTTGGACAGAAGAAAGCAAAAGGAAAGGCATGGATGTTGTCTCGTTTACATTCACAGCCCCCTTGACACGGTCTATGCCGGGTTCAGAAACACCTACTCAGGCTGTACAGAAAAATGGTGGTTCTTGTATGGATAATTGTAGCAAGAGATTGTTGCTTGACACAGATAGTATGAAGCTATCTTCAGTGGGATATAATGTGATAGGAGGGGATGCTTTGAGTTCTCTTTTGGAACAAAAGTTAAGGGAATTGACTAAAGGTGTCGAGTCTTCTAGTTCTATATCCACTTTTAGTTCAGGCGGCGCTGCACCAAGGTTACATGATAACAAGGATCAAAGTGTCTCATGCATAGATAAATCAGATAGCTGCTATGATTCTCCCTCTTCCTTATTCTTCACTGATCCTGCAGCTCCCAGATTGAAACACATTTTTCAGGTGCACATTTCTGAATTTCCTATAAAAAGAAAGTCCAACATTACCAATTATGTGTGTGCCAAGGGCCAGCTGGTTTACCTCAATCCTCCTTGTCTAGCATGTAACGTGTAAGACCCTGATAAGGTGTCGGATGTCTAGCTATCTTTACTAGGGCCAGCTTGGTGTTCATTTCATAGTACTGTTTATGTGCTTCGAATTTCACATATTTCTGTTTTCCTTTCTCATGCTATGTATTTCTCTTTTGCTGGCTTCTTATGTTTTCCATTTTCAGTCTGGAGAGGAGCTCAGTTCCAGATTCATGTTTATGATTTATCATTCTGCATTTATTGAGTGTTTTTTATAAAAGACCAAAACTGTATTTCAGTAACTCACGGTGCATTATTAGGAGTCATGTAACCTTCTTATAGAAAGTTAACATAGGAGTCACTCATGCCGCAAAGTTAGCATTTTAGATTTTGTGGAGACCCCCTCTTCTCGTTATTAATCTGGTTGGTTGACGTAGTTTCAAAGGTTAATATTGCCAACTTTAGCACTATTTCATGTGCGGGTAGTTGATGCAACTGTTGCATATCAGGGAGTTGATGAGATGGACTGTAGCAGCAAATCAAATGATTCCAGACAGCTGCTTGATTGTAGACGTCCTAGTCCAGTCTCTGTTCTTGAACATTCTTTTTCAACTGAAAGTAGCAGCTCTTTGGACAGTATGGATAGTTCCAGCACAGAAGGTAAGGGCAGTGCATTTCTCAATCTTTAATTACATGTACTTTTATTTTTTAGTAGTTCAGAATTTCATAAGGGTACCAGTTGATGCCAGCAAGGCTAAAATGATTGCCATATAATTTCAGGGAACAAGCATTGTTCATCCATTCAAACCCAGGAAGTTCTTAGTTTGAGCTCTACAAAGAGGGTTCATTTTGTAGATGCTGACATGGAGTTGTCAGATTCTGCTTCTTCAACATCAACTGGAACAGTGGCTAGAAAACATTCAAACATGTTAGCTGTGACAGGCCTTGTGAGATCAAAAAAGTGGGAAGTACAATATGTGGAGAAGATACTATGCAATATCGAATCGATGTTTCAGGACTTGGCATTAGGACTGGCTTCCGAGATCATAAATCCTCATCTCTTCCATCAGCTGGAAAGGAAAAAAATTATGCTTGAAAGTGATGATGTTGATGCTAGGCTAGAGCTAAAAGTATTATTTGATTGTGCAAGCGAATGCTTGGATTTGAGATGCAGACGATATGTTGGTGGTGGATACAAAGCATGGGTGAAAGGGACAACAATGGTAAGAAGAAAGGAATGGCTAGCTGAAGATATGTACAAGGAGATCTCAGAATGGAGCAGGATGGGGGATTGTATGGTGGATGAACTTGTAGACAAGGACATGAGCAGTCAGTATGGAAGGTGGCTGGACTTTGAAGTAGATGCATATGCACTTGGAGTGGAGTTTGAAAGCCAAATATTTAATTCATTGGTCAATGAAGTGGTTGCTGATATCTTGCGGTTTTGATGCCAATAGCAGGAGATAATATTCAGTGCATGGAGATTGGGGAAATTGTATGGTGTCTGTGCTTGTGGAGAGCAAACACCCTAGTGGTTGTGCTTCGTTAGAATTGTACGAGGGAGATCCCCAAGTGTGTTTTTCTTGGGATGTTCATAAGATTCTTAATTATTTGCTTCATTTATTGGCTTGTGAATCGATGAGAGTGTTCATAACTTGTAGATCGAGGATTGGAGGAGCCAGCTTATGAATGTTCAGACTGTAATCCATAAAATGTGAACTCTGGTTCAACTGAGATCATCACTTGAGCTCCATTTTATAAAACCAATTCTCTTATTCCACTGATCAGTCTATGAATTTTTCTGCTGCAAAACAAGTGCATGAACTTTCTATAGTCTTCTAATTAAGCATCTATATTTGTATTTTATCAATGAAATGCGTATCTCAGGAAACGCTCGTTCTGTGGAGGTATAACGTTAGCGGGTACTCGCTAATCCTTGAGAAAACTCACGAGATGTTGAAGCATTTATGGATAAGAAAAAACAAACCAGCTAACATGGCTTCATTGCAAACCACAGCATAGTGCATACCCTACTAAATACTCGTAAAAAAATCCACTGAATAAAATAAAATATAAAATTTGACATTTAGGGAACTCATTGCATAACTTTTTAGAGCATGGTGTTCTAAATTGTTTTTGGAAAGAGATATGCCGACCACAAAAATAAAAAGGAAAAACAAGAAATATAGTCGTCTTAATAACCAAATAATTCTTCATCTTTGATTCAAAAGATTTTTTATGGACTTGTACATGTAAAAGATAAAAATCCTTCACAATACACAAAGAGTAGTGGATGGGTAAATTAATCAATCACATTAATTATCATTAAATTAATTATAATGAAAAGTAAAGCGTCCAAATGACATTAAAAAGATCAGCAGAATATCAATTTATAGTGATGTACCAGAGAACGCTACCATAAGATATATTTTCTCCTATAATTTAATGCTATATTGGAAAGTCGAACTTATTGCTGTTCATCAAAGCAATGGTAGAATGCATAATACAAGGAATGATGACAAGTGTGAAACCATGAGGCCATCTCTGCCCTTCCTTTGCAACTTGCAGCATGGCAGGTCATAAAACATTCCCCATGCCAATCTTCATGACACAGATGACCCAAAATTCTCAGGGGACTGCCTCGCCATGGCCGTGATGTTAGTAACCAGCGTTTTGTACCTTGCAAACTCATAGATTATTAACCCACGCACTCTCAGGCTCCCTCAAATCAAGCACAAGCAAATATACAAGTTTCCTTCTCGAACCTATGTAGTACTCGATTGTTTAGAGATCATGCACAATCATTTTTCTTATCAAATACTTTGAGAGCGAAGGTTAAAAACCCTTAGAACGTTTAATGCGTTGCTCGTTATGATAACTGAAAATGATATACAATAAATGGTAGGATTTAAATCTTGAATGCCTATAGAGCAGGATGGAAAGGACATTCGATTATTATCCCAGACCAATGCCTTCCATTTGGTGGGATTCTAGTCGGACAGTGAACACACTCTAAAGAAATTGTGCCGGTTATTAAGGTCTTTACTGTTGTGTTGGTGTTCACACCTGTTGTCTAATAAAGGAATAATGTTTTTTTTTAACAAGTTCGAGAAAGTAAAGCTTAAAAACAATCAACTTCAAGCGTTCTTTCGCATTTCATCTTCTCTATCTACAAGGGTCACGGTTTAACTGCTACAAGATTGTGGAAGACATTTGAATTTTTACACTATTTATCAGTTGGACAACATGAACTACCACAAGTGTCGGTCTAGTGGTTGCTTGACAAATCATGATGTGATAAAAGGTAAGTGGCGTAGAAAAGCTCATTCCAGGAGTCTGGAACACCGGGAAGACACCAATGGCTGCAATCTTGGATAATCCCAGGAATTCTCTGATGGACATTAGGTTTCCGGTAAACCGAAGGATGCCCGTCTTTTCTGTACCCTGTCATTCTGGTAATGTTGAGGAAAAAAACTGGCGTCTTCATCTCTGATATAACAGATTCGAGAATCTTCATCATCAATGGATATGGTTTAAGTAGAGTGTCGTTTGTTACAGGCTGCCTCTCTTCATGACAATGCCCACCTGAATCCCATTTCCCTTTCCTGCCATGCCACAAAAAGAAAATTCGATAAGCCTGATATGGAAAAATCAGAATTAGCAATGTTACCATGTAAGATCACTTGATCAACTAATGTACAAGGTTTGTGAAACCAAGGGGGGTAGCAGGAATAATTAGCAGTTGTATTTTCTTGTTTACCTGAAGTGAGAAGCTGAGTATCCACCGAAGAAGACCCTGGTATGGCTTCTGTTGATGTTAGAATCAACCCATTTTGCCCATGTCCATAAAGCTTTCTTATAAGCTTCATTTACTTCTAGCCTGTTATAGACTTTCCTGCCTTCTTGGAAGTAATTTTTGCTGGAATATAAAATGACAAGATATTAGCATATTAATTTTCAATGGTAAAGGTAATAAAATGTTGACTATGACGATGAATATAGAGGGTTTAGGGTTAGGAATTTGCTTATAAATCATGCGAAATCTTGAAATTAATGTAGAGCTTACCCTTTGTATGTTTTCTGGTGCGTCCACCAGTGACCGGTGTTGAAGATGATTATATCAGCATCATGGTAATTGAAAGAAGGGGTTTGGATCATGTCAAGCCTGAGTCTTTCTCTTCGATTTCCACGCCTGTCTGAGCTTCGCCATTCTTGAACAAGGAATGGCGATTTTACAAAGTCTATCGAGCAATTATGATCCTGCATCATAGGAAGAGCATAGTCAGATGTTTGAACTCTGCAACTTCAAAACTTCTTTCGACTTTCTACAGCATTTTATAGAAGTCGAAAAACACAGGAGGAGGGATTTGTGGTTGGATGATTGTAAGCCAGAGTAAAGAGCATTGGTGAGGATAAGCCCATGGTTTTGCAGTTGCAATATTGCAGGCTTTGCATCTTAAATTAACCCACCAGAACATGCAGATTTGGACATGGTTCCATTGAAGTGTGCTGACATTTCCAGTTATAATGAACACTTAGAGATAGATTTGCTTACTAGGAGATTCTGTAATGACCTGATTACTGTGTGCTATTGAAAAACCCCATTATTCAGATGTGTTCCCTTAATCACTAACAAAAGAGATTGAGCATAGAGGAGATCTCTGGCAATCAGAAATGGATGAATTAATTACAGGAGCCATTGTGAGCAATGCATGGAGAACCTAACAGGACTGAAGGGACATGAATGACAGAAGATAGAATTAACAAAACTAGATTTTCTTTAACTCACTACGAAGTTGAAAGAGTAGAACCCTCTAGTCCTGAACTCTCGCGGACCCTCAATTTCAAAGATTCTGCTCTTATTCTCCACTGATTCTCTCAATGCACATACCAAAGATTGCCACATATTCCTATTCAACGAGTCCCCCACAAACACCATTCTCTTCCCTCTCAACATTCGCAACATCTGTCTCCCATCAAACCTGCACAATCCAACAAACCCACAATAATAACAGAGAAAGAATCTTCACATACAGAAAAGCACAACTCATGTGAAAATTAAAAGAAACCAAGTGAATCTGTCTTTAGACCTTGGAATGTGGCATCCATGAGGTTTCCATCGATATCGAAGATAGTCCAGGTCAGGCCTTCCGTTATTGAAACAGTTGAAGGCATCATCTAAAAAAGGGCAAGACCCAGGTTGGTAAATAGGATCAGAATCATCAAGAACCCAATTTCCATTAAATATATCGCAAGAACTAAGGCCTGCAACAACATCATCAATTTCTTCTTCTTTTCTTGGATTCATGCGAGTTCTCTCCATTGCAGTAACAGAAGAGAGTGTGCAGTTATCGGTTGAGTCAGAGACTAAGCATGTTCTTGAAGATGTGATTGAAGAGAATGGAGAAATATAGTTTGCTGCAAAAAGAATGCTAGAAGCAAGAGAAGATGCAGTTAAAAAAGACGGCAATTGGTTGGTTAGTGATGTAGAGGAGAAGAAGAATAACGAAAGAAGGAGAAGTGCAATGGCTAAACGGTGGGTTCTTGATCTTGGTAAAGGGAAAGATAGGGTTCTTGAGATGTTAATGGAAGTGGTGAAAAGGTTCTTGAAAGGTGCCATGGAAGTGTTAACGAGGAAGAGTTGAAGGGAGTCCCAGTCCGGTTTGTTTATATCATGGTTGGTTTTAGTTGTTTCTGTGCATTTTTACCGATTGTGTGTAACAGAAAAAAGATTTGGCGGGAAGGGTAGCTTTTACTTTTTCTAAGGGGCTCGTTGGGGCTGCTCTTTATATCCAATTTTATGCTTTTTATGATTATATGAAAAGCTCATTCAAATAAAATTAATTTAAAAAGAAACTAAAATACAACTATAAACAACTGCATTGTGGATTGTGCTCTATGAGGTAATTGGAATTGAATTTGAACAATTTATTTTAGAATCAACGGTTTACTTTTCTTTATAAGGAAAAATAACTAACAATTTTCAGGGAAAAAAAAAATCAAACCACTAATTTAGATGATGTTTTGCTTCTGTTCCTACTTTCATGTTTTAGTTTTAATTTAATATTTTTTTAGTTTTTTTAAATATATTAATATTAAAATATATATATATATATAAATTATTTTAATATATTATTAAATAAAAAATTAATATGATTGAAAAAAATCACCACTAAAATTCCAAAAACAATAAGATAGTGTTTATTTTTGTAGTAAAACGTGCTTTTTCAAAAAAAAAAATATTTTTTTTAGTTATTATTTTTAATATCTTTTATCTTTTTTATTGTTAATATCAAAAATAAATTTTAAAAAATAAAAAAAAATTATTTTAATATATTTTTAAATAAAAAAATTAACCACTACCACAATAAAAAAAACACTACCTTGATTAAATAAAATCATAACGGTCCGGGTATTTCTAATATGATTTAGAATCTCTAATTTTGAGGATCAACATGGGAGATTTTTATCTTTCTAGGCATCTGTTATCTCAATTGTTAATGCATACAGAACAGTCAATGCTGCGGGTATTTATCACAGAGCTGAATGTGAAGAAGCAAAATCCTGTTAACTTCAACAGCTCTTTATTACATAAAGCTAGCGAAAATAACGATCCTGTCTCCTGGATCTCTTAGACCATCTCAACTGAAAGCAATAAATCTCCAATCACAGATAGCAGACGCCACCATCACAGATATCAAAGCAATAAAGCATGACCGCCGAACATGAAGCCAACTCCGAGCAGAATCTGGTTTGCAGTCTTGAATGCATTGTTTTCTCCAAGTTGAAGGTGCTCGGACACGTCAAAATTACCTTGGGGTGACACCAACATCAGATTATGACCTTGTGGAGGAAACCAGAGAAAGATAACAACTTCATAAACTAGTAAAATACCTCTCTCGGGACCGTAGCCACATCCGGCCTTGATTGTGTCTCTGACATCCTCTATGGTGGCTTTATTATAGAAAACAAAATGTTTCATGATGTTTTCAATGCAGCTGAGCACCAAATGTGTCTCTACAAGGCATGGTCCACTGCAGTAGGAATTAGCGTCTTCAGGAGGCACGTTAAGCTTACCTGTCTCCGTCAATCTATAGGCTACTTCGCAGCTACTGTATATCTGAGACATGGAAGAAATCGATCAAAAGGCCAAAGCAATTCGTAAGATAGTGTTTTTTTTTTGTGCTAACGGGAAAACGAACAAAGGCCACACTAGAGGCAGCTCCCAGAAACGAAGCAAGAAAACTATAAACTTAATAGGCAATATCGAATCAGGAACAGGCGCATAAAAGCATCACCGGGTAAAGGAACCATGATTGATCGACAAATTTCAACCGGCTGAACTGCATGCATCCTACCATGAGTGGATAAAACCAAGATCCAACTTACATAATTATTGCTGAAACAAAGCAACGCTTTGGCAACAATTTCAGCGGGATCAGCATCTACGATGCCTGTGCCTGTTTGAGGCACACCACCAGTAGTTCCGGTGCCTGTTTGAGGCACACCACCAGTAGTGCCAGTGCCTGTTTGAGGCACACCACCTATAATTCCTGTGCCTGTTTGAGGCACATCTTCACCTTCATCTGCCTTCCCTGTGAAGGATCAGCAAATTGAAGTTAATGCTCCTGAATTAAATTCACTAATTTCTCAGGACTATTTGTTTGTTAATTATCTGTCAGATACCTAGGTTGCAGCAGAATATAAAGACCCCAACAAGTACTGCAGATAAAACCCAGAGTCTAAATGTGATTGCATGTGCCATTATTGAAGATGGTAGACAACACAGCTTATAGAAGAAAAGGGGACGGGATGGGGCTAATTATATACCAAAGGAGTGCCATTAACCTAGAAAATGTCGTGGTTAGTTGTTCGCTGTTGGTGCAATTCAATTCCTACTCATGACTCATGTAGCCTAATATACTATGACACACTCCCAGTTAATTTTTTTTCTTTCTAAATTGAGATTATATGATCCGTGTAACTTTTCGGGTTATTTAAAAGTGTAGTTACAGTTATTTTTAAAATATTTTTATACTAAAATATATTAAAATAATATTTTTTATATTTTAAAAATTATTTTTGAGATCAGTGTAACAAAATGATTCAAAACATTAAAAAAATTTTGATTTTTTTAAAAAAATTAATATTTTTAGACCTGCATTTCCGAATACTCTTTCATCTTTTGCCAATGACCCACAAACCGAATGATCTAAATTAATCTTTAAGAATTCATGCAAGAAACTTGGGGAACATTTCATAAGCCGGAGAATCTTCATGACAAGTAATGATATATAGAAATGGTAGTGATAATAATAGTGTAGGTTGGTGAATTTATTTGGAATAAAGTGTCAGCATGGTGGTTTGGCCTCTATTTTGGGCATAAATCTGGCTGAACGGATCAGAGGACTAAAGGAGAAGAGAGCGGTTGGGGTGCAAGTCACCTAACTTCAACTTGCCTAGAGTTTCTCTGAGCAACAAGATTCAAACCTAAAAATACTTTCTGGTTAAAAACTTCCACGACAAGTCAAGGTTACTTCTCAACTTCACTAACGAGGAGATTCAGCATAGTTACTTCATGTCTTCATCGCCTGTTGGCTCGAGTAATGCATAGCCTGAGCATAAGCATACTATTAATTTAGGACAGGTGGCTTGTTAAAGCAAGGTCTTCGAGAATTCAGATAATCCCAATTGAATCATTTGGAACCCTGTCTTAAACGTTTCAGCTTTACTTCTAGGTAACGAATTGTTAAATTAATGTTCAAAACGCACGCGAACCAAGTTATGCCTGCGCTAACTTCGAGAATGTGCCGGCCAAAAGAGAAAATACATGCATACACACATCATGAAAAAAGTAGCGTTACATTTCTATTTTCTCCTTGCGATCTAAAGGTAAAACTCGTAGATCATGATACATTAAAGCATCATGGTCATTAAACTCGAACTAGCATAACTATTTTAATTAAATAATTTATTAATTTAAAAATTAATTTAAATTTCATTTTATTTTTAATATTAATATAATTAAATTTTAATAAGTTGACAAATAAATTTATAATTTAATTGACTCAACTAAACCCAGATAAGATTTAATCAAGTAAATTTTAATAATTTTTTTAAATTTTTTTTATCTAAAACAATACTATTTTGATATTAATTAGGATTAATTCAACAATCTATAAATTGATTTGGCAATTCAATGACTTGAACCTGGACTAGGTCAAGCCTGAAATCAAATATGACAAGAACAAAAGTTGTTACAAATTAAATTAGAAATATATTTATTTTATAAAAAATATTTTTTTTAAGAAAACATGAAGCTACTTTTATTTTTCTTATTTGTTTTTCTGGTTTAATTATAAGTTTCAATTTAATTAAGATTTTACTAATTAAAATGTTTTGCTTGTATTTGAACAATCCTATAAGCTATTTTTCAATGAAGAATTTAAACAATAAATAGTTTCAAAATATAATAGATTTTTCTATATAATTGTTTTTACAATTAAAGGCTATAATCTTAGACTTAAAAATTTTAGTTTCTTTCTCTATAATTTAGAGCTGTAATTATTAGAACTCGAGAAACTCTAATACTATAAGCTTCGTCATACAGATGATAACATCAACATAGTTGTAGAACTTGTGATACTAATAATATCGATGAGAATGGTGGTAGTCATAACATATATATGGTAATTATAGCAATAGTGATATAAGATAATAATTACAATAATAGTGATAATAATAATAAAATATAGCTAAGTTGTTGGGTTTTGTTTGTTTTTGTGTTTCAAATACATTTAAAAAAATAAAAAAAAATATTTTTTTATTTTAAATTAATATGTTTATGATGTATTTATATTATTTAGACTAGTTAATATTAAAGATAATTTTTAAAAAATAAAAAATATATTATTTTAATATATTTTTAAATAATAAAAAAATAATGACGGTTAAATGTTGTTGTGATGGTAGAGTGTGGGAGTTACGAAGAAATTATAATAAAATAATAGTTATATTGATAATAAGATGATGATCATTAATGGTGGTGGTTTTGATGGTTATAAAAGGTTATGATAAAATAGTTATAATAATAATAATAATAATAATAATATCCGGAAACATCTTGAGTTAATAATGCCAATAAAAAAATTATTTTTCTCAGGTTAGAATATTTTCATCTAAATTAACATTATTCTAGGGTTTATTGAAAAAGAAATTATTGATTTATTTTTTAATATTTAATTCGCACTGAAAAATGGATTATTTCTCTGAAAAATATAAAACAAACAGATTCTAGATTTCTCTCAAAGTAACAAGGCTTAAAAAACATAGCAGTGTATCCTGAGTAGCTGTCGAGGCAGACGTTGAATGAGGCTCTGCTTCACTTAGCAGTAAAGAGATTCCCCACAACATATGGTAAGCTTGATGACCAGCTATGCCGTCCGGCTCCATGCACAGCACAAACGGAATGCAAGAAAGTTAAGCGGTACAAATTGCCAAGCCCAAAAGTTATTTCTACAGAAGATAGAAATCCACCAACTTAACATGCGAATTACACCGGAATCAACGTGATTTTTCTGCCAGAAAATATGAAACAATCTGATGGGAGCAGAATGGAGATCTTCTATACAATTCTTCAATATACATGATTCCAAATGCCACAAGCAAAAACCAGCCGGCTGCTTTATGGCTGACTCTTAACTTAAGGATGAATATTCAAACACATCAGCCCTAACTTATGAACCAAGAGCAGCAGAATCCTATACTGCAGGAATGGATTTTAGAGAAATTCCTCTCTCAGAACATATTTTTGCTATATATTGAAGCTCTTCGAAATCGCCTTGCTTAACCAGATTTTCTGAAATCAAATTGCATGTGAAGGAATCAGGAACACAGCCATTCACTTCCATTGAAAAAAACATCTTCTTAGCTTCATCACATCTCCCTGATTCAAACAATGCCTTAACAAGAGCACCATAAGTATAGTTGTCCGGAATCAAACCCAAGGTAGACATGGAATCAAACATCTTCTCTGCTTTCTCAACTTTTCCCATCCTACAAAAACTTTGAATGAGAGCATTGAAGGAGAAAATATCAGGGCTTATTCCATCCTTTCGCATGTCTTTTAAGAGTTTCATTGATCTACCAACATCTCCTATAAGACACAGAGAACGAATCAATATATTGTACGTGACAGCATTAGGAGAGACACCCCATTCCACCATTTCACTGAAACAACCTAAAGCATCATCAAACTGTTGTGCTCGACAAAGACCATCAATTATTGAACTAAAAGTGAAAATATCTGGCTTCAATCCAAGTTCTAAAAGCATCTGCAACAGTTCACGTGCTTTATGCACCTCTCCATCTTTGCAGTGGCCACTAATAAGGGTATTGAAAGTAACAAGGTTGGGAGAAACACCTCTATCTTGCATCATTTTGAAAACCATTACCGCCTTGTTCATCACATTGGTTTTGCAGACGCAATCAATTACCATATTATGTGAAAAGACATCAGACACAAGTCTGTCCTTGACCATTTGAATCAAATACCGATCTCCCTCCATGCCTCTTCCTGCTTTATACAAAGTTTCAATTAATGCAAGATAAAAGCTAAACCCCAACTTTGCACCCCGCGCAATAAATTTATCCAATATCCCACATGTCTCGTTGACATCCAAACCCTTTAACAAACAGGTCATTGTGATGTTAAATGTCGAACTGTCAGGCAAATAACCTCTCTCCCCAAGTTTCCTCAATAATGCACCTGCCTCTCTTGGCATACACTTCTCTGACAGGCAACAGAGTAAAGTATCACAAGCCAATCTCCCCAAAACAGGCTCCTTTTCAATAAAATCTAAAACCAGTTCAAACGCCTCACGTGGAGCCACACAACGAAACACCCCATGAACCAATGATCTGATAGTGGCTTCATTAGGATTGACATTTCGAAGCTTCATTGTTTCAAAAACCCTGAATGCTTCATCAACCCTCTTTGCATTGCAAAACCCATATATTAAGTTAGTGTATGTATAAACATTAGCTGAATATCCAAAACCTTCCATCTGCTTAACCAACCGAAGTGCCTCATCCACCACACCAATTTTACAAACTCCATGAATAAGCATGTTATAAGTAAACCTGTCAGGTTTACAATTATCCGCTGACATCTGTTGAAACTTCAAATAGGCAAGGTCAAGAGAGTTTGATTTCACCAATGCATCAATAACAGCATTATACAACCTTGTACTAGGAGTAATACCCAAAAAAGATATTTGTCCAAATATTTCTTCACAATACTTTGCCAATCCTAACCTTCCCCAACTACCAATCAAAACGCAAAGCAAATCTTCGTCAACTCGAAAACCTGAGTTTCTAATATCTCTAAGCATATCAACAGACAATACAACAGGACCTTTTCGATAAAACGCATTAGCTAAAACACCCTTAACAGCCTGATTCCTAATAAATAACCGGTCAACATTCGAAACCCAGATATAAAATCTCAAAGGGTATATTGGGTTTTCTTGATTTTGCAAAACACTAACTACAAACTGAGGATTCAAATTAATCCTCTTTGCCTTAAACTCGTGGTTGAGCAGTAAATACCAGTCATTTCTTGACAGAATCCTAGAAATATAATGACGATCAACTGACCTGGTATCTCTGTTATGTGAAACATGACCTTTTGGGACTGATACTAAGTTGGGTTTTGTAAGTTGAGAGTTCAGTGAAGAAAGACTATTATTACCTGTTAAAGAAGCTTCAGTGTGGTTGGTTTGCCTTTGAAATCGATCAGTTTTGGACTTTGAGGGGTTCTTTTGTGTGGTGAGTTTTGGCTGATTGGATGATTTTTGAGATTTAGAAAAGTTATTGAGTGCAGGTGATGATGCCCTAGAAGCTAAAGAAAGCCCTCTCATGTCCCTTCTGCTGAAGCTGGAACCAAATGGAGTTTTGCTTATACGAATTTCATAGCCAGAGTGAAAGTGACTCGTCGTTTCATCTTTCGTTTATACATAACGACGACTAGACGGCTTTCATAAACGACCGGGTGTTCTCTCTAATAAATGAGTGACATGTCGGCAACAAGCCTATCATTATATTATCGAAAGTGAAGGGTTTGTTTGGTAACGTGACACGTGTTAATTTTAATTTACCATCTCTAGACATTTCAGAAAACATTACCCAAACTAAAAGGATAATATTTCCAATTTCTAAACTTTTGAAAGTTGATCAAATACAATCATACTAAATTCTTGATAAGAAAGCAGAATTATCATGTAATTATTTATTTTTATTTTATTAGTATTGATATTTATACCAGTTTATATGTAACTTAACTAATCTCACGAGTCTTAAAATTAACAACCATATAAATCTACAACGATCATGAGATTTGTTAAAATTAAATTAATAATTTTTATAATCAAATTTAGGATCTCATTAATTAAATTATACTCTTCAGAGTTATAATTATTTAAATTTTAAAACATAATAAATATGTATAATTTTAAAAGAAGTAGCTTGTTGAGAAAATAAATAAATAATATGGATTATTCCAAAAAATTATTAAAAATAGATCTTTATTGATGAAGCAATGTGCTCTTTACTTATTCGGGGAGCTGTCATGAATTAAAATAATGTTTGGTGTTAATTTAAAAATATATATTTTTTATATCAAAATCTAAACGATCTATATATATATATATATATATATATATATATATATATATATAAAAACAAGAAAAAATTTCAAAAGCGAGATCATCAGCATTCAAGTGATTATTTATTAATCTTTTCATATTATAAAACACGCGAGGACTGCAAATATTTAATTTCTCTCTCATAACTAAACTCCTTTATTAAAAATAGTCGAGATCATCAGCATTCAAAGGCCGATAGCAACGTGTACAATCCTCATGGATATAGATAAGATTGGAAAAACACTAAATCTCTTCCTGATCCGAGCATTCAATCAATCCAAGTCTGCCTGCAATAACAAGAAGACAGGATCACAGAAAGCCAGTGAATTATGTTGAAAGCATCAAAAGTTAACCTGATAAGAACATGTTACGCGATCCATGTCAAGACTCACGTTGCTACCAGATGTACAAGCTGGTCTCCTGGGCGGGAGTGTATGGTGAGGTGTTCTCTGCAGTTTGTCAAGGAGAGCACAATCATCTAAGCATAATTCTCTGTTTAAAACAAGTTTTAATGGATCTTGCGCTCCAAGATAATCATTCCACTTTTCTCTCTCTGTTTTTTTTTTTGGTGGTGGAGGAAGGAGAAGGGGTTAAGATTATCTCTGGCTCGTTACAGGGGGGGAAAGAAACGAAAAAAAACAAGAAGGGTGTAAATTATGACTACCTGTAGTTTTGGTCGCAAAGTTTCTATTGCCACTGTTGACGTTTGATTCACTCCGGCTCCTTGCTGTCGGAGGAAGGGAGAAAATACAAAGACAAAGAGGTGAGATGTATAGAGTTTCAGGCACAGACAGATCAGTAAAAAATCAGTAAGTATTATTTTATTTTATTTTATATTTTGCGATTAAAATTCTCTCCTCTGCTCTGCCCCCAGTAAATGAGGTAATTATTTATATACACATAGTGCTTGCACTTTATCAAGAATTCCGTTCGATTTCTTGTAGTTCAACTTTTTTATTTTAAATCTTGACTCTTAAGAATAGATCAATGGAGTATGTTTATCTGAAATTCAAAACTTCATGGCTTGAATTTGTTTTTTAAGGATAGATTTAATAGGATTGTGATTAAATATGTTTTTTAAAATATATTAAAATAATATTTTTTAAAAAAGGATATATTTAAGCAAAATAAACTTAAAAAATCTCAAAAACAAAAACAAAACCTAGATTATGAGTGCAAAAACAGGTTATTAAAGGCAAAATATGGGGACCGTTGATTGTAATTAAAGCAACTGTCAAACAGAAAATAGTACTGACGGGACAAGACATGAAAATTTGTGATTTTTTCTATGGTAATGAAAAGAGTACCTTGCATAATGCCCAGTCTGCTGAATCAAAGAAAGCACGCTCATGGTCCTGCGGGCATTATTAAAGGGTCGTTCTCATTTATCATGTTTATATATATATATATATATATATATATATATAGAGAGAGAGAGAGAGAGAGAGAGAGAGTACAGATTCACTTGATAAATTATGTTACTTAGCTTACCTTTGAAATCAAGGGCTTCTTCTTGGGTGCAAGCCCTCCATATTTCTTGGTCATGGATGCTACCTGTAATGAAAAAAATAATGATCACCTTTGGATGTGGCAAGTTTGGAAAAAATCTTCAACAATCTTTTTTCCAAGAAAAAAAAAACCTTACTAAAAAATATATAGTAAATTGACTATATACATCAGCAAAGCATTGAAGGGAATGTTTGGTAGCATAATAAAATCACTCAATTTTCCGTCATCTCATACACACTGGGCCTCCGTTTGGGGGGCGGAGCACTAGGGCCGTGCACTTACACATGGACAGGCTCTTCCGTGCCTAGCTGCCTATACGGGTCATCTTTCTAGCGAATGACACACAAGCAGCAGTCACAACTTGTGTGTACCTTAAGTGGAATTGAAACAGTTTCTCTTACTACTAGACTTTAATAATGTTTTTATATTTTAAAAAAAATTATTTTGATATCAAAGGATTTAAAAAAACAAAAAAATTAAATTAAATTAAAAAATTACGGTCAACAAACACCACCCACTTCATTTGATTAAAGATCATTACACCCAAAAAACAAAACGTTGACCCCCCGAGTTAGCACTCAAAAGCTTAGTTAGGTACAGCGGACCAGATCTCGCAGTCTAAATGATCGTTTACTTTGACCACATCAACGGATTTGGCAGGCAAACAAAATTAAGAAACCAATTCCTTTTCGCAACGTTTCCATATATTTGACCCAAAAACTCGACTTACCATTTAAATCAACATCTCAAGCGTGCCTATGCAGTAAAAAAAAATTACAGGCAGCGGGAGGTGGCTACTTGAACCCTTTCACATTTATGAGTGCACGCGCGGTCAACAAAACTGAAATTCGACAGCTCTATTGGGTAAAGTCTTATGGGATACTGTGTGGTACGTAATTTGTACATTGGCGACACCTCAAAGAATGTCAGTGATGTCAGCATTTTAGATGTCGGGACCGCAGATATTTCTATGGCTGTGATGAGGAAGGATCACATGCTACTAATTTTACACCAATAAAAATCTTGTGTAAAGAGATTTATTTGGGCCCAGCCCAAAAAATACCACCTATACTTAGTCCCTTGTTTTAGATAAATTAAGTAAAAATAAAATAAAAATCATGGTAACACCGTCAAATTAAATCACTGCATAATCTACCACCAAATCTAAATAATTAATGACTAGAGATATTCAAGTAAAGTTGACAACTGTCATTCCCATTGATCATCGACGACACTTTCATACTAGCTTTTATATATCATATCCATGCTAATAAATAAATAAGTGTTTATTTATTTATTAGAAGGGATAACTTCAAAACGAAAACTTTTTGAAGGGAAAAAAAAAATATGATGCCGCTCGAGTACTTGCCTGGGCCTAAACTACAAACTAGCTAGTCGATATTGAATTCGAAGAGGCAGCTCTGTCGCCTTGAACGAGCTCGATTGGGGAGTGCGTGAGGTCCCATAACGCTCAGCACCATAACATTTTATGGTCACCTCGCGTGATGCGTGCTTCAAACATTTTACTATTTTAGTCGTTATTTAATGTCTATGTTAGTAATAATATCGTCTTATTCTGCTAATAAAAAAAAATCTTATTTTGATTTCCTAATTAAGAAAATGTAATTGGCCAATCGGATCTTGAACGTACCTTGATCTCTTGAGAGCCATAGAAGTCTTCGTTTCTGTTGCAATCTGCCATCTCTTCTCTCCTGCAATCCATGAATCAAACACAAAAACTTGTAAAGACAAAAAACAGCTCTTAGAATTGGCGAGTGGGATAAAAGATCAAAGAGAGTGGATGCCACCACTCCTTAGCAGCCCAAGAAACGCCGGCAAAAAAATGGCCACGAAGGAGCCCTTATACACAAGGGCCACGGTGCTCGCAGCCCGCTGTGAGAAAAGAAGGTGCGTGCATGTGTTATGTGCCAGTGCAAGAGAGAGAGATTTAGGAGAGGGATCTTTCCATTACCTTGCCGCAGAGAAAGGAAGATATGCAAGAGTGAAAGGACAGAGACGTTAAGGAAAGAAGTGCCAATGGAGAGAGAGAATGGGATTGTTCTTGAGTGAAAAGGTGAGATAAGAATATACTATATGGGTAAAGGGAGATATATATATATATATATATATATATATATAAAAAAAAAAATTAAAAATTAAAAATTAAAAACAAGATGAAAAAAGTAGAAGAGAAAAGGCGTCTATAGATATATACAAGGAAATATTAGAAGCAAACTTGGAAACAAAAGGCTAAACTTAACAAGACTCCAGTATGATAAGGAAGAGGAGTGGTGGTGGGTGGAAATGAGGTTTAATGGTGGACACCTGCTTGTATTTATTATGTATCTTCTATGTAACTTGCATGTCTGGAAAAAAAAAAAAATATATATATATATATATATATATATATATATATGCACGTGTTTGCGCGCGTGTGCAAATATAATATTATAATATAAGTTTTTATTTAATTATTTTTTGTCAGCAATTAAATATCAAAGGAATTAAACTATGGTTTGCGCAGTTAGGAAATCAACATCAATAGAGGTCGGTCCATGGCAAACCCAGCTCCTAACGATCTCACGCTACAACACATCCTCGGTTACCGACACTTCCACGTTTTGTACTGATTTATTTGTTTTATTTATTTAGCGATTTTATTGATTTGAGAATATTGTGCTAATTTCGTTATTTATTTCACCATAGGTAAGAAATCCCTCCACCGGCTTAATCTTTTATTAAGATTTACTTAAAAAACGAAAGATACTTTCAGAGAGAAATATAAATATCTTGTCACTTTTATACCCTCCTCATTAATTAAATGCTAGCATTTGTTGTCATAGATTAAAATCAAACAATCTCTCTGTTTGTCAACATAACATACAATATTTTTAATGTTTCTAACTCTTAAAGAATTAGCAACCTCTTGTAATAAATTAAAACTGAGAAAATATGTGGAGAAACAATGGCAGCCTCTTTATTTCTTCAGCTTTTCTTTTTTTAAAAATAAACTTCTCGAGGTGTTAAAACGTCAGCAGCGTTTACTAATCCAACTTGCAGTGCAGAAGAATTTAATTAGCTGCAATTCTTGCAAGTAGCCACAGAATCATGTTTGACCATAATACTCTTAAAGCGTTTTAGAGATGTAAGAAGCTGCAACATCAAAATCACAGTAAAAAGACAGGGACGACGGAGGGATCGATCTCAAGCAGCTAAGATGGTCATTTCTTGTGTGCAGACGTCCCTGTCATGATATAACTTCAAATACTTCATGATTGCATGTGAAATCTTCAGTCCATCTTAGCAAGAACAGAAAAATAAAAACCAGAGGTAAACTGCATTTGTTTGTTCCTTTGGATTCATCAATGTTCCGTTTTTCCAACGTTGTCTCTTTATATAGTTTCCAAAAACTTTCCAATTTTTTTTTATATCAAGTGATTAACATATATCTCCTTTCTTTCTCTCTTTTTTCCCGTCATAAATTCACATATATCTTGTAATATCTCTCGAAAACAGCTATAAATCTTAGAAATTCAAAAGCATAAATCCAAGAATAGGATCCTTAACGGTTTGTGATAATGGGCATCGTTGAAACTTGCTGAAAACTACAATTATAACATCGACAAATCTGTGTAAGAGAAAAATTGAAGTTTACCCAAAAATCAGCTGTCTTTACTCGTGTTTTTTTTCTGCCATTTTTTGAAAGGGGAATCTCAAGTACTTGTCCCCCTTCCTCGTTCTGAATCATGTCTCCATTGGATGGGAATTTCAAAGCTTTCTCCGACAAGTTGTCCAAATAGGTTTCAGAAAAGAAAAGAAAACAGTAGTAGACATCATATTCCAAGGTGTCCAGATAGGTTCAGACCAGTTTGATTAGAAACAAGACCATGGTAGAAACAATTGTAAACAAAGTCTTACACAAGCAAAGCAGGTGTGATTTTGCAATTGATCGAAATCATCTAGCACCTCATTCTAGCCAAGACTGCATTCAAAAAAAAAAAATTCACTGCAAAAAAATGTTAAGGTCACATGTACAGGTCACAATAAATCTCTTATAACTGTTTCGTCATGGATAAGATATATTGATTTTCTAAAAAATGTTGTATATGAAATTTTCTTAACGTATTTTTGTAATTTGAAATTTTTTTAATATATTTTAAAAAGTTTATGTATATATGTAATTAAATAAATAGAAATTATATGTGCTAATAAATAAATAATCATTAACAATATTTGAAAATAAAACTTGAAAAATCAAGAAATAAATATATATTAAAATATTTAATTTTACAAGACAAGACATTTAACTAATTTTATTTATTATAATATATTTTTATTTAATTAAACAATAATAAAAATAATCAAACATGTTGACAAATTTCTTTTAGCCGGCGATGTGCATGGCTTGAAGACCTTTGACTAATTTTTTTTCACGCGGATCTTTTTTGTTTTTTCGAACTTAATGAGTTGGGAATCAATACCTATTCGCATCTGAATTATTGAGGCTCACAATACCTATTGTTCTGTTTATTTAACGTGCGGTTTTCGGTATCCCATGATTTATTAGGATTTGATCTCCTCTAGATTTGCTTGGAGTGAAATAGAATGCTTAAGATCTCCAATGTGAAGATCATGTTTGCCGATTGGAAGTCTTCGAATTCCGAATCGGTCCGCGACACTCAAGTGCTTACACACAGGAATGTCAATCTTGACTCGTTTTTTAGATCCTGCTACTAGATGAACCTTTTCAAAACCAATCAGTTTTTTGTTTGTTGACCATTTTCCTTCTGGTGGACTGGAGAACACGAGAAGCGTGTGAGCTCCATCCATATCTCCGGTGTTCTTCACATCGATGTGAACGCCTAAGACGAGTGGCTCGCAGTTTGCGTGCGAAACCCTGATCGAATTCCTGGCAGCAGTAGTGTTTTGCAAGGCATAGAGACTTGTAAATGGCACCGCAACCTCCTGTGGAGCTTGCACTAAGGAGTGAGCAAAGGTGGTGTAACTCGTTCCATGTCCAAAGGGGAACACAACGGGCCCCTTGTAGAATCTGTAGGTTCTACCTGGATAACCTCTTGAAGGGTCTGCTCTCATTCCCATGTTCGTCATCGGCACCTTAGCAAGGTAGTCCTGTGGATACCATGTCATCGGCAGCTTCCCACCTGGAACAACAAGCGTAGAGGTGCATCAGTGCTCATCTTGAATAGTCTTAACACAATGGTCCTAGCATTGATGTTCAATTATCAAGCCCGCAAAAGAAAATTTATTAAAATTAAATCCATCTTGGGATTTATCTAACAGATATATACCTGGATTCGTTGTTCCAAACAAAACATCAGCAATAGCAGCACCACCAGCTTGTCCAGGATATCCAACCCACAATATAGCACCAATACGAGGATCATTCTTAGCAAGTGAGACGTCAATTGGACCACCGCTCATCAGAACCAATATAGTTGGACCTCTTGATGCCCTAGCCACCCTTGATATAAGTTCTTGTTGGTATCCAGGTAAGAGAAGGTCTTTCCTATCCCTGAACTCTGCTTCTATAGATTGATCAAGCCCCATTACAAGAACAGTTGCATCGGCTTGACTGGCTGCAGCCTCGGCCATACCGAATTGTTGGTTCCCATTGCAGGCCACGTCAACGCATCCAGATTGATGAATGGTCTTAGCATATCTACTAATCCCTTGAAGAGGAGTCGTATAACCACATGCAACACCTGCATTAGAAGGCAAAGGCTAAAACTCTCCTATGAATGTCACATGACAAATGAACTTAATATTTTACAGATATTAAGAAGAAGAAAATTCAAATCTGGGACTTACCAGCATAATTTCCTATCATGGTAACGGTAACATCGGCATTGGGCCCAATTGCTGCCACAGTAAGATTGGTTCTGGACAGAGGCAAGGTCCGCCCACTATTTTGAAGCAAAACAATGCCTTGTTGGGCCGCGTGGAGAGCCAGTTGTTGGTGGGCTGGAGTGCAAACATCTCTTGGGCCCAAGTTACCAAATGGCTGGGCTGATGGCTCTCCATCAAACAAGCCGAGTCTCATCTGGACAGTTATTGTATTGGCTAAGGCCATGTTTACATCTTCTTCATTTAGCAACCCTCCCTTCACAGCATTCTCGGTGTGGATAGCCAGGAATGGGCCACAGTCCAAATCTAGGCCTGCTTTAATAGTGGCCGCAGCTGCTTCTTCTGGTGTGGCAGTGTAGTGTTGGTTCTCATAGAGTACCTTAACTGAGTCACAGTCTGATACAATGTATCTGTTTGGGCCCATCAACAGATTTAGATGAGAAGCCCATCAAAATAAAAAATAAAAAATAAATCATTTACCCCGGCAATTTAACACGATATGTTCTAGGGTGTTGGTAGCCGAATGAGGATGACGCAACTCACCCATTAAGACGCCATTGACCACGGATGGTGTTTTTAAGGAGGTTAGGATCAGCACAAGTGGGCTTTCCGTTGACTTGATTGTAAGAGCACATTACGCTGGCCACTTTCCCTTCCACCACACAGGACTTGAACGGCACATCATATGTGTCTTCCAAGTCTTGCTTGCTTACCTTCACAGATCACCACCGAAAAATTAAGACTCGTGAATTCACTTCGGCGAACACCCTCGGAGTGTTTACCAAGTTGTGGATATAATTTCGTTCCTTTTTCGGTTCAAGAAGAGGGCATTGGGATTTGTTCGTGCAAATAGATATGTAAAATAGGGCTTAACCTCACAGTTCAACCAGGACCTTTACTTGAAATTAATGGCAAATTTATAAAATAAATAAATATTCCAGTGTATTTACGATAGAGCTGTTATTGCTTATAATGTTAGCAACAATTGATGATAAAGATCACAACGCAACAAGAACGTCGTAATCGTTTGATTATTCCAAGGATAACATTACATACAGGTCACGGGAAAAGCCTCAGTTAAAAGTAATGACAAACAGATCTCACAGGTAACACGTCGAGTGTCCTAATTGTTGAAACAAATATGCCAAACTCACTTCTAAGTTGTGCCCGAGATGGCTATGGTTTGCTAAAGAAAAAATTTATCTCCACGCCACTAGCTACCCCTCTTGGTTATAGAGTGGTCCTAATTTGCACATGGCTACTGTGGGTTTAGCTGGGAATCTTGAACTACCCATTGAATCCAAACTTGCCCTAGATAAAGTAACTAAATTGCCCGAAGATAGTTACAAACTCTGAATAATTTTGCGAATAATAATGATGATGGTGGTGAGATACAGACACTACAAGTTAAGAATGACTTACTCTGGCATTGAAGCGGTACCGATCCACTCCATTCCAATTATCAAGATCATAAGCGGTGTAGTGTTTGCAGCAGGCAGCAACTTTTAGTCTGAAACGACTGTTACCTTGGAGTCCCCTGACATAGCTTGCAGCATATTTCCCAGCAACAACAGGGTCTTCACCAGGAGTTTCCTGCCCTCGACCCCACCTGGGGTCACGGAATACATTAACGTTTGGACTCCAATATGTCAAGCCAGCCGTCCCTCCATTGAACATTGCCCTTGCTTCATCAGACACTAACTGGACGATAATATCTTATATCATTAAATTGTATAATTTTTGCAAAATCCCAAATGCTAATTAATGGATCGAATGATTGCTTTTTTTTGGGACAATAATACTAATTTCTCCCAGGTTCCAATACCTTCACACTTTTAAATTAAAAATGGGTAAATGTATACGTTAAATGACGGCCTTTGAACACTCTAAGCAAATTAATGTTCGAACTAAGAATTAATATTCCAACTTTATTAACTATCAACACCATATAATTAGCGCATGCATCTTTACTAGTGACAGCATTTCGCAGCTCCACATAAGTAAATATCACTATTGATTATACATATCTTCCATGTAAAATGCGATCATCTAAGGGCAAGTAGGCCAAAGACTTAATATTTTAAGATTTCTAAATTTCCATAAAAAGATGAGGTGAAATATATATATGAGAGTAGATAGATATTCCCTCCTAGAGGTCATTGAGTATTATTATTATTATTTTAATAATAGTCAACTATATTAAAGGTTTTCCTTATAAGTAGCATGTGAAAATTGACTAGCGAAAACAAATGAGACGGAAAGAAAGAAAATCTTACCATAAAAGACAAATCACACCCTCGTTGCATATTTGATTACTTCGTAGAAATGTACAAAACTAGTTATAGCAGCATAATTGCAATGAAAGAATAAGTTTAGCATCGATCATGATAGATAGGGACAGGCTAAACGTTGGCGCCATGGAGTTTTCAAGGACTAATTACAAGTCAGAGAATAGGTCAGTTGCGTTCCATTTCTTTTTCATTTTTTGCCTCGGATCAGTCCTTCAATTAATGACTATGCACTTTAATTGTAATCCCCCCCCCCCAAATCATTTCTAACCGAACCCAGGAGAAAATTCACTGGATCCTTGCAATTGGCTCCATCCCCCCCCTACTTCTGGACCCAACATGAACAAGAACCACTCTCTAAAGTTCAAACAGTTTTAACACTTTTCCTACGTAAGTAAAATCAAAAGCTGCGAAGGGACAATGTGACACATGGGAGAGTGTCTCATAACTTTGAAGTGGACCAACGGTCTCAGTGTACACTAGGCATGGGATGTGTAAGGTGCCCGTGCCAAAATCACTCTCCCTTCTTAATTATTTCTTCTTTAATTTTGGCTGACATATTGGTGTGGAAGGCATCCAAACAAACCTTTTCTAGTAGTAGTTTGAAAAAATAGCCTTAAAGTATTGTCTTAAAAGTAGTAGTAAACTGTTTGTCTTGTGTTTTTTCAAGCTAGGAAGTTCAAGATTGAGATCATTCGAGTCAACATCCTCTTTGCTTCGAGGGAAGAACTTTTATAGAGGCTGGACACGAGTTACTTTGGTTATACAAGAGATTAGACTAGTTGAATTGTGACATTTCAAGAGGGCGGAGATAAAGACGCTTTTGGGGTCATATTGTCGAGTAGCATTCCTCGATAGAAAGCTAGTTAACTTCCTGGTTTAAAAAATTATAAAAAACTTCTATGCTAAGAAATACAGTAAGGCATGGTGAAAGAAGAAGATTTTCAAGGATTCTCACCCGTCCGATTTCCTCCCACAGAGACTCATTGAAGGAAGCTGCAGTAGTGATAACTTGAGGGAAGCTAGTGGCCCCAGGAAAAGCCCCACCAAACTTGGTCCCTGGTCCCACATCGGACACACCATGAAGAGCCTCAGACCACCATTCATACCCTTGAATGCCAAGCCTAGGTACAGCAGCAGCGTTGTTGACTAACAGCCCAATCTTCTCTTGCAATGTCAGCCTCCCAATCAAATCCCTCACTCTCCCGTGTAATGGCATATTAACCCTACAGAACTTCAAGCTTCTTGTTAGCCCATTTTTTGCGTCACAAGCGAAAGGTGCCCGGCATTCTACAGTGTGATTGGATAAGCAAAGAAGAAACAATAGAAATGAAAGACATGGGAGTGCGTTGATTTTGTCAGCCATGTTGAGCCAGATGCGTAATGTTGTTGCTGCTTGTTGTAGTATAGCTAGGTTAAGAGATAAGGTTTATATAGAGGGAGGTTGCGTTTTGAATGTGAGGAAATTGGTTCAATATTTATTGATTAGGTTCCCACGTCAAGATATTACAACAAATGAAGCTAAACACAAACACAGTCACTGCCTAGAGAGACTCTGTGTGTCTGTGATTGAGATGGTTAGTAGGGCACGCAGTTGGCACTTTGATGGTCATTACTGGCTAAGCTCACTTGGAGGACTGAGAAGTTAAGACTGCTTTTCTTTTAGCCAAATAATATTAGCCAAAACCTAGCACGGCCGTTGAAAATGAGAGGGAACCCTATATATAATATTTGATAGATATAGTCACGGATCAGAGAATCTCTCTAAGATGATAATATTTTTGTACGTTAATGTCACGTTAGCCGCATTAAATGTGGAATATTGCTATCCTCAGCTGTTCTAGTTTTTCAGAATGGTACCCACTTGGAGCTTGTTTTCTTTCTTTCCTTCCTTCCTTTTTTTTTTTTTTTCTACATTGAAGAAAAGGAAGAACTGTTTTCACAGAGAAAGGTTATATATAACCAGCTATATAACTGAGAGGACTGCACACGTCTGTCTAGTATAAATTTCACACTCGTGATATTACTTTGGGTTCACTGTCTAAAAAGAAAGCAATCTCGTGACTCATATCCTTCTCACTGACAAACTTTTTCATCTTTTGAACTGTCGTTTTGTATGTAGGTTCTTTTACCCGAGGCTTGTATTCTTTGGTTGTGAGTCAGATAGATACACCCGTGGCAAGCTTGACAGAAAATGCCAGGAACTATATATATATATATACACACACACACACTAAGCTTCTTATGTCTTCATCCATTCTTTATTGGATACATAACATGGTTTGGATTAATGGATATGACAGTTTAAATGTGGATATAGGGTGGAATTCATTTAAAAAAAGAAGTAGACATGGAGCTGATATGGTATATATGCTACAATATCCAAGTACATCCACACAATATAAAGCATGCAATATTTTGATTTTTTTTGTATAAACTCGTATACTCAGACCCTCTACAGATTCTATATTTTACTTCAGCCTCCTTAAGTTAAATTTTACAATCTCAACATCACAGTTTCCATATAATTCCAGTATTTCCCTTAATTGTTCACGTCCAGCGTCAGGACCACTTATTTTATGTCATGCTTAGATTTTTTTTTAGTTTCTTAAGAATTTTTGTGAAATGATATATATCAATAGATGACACTTGAGAAAATCTTTGGAGGGGGGAAAGAAAAAATAATATCGTAGAAAAAAGATTAACATTCTTATTCAGTTACCATTAGCTATTTAATTAATGGTAAAGGAGCATGTTGAAATTTTTTCCATTTTTTAAAATTTATTTTTAATATTAGTACATCCAAAAGTGTAAAATTTATTGTTATTATTATTATTATTATTATTATTATTATTATATTTAATCAAAAATATAAACATGTATGGAGTTTAATTAATTCCGCAAGCAGCGATAACGAAGCCAACGAGGCTACAGAATTGATTAGATGGTAAAGAAGATGCAAATCTTCTGCTCTGTATTAGGAACCAGACATATGCCACATACATTATTCTTTTATGAATATCCGGTTTTAATACAAACATGTTTTATCCGAGGAATTTTCTATAATATTTAAAATTTGATCCAAATATATTATTTAGAGGGAGGGGGGTCCTCTAGAATAAAGGAGATGTTTGGTTGGGAGATGCGGCCAGGACTGGCCCAAATTGGCCTTACTGGATCGTTCATAATACCACTAGCTCTGGGTGATAGGGTTAAGGGTGTGTTTAGTATTGCGATAACTGTTGTGGTTATGGTTTAAAAAAAATTATTTGATAAAAAATACTTTTAGTTGATGTTGGTTTGAAAAAATAGGTGTTTGGTTAAAACTGTAGTTGAAATTGAAGTAGAAGAAAAGGTAGTTTAATGTGTTTGGTTAAAAAAATATTTTTTACATTGAGGTTATAAAATAATTAAATATATATATATATATATATTATTTTTAATTTAAATATTGTAGATTTAACTATTGTTATTACTTCATGAAATAAATAATATTGATATCAAATATTTTTTATTATTTCATTAAACTATGTGCAATGTCATCACATACGAAATCTATCCAATAATGACTATATTTTTCATGGTTTCTTAAGCGCACAATAACAAAAACTGAATTTTTTGTTACGTCATCAAGCGATCTCCTTCTAATTTTTTAAATAAAACACAATAAAAATAAAAATAAAAATTGAATTTTTTTTTAACTGGGCCGGACCTGGCAAGAACATAATTAGAATTGCGATCAAATTTCACAAATATTACGTCATCATGCGATATCCTTCTAATTTATGTAGTGTTATTAAATAATATTAAATACTAGTTTTTCGAGTAAAACATAATTTTAAAAAAAAATCAATAATTTCATTACGTACAAAATTCATTCGGCAATAACTATAGTTTCCATTATTTATCTTGCGTGCAATAAAATTAGTAAAATATTATCATGAATAAAATTAAGATTACAGTATGAGTAAATTTAATTCACCTTAAACTAATTTTTTAAAAAAAAAAATTGTTCACGTTCATGTGAACAATACGAATGCAATTAATTAACTGCACTAGTTTTTTGAGGAAAAAAAACTTTGCGTGCAGATTTTTCAAAAAAAAAAATTATTCATGTAAACAGTGTGCAATGGAGCATGGCTCCATTGTTGAGGTTCCTTTCCCATCACGAGAAGTAGCAAATGCTGATTCTCAAAACCTGCACTTCCGATCTTTGATTTTAATAGGTCCTACTAGTAAGATGTATTTTTTTTTCCTCACCAAATACTATCATATATAGTTACGGGTGAGATTCATCTACAGCCACACTCCTAAACGGCGACTAACTTGAGACTCGCAGCAATCTTGCATGGGTGGGGATGTTTATCGGATAAAGCATTCTTATCCATTGCATTGCAAATACCATCAATGCCATTGTACATCCTTAATTTCCAACCAACCAATTTGCAGCTGTCCTGACCTTATCCATTTTGCTTCTGCCGTCAGGAATTCATGTTGCTTAGACAAATTTACACGTAATGTTCGCTTCATGTCGCAAGCTTTAAAATTATGGTTTGTTATTTTTTAAAATATTTTTTATATTAAAATAATATTTATTTATTTTAAAAAAATATTTTTAAAATTAACGTATTAAAACTATTTAAAATATAAAAAAAAAATTTATTTTTTTAAATAAATTTTTAAAAAACATGATTTACATCACATTTTAAATTATTTGGTGGCCAAACTTTAATTTGACGTGCTTAGTCCACCCTTATGACATGGATATTGATTGGTATAGATCAAGCTTAATACCTTGAGAGCAATCATCGCAATTTGAGTTTAAAAGGGTTTATTCGGAGTGCTTTTGCTTTTGTTTTTTTTATATTTTTTTGAAAGTATTTGTTAATTTAAAAAAATATTAAATTGATTTTTTTAGTATTTTTTTTATAATCTTGATGTACTAATATCAATAATAATAAAAATCATTTTAATATAATTTCAAACAAATAAAATTATATTTGAAAACACAATACACTACAATCCCAAACACATCTAAATATATATTACTATATTTTGGTCATTTCGAGTATTCGACTTGCATCATAGTTGGGGTCGAGAAATACCTATTCACAACCTCAGGGATGGAGTTCCCCCAACAATTTAAATTACTTCCATCGTATCTAAATGGTTGTTAACTTGTTATCATTGGGACCTACCATTTGAATTGAATCCACCTTCTTAATGTAAATATTATTTCGAATGGATGTTTCCCTTGAATCCCATTACACTTTCTGCGCCATGTATGGATAACATTTGTGCTTCTCAAACAAATTAGGAGGCTTCGTCGCTGGAATTAGATTGTTGAAGTGTTTAAATGTCCTCTCTTTTTCTAGAGCGTGTGCCTCTTTTCTTCTTCTTCTTTTGGTGGCGTTAGGCCCCCTTTGTTACCAACAAACAAAAAATAAAAACCAAGTAGAATTGAAACGATATCCATCAATTATAGTTACTACTCTACACATGGAAACATTGAAAGTCTGAAAACCCATTTTGATAGTCTTAAAACCCCCCAGGGATCCTACATCTTGAAGTGCAAAAATAATCATAACACATTGGAGGGCTCCACTCTCTCGAAGATGGGTATGTTCATCTAAAAAGAGGAGTCCAAGAATTTATTTCTAGTAGGCTTTTCAAGCACTAGCTTTATTACTATGGCACGCGATAACATTTTCAACAGCCAGAAGTCTTTTGCACCAGAATATTAGCTATAACTTGCTCTCCTTGATAGGTCCCATCTCTCTTGCCTTGGCCCTGAGGACATGTTTCTGAATCTTCCCTGTCGCGGTTTTTGGCAGAGGCCCGAACACGATTGATCTTGGAACCCAGTACGCAGGCATGTTTGACCGAGAAAACTTCATTATATCATCAATCAATTGTTGTTTATCAGATTTTTCCATTTCAGGTTTCAAAGTCACAAATGCACACGGTGACTCGCCCCAGCGCTCATGTTGTCGAGCTACCACCGATACCTCATAGATAGCTGGGTGCATGTACAATACGTTTTCCACCTCCAAGCTACTTATGTTTTCACCTCCAGAGATGATAATGTCCTTTGATCTATCCTTAATTTCTATATATCCATCAGGATTCTTTACACCAAGATCCCCAGAATGAAACCATCCATTTGCAAAAGCTTCCTCGTTGGCTTTTGGGTTCTTTAAGTAGCCCTTCATCACAACATTGCCTCTCATCACAATTTCTCCCATGGTTTTTCCATCTGCAGGGACAGGTTTCATGGTTTTAGTGTCAACAACATCTAGCCTCTCCAAGCCAACATATCGAACACCTTGGCGAGCATTGAGTCGTGCTTGTTTTATTGGGGGAAGCGAGTCCCACTCAGGCTTCCATGCACACACTGTGGAGGGGCCATAAGTTTCTGAGAGTCCATAGGTGTGTGTCACGCGGAAGCCTTTTTCTGACATAGAGAAGAGTACAGAAGGGGGAGGGGCAGCACCAGCTGTCATTACGTGCACCAAACGGGGTAGAGGAAGGATAGTCTCCTCCTTTGAAGCATTGATTATGGTATTAAGTACCACAGGTGCAGCACAGAAGTGACTGACGCCAGCATATGCTATGGCTGAATAGATTGCCTTCGCTGTTACCTGTAGAAAACAAGCAATCATCTTGTAATCATCCAGGTGTAGAATATTGCACGGGGAATTTCATGAAATATGTATCTATATAGGCACTGTTCAGTGCACAATATTGCATGAGACTTCTGTAAGCATGCCTAATTTACGAAGGCACACTGGAAAAACCAGGACCTCATGCCATGCAAGACTACAGGCTGACTTCTTTTCCAAATATAGCTCTCCGCTCCCTGTTCAAATTGTTACTGAATTTAACTAGAGAACCTGACCTTCTGAACAGACTAGACCACCACAACCATTTGGGTTTATCTAGGTATAGATGCTTGACTACACACAAATTGACCATCCAAGTAAATAAAATTAGCTATTTTGAAATCGAGAAAAGCACACATGTGCATGTGGTTGTACAATAACATCAGCAAAATTCTTCCATATTATGAAGCTAAACAAACAGGATTACCAAGTATACAAAATTACCTGACGAAGGCATATACTTTTCACACAAAGGGCTGCAAGTGTCCAAGTAAAACACCAACCATTGCAATGGAACATCGGCAGAGTCCACAGATAAATAGCCCCTTCATCCATCCCCCAAACAATAGGATTGCTCAAGGACATGAGATATGCTCCACGGTGGCTCAGCACCACTCCTTTGGGGCTGGAAGTTGTACCAGAAGTATAACCCAAGGCAATGCTCTGCCACTCATCCTCAGGTGGTTTCCAATCAAACTCAGGGTCACCACTTTCAAGGAACTTCTCATATTCAATGGCTCCTCTTCCTAAAGCATATTCCAGAGACTTTGGATCGCAGCTTTTATCACCTATGACAACCAATAGTGGAGGTTTAAAATTCTTTTCGTTACCTTCCCAGATTTTTAAAGCTTCCTCCACCAGAGCAAAAAACTCTTGGTCCACCATCACAACTTTAGATTTTGAATGACCTAGAAGAAAAGCAATAGCTTGAGCATTTAGACGAATATTAACGCAGTTTACAACAGCTCCTGCCATTGGAACTCCAAAATGTGCTTCATATAAAGCAGGGACATTAGGTGCAATTACTGCCACCTGCCAGGATAAATTAGGAAGATGTTATTAAGCTTTGAGCTCGAATACAACCTAAAATACAAGGCATAGTAAACCCAATGAATCAGATCTAGCACGATGTGAAAATTAAATAGTTTCAGACATTATCTGTCATTTAGAGATCCAGTGGCATATAAACAGAAACAAACACCATCAGAACAATAAGTAATTTTCAAATTTGAAGCATGCAAAACATGTTATGCAAAGGTACGAAATAAATAACTAACTATAGAACTACTTATTACCTTAATACATTTCAGAGAAAAATTAAGTGAGAATAAAAGAAATTTTATCACTAAAGGACTGTGATGGTCAGAATTTTATCAATCCATGGCACTATTTTCACTGGAAATTTTCTCCTGCAGGAAAGTTCACTTACAGAAAGCATGTAGGAATCATTAAGGAGTACAAAATGCAGGGTTGAATGGTTTAAGTTGGTAAGGTAGCCTTTACATGCTCCAAGGCATAGTTTTATTGCCTGCTTATCCGTGCTCAACAGTTTGTCCGACAGGTGTAGAGCAGAAACTGGGTTTTACTTTGAATGCTCATGTGAAAAGAGGAAAAATACAATCAAGCTTGACAGCAGTGGGGGAGATTATGCAATCTTAGCAGAAAACACAAAAGGCCAACACGGGCAGATACAGGACTCACGCATTGCAGAAATTTTAAGTACTAAAATTGACAAGTTTGGATGCATGATAAAGTGGAAAAGGCTCAGCATACAGGGAAATTTGAGAACCAGTAACGTGTTCATATAAAGCTCCAGCAACAACCTTGAGGGTATTTGGGAGTTTGGTAAGGTTGTTTTTCAAAGTGTTTTTCGCTAGAAAAACATCAAAATAATATTTTGAGATTGTCATATCAAAACAATCTAAAAACACTAAAAAAAATAATTTGAAGCTAAAAACAATTCAAATACAATCCAAAAACACTAAAAATATTAATTTGAAGCTTCAAAAAAATTAAATTTTGATGTAAAACAGAATGAAACTCACTCCCAAACACCACCTAGCACGAGACACTCCATGTAGATGCCAACTGCCAAAATGTAGTGCCATATTATCATGATTTCAATTATCCGCATTTAAGACTATTATCAAATGAACATCTCCAGCACCAGAAGGACAAAATCTCTCTTCTTTTTATCAATCCAAGCGGCCCCAGCTTGGTTCATTGATTTTCTTCTCAGATGTAACTAGGCTGGTATTTCCATACTGTTGAATTATCACGCTCGAGAACTTAACTATAGGAATGTAGTGCAATCACGATCTGCAAAACTCACTCTGATTGGTGACGATTCGTACATCGCACAGGGTTCTTTTTTCTTCTGAGGTATATCATAATTGAGTACAAACCACAGCTTTTGCCTCAATGAGTATGGCAATTCACCAAAACAATTTTTTGCTAGCTTTGCATTCTTGTGGTAAATTAGGCAGCTTCCTAGATTCTCGCCCACATATTCACGATGAAAAATAGCAAACTCATCAAACACCTTTTCAAGTTCAATTTACACCACAACCCCTCAACTCTATAATATTTAACGAACAACATGTGCTTCTTAAATATCCAGGAAAAAAAAAAACATATACGATTAAATCAAACCTTTTCATTTTCGATCCCAGCTAGGAAAGGAATTTAAAGAGCTCGAATGGAAAGAAGGAATAAAATAAAATAAAATGGAAAATTTTGAACAAAATTCATAACAAATACACAGCACCAGAATTATAAAAAATAAAAAAAAAACCCGGAGAGAGAGAAAGACAATCCAGAGCCCATCATTTTCTTTTTATTTGTAAGAAAGAGCCAAGCACAACTTAGAACAAAAAAGGATGATCAAGAGTAGTAGTAGTGTACATACCGTGCTACCAAGGCCAAGAGAGCGGTTGGACAGAGCAGAAGCAAATCGGCGGCAACGTTGGTAAGTTTCTTGCCACGTGTACTGTACTGATTCATGGACAATAGATATTCTTGTAGGGTGTACAGTGGCAGCTCTCTCCAGGAACCATAGTGGGGTCAAAGACGTGTAGTTTGCTGGGTTTTTTGGTAGATCATCGATATCTCTCGTCTTCCCCATCTTCAGGAGGAGGGCTATATTTCTTCTCTCTGTATCTGTTTTGCTCTTCCTCCAAGACTCTCTTGGTAGTCTCTCTTGGTAGTTTTTCTATTTTGGGTAGGGAATAGATAAATATAAATACTACTGAAAGGTATTGTTTTTTATTTTCTTAGTCGGCTAGCTAGGGATTGTATGATAATGCAGTGGACAGGTGTTTTTGCGCTCATATTAAAATAAATATATATATATATATATATATATATATATATATATTTGACAAGAGGAAAAAGTCATTTTTTTCACGTTACATGATTGTTTTTAAAAATATAATAGTAGTTATTTTAAAAAATATTTTTTATTTTAAAAAATATTAAAATAAAATTTTTATAATTTTTAAAAAATTATTTTTGATATCAGCATATCAAAATAATTTAAAATTATAAAAAATATATATTAATTTTAAATAAAAAAATAAAAAAAAAATTAATTTTAAAAAAAAATACTTTCAAAATATAATTTCAAACACCATTCCTATCTACTACGGTTAATAAAATTAAGCTTTTTTATATTTATGATTAATAATATTAACTAATTTTAATTGCTTAATACTCTTAGCAATAATTTTTATTAAATATATTTTAAATTAAAATTAAAAGTTATTAGAGAATAATATAAATTATATCTTGAGATCTTACCTAATAGCTTAAGCTGCTGGGTTGAGATGGTTCCTTGATATGGTATCAGAGTCTTATGACTAGGCGTCACGAGTTTGAATCTCATCATTTTTATTTATTTGATAAAAATCAAGCACAAGGTAATGTAGGCCTGTATAAATTTTAAGCTTAAAGGGCTTTTATTTAAAGGGATGTGTTAGAGAATAATATAAATTATATCTTGAAACTTTACCTAACAGCTTAAACTATTGAGTTGAGATGGTTTTTTAATAAAAATAACAAGTATAATTAGAGCAAGCTAACAACACAGTAAAAATAAAAAATTATTAAATTGAGATGTTTGATTAATAAAAATTACAGCTATAACAGGAGCAAGCTAACAACACGACAAAAACCAAAAACATTGCCAACTTAATATGGGAGCATGAACGTAGACGTTAAATCAAGGTGAAATGAAATGGCGACGTAAACGAGTTTGATTATTGCTGGAGTTAGTGTTGTTATGATTATATTTTAAAATATTTTTTATATTAAAAAAATATTTATTTTAATTTAAAAAAATTATTTTTAAGATGAATGTATTAAAATAATTTAAAAATATAAAAATTTTAATTTTTTTAAAAAATATAATTTTAATTTTTAAAAAAACACAGATACACTATATTTTCATACGCTCACATGTGCAAGGACCATGTTGGCAGCATATTTTTCGGTGTTTGGCTTTATCCCAATATTCTTAGAGTGTGTTTGGCATTGCAGTAGCTGTTGTGGTTGTGGTTTGAAAAAAGTTGTTTTATAAAAAGTATTTTTAATTGAGGTTGGTTTGAAAAAATAGATGTTTGGTTAAAACTATGGTTGAAATTAAGGTTGAATAAAAAGTAGTTTAATGTGTTTGGTTAAAAAAACTTTTAAAATTGAGGTTATAAAATAATTTTAAAAAATATATATTAATATTGATGATTTTTAATTTAAATATTATGGATTTAACTATTGCTATTATATTATGAAATAAATCATACTTTATATAAAATATTTTTTATTATTCCAAGAAACCATCTACAATTCTATTACTTAAAAAATACATCCGACAAAAATTATAATTTCCATAATTTTTTAACATATAATAAAATTAGATAAAATATTATAATGTATAAAATTCATTCTAAACTAATTTTTTTAAAAAAAAATGTTAAAAGAATTTACACACACTAAAAAAAAAAAAAAAAAATCCACGCAGTGCAAGTGAACAGTGCAATTAACGTGAACAGTGAAAAAAGCAACGAATTCTTGCTTCTTAAATGCTGCGTTTCCAACACAAAAAAAGATGGGTCCCAATGAACAGTACATCTTATTTTTCTTTAACCAAACGGCTGCAACTGTGTTTTATTGTGAGCCAAACGGGCTCTTAGAAAATAAATAAATTAGGGGGCGAGAATTTGAACCTTAAATAAATTTGAGAATTTGTGACATATTAAATAGTTTATTTTTATTATTGTTTTGCCGGTTTTAGCGCTTTTAGGGCCGTTCTTTATCAGTTTTTTTCCTTTTCAAGCCGTATTAATGAAAGGGGAGAACATTATTTATTTATGGGAATGGTATAATGATCAATTTACTTTTCTAAATAAACGACGAACTAGTTGTTAGAAATAATATGATATTTTTATAAAGTTTTTCAGTTATTATTAGAATAAATATAAGTATTTTTGCATTTTAAAAAAAAATAAAATTATTAAATTAATATTAAAAACAAAACTTATTTAATGCACATCCAAAAGTTTTTTTTATCATTATCCTTGTTTTTTTAGCTATTATTAAGCTTAAGAGTTAATTTGATATTTTAATAAATATAAAATATAATTTAAAAACCAAACTTCCTTAACACGAGTAAGCGAGTATAGGGTATTTATTGTCTTCTAGCAATGAACTAGTTGTTATAAATAATATGATATTTTTATAAGATTTCTTAGTTATTATTAAATTAATCATGACATATAAGTATTTTTGCATTTTAAAAAAATAATAAAGTTATTAAATTAAAATTAAAAGCAAAACTTATTTCCATAAAATTTTTTATCCTTAACCTTGTTGTTTTAGCTATTATTAAGCTTAAGAGTTAATTTAATATATTAATAAGTATAAAATATAATTTAAAAACAAACTTTCTTAGCACACGTCGTAGAGTAGAGGTGCTCATTATCTTCTGGCTATGCATGTGACGTCTCCTAGCTTTCAAATGATAACTTTTATAGCGGTGTTGGAAGCAATTAGGCATCTCTTTACTCGTTGGGCAGTACATGTCATCGTTTATGTGACACATATCGTCAGCCTCTGTTTTTTTTCTCCTTCTCTATTATTTCTTTTCCGTTTAAAATTTGCACTAGTTGTTCAAAAATTAAAAATATATATATATATATTATTTACTGATATTTCAATTTCAATTCTTGTTTTTTATTTTTAATATTTATTTCTAGCTATCTTATCAAATTTCAATTTCTTTTCAATTTTATTACTAAATCCATGATTGTGATTGTTAGTTTTTAAAATATGATCATTATTATTTTGACTTTGATTTTTTTATGTTGGGTCTGATTGTAAATTTGATTTTTTCTTTTAATTTTTCTCTTCAATTCAAAATTATATATCGTTCTCTCATTTATTATCATCTAGAATCTGGTTTTTTCATATTTTGGATCATTTGATATAATTAATTTTTTTTCAACTTCATTGTTCAACATTTCATTTGTTGAGAGTTGAGTTTCATATATTTTAGATGGGGTGTTTTTGCTTTAGCAACTCAAATCACAAGTTTGAAAATTTAACACAGGTTAACTTTATTTTTTATTATTTGACATTGTTTATTTTTTAAAAATAGCCTTATGATTTTATTTGGATTTCTTTCAGTTATGTTATTCTAGTCTCATGACTCAACAACGTGTTTAACCGATTAGCTTTGGTATTTGTTTGGGTCATTTTTTTATGAATTATTTTATGGTTTTACACTTTAAAATTATGTGATTTTTAAAACCAAGCCTCACAATTTTTTCTTGTATTAGTTTATCTTGCCTGTATGATCCAATGCACTTTCTTTCTCCAGGTTTCTTTTTATTGACTAGTTTTTCTCCTTGTATATTTAGATAATTAGAGATTCATAGTTGTTATTTTTTTTATTTGTTTTTTATGTGGCTAGTCTAATTTTATATTTTAAATTGCGAGTTTTACATGTTAGTTCCGGTTGATTTAAGGCATTTTATTTATTATTATTTTTAATTTTATTATTTGAGTTATTTTACCCTTCAACTTTGTAGTTTATTTTCCCTTTTGATAAGCTATATTTTCTTGTGGTTGGAACCATTGCTTTTAAAAAAGTAAAATTGGTACAGTTGTTTTTTTTTTTTATCACATAATTAAATAAAATTATTTTATTGGACACAGTAAACTTACTCGAGCTATAATTTGTTTTTTAATACGCTAGAAGCGTCCAGACATCTATGTTTACATTGCAGTAAAATCAGCTCAGCTCATGGTAAAATACGGGTGACCCATGTAGTATATACAATAACGAATATATTTACCACAAATCTGGTCTTCTCTCTGACATTCATTTTCGATTTGAACCCAGGATTATAATATGAAAACTTATATATCCAGCTATAATTCAGGATATAATCTTTTATTGTCTCGAGGAAAAAAAAACATGTTTTTAACGAGAAAAAACAATTCAACAAGTGATGGCTTGACCAAACTGATTTTTGAATGCCAGGTTCGTGAAGGGGCCAGCGACATTGGCATTCTAGAAATAAGAAATGATTGTACAAAAATAAAAATAAAATAGTATTTAACTGTAAAATCTGTAATATTATTTTATTTTTATGTTATATTAAAAATTATTTAGAAATTTTCAATATTTTTATTAACTTATATAAGTTTTATTGTATTTAAATATTAACTTTTTAATTCATAGTTATACTTTTTATTCTGTATTAAAAAAATCATTAATTTTTTAATCTATAGTGAATTGGGTTGAATAAAATTTTAATATTTTCTAACATAAATAATTTTTAATTAAATAAATGTATACAATTTTTTAATATATAATTAAATTTTTATAAAAAATAAAAAATTTATATTTATCTTACTTGTCTGTTTTAAAAATTTAAAAGTGTTTTTTTAAATTAAATATTTATTTATTTTAAATTAATATTTTTAATATTTTTAGATTATTTTTATATATAAATTTTAAAAATAAATTTTAAAAAATACAAAATTTTATTTTAATATATTTTTAAATAAAAAATAAATTTTTAAAAATACATCTCCAAACATCCCCGTAATCACTGGTGAAGTAACCAGTCGTATTCTAATTTGCTTTGGAGGTATGATGATTCCATTTCCATCCATTGAATGGATATTCAACATCACATCAACTGATTTGAGGTTCCATGTTGTTTTATTCGATCGTAAACAAAAACAGACTGGTTTTATCAGGCTGGGTGCGAATTGTCAAAGATCTCACTGAACTTGCTATTTTATTCGTGATGCCATGGCTATGGATCTATAAAAAAATTATAAGAATAAAGATCATTGTAATTTATAATATATTTTTAAAAAAATTAAATAATAAAATTAAATTATTAACCAGTTTAATATTAAAATTTTAAAAAAAAAATTATATAAAAAAAAAAATTTAAAAACACTGCAACAATCTATAGTGTTTTATAAAAAAAATATATAATTATAATTCTCAATCAGCTTAATATTAAAAACAAATAGAATCAACAAAGATAATTTTAAAAAATATCACAACAAAAAAAATAAAAGGAAAAAAAAACATGAAGGGAAACACTATAACAATCTATAGTGTTTCATGATAAAATTTTCAATTGTAATTTTCAACCAACTCAATATAAAAAACAATAAAATTAATAAAGATAATTTAAAAAAAAATCATAACAAAAAAAATTATGTAGGAAAACATTATAGCAATCAACGGTGTTTTAAAGGAAAAAACTACAAAGCTAAATTTTCAACCAGTTCAGTATGAAAATAATAATTCAACAAAGATAATTTTGAAAAAAAAAACTGATAAAAAAACATATGAAGAAACACTGTAGCAAGACAAATATCAAGTGGAAAAACATTGTAGCAATCCACAGTGTTTTAAAAAACTACAAAGCTAAATTATTAATCAGCTTAATATGAAAAAAATAAATCGACAAGGAAAATTATTGAAAAAAAAATCATATAGAAAAACACTGTAGCAATCCATAGTGTTTTAAAGAAAAAAAATTATAAAAATAAATTATCAACCAACTCAATATTAAAAAAAAAATCAACAAAAACAATTATGAAAAAAAACACAAAAAAGAAGAAGACTATTTTGAAAAAAATGAAAAAAGAGAGGAAAAAAAACATGTGAGAAAAACTAAAGTTAAATTCTCAACTAGCTTAATACTGAAAAAATAAATTCGACAAAGATAGTTTTTTTAAAAAAAACATGTGAAAAAACACTGCAGCAAAACAAAAATTATATGGGGAAATACTGTAGCAATTTACAGTGTTTTTTAATTAAAAATTATAAAATTTTAATTTTAATTAATTTAATATAAAAAAATAAAATCAATAAAGATAATTTAATTAGTACCTCATGTTTCTTTTCTTGAAGCCTTACAAATTTAAATATTAATTATAACCAATAAAACATGGAAAGCACGAGCACTTCAAGTAGTATGTTTAGGCGATATTCTGGGAGAAATAATTCACTCCGAATCTTTTATTTTGTTAGCAAAAATCTACTCAGTTGTTTTTTATATAAAAAATGTAGTGGAGGTTTGTCCCCTCTTTAACAATCTTGATCCGGAATTTTAGTATTTTGAAAGCACCAGATTTGTATTGGTGTGTTTTTGACATTATTTTAAAATAATATGTAATTAAAATTGGCATCCAAATTGATATGATACTATAAAAGTATTCTTGATCGTTAAAAAAAAAGGAGCAAAATCAATTATTTTGCACCCAGACAATTATCATTAAACTATGTGGAATCAATAACCTGACTTAAGATCTGATGAGATAACTTTAGTTGTCTTTATTTACAGGTTTAGTATGATATTATTTTTTTTTAACTGAACTCGACTATATCATTGTCTATTTTTTTTTATATAAGTTTATGATTTTTTAATTTTTCTAATTGTATTTTTTATTCACTCTTATTTGATATAAAAAAATCATATTAAAGTTTTTATTCACCATTTGGCCTCCATTTTAACTATGCCTGGTATCGAGGAGCTTGTGCGAGTTGTGGGGTTTTTCTTGGTGGTTTTGGTATAAAAAAATGGGGCTAATGGCGAGCCTCCATCAATAGAATTTCTTTGCTTGCTGTCTATGCTTCTTCCACCGCAAGCAAAGAAATTCTTGACATGTTAGAATGTTATTGGGCTAATGACTAGGCTGATAATGGCGATTGACTGCATCCTGGGCCTTTCAGTATTTGTTTTGCTGGGGCTCAGATGAGATGGGTTTTATTACACGACAGCAAATTAATTCCACCCCTGGATCTGACTCGAGGCTGACGCAGAATATTGATTGTGGACCTTCAAAATAAAAAAGTAGAAGGCCTGCGATATTTGTGCTGGTCCATGAAATAACTTTTCTCCCTTTCTAGAGTATTTATTTTGTCAATTACAAGAATTTAACTAAAATAATCTCCCCAAAATTCTTGAATCTTCTTCAACCTACTGCAAGATTTATTGAAGTTTAACCGGATAGTCCATAAGTATGGCATGGTGGGCAGCCATATGATCAGCCGTTCGATAGTCTAAAGTCAACAACAAGAGAATGGATTGCATTTACAGGCTTTTAGGACTAGAAGAAGACTCCTTCCCGGACAGTCCTCGACATTAGATTCTTAAGCATCGAAATTGGTTTTGCTTTAATCAACATGTTCTTCCGAAACTAATATTCATGCCTGCCACTTCACCGGAAAAAAGGTTCTTTCCTTCGAGTGCTATCTTCTCACTTAGCAAAATCTTCGGGTTGAACTTCATCTTAGTTTTGATGTCATTTCGTGGAGCTTTTAGTTTTCACACACGCTTTATCCTCCATACCGAACAAAATATTTTTTCATGAATAACAACCTATCAACTATCAAATATACAGTGATAAAAATATCAAGTGTACAGTAATTAAAGTTTTGGAACAAAAGTTTTCTTTATAGTTTCACCTTGTATTTATTAATATGATAATCACTAATTTATATAATTATTAATTTTATGATCCATAAAATTAATCAAGGTGTGTTTAAGCTAACCCGAACATTCATATTAATAATAAAAAAATTAATAAATATGCTACAATATGTATTTATTATATTATGGAAACCATAGATATTCCTATGCATTTTAAATATAACTAGCATATACTTTCAATTACCTATTAAAAAAATAAAAAAATTAGCAACACCATAAAATCCTAAATTATGACACTTTAAGGGATAAATAATAATTGCAAATATCATACATATACGAGAACAAAACCATGTTTTCTTGGAGAATTGAAAAACTTGTAATTTATGTTTTTTTTCTTACAGCAAGTTTTCTTTGTATTCTTTGCGCTTCATGCTTGTTATTTTTGTCATTTTATAATTGATCTATTTATCACCCTTTTTTTCTAATATTTTTTCAGTTGTTTTCTATACATTTTTTTTCTAGAAAAATATTATTTTTTATTTTTTACACTTTGAATAATTATCACTTTATACTTTGCCTTTTTGTAATATTTTTTTTTGTTTTTATCTCTATTCTTTTGTAATTTGTTTTATTTTTTTAAGATAAAATATCATATAAATACTAAGAAAAAGGTGTTTCACTGTATCAATTACAATATTGTTTTATTTTTTTGCTATGTTAAAAATTAGCTCGAGATCTTATATTTTTTTATTAACACATATAATCTTTATTATATTTTATTATATGTAAGCATTGATTTTTTGAATCACAATTATATTGTCAATTAAAGTAAAAAATCACGTTAATAATATCTAAATATTAACTCTCTTGTGCAAGAAAAAAATTATTTAACCTATAGCGATACAAGTTAAATAAAAGTGTTAATGCTTTATTTTATATATTTATTAGCATAAATAATTCTAGTTTTTTAAATTAAATGCATACATGTATTTTTTATTTATAATTATATTTTTTTACCCAACAAAATTATTTGACCATCAATGAATAACCAGGTGTGACTAAATTAGCTACAATATATGTTTTATTAGGTGTTTTTTAATTACCATTCACCATAACATGTTTGTATGTATCTCAACTACTCCTAATAATTTGTTAAAAAAACATGTTCATGGCATATTCTTTATGAAAAAAACCATACTAACTTGAAAATAAAAAATTTTAAGTTGAGACAGTTTCTTGATATTATATTAAAATTTCATTAATTAAGTAGTAATGAGTTTAAATTTTACTATTATTATTATAATCAATTAAAAATTAAACATAAAACAATGCGAGTTTGTATATATATAAGTTTAAAGTCCGAAAAAATTTTATTTTAAAATAGTATAGTGGAGAATGATATAAAATTATATATTTGAGTCTCACCTAGAAGTTTCAATTCCTAGGTGAGATGATTTTTTGACAGAGTATTAAAGTTGTATTGATTAAACGGTTATGAGTTTAAATCTCACTATTATACTTTTATTTAATAAAAATCAAGCATTAAATAGTGTGAGTGTATGCAAATTTTAAGTTGAAAAAACTTTTATTAGAAATGGTATATTAAAAAATAATATAAATTATATATTGAGATCCAAGTTCAAATCTTATTATTTTTATTTTAATTAATAAAAAAATAAATTTATTTACAAGTTTTAAATTTAAAATTTTTTTATTTTAAAAAATATGTTAAATTTTAATATAAAATCATATATAGAGTGTCAATAATTCTTTGAAATTCTTCCTCGTTAGCTGTCTGATCCTTTGAGGAATTAAATTTATGAACCCTCAATTGACCAGTAGTCCTTGTCGAACCTCAACGCTCAAGGTATTCGCTACAGGGATGAGCGAGCAGCATTGAAGTTTTGTATTCAGCTTCCGCCACGTCAGGAGAGTTGTCGCTCAGACAGTATGTGTATATAATAGTGGTTGTTGTTTATTCGAAGATATATAAAAAATAATATATTTATTATTTTTTAAAAAATTAATATTAATAACAGTATATTAAAATAATTCAAAAAACAAAAAAAAAAAAATTAAAAAATTAAAAAAAATCACAAAAGACGATTTTAACCAAAAATAAAAAACAACCGGGGCCGACCTCGTCCTGTCGAGGTTTTAATCAATTAGTGGGGCACATGAAAAGACTGGAACCGCCCAAGTTCCATGACTCCATAACCCATCCTGCCTGCTTAATTGACAAATCCTTGCCTCTTGTCGACTTTCACTGTCCCGTTGCAAAAAATCCCTTTTATCTTTCATGTAATTATTTTTTTACCATCAAACTAAATGCTTATTAGGCTATATTAATTATCTAATGGACAGCGTGAGATTTATAAACACCGTCTACTTGCGTGCAAAGTGCCTTGCTGTCTTGATTCTGGAGAAAATAAAAGGTGAAAAGGACTTTAAAAATCTAACAGGATCACTTTGCTACTATTTCTATTTAAATTTAATAGTTTGATTTAGCATTAAATGAGTGTTTGGATATATTATATTTTTTATTTTTTTAATTAAAATAATATGTTTTCTAAGTTTTTATTTTTAACACCACTGTATTAAAATTATTAAAAAATAAAAAATAATTTAAAAAATAATGCGACATTCTAAATAAAATCTCTTGTTCAGGCAAAGAGGATACTTCACGTGCATGATTTGAAAAGTCTAACCGTGCATAGTAAAACATTACTACACTCCTGCTAAAGAATAGTTTTAAAATCCAATCCATTAAATTCAAGATTAAAATAAGGTTGAATTAAAAAAAAAAAAAACACTATATAACTTGAATGATTGAATAACTTAGAGGATTCAATTAAAAATTTAATTACAACTCATTAATTTTTTTAATAAAATAATATTATTTTTATTTCTTTAAAAAATAATCTGAATAATCCGGTTAAAATTTAAAACTCAAGCCTTGAATCCAACCGGCTTCCTAGGGGCAGGGATAAAAAAAAGGGGCGGAGCCAATGAGGAATTCGGACGAGATTTTGAAATCCAACTAATCAATCCAGACTAACAGAGTTGATTGGAATGTGAAAAAGCGACCGAAAAAATAACTGTTGAAAATTAGACAACTCTATGCAGCGATTTACAAATTTAGATATCCGTATTTTATTTAAATGCAGATTGCACATGATTTAACGAGCTAATTATTTTTCTTGTGGTGGTTCTCCCTTTGTTTTTTTTGTTACACGTCATTTTGAAAATCTGACAGAACGAGACGAAGGAAGAAACTGATTGATTTTTAGTGTTATAAAAATATTTTTAAATAATTTTTTTTTATTTTTAAATAATTTTTTATTTTTAAATTGTTTTAAGTATCAATAATTAATTTTTTTAAAATAATTTAAAATAAAAAATACTTTAAAAAATAACCATACCAAACAAAATCAAAATAATTTAAAAATTTTAAAAACATAACAAATTTACAATTGAAGGACTAACTAATAAACATTGAAACTAGAGGATTAATTTATCTATTTCTTAAAAACACAACTACTAATTTTATAATTTAGTTCCATCATGTTTGGCAATGCGGCTGGATAATATTTTAGCAAAATTTTGATTTTTTTAATATTTTTTTATTTTGATATAATGATATAAAAAATAATTAATATTACAATACTAAATATTATTTAAGGCGTGTTCGTTGAAGCTCATGAAAAGCATGAAATACATGATTCATATGAGGTGAGTCCCGCACAAACAAACACTTTCTTGACGTGGCACTTGGCTGCACTGTGAACAGAGAGAAGAAGTCTGAGACTCTGAGTTGGTTATCTCCCCTTTTCTCAAACCCCCCTTGAAGCTTTCACATCAGAGGAGCGTAAACGACATCAAACTCGCCGAGTCGCCGTACACAAATCACAGCTGTCAAGTGAGACCCCTCACCTAAAAGTCCTTGCTGAGATAACCCGAGCTGGATAACGCGGCTGCATCTTCTAAAGTTTTATTCTTTTTTATTTTGATATATTAATATTTAAAATATTCTTTTAAAATATTTTTTAAAAAACAACAATCAGACAATCATCGTAAAAGCACCGTGTTTTGCAAGTGATATTATTTAACGGGCCCTCGACAAAATTTAACCATACACGTGTCATTTTGACAAAAACAGATAGTCTTTGCCATCGTGTGTTTCTCACCTGTCCACGGTCCATTACTTGAGAAAATATTATTGCATTTATTTCCCTTTAAAATGTCAATCTTCCTTTACCTCTCTTTTGAAATAAGTTAAGCACTGATCCTTAATGTATTTCAAAATTCAAGTCGCCGTCGCCGTCGTTGTTATTACTATTACCTGGAGAGTTGTTCAAATCACGGGGAATAAGCTGTAAAGGAGCTAGAAAGTTTTGTATTTTCCTCTCTTATGAATTCGAAGTTTCAAGGTTCTTGATCTTCATTAACAGTTTATGATCTATAGTTTTTTATAATATTTAGTCAACACCTAGTTATCGAGGGAGTAGCTAGCACTTAGCAGACACTGCAGGGTAAAAGAGGAAAGTAAAAACAAGAATAAAAGGCCTTCCTGGGATATTACACAGAGCATCAATCTGTACACATGACATTAATTTAAATAGATCATGATTTTTCAAATTCTCGCACACCTTCTTACACAGCAGAAGAAACGAAAGAGACAAAATCACAGGTGATCCCTCTACTTTTTATATCTAGCGATATTATCCTTTATTTTGAATTGAATAGAATGAACTCCTTTGTCTCGAATAAAAGGTTATTTCAGCCCCTTTATCCAGTCACAGAGCTAGATAAATACTATTCATTAGGTTGCGTTTAATATGAGCTGAAAATTAAATTAAAAAAAAAGATTTAAGGGTGAAATGTTAAGGGTGTAAAAAATACCAAGATGAGAAGTTTTAAGGATATTTAATAAGATCTAAAAATTATGAATGATAATGGACCTTTATATAAATAAAATTATTTTTACAATGTATGATTACAATATTTTTAAACATAATATACATTTATGGTTCAAAATATAAATGAAAGAAAATACAAGACTACAACAAGTTAAAATTCCCAAAAAAAAAAAAAGAAGAAACAAATAAAAAGTAATAAAAAAATTTTTTATTGTTGAAAAATATTTTTATCATTTCATAGTATGTTTGAGAATATAATAACATTTATTTTTTAAAGTATTTTTACTATAAAATATATTAAATTAATATTTTTTTTAAAATTATTTTGATATATCACGTTCTTCAAAAAATATCAATTTAAAATAAAAAAATAAACAAACAAACAAGTTATTACTCATCAACTTAGCTTCCTATTTAATTAAAGGAAAATTTCAAATTGCCTTCAGTTGAAAATAAGACACGGGATCGAAATTTAATCAACGGTAAGCAACTGAGGAATCATACATAATATTTTACACTACTGGAATTACAATTTCATTTATATTTTTTTTTAAAAAACTCAATTTATTTTTATATTAGTCTTGTTATCTTCCTTTTATTTATTTAAAGGTTCGCTTAATGAATATTTTATAAAATTTAATTTCAATATTAATTTCAATATTTTTAAAATTAAAAAGACTGATCTCTAATTTATTTTTATAGTATTTTTAAATATTAATTTTAATTTAAAATTTAATTTTTAACATCTAAATTTTTTTCCAAACATGATCTCTTAATTAAATTAAATTTAGAGGATTTCAACATCATAATTAATTATAATTCCAAACTAAACAACTATTATTATCTGTTCGAAGAAAAGAAGAAGAAGCAGCTCTTTTATCATTTTACTTTACAACTCATCAATAACAAATAATAACTGAGAAAACTAATTATCAGTTTATCACCATCAAAAGAAAGAAAAAAAAGAGAAAATAAAGAGAGTGGAGAAAAGCTACTGAAAAGTCTTCTCATTCCTTTTTATACGCGAGCGCGCGCGCGCGTATACATCTACTAGTAATCAGCTCAATCTCAGCTCCTCTGTCACTTTAAATTGACTTGTTGGCTAGAAAATTTGAGAAAAGTTTCTCCCGTGTGCCCTTCATTTCTCTCTCGGCTCGGATCTAAACAGGTAATTGTGTGTCAAATTATGATACCTTGGTGTTGTTAATCATCGTTTGATTGTTAATTTAGTCGACGATTTTCGTTTACCAGGTTACTTTTTTTATGCGTTTTTTGAGATGGAAAGTGGATTCTCGGACCGACTTGTAGGGTCAGAGATTCATGGATTTCATACTCTTCGAGGTACTGATTTTTTTTTTTTGTACTTTGGTTCAAATTTTTCAAACTGGAGAATTAGCTGCTTAGGGCATGGCTTGGTAGACACTGGAGAAAGTTTTTTTTTTCTTTCTTTCTATCGGTTCGGGGAGCAAAAGCACGCTGTAATTTTATATGTTTTTGGCTTGTTATGTAGCTTTGCTTCTCTGATATTTTCTGATTTGTTTTTTGCTCTCTAGCTAGCTGGAATTAGTTGATTGTTTTGTTGTATATTTGTTTCTTGATTTTGTTAAGCTGCTTTTTGCTGCTTTCATTTTGTCGAGCACCTAATATCTGGTTACGTTGGAGCCATGGCTCGCTCGCATGCTCGCTCTGTGGCATTTCAGTGGGACCAACCAAGCCAACTTAGGTTTTAAAGATGAATTGTCTTCCTTTTTCTCATATATAATTATTTAGCATTCGGGGTTGATGGGAACCTTGTGTGAAGGATTGGAAAAATATGGGTGTAGAAAAAGTGGGCGGATTTTGAAATGGATGCATTTCTCATAAATTTTGATCGAATGAAAAGATTCTGATGCGTTAAAAGGTGAAGAGGAGGTAAATTGAAGAGAGAAAGATGTTAATCATAGAGGGTGGAATAGCAAAACTAGAATTCTTGTCGGGAAGTGGGGTTGGGGAGGACAAGTTGTGCGGATTTATTTACTCTATGCTCTTATTGTTTCTATGGCGAACCATCATTTCTTAGTAGTCATTCATATATATTCATCTGGTGTTGCTTATCTGATGTTTTATTTATTTATTTATTATTATTATTATTACAAATATTTATACTTATTCTAGCAATGATAACATTGTTATATGATAGATTTGGATGTTCCAAACATAATGGAGGAATCTAGAACACGATGGCTCCGTCCAAATGAAATCCTTGCAATGCTTTGCAATCACAAGTATTTCAACATTAATGTAAAGCCAGTAAACTTACCCATCAGTAAGTATATGTTATTTTTAGTTATTGCATGAATATAGTTGAATGGTTTTGGCCTTGCAAAGAAAAATTTATGATAAATAATTTTTGTTTTAATACAAGCAATATTCTAATATGCTCAGCCACGTCCTGCTGAACATGAGAGTTATAACATGTAATATTTCCATCATTTTATTCTTTTCTTGCTACCATGTTTTTGCAAATTTTAATTACCATATTCATTCATCCATGTCTAATTTCACTGTTCCTCTGGTTTTATTTGTTTGTAATTTTACTTTACCTGGTTAAGTTTTGCCCTTCCCATAGTAGAGTTTATTTTCATGCAAATGCTATTGATAATCTGAATGCCTGCCTGATGGATGCTGGTAAGCCTTTCTACCATTCATGTGCAAATGATCAGAACTGGAGCAATGGTCAGCATGGCATATGTCAAATGGACATATTTCTTGTTGGTTTTGAATGCATCTTGATGGGTCATTAAGATTCTCCTTCCATCAAGTAATATAGAGGGTCAAACAACCCTTCATTTATTAGTGTTTCTCCGGTTTTGATTTTCTGTAATGTAACAGGTGGCACAATTGTATTGTTTGACCGCAAGATGCTTAGGAACTTCCGAAAAGATGGTCATAACTGGAAGAAGAAAAAAGATGGGAAGACTGTTAAAGAAGCTCATGAACACTTAAAAGTGAGATCTCTCATTTTCTGAAGTGTTATATGTGAACCAACTAGAGGCAGTTTAATTAACTGACTTTTTTCTTATAATAGATTCTTTGAGTTTAAGTTTGAATATATTTTCACAGCTAATAAGTAAAACTCTTCATTTCTAAGATGTTACAAATTGACTGATATTGTTCCTCCAAATGTACTTGAGTTTATTTTTGAAACTCAGATTGTCATATTATTCTTTAAGATGATTTAGGATGTAGTTAATTGGTGCATCATTATCTGCGCTGTTGAAATGTCTCTGATATGATGAATTTTCATTTGTTTCCTGGTGTAGGTTGGTAATGAAGAGAGGATTCATGTATACTACGCTCATGGCCAAGATATCCCGACCTTTGTTCGCAGGTGTTATTGGCTGCTAGACAAGTATGTAACAATTAAAGCTCGAGTGTATCCATGGCATAAAAAAAAGTTGATGTGATGATTGGTTTAGAGAAGATGAATCCCCCCCTCCCTCTCTCTCTCCCTCACCCTCTCCCTCTCTCTCGCTTTGTGTTTCTGGGTTTTGATGGAGCATTCATATTTGTGCTTTCAATTTTGTGTTTGTTACAGGACTCTAGAACACATAGTTCTTGTTCACTACCGTGAGACCCAGGAGGTTGGTTTATTGTTGCTTTTTATCTGTTACTAAAGTGCTTTGTTTTTGAAATTTTATTATCATCTCTAGAGATATGTTATTTTTGGTTTTGTATTTTCACCAATGAGTCATAGCATGCAGATGCTGGCTGCATACAGCAGGCTTTTCCCTTGGTGAGGTTTGAATGTAGTGCCACGTAGAAACTGCATTTCTACATAAAGAATATTTTGACATGGTGCTTTCCTCCTTTCTATTTTTGTTCAGAAACATAATTATTATTATTGTGAACAAGGGAATTCAATCATACTGTGATTATCATTCCAAGAAGATCCTTATTTTGTCTACAAATACTTTTTGGGAAAAAGCTAGTAGTTTCAAAGACTAGCATATTTTTAAGCTTCTTTTTATTTATACTTTTGAGGAAAAAAGCTAGCAGTGTCAAGTACTCTAGCATATTGTTGAGCTTCTTTTTATTTCATGATGGAGGAGGGTTCATATTTTCATTTTGAAATAAGCTGTCCCTGTCTCAGTGTGTGTATTTGTGCGTAAGTTTCTGTTGTTGATTCCAGTAAACATATGGTTGTTTAAACCTTATTTTGGGTTTTGGTTGACTTATGATACAGTTTCAGGGTTCTCCAGCCACACCTGTGAATTCACATTCTAGTTCAGTCTCTGACCAGCCTGCTCCTGGGCTTTTATCAGAAGAATCTGATTCTGGAGCTGCTCGTGGATATTATGCAGGCGAGAAAGATCTTGGTAATATTACAGAACTTGCACATCTACATATGTTATAGCAAGAGTTTTCAGTTTGGCAAGGTTTATATAATAAAAATTCACTGTTATGATCTTTATTCTTGATGGTTTTAAGCATTGAATCCTCAAAATTTTATTCGGCAGTCCATAATCTTTCCTCTTTTTACAAAATTGCATATCATTCAATCTTACTGCTCTCTTTTTATGGAGAGTTATCAGGGTCCAGTGACAGCTTAACTGTCATTAATCATGCAATCAGGCTTCATGAGCTTAATACACTTGAATGGGATGAGCTGTTGACAAATGATCCTGGCAATTCAATCTTGCATGGAGGAGGTAACATACTAGATGCTCCTTGTGACAATCATGTAGTTTCAATAGCTTGGAAATCCATTTATAGGTGTCTGTCTTTATCCTAATTTTTCCTTTTTTCTCTTCCTTTTTTTTTTTGGATCTTTTTTTTGGATTGTCAACAGATAAGATTCCATCCTTTGACCAACAGAATCAGATTGCAGTTAAGGGGTCTGTAAACGATGTAAGCAGAATAATTTTCAATTCTAAGTTATTTTCCTATATCCTTTTGCTCCACATTTAAGTGTTTAATTCTTTTACTCATTAGATTTCGCTTGGTGGTACTTGCAGTTTAGCAGTCAACTTTTTTAAAATATAATCTATGTTCATTTATAATAAAATGCCAGTTGGCCTGTCAAATTTCTCGTGGCAGTGTCACTCTGTTCTACTAGTTAGGATGAAGAAGTTTATCAATTAATTTCCATGCATCTCTTTCCATTATTATTATCGAAAATTCTGAATTCAATGCTTTTAGACCTCTATTGACATCTGCTGTAATGTTGCATTTATTGATGTTTCGGAGATTTCTCAAATTACTTCAGTTTGCTTGCGTGATTATAATTATTGGTTAAATATTGGAGTAAAGTAACTAATTAATTTTCTTTGCAGGGGAGCGCTCTTTCAAGCTACCAATTATCAGCAGAAATGTCTGCTTTAGGCAATTTAACCGAGGCTGTTGTTAGGAATGGTAACACTCAGTTCAGCGGTCCAGATAATGTTTACAGACAGTTAACAGGTTCCCAAGTATATTTGGATGCTCAGAGGAAGAATTCTGTTGTCCTGGGTGCTGGTGATTCATTGGATATTTTGATTAATGATGGTTTGCAAAGTCAGGATAGTTTTGGAAGGTGGATGAATTCCATCATAGATGACTCTCCTGTTTCCGTAGATGATGCAGCGGTTGAATCTTCAATTTCATCCGGTCATGATTCGTTTGCTTCTCCAGGAATGGATCAACATCAATCTTCTATTCAAGAACAAATGTTTATAATAACTGATTTCTCACCTGCCTGGGGCTTTTCAAATGAAACAACCAAGGTTCATTTATTTCTCATACAATCCTCTGTTGATATCCTTGTGGTGTCTATTATGGCTTTAATTCTTCGTTGATGGTTTGGATGTAAAAAGGAGCTGATTTTTTGGCTTTTGCTTATTTGTGGAGAAAAAAATGTCGTGACATGAGATAAAAGTTTTGAAAATTCTTGGTCAGCTGGTATTTAATGGTAACTGGTTGAACCTTTCGTGGCATTATGGGATTCGTCAATCTGAAAATAGAATCAGCCATTAGAAATCTGTTTGAATAGCTCAAAACATATTCATAAAATAAGAACACAGCTTCTTCTTCTTCTTTTTTGTATTTTTGACCTCTATTTAATCTTGATTACAGATTCTAGTCACTGGATATTTCCATGAGCAGTATCTGCATCTGGCAAAGTCCAATCTGTTCTGTATCTGTGGAGATGCTTATGTTCCAGCAGAAATTGTCCAGGCTGGGGTCTATAGCTGTATGGTGTCACCGCATTCCCCTGGACTAGTAAATCTATGTTTGAGTTTGGATGGATCCAAACCCATCAGCCAAATTTTGAATTTTGAGTACCGTGCTCCTTCAGTACATGATTCGGTTGTTTTTTCAGAAGACAAATCCAAGTGGGAAGAGTTCCATCTTCAGATGAGACTTGCTTATTTGCTCTTTTCTACTTCCAAGACCCTTAATGTTCTATCTAGTAAAGTGTCACCGGCTAAACTGAAGGAGGCTAAGAAGTTCGCACACAAAACTTCTAATATTTCTAATAGTTGGGCATACTTGATTAAGTCAATTGAGGACAGCAGAATTTCAGTTGCACAGGCAAAAGATGGTTTGTTTGAACTTTCTTTAAAAAACACAATAAAGGAATGGCTATTGGAAAGAGTACTTGAGGGCCGTAAAACCACAGAATACGATGCTCAAGGCCTTGGAGTAATCCATTTATGTGCTATTATTGGATACACTTGGGCTGTTTATTTGTTTTCATGGTCAGGCTTATCATTAGATTTTCGTGATAAACATGGATGGACAGCCCTTCACTGGGCAGCATTTTATGGAAGGTATGGACGTGTTCTTTGTTGATTTAATTTGCAGTTCTTCTGTGGTTGTCCAGCTTCAGTTTCTTTAAGTGTCTTGAATAAAATGAACTAGGACATTTTTTATCTTCTTCCATTTTCCCTTTGCTTGTCACAGCTTCACTCCATTTCACTACTTCCATGTTATTCTGTCTCTTCATGCCAAAGCAAATCATATACATCTCTCTGAAATAGAAAAACATTGGGCTACACAAATATGATAGCATTATAAGCAGTCAAGAAAACGTGATGTATGTATCCTAAAGGACCAGGAGTATATATTAAGACTTCTTTACTGACTCGAATGTATGTCAGTCTCGAAGTAACTGTCATTTTTTCTCCAATTTTGATGATCTACATGTACAGGGAGAAAATGGTTGCAGCTCTCTTATCTGCAGGGGCAAAGCCAAACTTGGTTACAGATCCCACTAAAGAAAATCCTGGTGGGTGCACCGCTGCTGATCTTGCATCTGCAAAGGGTTATGATGGCTTAGCTGCTTATCTGTCTGAAAAGGCTTTGGTGGCACAATTTGAGTCTATGAGAATAGCTGGGAATGCCTCTGGCTCGCTGCAAATTACTGCAACAGACACTGTAAATTCTGAGAATCTAAGTGAGGAGGAGTTGCATCTGAAGGATACTTTGGCAGCTTACTGCACAGCCGCTGATGCAGCAGCACGTATACAGGCTGCTTTCAGAGAACACTCGCTAAAAGTATACACTAAAGCAGTTCAGTCCTCCAGCCCAGAGGATGAAGCGCGGAATATTATTGCAGCAATGAGAATCCAACATGCCTTTCGCAACTATGACAGTAAGAAAAAGATGGCGGCTGCTGCCCACATTCAACATAGGTTCCGTACTTGGAAAATGCGGAAGAATTTCCTTAATATGCGTCGACAGGCTATCAAAATTCAAGTAAGTGCTCACTCCCCTTTCATACCGGTTTAATATCTGTGTAACTGACACCAAAGGGGAAAAGAGAAAGGAAACCAAGATTACCTTACATCGCATGGTAGTGGTGGATGATTTTTATCATCTTTTCGTTTCTGATTCAAAAGTGACTATTATAATTGATGTCGAGTCCAAAGCATTCCGAGTCTGCCATTGGGCCATTTTGGTTTCAAATATCCCAAAAAGCTCCACCTGTTCATCTCTTTCATCTTAACAGAATATAGGACCCAAAAAATAAGAATTCATTAAAACACAACACTGTTTTCCTCATTCCTTCTCATTGTTGCATACCCAAGTTAGCATAAGAAATCCAGGAAATTAAGAAGCTATTTGCCTATTTTTTATTCTTTTCTGATTCAAAAGTGATTATTATAATTTATGTCGAGGCCAAAGCATTCTGAGTCTGCCAGTGGACCATTTTGGTTTCAAATATCCCAAAAAGCTCACCTGTTCATCTCTTTCAACTTAACAGAATATAAGACCATAATAAGTGTTCCAGTAACGAATTAAATGCAATGAACATTAAAACAAAATAATGTTTTCCTCATTCCTTCTCATTGTTGCATGCCTAAGATATTATTGTTAGCATAGGAAATCCAGGAAATTAGTAAGTGATTTTCCTTTTGTTCTAATACAGGCTGCTTTCCGAGGCTTCCAAGAGAGAAGGCAGTACCGTAAGATCATCTGGTCAGTTGGAGTGCTTGAGAAAGCAGTTTTGAGATGGCGTTTAAAGAGAAAAGGCTTTCGTGGACTGCAAGTTGAACCTGTTGAAACAGATGTAGATCCGAAACATGAAAGTGATACGGAGGAAGACTTCTACAAAATCAGCCAGAAACAGGCGGGTGAACGTGTTGAGAGATCTGTAATACGGGTTCAAGCAATGTTCCGTTCAAAGCAAGCACAAGAGCAATACCGGAGGATGAAATTAACCCATAACCAAGCAACTGTAGGTGATTTACCTGGAAGTTGCTAGTCTTATAATTCTGTCTTGCAGATTAATTAATATTCTCCTGTGCTTCTTCAGGTGGAATATGAAGGGCTTCTTGACACGGACATGGTTGAAAGTGACTTATAGGCAATGGTAATCGGGCTTGTAAAATAATATGTGCCTGCGTGTGAATATGTAGCAAAAGGAGGTTTATGCACTGTAGGAGCCTGCACATCTTGGTAAATTGTGTATATTAATCAATTGTGCTCGTTTTACCCTTGCGAGCTGTTTTTAAGCTTTCGAGAGGGTTATGATGATTCCCATGTTAGTATTAAGTTTGGGTAAGTCCTTGATGGTGCTTTTGGACTCTAGGCTTCTTAGATGGCTTTAAATTGAACTCAGCTTTTGTAATTGTGTGGCTATAATCAGTTTCAACATAGTTTAGAAAGTCCGATGGCTCGGAATCTCCGTGAATTTCGCCGCTAAAGAAACCATGATGAGTTGTATTTTGTTGTGATTAAGACACCATTCTGAGCCGGGAAATAATTGGGCATGATATTTTATTTTTAATGAACAGGGACATTTAATGGGAAAATTGAATTTTCAACTTCATTCCGAACTTGAAAATTCTACAAATTCGAGATTGGTGATACCTAATACTGTAGATTCTCGTTTTTTACTCGGAACGAGGGCCAATGTATCTTCATTGACATGACGGGCAAATGCACTCAAATATTGTATCTACTGAGTGAAGCATTCAAAACCATCAGCATATCGTGCAATGCGACACATGAAGACTTCGATGGGGCGATCTTCAGCATCCAGCTTGACTCTCCCCTCACCAGCGATGAAGTTGGGAAGGCCATGGTGGCGACGCGATTCCTCTTTCGCGGCAGCATAGCCCAAATCAACCTTGTTTCTTAGAATGAGAAATGGGACGTATTCAAGTTCCTCATCCGAGAGCATAGCTTGGAGCTTCTTCTTGGACTCTGTATACCTTTCCCTGTTGAAAGCGTCAACCAAGCAAGCAGACTACAATGCCTACCTACTTATGAATACTTGGGCACATTTTAAACATGAAAACTGTGTTTGTTGAATCCAAGGAAAAAATGTTGGAGTTCAGATGAAGAAATAGAATTTTGTACCAAAATAGATGGATAAATAAATAAATAAAAGCATCCACCTATGAAAGAAAACCTGCTCAATTCAACACAACAACTTGATTACCAGTAAAATCTATCATCTTGGTGTTAGATATAATAGGATCTGTTTTGCCCTTGCATGACCAAAAATCAATCGCAACGGAAAGATCGAACTTTTCCGTCAGCGTCAGATGGTCACCTCCCCTGAAGATGACTAGATTCCGACTTTAACAACGGCTCGTATACTCTTTCATAGACCTCCCTCTCCCCTTCGAACCACTCTAACTACGTACTAAACATAAAATCGGCATTCGCTTCGCCAAAAGATTTTATTGTTGCTCTAGAATTAAAAGATCACAAGCAACATCCATCGAATTTTATCATCATTATCACCTCCCCTGGGAGGTGACTAGTTGTCCGTGGCAGAGGTTCTATACGTCCAGGCCTGTTCAAACTGAAAATCCAAGTATCCACAACCCATAATCAGAAGGAAAAAGTCAAATGATATTTCCCTATTCTTTTATTCTTTCATAGTTAAATGAAATATTCACATTAACAAAACAACTAATAATTGGCTTTGGCTGGTTTAACTGTCCATATAAACAGTGAACCGGATTAATTTCTTATTTTAATCCCTTGTAAAACACCATTTTTCCGTAGCTTGCTTGGTTAGCACCAGGCGAGGGTTCTTCTGTCTTGGTAATATTTTTCAATTTTATTATTTAATGCTGGTTTTAAATTTGATTGTATTAATTTGATTGTATCTGTATTATTATTTTTTATGGTATAATAAAATAAAAAATTAATTTATCCCAATAAATTATATAATATGAATCACAAATTTGATGAATTGATTAAGATAAACAAACCTGTTATTTTTTTTTGGATCAATTTAGTTGACAAGATTGTACAGGTAATTTTTATAATTTTTATATGATTTAATTTAAAATTCAAATTAAATAAAGAGTCAAATCAATATTTTTTAAGTTTGAAATTTTACAATGAATTTAATAATAATATAAAAAAATTCAACAAAATATTATTTTTTATACTCCAAAGAATTTTAGCCCAAGCTGCGGCCTAGAATAAGCTAATGAGCTAGCGAAGGAAAAGAAAACTACAAGAAAAAGGGATTCATGTGCTCTCCTTACAGGAGGTTGGGATGCATCGAGTTAATGTTTGTAACTGTGATGCAATTGCTATCCTTAAAAGAAGTTGGGATGCTTTGAGTTAATGTTTGTAAATATATGTTTTATTCAAAATATATTAAAATAATATATAATTTTATATTTTTAATATTAATACATCAAAACAATAAAAAAATACTAAAAAATGTTAATTTTAAATAATTTTAAATGGAAAGAAAGAGAAAGCACAAGGAAGGTGAAACAAAAACAAATCTAGTACCATCCAGGTACAGTGTAGTTGACAATATATAGAAATTGAAGAAAATTCAAATCCCATTCAGCAAACAAAATTCCAAATTTGCATCGGAATTGATCAACTTTAGCTGTCAATTCAGCTTAACGAAATAATTCAGCTTAACGAAATAATTTATAATTAGCTGCAGTGGTATTTTCAATCTATAAAATTATAAATATTATTCAATATAATTAATTTTAGACAACAGACTTGACTCCCTTCAGGTTAGGGATAGCATGACACACGATGTCTATTGATTCATTTTGACCTTGAAATCATTGATTTAGATTTCTTTATAACAAAAGCAAATAAAATGCAGCATGAAAGTTTTGAATTTTAATAACATTACAAGTCATATTGCCCGTTTGTGGAGAGCATAAGTAATTTTTATTTTTATATATTTTTTTAAAGTATATTTGTTTTAAAAAATATTAAATTAGTATTTTTTATTGTTTTTTTTTTTTATCATTTTAATGGGGTAACGATGTGGGAAAAAAATCTAATAAAAAATATTTTAATAATTTTTTTTTTATAAAAAAAACCACTTTCGAAGAGCATTTTGCATCATGATTCCTGCCATGAATTTACTATTTACTGTTTTTTAAAAAAATCGTTGAATTTGAGTTATGGCTATATAAGTCTCTGTCTTTAACTTATTTTGAATCCGCCTAACAACGACTCGTTCAAAAATCTTCACCAGCTACATCATCTCGTTTGTTGTATAAAATTAACCCATCATGGGGGGTGGGTGGGCGACTAGGAAGTTGATTCAATGGAATGACAGCAACAACTCCTTGCTTTCCCCAACTAAGTTACAAGGTCGTGGTTGGTGGCCTGGCTGCAGATCGAAGAAAAATCTAAGCCATGCACTCCCAACCATCAGTTTCCTTTCCCTTTCTTTTATTCTGTTTCCTAGATCAAAGCTCGAGCCAGCCGATGAGCTCGTGTCGGGAATAAAAGTACTACGAGTCTACAGTCGCGTCTTGGTGCCATCCGTGACGATAAGATGACAAGTGGCAGGCCTACAAACGGATCCCTCATTCCGGTGTCGGTGAGTTGGCTCGATCAAGTTTTGCACTCGAATGATATACAATGCATTGAATGAAGCACTGAGAAACTCTGCTATGGAAGTCTACAATGAGAACACATTGTGTCTATATGGGGAACAGGGTTTCTGCACAAATCAATCCATGTTTTAACAAGACATGTGAGAGCATAGACGGAACATGAAAGGATAGACCAAAACAAGCAGGTAAAAAAAAAGAATCCCGGACTGCTCATTCCAAGACGGACAATAGTGAGGATTCAACAATGACAATTACCCCATTGATCCACAGAAAGTAACAATCTGTTACAAAGATAGGTGCAATATTGTTCGATAAGCTTCGATTTCACAATGGCTGAGTTATCAATCAAATGTTACTACAGCTGTTAATCCTTCGACAAATAAAACAACTACAGACAACAAAATTCCATATTCGATGTACTTGTAGTAAGATGGTGCAAAAAATGATGGAAAAACTCCAAATGAGTACAAGGCCATGTGTTACTCCCGATTCTACTTGATGTATTGAGACATCCACTTGAAGCCATCACCATATCCCATCTTGCGGACAATACTGCACATGAAAACCTCGAGAGGACGGACATTGGAGTCCACAAGATTCACCTTCCCCTTGCCAGTAGTGAAATTGTTGAGCCCAAGATGATAACGAAGCTCATCTTCTGAAGCTGCATAGGGAATGTCAATCTTGTTGCCTAAGATCAGAAATGGAACAGTAGCCAAGGATTCATCTGAAAGGAGGGCATCCAGTTCCTTCTTTGACTCAGCAAACCTCTCCTTGTCATTGGCATCCACTAGGTATACCACCGCATCCACCTGTTATGGAGGGGGAAAAAAACTATAATTTATACTCGAAGATCTCATATTATTTAGACGTTCAAAACATTGTCCTTGAAAGAAGCATTGATTCTTCACAATAATTGAGACAGAACAGAGAATATCTACTTGTACTAGAAATTTAGCTGCTTGGAGAAACAATGAATACAGCATGATTGCTGGAATCAGTAACAACTGATACCTCGCATGAGAACAGCAGAATCATTGGGTGCAGGAAATAACTTGGGACTTGAATTCAATTAAAACATAGCTAATCCATACCATTTCCAACCAATGAGCTCAACACCATGTTCATTATTCAGTTATAACTTCTAAGTGAAAGACTCTCCTAGGTCAACTTCATAAAGCACTACCATAAAGCCCAGAATAAGTTTTTGGAAAGCTACTATTGGAACACCTAAAAACAAAAAGGTGCTATCAGCGAAGCTTCAAATATTGATGCTGGCCTCCCATGAATCAGATAAACACAAGCAAAGTTTAGCTGGGATTATGAAGGCACAACAAGACAAGTGAGAAGGGAAATCAGATATCTTTTCACCTAGAGAAGTCAACCAGCTGAAAACAAAGTTGCAAAAACCAGTTCGACAAAAGGTGCGAAGATGGTTTTAATATGTAACTCTGCAAGGCAAAGCATACATAGATGTCATCAAAGCTAACAAGAAAACGACCAAACACGTTAGCAATTTCAACAGTTCAGCTCACAACCAGATCTATCACAAACCAATGACATGCAGGACTGGAAAAGACTGCAACTAGAAAATACAGTTGCCTCATTCCAGATTCATGTGACATAACAACGCATCGCACAATTAGAGGAAGCAAAACGGCAATTCAATCACATCTTTCTGGCAAGAAAATCGAGAGATTATAGTCAAAGCACCCTAAATCACACCATTTTAAAACCGAAGTAGTTGTGTCATTCGACAGTTACAAGTCATCAACAGCATGAAATGAACAACATGCAAAAGTAACAAATTCGAAGTACCCTCCAATCAACAATCACCATTTTTCTCCATCCATTTGACAAACACAAACTTTATTCTTACGTCTTAGATATAAAAAACTTTAAAAAATCGAAGGCCCAGAATGCGATTCAACAAGAAAAATCAAGAAAACACATAATCATAAACAAATCAAGGCAAGAACAATAACATTGAATCTAGAGGAACAAAAGTTAACCTTGGCGTAGTAATCCTTCCAAACACGACGGGCAATTTGGTGACCACCCAGATCAAAAGCCTTGAACTTGATTTTTCCAATACTCAATTCCTCTGATGTTGGATGCTGGGTGGGTTGATGCTGTACCAATCTCTATAAAACAACAGATCCCATGTTCAATAAACCAAACCAGAACAATCATATACCAATAAATAAAGATGCGAACTTTATATCAAGAAAGAAAGAAACCAAGACCTCGTCTTTTAACATGTGAAGAAGGGTTGTCTTGCCAGCATTATCAAGACCCAAGAAAAGAATCTTGGCTTCCTTTTGCCATAAACCAAGAGATGCAAGAACCCCATAAAACCAATCTAAGAGAAACATCTTTCTTTCTTGATTCTTGATGGGTTCTTCAGATTTTTTGTGAGCCAAAGAGGACCAGTAATAAATAATAATAACAACGTGTGTACTGACTGGGGAGAGAGATCTAATAAATAAGTAGATGGTTGGATATCTATGGCTAGGGACCAGAATGAATGGGGTGTTGAAAAAACAATAACTGAGACTTAGTTATGACAACGAAGATGAAAAATTATTTATGTATTCAAAGTTTTCAAACCCCCCCCCCCCTCTCTGTCAATTCCTTTGTCGTTTTCTATTTTTCTATCAGCCTATTGGCTTCCTCACTCGGCGTTACACTCACCACGGCTGGCTGGCTACCCTTGGCTGGCTCGACCCAAGGGTTAGGTGAGGTAATGAGATGACGAGTTTTAACCTCGTCGGGTCGGATTGTGAACGGGTTCGCTTCTCCCATTGGCCCTTTCACTGGAAATAAAATATAATCTAGATTGGTCTAAAAGATGATAATGGTAGTTAAAACCTTAAATGCCAGCAAAGGTGCATGATTGGTATCAAAGTTCTATTGTTTGTTGATTTGTAGCTGAAGAGTGTTTGCTTGATGTCTGTGTTCCTTTTTCGCTTTGCTTGGAGTGCTAATTAGACCTTCGTTGCTGCGATAAATAATTGGTATTGTGGTAATTTTATGTTTATAATTTGAAAAAAATTATTTTATAAAAAGTATTTTTAAATAAGATTGGTTTGATATTTATTTATGTTTGATTAAAATTAAAATTAAAATTAAAATTAAACAAAAAATAGTTTGATTTATTTTATTAAAAATGCTTTCAAGTAGAGGTTATATATATATTGATGGTTTTAATTTAAATATTATAGATTTAACTATTGCTATTATATCTTGAAATAAATAATACTTTATATAAAATATTGTTTATTGTTCCATTAAACTATGTATGAAATACATCCAACAAGGATTATAGTTTTTTTGATTTTTTAAGCGCGCAAAAATATTAGATAAAATATCATCAAGAATAAAATTAAAATTACGATTAAATTCTATAAATATCATGTTATCAAGTGATTTTTATCTAATATAGTATCACTAAGTAATATTAAATATTAATTAGTTTTTTTTTAATAAAACACAATAAAATTTTCACGGCTTCAGCAACTGTAAAACACAGCTACCATCATGTTTGATTTCCGAAACACGTAAATTAATATTGAATCATTAACTACTTTTGGTCTAACGTATCTGGCACGTTGCCTACGAGGAATATCTATCGACTTTGAATTATAATATAAATATTATTTTTTTATTGATGATATATTGCGAAAATAATTGAATTCAAATACATTAAACAAAATCAATTTTCTTTCCCCAAACAACGAAAACAGCAGAAGTTGAAATAGATAATTTAAAGTTTAGATTTCAATTAAAAAAATTCACTCAATTTATCTATTTATTTTTTTCGAGTTAAATATTATTTTAACTTAAGGTAGTGAGACTATTGTTGTTTTATTTAAATTTAAAGAAGAGTTTAAATATACTGGTTAGAAATAATTATTACTGCTGTGAAATGGAGTAAGTGTTTTATTCGAATAAAAAACTATAATTTCTAATTTTTCCATTCTAACTCATATTACCATGTTTCCTCTAAGAAATTGTTGTGAAATGGAGTAAGTGTTTTATTTGAATGAACAATAAATTTTGAACTATAACAATGTAAGAAATTACTTATGCTTACACACACACACACACACACACACACATATTTTACAAAACAACAACATAAATAAATAAACCTGTAAAAGTTGCGGCTGAGACAAAACCAAACATCAAATGAGGCGTGTGTGTCGTCCGTAAGAAGCTGCATGGGCCAAGTGCTCGAAGCCCACTGAAAACCCTGCATTTGAGTTTTACAACAACAAAGGCCCGTAAGCAGGGCCGTCTAAGGGCAGTTTTTTTGTGACCATCGATTTGTATAAAGTCACCAGAGAATTAGGGTTTGGCCTTGCCACTTATCATCTCACCCGCATCCACTCTTCGCTACCAGGTCTGCCCTTTCATTTCACCATCAACACCCTCTTCTTGTTATAAAAGCAGATCAAGGTGTCTCTGTGTGATCATTGACTGTTTCGTTTTCGTGTTGCAGAGATGGCCAAGTCAAAGAATCACACAGCGCACAACCAGTCCCACAAAGCTCACAAGAATGGCATCAAGAAACCCAAGAGGCATCGCCACACCTCCACGAAAGGGGTACTTTTCCTTTCTTGTGATTCTGTACGTTTTTTCTCGCTCTGTAGTATTGTTCTTGAAATGGGTCTCTTGTTTGTGTAGATGGACCCTAAGTTTTTGAGGAACCAGAGATATGCAAGGAAGCATAACAAGAAGTGTGGTGACTCGGCCACCGAGGAAGAGTAGAAACATTGCTCTCCAAATGGGCACTACTATACCCTTATAGTTTAGTATCTCCATGTTACTTGTTCTGGGTTTTATTTTCCAGTAGTTGGCTGTTCTATCAAACCAGAAATTTCGATTTTGGATCTTTGCTACTGATGTTTGTTTAAGATTCTTAAAGCTTTGGATTGTTATTCGATGAGTATGTTCTTGTTTCAACATCTTCGCTTTTTTACTGCTTATTTGGTACGGAGTAGTAACATTTTTTATCCTTTTTTAAAGATTTAGGTGATAGATCAATTTATTTACATTGCTGTGAGTTGTGTTATTGTGTTGCCAAGTTGCATGTTTTATTGGTCAAGCGACGGCAAAGCTGAAAACACTTGCATACAGTAATGCCTCGTTAAATATACTTGATAACAATTCTCGTAGACCAGCTGGTAGTATGGTTCTCCTATTCAGTAGTTACCAGCTTACTAGTATGGTTTTCCTATTCAGGAGGAATGCAGTTTCTGGCTTTTAGGAGTTTGGTTTATTACAGTGAGATGCTTCACCTTTTGATGTCAGTTGTCAGCAGCTTATTTAGTTTGGAAATTATTTATTCTGGATCAAGCTGTAGAAACGTAAGTGGTAGTTTGATGATGGTTTTTGCCTGTCGTGTCATAGAGATCTTCACTGTCTTTTAATCCTAGGTAAAGCTGTTGTCTGTCATGATGGTGGCCAATTAGCCAGTCACATATTAGCCGTATGGCTGTTGCTTTATGTGAATGGTCAGTAAGCTCACCGAAATAAACTATGGTAGTGGCATTTGATAGTGAACTGAAATTGTGGTTTCACGTTAATGTCTCTGACTACATATCATCAATGATAAAAAAAAATTCCGTGTTTTGCCTGAACTGTGAATTTTTCATAAAACTACTGCATTTCTTCATTCTTATTAAGAGGGGTGAAAAAGAAATTGTGCATTATGTTTCCTTTTGACCTGCTGTGTCTCTATCTGATGAAAACGACTCTGCAGTTGAGTTTCTTTCACGTTTGTTTGCTTTTTTCATTTTTATTATAACAGATATAGCAATGCTGTAGATTATAAGATGATATAAACTTGAAAACGAGCATTTTTTTATCCTTGAGCGTGCAATGCCTATGATTTCGCAAAGACCTCGTATTTATGCCATGAAATATGGTTAATAGATCTTACGTTTGATAATAATAAATGCACCGGTTTGCAACCCAGGAAAAAAAATAGTCACCCGCTCCTCGGTTTCTTTAGATCAGCAGAAATGGTGTGGCCTCTTGGCTCAAAGGCAGAGGGAGGTTGGAGATGCAAGCGGCTAGAAATATTCGAGCTCTCGTGAATAGAAATAAGCAGCAGCTGATTCTAGCACCAAATCAGAGGGATTGAGTAACTACAGCTGTGCTCGCATGAAGCTTGGTTTTCATGAATGATTTTGTTGTGGATCTCACTTATATGTGGGTTGAGGGAGTTGTTTCCGGGCATGCCTGATACAGTTGTGTGACATACAGCGATGATCTAGCAGTAGTAACTAGGTTAGGGCATCGACTGAACTTTCTTAAGAGTAATGTTACATATATATATCGTGGTGTGTTTGCTGTTGATCTAAGCAACCAGTGCCCGAACCTGATGGTTGGTTTGTTAGGGGAAGGCGAGTTGAATGTGCAGGTATGGCAGTGCTGTGGGGTTCTCTCATTCTGCACATAGATGGATGAACCCGGAAAAAAACAGTCTGCTATCTAAATACTTGATGGTGCCCTTCCCTGGTAACAGCAAGTTAATAATATCGTTCTGAGATCTTGTAATCTGGCTGCCATGTGCAGAAAGCAAGGGTAAAGTGAAAAAACAACAAAACCACAAGGAGTAGATTCTTGCAAGCTGAGAGTTTCAATGGAGTAGATTATAGTCTCTGTTCAATTGATAAGAATCAAAACTATTTTCAGAATGGAAAAAATATATGAACCTGAGAGACAATAAAACAACAGCGCGCAACTTCTGAAAGATTTCAGGCCGTAACAGTTGATCTCTTGTGGCAGTGTGCTAAATACGTGGATTTATCTCTAGCCTGGGTATGCATGCTCCTTCATTCCTCCTAATACAAGCAAATTTTCTTCGAAATTTTGCCTGCATGCTCAAACAGCAACTGGTTCACTTACTGGGCCTGGAACATGAGCTTTAACCTGCCCCATAAATTAAGAACTTCTGTCACTAGGTTGAAGGTGGATGGTGCTCTCCTCAGCTTAACAAATACATGCAACCACCAATCGTGGGTGAACATGTATCAGGATTAGACAGCTGTTTGCTGAAAAAGTTGATATGCTAACAACACGCAATAAATTGCAAAGAAATTGTGGTGGGGACTTTTTCTCACGGGACATCTATCCACCACCTATTTGTCGGTACACACGTAATGTCTCTTCAGTACATTTGAAGTTCAAAGATGAGTTCATATGAAATAAGAGCATAACCCCGGATGTTATCTCAACTTTGCAATCATGAAGGCGCATGTGATTTGTTCTTCTGGAATTGTTTTACCATATACCACAAAAAAACTCAAAAACAAATGAGATAATCATGCCGTGTTCTGTGTGCGCGTGTAGGTGGGTACCTTTTCTTTTATGGCATGCAAGATGTTAAAAGTATGTGTTCTTTCAGAAGCTCACCTTTGCTGATTTGAAAAGTTCATCGAGAACTTCGGATAGAGTTGGGTGCGCATGGACTGCAAATTTTATGTCCTGCATTGTGCAAACGTAATTATAATTAGTTCCCAGATGTTATAAGCTTACACTTGTTAGAGTGCACGCATGTACAAAACTGAGATATGAAGAAGCATGTTCAAGACCAACAGAATAGAGACGTGAGTTATTAGTTGCAGCCTGGTAATAAACTTCCAACATCTCATTAAGTAGTTCATTCTAAAGGGCATTTCACACCATAAATAAAGATGCAGCTGCATACCTGAATACGAGTGCCCAAAGCTATTGCATTTGATGCTTCATGGATGAGATCTGCAGCGTGCAACCCAAAAATATGCACTCCAAGTATCTCTCCGTTGTCAGGTCTGTATATCAACTGCAAGAAAGTAAAGGAGTACCAACCATGGAAGTTAGTGAGAGAAGATTAATCAACAGGGTCAAATAGAACTGAAAGGCTTGCATGTAAACATGAGAAAAATACAGAAATGATGTATAAAGGCAAATTTATTGGATTCAGAACATCAGCAGGCTCCAAATTTCATGATGCTGCTCACCTATGCAAGAGATTGTATTATATCCAACAGGCATAACAAACTATTCAATAGTCCAGGTACAACCAGAGTAGCTTTGGAAAGAATCCTTAGCTATACACTGAGAGGGGATGGCATCAAGATTGACCATTCAAATTATGTTTGCACAGTGCATTGAGGAAGGAGAACAGTTATGAAATCTAACCTTCGCTATCCCTTCTCCTTCATTTTCTGCCAAGGCCTTTGTGTTGGCTTTGAAACTCGTCTTGGTGACACATACTTCAAAACCCTCCTTTTCAGCTTTCTCCCTTGCCTGAGGCTGAAAGTTATAGTATTCAGTCAAAATTTCATGTGTAAAGGTAACACAAAATAAGAAATTTTGTTTGCAACCAGAAAGGAAAGAAACAGAAAAAAAGGATGCAAGGAATGCAATTTGTTTGTATAGAAGTAGACTTCAGCTAACTTTATCATAAATTATGAAGTAACTAGAGCATAATAGCATATTTATAGAATTAAATGCACCTGCAAGATTTTAAAATTTACCTCTGTCAATCCAACCATACTGATTTCAGGATGAGTGAAACAAGCTGCCGGAATGCTAAGATGATTCAGAACGTGATCCCTTCCAGTGATTTGTTCAACCACTGTGTCAAGAATTCGAGCAAAAGATGAAACACTGTAAAAGGAAGCATCAGATTTGAGGTGACAAAAAACTGACCCGCTTGCAACTAACCTGAAATTCCTTGTGCACTGGCTGCATGAGCAAGCATCATTTTACCATTAGCATCACCAATGCAATACAAGTGAGGAACCTAAAGAGTTGAAATTATTAAAAAAGATGTTAGTAATTATTTGCAACAACCATACATTAAACTGTGCTCATTAGAAAATAATTTGAACCAACCGGATTCCCCTCAAAATTAAGCACTTGCATACGCTCATCAACAGGAACAAAACCATTTTTCAATGCTACCTGGACCTGTGGGAAAGAGAGAGAGATAATTAAAATCATTTCTTCTTCCTGGTGACAAATCTATTTAATAAAAGCAACATTAACATCAAAGGATACGTACATTGTCCAAGCCAAGACCTTTTGTGAAAGGAGCTCTTCCAGTTGCAATTAATGCTGCATCTACCTATAGTGAAAGCAAGATCAGAGTTACGATGGATGCCGTGGGATGGGATTTTAAATCATACTGAAGATTAATGTTTAAACCAGGGGAGCCCATGCAAGTGATGGTGCCTGAGCAGCAGGAGGTGACAGAAAATTATCGACATGAAGGCCAAATTTTATGTCTAATCACACTTCAGGCTTAAACATAACAGAGTTCCATCTGTAAATTAGCCACCTTATGTTCAACAGATATACGGCAATACAAAAACGATGCTCATTGACTAAAACTCATTCAATAAGTTCATGATGTAGCTCAAGTATTTCATGGAGGCAAATGACTGAAGTTAAAAAACAAAAAAAATACCCAAAGAGTTCTACAATTTTGACGTGGAGGTCTTTTCTCCTCAAAGAGCATATAGAAGTGAGATTTTTTAGCAATCCACTTTGCTCGGCAGAACAAAATAAGGATGGATGCTAGCATCCAACATCCAGACTTCATTTAAAGTTTGTTTGGGAAAGAGGTGAATGGAGGGAAAGAGAAGGGAGGGGAGGGTAATGAAGATTAATGGCATCTTCACCTTATTTGGGGAGAGAATTTTCAATGGAGGGGAAGGGGGGACATTCCCCTCCAAAGTATCACACCCAATTTTGAGTAATGGGGGGGACGGAAGTAGCTATATGATTTCTTGATATTAACTTACTATTTTAACATTCTTCCTTTTTGGAAAATCCAATTTTTAATAAATAAACTTGGTCAACCTTATTTTTCACTTCCTCCTTACATTTAAAATTCATTATCTTTTATGTCCTTTCTATCAAACAAAGTAAATTTATCTCTTCCGTTCCCCTTCTTATTTATCCAAACAGTAGAAGGTAATTTTTTTCCAAGCCCTCCCCTTTCCATCCCTTTCCTTCCCCTCCCCTCCTATCACAATTGTTTTTCCAAACAAACTGTTAATTGAAACAATTTACATTACCTCCAGAGTATCTGTGGGTTCCTTGGTCTTGGCATCAATAAGCTCAATGGTGACTGGTTTCCCATTTTCAGCTGGAGTGATCTATGAATAACACAAAATAAGATGAAAGTGATGCTAGGAATGAATGAAGAAAAGAAATTGTGGCAGTCTCTGAAAGGAACAAACAGCTACACATATATGAAATTATGATAACCTTGGTTGCAAATACTCCGGTATGATAGTCAATTTTGCGTGGATTAATTAGGACCCTTTGTGCCAACTTTCCAATCTCAGGATCAAATCCAGGCATGAGCTGATCGAGGGCTTCAATAAAGGTGACCTGCAAAAAAACCCACTCAATGACATCAACTATCAGCAAAAAGAAGTTCAGACCATCAAAATTTGATGCTGAGATAAATAATCTGAACAATAGCAGTGCCAACTAGTTAAATTGATCAATAAATACGAGTTACTAGTTGGCACTACCCACTTCTTTATACAAAAAACAAAAAATCAAATCAAGTTTAAATACATGAGAATCTAAACTGCAAACTATTCTTGAATTCAAGCTCCACGCACTGAAGCATTAGGCATGACACTGATGCAACCATCCACAGAACAAACATCTCATACATGTATCGTTTAACAAAATTTAAGTACATGAGAATCTAAACTGCAAACTAAATCATCTACCAAGAATCTGCGATGGTGGAACTCTGATGGCTTATCAGCTAGTAATATATAGAATTATTTAGATTGGAAAGCTCGGATCATATAAGCACTGAAGAAGTTGGGAAGGTTCTTCCCATGCAAAGCTGGGTTCCAATCAGTAGCAAAGTCAAGTGTATAATAAAATCTTGAAATGAGAAAGGGAAAAGGTAAGCAGCAATTATTAAACAACAATGAAAGGAGGGAGGGGGGAAAAAGAAAAAAACTTAGTGTTTGCTTATCATGCAGATTTTTCCCAGGAGAATGCTGGTCAACAGCATTTTCTAAACGGATCTCAGAAAAAACAAGTAGAAGAAAAACAGCAATACCTCACTTCCAAGCGCAGTATACACGTCACTGAATTCCAGACCAATATAACCACTTCCTACAATTGCGATCCAATCAGGAACAGACTCAAGTTTGAGTGCATGGTCACTTGTAATTACAGTCTTCCCTGAAGGTCATTACACAGAAAATAGAATATTCCTTGTCATATTATCAGCATAGATGGCACTTTATCCACAAAATGCATGCTAGGCTCCTATATTCTCGAGGAAGATGAGGCTAACAAACATGCTTTCTGCAAATCACAATACCTGCCAGGCTGTACATAAATAATTCTTACCAAGCTAATTGCTCTTCTACTACATAAGTTTGCCAAACATTTTGCGTCTTCTTCCTTTAATCGATGTGAAAAAGAGTATTGAACAAGAGGATCGGCATCATCTTTCAAGAGGTTTCGCATCTTATATGATAAGACAAACCCCTGATATTTAAACTGCTTTGGATCAAACTTTTAACAAGAATGTTTGATCATTGTGTGATAATGAAAAAAGAGAGAATATTTACCATCAACTTCGATGCCTTTGGGCACAAAAGGGACAGAACCAGTAGCAACGATTATATCTTTAGCAGTCACTGTGTTGCCTGGAGAATCATCAAGTTTCCCATATCGCACTGTTTGTGGGCCCTGAACGAATCGATAATAAAAAGCATTGGAATTAGTAAAAGTCCCAAATGATATCACTATAGAACATGACTAAAAAAAGTTGTACTCTGTAAACTAAGCAAATAAACTTTGTTTATGGTGCTAGGACTCCTGTATGACAGAATGTTAACTCACCAAAATCGAGCCAAAACCGGTCAATATATCCACACCCAAGGCCTTCATTGAGTTCGTTAAATTATTACGAATTTTCATAGCAAGATTATTTGCATGATCTGCCACTCCTTGTCTATCATATCCAGCAGCTGCAACCTATTCACAGATTCCAGAAATGAACAGCACCATGTCATAACATTGTTTTCCCATGTTGATCCACATAGACACGCAAAAAAATGAAAATGAAAAACTCTATTACCTGCAAACCCAAAGCTTTCATGTGATGCTCGCTCTGTAATTCTCGCATCCGCCCACTTACAGCTAAAAGTGCTTTTGAAGGAACACATCCTCTGTTCACACATGTCCCCCCTACCACATCCCCTTCAATGATAGCAGTTTTCAAACCCTGTAATTATTGAGTTGTCAAAATCCACACCCTTCTACACAATTCAAATAGCAACTAGTAGCATATAAATAACAATAAAGCAAAACTATAAAGAATTAATATGTGTGTGTGTGTCGTAGTATTAAGCATGATCAATCCAAGCTTGTACAATTATCAAAGGCATGGTTAATTTAAGCTTGTAAACTTAACCAACACTAATTCAACAAAACTGAAAGCTCAAAATCACTACAGTTCAAATAAAATTAAAAAAAAAAAGGTGAGAATCGCGAACATTCAAATAAAATCACAAGGTAAAAAATAAGAAGTTGCACTGAAGCATGGATAATCTAGCTTCTATACATAACTAGACCCTAAAAATAAATACAAAGCTGGAAATAAATGTGATTAAAAAAAAAACTATACAGCTAAAATCAATTAATCTAAGCTTTATCTAAATTAAATAATTAACCTGAGCTTCTATACTTAATTTAAGTAGAAACAAAAAAAAACAGTTTAAAAGTTCACTACCTTCTCAACAGCGTGAAGTGCGGCACCATGGCCCCCAACACCAGCACCAATGATGATCAAATCATAATCAAAAGATTTTGGTGCGCTTCCATTGCCAGATAAAGAAGCTGAGGTTGCATTGTTAATTTTCTTAGAGAGAGTTTTATTTTGGAGAGATTGGGGGCGAGAGAGAGAGGAGGAACCTAAAAAGGCTTCTCTTCTAAGACCGCAGAAACGGAGATTTATAAGCTTAGAAGGAGGAAAACGGAGAGCGTGATTAAGTGTGTAGTTTGATTTGGGAATGGTTGAGGCTGTCGCGGATTGAGAGAGCGAAAGAGTGAGCGAGGATTGCATTTTGAAATGTGAGAGTTTTTCGAGAGAGAGGGGAGATCTGAGGGAGAGGGGAAATGGTGAGATAATATGGTAGGATGATTTTATTTTTTTGTTCAGAGTTTTTCGAGGGAGAAGGAGAGGGCTTAGAGAATCCCGTTGAAAGGGGCGGAGAGATCAAAGTGCGGCTGATGAGCTACTTTTGCTGTCTTCCTTTATTTTTGTTGTCGTACCTGTACGCATGTAGCATGGCGCGTACCATTTTGCATTTGTTGAACTGATTTCTTTCTGTATTCACAAACTATGGAGTAGGTCCTTAAACTGTTTGTTTCTATACATATAGATCCTTGTTCTTTTTTCTGTACCAGTGCTAGGGAGACACTGTCACACTGGCATGTTTTTTTATAGATCGAGGGTAAGATTGGACTGATCCAGGAAAAGAGACACAGTAAGAACTTACCCAATAGATGGAGGGTCTGTAGTTTACCCTTTCCTTACGGCCCTTGATTTGATCTTGATTAAAACACTGGCACAGGTCTTTGGAATTTTATATATCAGTGATAATATGACCCGAAGAAAATACAATCCTAACAAATACCTACTCCCCTTTTAAAGAATGACCTGGAAAGCGTTTTATATTATTAAAAATAAAATGGCAAGAGAGCTGCATCAAATAACCTGCCGAGTGCCGAGTTCCATGTGCTGCATGGAATGAAAATGTGTTGGGCTCGGTGATTATTTTGATATAAAGGCGCGTTTTTAATCTGCTAATATATGGACGTGATTTTCACTTTTTATTTTTCAACTTGGAGGGATGGGGACCGTGGGGGTGGTTCCTCGTATTCGTAATTTTCTTTTAAATTATAGCATATGTTTGTTTTTATATTTAAAAATTACATTTAAAATATTTTAAAAAATAAAATTTTTATATTTTATATATTATTTTAATGTTTTATGTCAAAAATATTTTTTAAAAAATATATATATTATTTTAATATACTTTTAATAAAAAATATATTTTTAAAAATAATAGAACCATTCCAGTAAAATCAATATCATGAACGGACATGATATTTGAAAACATTAAAAATTGGTAGAGATTAAAGATCTTCGATTTTCAGAGACGGTAGATTTCCTCTCTGCTTGTTGCGTTGATGGGCGTATTAGAGTGTGTTTGGTTAAGTGATAACTGCTATATTTTTTCCAAGCTCAATAAAACTAGTGTTTGGTTATTAATAAGCAGCTGTAATTTTGCTTATGGGATTCACGAAAAATAAGGTTTAACCGCAGGTTTTGATGAAGCAATTTTTTTATGCTTTTTGCCGCGTTTTTGTTCCGTACTGATAATTAAAAAAACAGCTATATGGGTGCCACAGTTGAGTTTCCTCCAGCCTTTTGCGAATATTGAATGCTTGGTGTCATCATCATCAACGTACAGAGAAAAGAAATTTATCGTCATGTTAAAAATCAATATTACTCAGCCATAACCATAAAAATCACAGGAAATAAAACCTGAATCTGTGTGAGGTATGATTAATAGAAGAGAAGAGATAAAGAGAGGCATATAATATCTTGGTGGAGGGGAGGGGAGGGGTGTTAACACAGGGGCAAAATGCTTGGCTTTTTTATTTACTGTTTTGGCTGAATCGAGTCCGGTTTAAAAGTAAATGCATTGAATCGGGTTTGATCGAATTAAAAAAAAATAATTTTTTTAATGGTGTTTTATGCGAAAAATTAGAATGAGATCGTTTAATGACATAACATTTGCAGAATTTGATTGAACAATAAAAAATATTTGATATCAATATTATTTATTTTATAATATAGTAACAGTAGTTAATTTTATAATATTTAAATTTAAAACCATCAATATTAATATATATTTTTTAAAATTATTTTATAATCTCAATTTCAAAAGTATTTTTAACCAAACACATTAAATTATTTTTTTTTCAATCTCAATTTTAACTACAATTCTAATCAAACATCTATTTTTTCAAACCAATCTTAATTAAAAATATTTTTTATAAAATAATTATTTTTAAATTATAATCATAACAGCTACCATAATGCTAAATATATTTTTATAAGTTTGATGTAGACCGCGTTCAAAAGCGCTTCTCCATCACTCTGATGACCCAACCGTCACTGATATCACATGTCTGCTCAAGTATTTGTTTCGGGGCTAACTCTATTCACGTGTTTACCTGTTCTGCAATGATTGGTTCAAACTGTCACCGTCCTGTCACCTAAAAGTCCTTGTGTGGAAACCAGAAACTCATCCAAGGAGTAAATTACACGTGCTGCAATTTGCCAGCGAGAGAAAGCTTTGTAGGTGACATTTCATCACGGTAAGAAAAGGGATCCACCCCTCAGACCTTCCTTGCGTGGTTGGATCGCGAGAAAGAAAAGAAAAGGGCTGGGCATCAGTTTCGTACTTGTACCAATACCGTTTTCTCCATGCCAGTCTAGGACAAAATTTTTAACTGATGCCATCGATGTTACGCTTGAGGTCATAATTTTTTTTTTCATATTAATAAAATATTTAGATATTATTACCGTTTTTTCTTTGTAAAAAAAACTGCTTGTAAGTTAATTTGATATGGTTCAGTTAAGGATAGTTTGAATGATCAATATCAATATAGTTTTATTAAAAAAATTGATGATGATATTTTAAAAAAAATATTAACACAGTAACATATTTAATTAATATAAATTTAACATATCAAATATGGTATTGAGTCATGAATTAAAATAACCTAATATAAATTAAATTAAAATAAACTAAAAAAATATTTTTTAATTAATTAAATGGTAAATGGTAAAAAAATCAATTGAAAAAACAACTAGAGTTAAAATTATAATTCCGGTGCTATAAATTCTATAATATAAATTAATATAATTGGACGTGTAATTGGAACTGGTTTTATTTTTTTTTATCCTGAATTTAATTAAGAAAGTGATAATATATTAGGTTTAGTTGCTTTAATGTAATGCAATGATAATGATGATTCTCTAATTTACTGTCAAATAAAAAAAAAATTGTGATGTATGGATTAGAATGCAAAATTGCGTATATAAACCCTGTCAATTTTTTTGATCATGAAAGAGATAGATTAGCGAAAGATAAAAAACTAGTATTGAAATCATAAAAACTAAGAATATAATAAGAATCGGGATAACTAACCTCGACAATTCAGTTATAATTTATTAATTTGAATAAAAAAGATGACATCGAATTATAAACAACTCTATAAAAATTAATAATAAAAAAATATATAATTATAAATTTAATAACTCATGAAATTAATCAAGATATATATAAGATAATCCAAATATTTATATTAATTAAAAATAAAATAAAAGGATATAAGATGTAACAATGTAAAACATGATAGTATGTCACGAGTAATAACATTGTTATATATAAAACTAGTCAATAATAAAAATAAAACACTAAATAAATTAAAATACTTTTTAAAAAAATATATCTAAACTAGTGTTGAAAGGTATTTTTGGTTCTGTTTTACAATGAATTTTTTTGTTGTTATCAAATTAACTTAAATGCTATTTTTATTTTTTATTGTCTATAAAAATAAGATAAAATAGATAGTTATAACTTATAAGCGCATGCTACATACGCCCTTGCGTATTATATGTTTTTGTATCATTTAAGTGATGCATGCGACGCTTATTGACGATCAAAATCTTTTATTCATCACATCACTATCCCGTAAAATTTACAAAAAATAAGAGCAATAATAAACCTACATATCTTCAACGTATGTGAACTTGCACAGCAGAGAATAAAAAGAGAGGAGAGAGAAAAATCGAAGGTTGACTTTTACAATTTCATGGCAGTCAGGGTTCGCGACTGATCCCCGAAGCTCTAAATTTTCGATACTGCATACTATCCCTCTCCGTAATAAACCCAAATCTCACGTGTTTATAGTTAATTGTGACCAGCCTGCTGCTGCTGCTATGGGCGCACAAGAGAAATCGCAAGCGAACTCCAACTCGATGCAGGTCAGTCCGTTTCCGTGCAACTCTAGTAGAGCTTTACGGTCAAGGTTTTTTTTTTTATTATTCTTTTATTGTTTTTGCACTAGAACTGGAGATTGTTTACCTTATCATTAATATTTCAAACGCGCGAGTTTTCTCCTCTGTTGAGTTTTATTTTTGGGAGTGTGGTTGTTGTTGCTTTTCAAAGTGCTTTTCGTACCGAAAAGCATGTCAATAATATTTTTTTATTTTTTAAAAATCATTTTTAATATCAGCACATCAAAACGATCTAAAAAGTACAAACCGCACTTAATTTTAATAAAAAAAAAATTGAATTTTTGTCAAAAACAGTTTCAAACTTAATGTCAAACAGGCACTAATATGATCTGACTGTGTAAATTGAATCTACTGTTTAATCTTGGCAGTGTAAGTGTGATTATTGCATGGTAGAATTACGTTTTATCGTATTGTTAGTTAGTTAGTTAGTATTGGTATTTGTAGCTGGCAGGTCGTATTGTTAGTTCATGATGAAGTAAGTTTTGGATTTGGGGTTATAGTGGGCTATCGAGACGGGCATGTTTTAGTTGAAGGGGCTAACATTTTCATGGACCAGGTGCACAGATGTTATTTAATTCGGTGTTGCAAATTTATGTCATTGAAGTATTTCATACAGCTGCTGGAGGATTTATTTCTGTAAATTTCAGGCTTACAATGTCGGCTTTACTAGTTGTGTAACTTGTATAAATGATCCATTACGCCTTTTGTTTTCTCTTGGTGCCTTTTTTCTTGATCAAGTGAAGACTTCTTAACAACAAACCATTTTCGTTTGCTTCTTAACTTTGAGATAAGGTGCTGCTTGCGAAATTTTTCAGGTTTTTACTGCAGTTTTAGTGATTATGGCATGTCCTTTATAAATGACTCATTAAGGTTGGTTTTGGAAATGCAGCGGGTGAAGGTCTACCGTTTGAATGACGATGGAAAATGGGACGACCAGGGGACTGGGCATGTTACTGTTGACTATTTGGAGGTCTGTTCAAGTCCCTGACTCGATTATGCGTTTGAGAGTAACACCAAAATATTTATATGCAATTAATCTGGGTAACTGAAAATTGATTTTGTTATAAACATAATTCGCTAACCATATCGTGGGCTCTATTGAATGCAATTGCTATCATGCAGAGATCAGTAGATCTAGGCTTGTATGTTATTGATGAAGAAGACAACGAGACATTGCTTTTGCATCGTATAACCCCAGATGACATTTACAGAAAACAAGAAGGTATGTGAGTGTTCCCTGAAAGGGATTTATAACAAGTGTGTTTCTACTAATTATTAGCTAATACTAGCACTATGTTGTCTGGTACATGAAGCTCCATTGAATCATTCAGTTCTGAGCACATGATTTCTGCACCTACCTTTTCAGATACAATAATTTCATGGAGAGATCCAGAATTTTCTACAGAATTAGCACTAAGCTTCCAAGAAACTTATGGGTGTTCTTTCATTTGGTATTGATTTATGTTTATATCTGATGTTGTTGCTCTTAATTTTCTCTTTGCTCTACAGTAATGTGATTGTATTAAACCATGTTTATTTCATTTAGGGATCTTATCTGTAATGCGCAAAGAAATCTACAGTTCAGTACTCTAAACAGTAAGTATTCCATTCAATTTAAATAACGCACTGCCAATGTAAATAACGACGCATATTGTAATTTTGTGTTTTTAGTGATTGTATCTAGAACATGCAGCATACATGGATCGCAGTTCTCAAAATCAGTTCTAAAAAATTGCCTTATCCCTAAAGGACCAAATTTGGATCTTCCCTAATTGTGAAAGGAATTAGGAGCACCTTCTCTGATCTTTCCACAGACATGAACTTCTTACAATTTGTAGAGATCATCTTGATTTGCTCTGGTTCAGTGTCATGTTATTATTATTTTTATTTTGCTTGGAGCACCTGTGGTCTCATCTCTTTTCTAAAATTTGCAGGTGAGACATTTCACAACATGAACAGCGAGTTGAGAGAATTGCCTGCTGTTGAACTTTCCACACTTCCTTTGATCGTTAAGGTTTTACTTTGCTTTTATTTTTATTTCATTTGATTCAGTTGTATTTTTCAGTCAGTTCTCGCAACGCAAATAATTATAGTCTTGTAATTTTTTCTGGTTATTCTGATAAGCTGCTTTAACAGAAGTCCCATTTCTCTTGCTCTACATCATAGTTAAACTGTTTTGCAACTTTGATTTGATTTTTGTGCTATTGTTTTGATTTTAGTGTTTTTACTTCCTTGCTCTGAAATCCAGGATTTGTGTAGATTCCAGGCTGGTATGTTATTGATATGGAAAACAAAAGATTAACTAGCTGGCCAGAAACACTTTGAGCTCTTTATTGACTTTATGGTCATGGATGATCTTTTAATTGAGCTGAATAAATTTGCTTTGCAGACTGTGTCTGAGAGTGGTACTGCAGATCAGATGAGACTGACAGAGCCTATACTGAATGATGTAAGCTTTGCATAAATATTTTCCATCATTTTGACCTGGTTACTGTGTGCTTTGATGATGAACTGTTGATCAATTTTAAATTTGGTTCAAGACTGTTCATCTTTAGCTACACGTTTTCTCAGATCCTATCGCCTGCATATCATACAACTCCACTCTTTTCTTAGAGCATTCTTTCAATGAATTTGTTTTACTAGTTGATATGATCAATATTCAATTTGCAAGATCTTCACACTTCAGCTCCACAGCTTAAACTAATAGCTGAAAGTTAGGCTTATGGCTCTATATAATTCATTTTTAATATTTGAAATTTTTACTGTGGGATATTTCTTCTTTCTCAAGTCTAAATTTTTGTGTATTGAACTGAAACAGAAGGACAATGTGGTTTAATGTCAATGGAGGTAGTTTCTGAAGCTGCTTTGTGAATATTCTGGAGATAGGAGTTGAAACATGCTTACCAGGAGTGGTTGAATTTGCATCTTGTAATCATACAACATATCATTTCGTCTTGTCTAAATCTGTCTGGCTTGATGCTGATAGGGAGTAAAATTGGATTCTTGTACTGGAGGGTGCATCTGACTTTATGGTGAAGTTAACATGATTAATTGTTCATTCTCTGTTAATTTTATTTTCTGCGCAGCAAGATTTTTTCCACTAATTTGATTTTTTTTTCTTTATTTTAAATTAATATTGTGTGGTGTTTTAAAATTATTTTAACATTTAAATATTAATAATAATTTTTATTTTATAAAAATTATTATTTTAATGTATTTTTAAATAAAAATTAATTTTAAAAATAACCTCACTACTTTCCCAAACAAACTAGTAACCGTTGCGATGTTATTTAAGTTGCAACATTCAACAAAATAACAGTTTTTATATTGTAAAAGCTTTTTTATTTTCGGCTTTAATTTTTTTATTATTTGTAATAGTTATAAAAAAAAATATTATTTATCTCAATCTTGCAAAAATAAGAAGAAGAAAAAAGGTAAAATGGTGTGGTTGTTGAGGAAGTATTTTGATTAACCATGCGATGTAAAAATAATGTTTGTTTTTTAAATTATTGTTTTTATAAATATATTAAAATAATATTTTATTTTTTAATATTAACTAATCAAAATAATGAAAAGATACTAAAAATTAATTAAAAATTAAAAAATTCAAATTTTAATTAAAAAAATTGAAACTTTTTTTTCATACGTTACTCGTGGGTGACACGAGATAGGTGGTGTGGGTGATGTTTGTGTACTGGAAGTAGCATAAATTATTTTTGTTTTCAGCTACCTCGATTGACCTTTTTCAGCATCGTGGAGGCTTCAGTCATCGTCAACGGATCTTCTCTGTTAAAGACGAGCCGAACCACGCCAGTATTAATGATTTGTATGCGATAACATAGCCACCTTGAGTTTTCTCTTTCTTACCTCTCTGATGTCATCTCTCATCTTTCAACGTCCTGATAATGAATTGTAAGAGAAACAAACTGCAATGCCGAGTTGTAAATGTTAAAAAGTATAGAGACCTGAATCCTGGTTGCAAGGGAATATTTAATAAATAGCAAAATGCGTCCATAACGGTACATGTTTGTGTGAATACTTGAATATAAACAGTAAAGCATCATTATATTCGACTCGGGTTTTGTTAAATAGATTAATTTTTTTATAAAAAAAATAAATATATAAGCTATTTAAGATGTGTTTTTTTTAATATATATAATTATAAATAAAAAAGCTTGTACGTGCATTTAATTACATGCATCGGAGAACTATGTGGGATAATAAATACAAAAAGCTTTGTTTATTCAATTTGTTTTACTGCAAATTGAGTATTTTTTTCTAATACAAAAAAATTAATATGTATGTGCTATTAAAATTATTTTTTATATAGGGTAAAAAATTTCAACATCAATCAAAAAGTTGATATTTATATATAATAAACTAGTAAATATCATATTTGTTTATAAAAACACGCAAGATCTCGAGCTAATTTTTAACACAGTAAAAAAATAGAATAATGCTGCAATTATTATAGCGAAACACTTTTTTTTTGTCTTTGTATAATATTTTTTTTAAAAAAAGTGCAAGTGAAAAAATAAAAAAATAAATTACAAAAGAATAAATATAAAAAGAGAAAAAATTGTATAGATAAGTCAAGTATAAAGTAGAGAAAAAAAAATACCTGACTCGCTAAAAAAAGAGAAAGAATTGTATAAATAGGCCAGGTATGGAGTATAGAGTAGAGAAAAAAAAGAATAAGTATAAAAGAAAATTAATATTTTTCTAACAAAAAAAATCTAAAATAAAATATTAAAAAAATGGTGGTAGATAGACGAGGTGTAAAATTATAAAAAAGCCAAGTATAAAAAAAAATAAAAAAAACTTGTTTTCTAAACAAAAAAAACAATTTTACCATCGCTACAGTAAACAAAATTTATAATCATGTCATTTCTACAGGAAACCTCAATTTTCTTCTAGTACATTTATTAGTTGCCTAACTTGTGCTTTGCCGCAAGTCAAAAATTTGTTTTATGCAAGAAAAAGTAAACATGCAAGCTTTTTAAACATATCTTTCTTCTAATCTAACTGTAGATCAAAATGTTCATACTTGCATTTAATTAAGCGCATTGAGAACTATATTGTGTTAATAAATATAAAAAATTAAGTGTTAGTGTATTTATTCGGTTTGCCTCGTTGCAAGTCATGTAGTTTTTTTTTCAAATGCCAGAAAATTAATATGTAGACATTGTTAATATATTTTTTGATATCAAGTAAAAAATATAATCATGAATTAAAAAGTTGATATTTACATATAACAAGACATGGTAAAAATCATATGCATTAATAAAAACCTGTAAGATATTAAGCTGGTTTTTAATGTAGTAGGAGAGTAAAACACAATTGCTATATATAAACACAATTTTCTTAGTTTTTGTACAGTAATTAAAAAAAAACAAAAGGTATAAAAGAAACAAACTACAAAATAATAAAAATAAAATCATAAAGAATAATATAAACATGCTAAGTGTAGCATAATAAATGTTTAAAGAGTAAAAAATAAAAAATAATATTTGAAAAAAAAGTGTAAAGAAAAAAAAAGAAAAACTAAAAAAAAATATTACAAAAATAAAGACAAGAAAAAAATTATGATGAATAAACCAAGTGTAAAATGATAAAAAAAATACAAAGATAAAAAATAAAATAAAAAGCTCATTTAAATTTTTTTTTATAATTCTGTCACCGTCATATTAAAAAATACAAGCAAAATTTACAATTGTTTCATTTATACAGGAAAACACACTTGTAGCACACGTCTAACCAGTTTTCATGCCTGCACGGGCTCGTTGGGCCATTCCCAAAACCCATGTATATTTTACTTCATCCTGTGGCAATAAAAACAAATACTCGTAATAGTCTGAATTGTTTAGATTCCCAGGCAAAAACTGCATCATTTCTTCCGTCAAGATTTTTTTTCTGTCCATGCATTTTTTTTATATTGATGAAATCATGAATTTTTTATTTGAATAAAAACTTATACGCAATTAAAATAATCAAATGAGTTTAAATGATTTAAATTTTTTTAAAAAATCATGCATTTCTTTCATCGTATGGCCTTTGTTGTTTCCTGATTCATTTTTTTTTACCCCAGCAAAAAAAAAAAAAGTCTTTTAACAATAAACATGATTTTTCAAATAAAAACTTACCATGATTTTAAAGCATTTTTTAACAAATAAACAAAAAATCATGGTTCAATAATTTTATGTGACTATATTAAAAATAAAAGAATAATTTACTCTATGAAACAATACAAAAAATTGTTAAAAAATCAATAATATATATATATATATGTTTAAATATATATTATTCTCGTCAAGTATTTATGTGAAAAGTTTTTGTAAAAAATGTTAGTGTAGTTTCATGCATAATGAACGAACCATGAAAATCTCTAATATTCAAGAAAAAACGACAAAAATGAATGATGGTTTAACTGTTTAGGTATCACTGTTTCTATTTTTTTAGGAATAATTTTATACTAGAATGTTTTTTTTTTTAAAGGGACAAGAGCCTCAGCACCGGGCACGTTTCGGCCTTTCAAGCCAAGCCCACGCACATTGCCCGTGCTAGACTCTCCAGTCTACCAGGCAGAGCGGCAGTGGCTCTGTGCTCTCAAGAGGACCAAAAGGATCCCCTTCTCTCTAAACCGTGACCGTTCAACACAACAGTCTATCGTGTCATCCAACGTGGCACTTCTCCGTCACTCTGATGACCCACCCGTCACTGATATCACATGTCTGCTCAAGTATTTGTTTCGGGGCTAACTCTATTCACGTGTTTACCTGTTCTGCAATGATAGGTTCAAACTGTCACCGTCCTGTCACCTAAAAGTCCTTGTGTGGAAACCAGAAACTCACCCAAGGAGTAAATTACACGTGCTGCAATTTGCCAGCGACAGGAAGCTTTGTAGGTGACATTTCATCACGGTAAGAAAAGGGATCCACCTCTCAGACCTTCCTTGCGTGGTTGGATCGCGAGAAAGAAAAGAAAAGGGCTGAGCATCAGTTTCGTACTTGTACCGATACCGTTTTCTCAATGCCAGTCTTGGACAAAATTTTAAACTAATGCCATTAATGTTACGCTTGAGGCCATAATATATATTTTTTAATATAAATAAAATATTTAGATATTATTGCCATTTTTCTCAGTATAAAAAACTTCTTCTAAGTTAATTTGATATTATTTGATTGACTTAATAAATTTAAGAATAATTTAAAAAATCAATAACAGCATAGTTTTATTAAAAAAATTGATAATAATATTTAAAAAAACACATTGAAGCAATAACATATTTAATTAATATAAGTTTAACATGTCAAATATGTTATTGAGACATGAATTAGAATAATCTAATACAAATTAAATCAGAATAAATTAAAAAATTATTTTATAATTAATTAAATGGTAAGTGGTAAAAAACAATCGAGAAAATGACTACAATTCCAGTACTATCAATTCTATAATATAAATTAACATTGTTGGATGTGTAATTCAACCTGGTTTTTTTTTTGTTTTTTTTAATCATTAATCATCAATTTAATTAAGAAGATGATAATATATTAAGTTTAATTACATTAAGTAATGATATTGTGATCCTCTAGTTTACTGTCGAATAAAAGAAAATATTGTGAAATATCTATTAGAATGTAAAATTGCATATATAAACCCTGCCAATTTTTTTTTATCATGAAAGAGATAAATTAGCAAAAGATAAAAAACTAGTATTGCAATCATAAAAATTAAGAATATGATAAGAACCATGATAACTAATCATTTAACTATAATTTATTTGAATAAAAAAAAATGACATCGAAGCATGAACAACTTTCGAATGATCAATAATAAAAAATAATATAGTTATTAATTTTATAATTTATATAATTAATTAAAATATATATAAACCGTTTTAAATATTCATATCAATAATAATAATAATAATAAAAAATAGATACAAAATGTAACAAGCTAAAACATAAAAAAAAATAGATACAAAATTTAATTAACCTATTGTTTTTGCTTTTTTTTTTATTCAATTAAAGTAAAGTAAATTTATTTCTTTCAATCAAGACCATGACTTAAATCACACCTGTCTCTTTTTTATATTCGTGTCTATAACTCCTGATCATCATTTTTTATGAAGGAAAAAAACCGGTTCCCCAGCTTAACACGGGTCCGCGACTAGTTGATAAAAGATTAAAATCACGGGCAGGAAAAATAAATTTATTTTTGCTTGATAATTATATAACTGGATACATCAGCAACAACCTCAATTTGACAAAACACAGGTAATCAGATGATCGAATGTTGAAACTTGAGGGATCACTTATGATTTTTCGAGTATTTTTGGCAGTGTGGTAACAGTTGCTTTTCAAATAGCTTTTCGTGCTAAAATATATATTAATGATATTTTTTTATTTTTTAAAAATTATTTTTAATATCATCACATCAAAATGATTCAAAAAGTATAATTTTTTTTAATTTTAACAATTTTTTTTTTTTTTAAATTTTAATGAAATCAGAGCTAAACAGGCTTAAGGTTGGAACGAAGAGCCAAACAGCATCCGAAAAAATGCGCGCAGACAAATTAAAGGTCCATGGCTATTCCGTAAAATTTACATAAAATAAGGGCAACAATAAACCTACATATTTTCCATGTATGTGAACTCTTGCACAGAAGCGAATAAAAAGAGAGGAGAGAGAAAAACCGAAGGTTGATTTTTGCTATTTCATGGCAGTTAGGGTTCGCTATTGATCCCCGAAGCTCTAAATTTTCGATACTGCATACTGTCCCTCTCCGTAATAAACCCAAATCTCACGTGTTTATAGTTAATTGTGATCAGCCTGGTTGAATTTATCTGGAAATTCTTGAATTTGAATCTTAAAGAAAGGAGTTCGCTGCTGCTGCTGCTGCTATGGGCGCACAAGAGAAATCGCAAGCGAACTCCAACGCGATGCAGGTCAGTCCGTTTCCGTGCAACTCTAGTAGAGCTTTACGGTTAAGGTTTTTTTTTATTATTGTTTTTGCCCTAGAACTGGAGATTGTTTAACTTATCATTAATATTTCAAACGCGAGAGTGTTCTCCTCTGTTGAGTTTTATTTAATATGACCTGACAGTGTTAATTGAATCTACTGTTTAATATTGGCAGTGTAAGTGTGATTATTGCAGAGTAGAATTATGTTTTATCGTATTGTTAGTTAGTTAGTTAGTATTGGTATTTGTAGCTGGCAGGACGTATTGTTAGTTCATGATGCAGTCAGTTTTGGATTTGGGGTTTTAGTGGGCTATCAAGACGGGCATGTTTTAGTTGAAGGGGCTAACATTTTCAAGGACCAGGTGCACAGATGTTTTTTAATTCGGTGTTGCAAATTTATGTCATTGAAGTATTTGATACAGCTGCTGGAGGATGCGGGTTAGATACCCCCCATGTTTGCATAGAAAGACGCTAAAAAAATTGAGGTCTCAATGCAGATATTTGTTATACAGAGTTGGCTGATTGAAGAGTAAGATTGAATTAGCTAGAAAATTGACACCATAAAAAATGTTAAAACTTTTTGGAGTTTGTGAACGGGGAGCCATTTCTATCCACAGGCATGTTGGAGTTCATTGTGACTTATCATGCTCACTTTGAATCTTGATCTAGTCATGGCATGGTGTTGAGGGGGCTTCTCACGTTTTGCTCTAGCTAGATGTGTATTGGTGAATGAGGATTCTGGAGCATCAAGAGTGACTTTTTCAGTGACAATTTGTCGATTCTCTTCAAGCAAGTTTTTCTGATAGATGACATTACAGTGAAGTAGGATTGGCTATGCACAATTATTGTTGTCCTTTTGGTGTTCCTTATTCACTCTCTTTCCTTTCTTATTCGTCTGTTTCTGCAATTAATGTAGTTATTTATTGTACTAAATGACTGCATCCAGGCTGAATATGCATGCTGCAAATCAGCATAATCACAGACGTCTGATGTTATCTAGATTTAACTATCCAGACTTTGGACTTTGGCTCACTTGATTATTGATCTAAAATGCTGCATTGGACTGGTGACCTACGTACCTAACATGGACAGAAGTTGTTCTTTATATCTAAATCCTGTCTTTGATGTGCTCAACCTTCATTAGTCTCTAGTCCTCTGGCAATTCCAGCAATGTTTTCAATCCATGGTTGTCTTCTCTGTTCTATGGTCTGCCTCAACAAACTGGAAATTTCATTGAGCACTAATTTCTATTGTTTATTTCTAGTTGGGGATCTATTTCTGTAAATTTCAGGCTTACAATGTCGGCTTTACTAGTTGTGTAACTTATATAAATGATCCATTACGCCTTTTGTTTTCTCTTGGTGCCTTTTTTCTTGATCAAGTGAAGACTTCTTAACAACAAACCATTTTCGTTTGCTTCTTAACTTTGAGATAAGGTGCTGCTTGCGAAATTTTTCAGGTTCTTACTGCAGTTTTAGTGATTATGGCATGTCCTTTATAAATGACTCATTAAGGTTGGTTTTGGAAATGCAGCGGGTGAAGGTTTACCGTTTGAATGACGATGGAAAATGGGATGACCAGGGGACTGGGCATGTTACTGTTGACTATGTGGAGGTCTGTTCAAGTCCCTGACTCGATTATGCGTTTGAGAGTAACACCAAAATATTTATATGCAATTAATCTGGGTAACTGAAAATTGATTTTGTTATAAACATAATTAGCTAACCATATCGTGGGCTCTATTGAATGCAATTGCTATCATGCAGAGATCAGAAGATCTAGGCTTGTATGTTATTGATGAAGAAGACAACGAGACATTGCTTTTGCATCGTATAACCCCAGATGACATTTACAGAAAACAAGAAGGTATGTGAGTTTTCCAGAAAGGGATTTATAACAAGTGTGTTTCTACTAATTATTAGCTAATACTAGCGCAATGTTGTCTGGTATATGAAGCTCCATTGAATCATTCAGTTCTGAGCAAATGATTTCTGCACCTACCTTTTCAGATACAATAATTTCATGGAGAGATCCAGAATTTTCTACAGAATTAGCACTAAGCTTCCAAGAAACGTCAGGGTGTTCTTTCATTTGGTATTGATTTATGTTTATATCTGATGTTGTTGCACTTAATTTTCTCTTTGCTCTACAGTAATGTGATTGTATTAAACCATGTTTATTTCATTTAGGGATCAGATCTGTAATGTGCAAAGAAATCTACAGTTCAGTACTCTAAACAGTAAGTATTCCATTCAATTTAAATAACGCACTGCCTATGTAAATAACGACGCATATTGTAATTTTGTGTTTTTAGTGATTGTATCTAGAACATGCAGCATACATGGATCGCAGTTCTCAAAATCAGTTCTAAAAAATTCCCTTCTCCCAAAAGGACCAAATTTGGATCTTCCCTAATTGTGAAAGGACATATTATATTATCTGGTGCAACCCAATTCACTGGCTGTTCCATACATTTCTAAAGTGTCCTGATATGTTGTTGTTGATGATGCTGATGTTACTTTCCTTTTCCGTGTTTTCCTGTGAACCTTGTGTTTAGAGTAGCAACCAAATCATTCGCTATCTGTACTCCTCTAAGTGGTCCAGATTTGCCATCCTTGTTCGTGTTGATTGCGTGCCTTGTGTTTAATATAATAAATTGGAGTCATGGTTCATCTATCTGGATGCCTGAGCATTACAAGCAGAAGTGAATCAGCTACAAAAGTTATTTTATTCTGGAGTGAAAATCATATTTTCTCAATACCGAGGATTGAGAAACTTTAATGTTTTTATCTGTCATATTACAAGGCAATAATGTGCAAGCTGACCTCATTGCACCTCCACATGTTAGATGTATTCCTGTATATTATTAATATTTTTGTCCACATTTGTTTTCTAAATGAAGGAGAATTTTGAATGAGCTTGAGGACATACAACAAGAGTTTTAGTTGGTATCGAATGGTTTTCTTGTTCTCCACAAATATATTGAAGGATCTCAATAATATTGTTTCAAGTATACCAATTATTGGGAGCACCTTCTCCGATCTTTCCACAGACATAAACTTCTTACTATTTGTAGAGATCATCTTGATATGCTCTGGTTCAGTGTCATGTTATTATTATTTTTATTTTGCTTGGAGCACCTGTGGTCTCATCTCTTTTCTAAAATTTGCAGGCGAGACATTTCACAACATGAACAGCGAGTTGAGAGAATTGCCTGCTGTTGAACTTTCCACACTTCCTTTGATCCTTAAGGTTTTACTTTGCTTTTTTTCTTATTTCATTTGATTCAGTTGTATTTTTCAGTCAGTTCTCGCAAGGCAAATACTTATAGTCTTTTAATTTTTTTGTGGTTATTCTGATAAGCTGCTTTAAAAGAAGTCCCATTTCTCTTGCTCTACATCATAGTTAAACTGTTTTGCAACTTTGATTTGATTTTTGTGCTATTGTTTTGATTTTAGTGTTTTTACTTCCTTGATCTGAAATCCAGGATTTGTGTAGATTCCAGGCTGGTATGTTATTGATATGGAAAATAAAAGATTAACAAGTTGGCCAGAAACACTTTGAGCTGTTTATTGACTTTATGGTCATGGATGATCTTTTAATTGAGCTGAATGAATTTGCTTTGCAGACTGTTTCTGAGAGTGGTATTGCAGATCAGATGAGACTGACAGAGCTTATACTGAATGATGTAAGCTTTGCATAAATATTTTCCATCATTTTGACCTAGTTACTGTGTGCTTTGATTATGAACTGTTGATCAATTTTAAATTTGGTTCAAGACTGTTCATCTTTAGCTACATGCTTTCTCAGATCCTATCACCTGCATATCATACAACTCCACTCTTTTCTTGGAGCATTCTTTCAATGAATTTGTTTTACTAGTTGATATGATCAATATTCAATTTGCAAGATCTTCACGCTTCAGCTCCACAGCTTAAATGAAATAGAAATGGTTGACCTACAACATTCAACTAATAGCTGAAAGTTAGGGTTATGGTATAATTCATTTTTATTATTTGAAATTTTTACTGCGGGATATTTCTTCTTTCTCAAGTCCAATTTTTTTTGTATTGAACTGAAACAGAAGAAAAATGTGGTTTAATGTCATTGGAGGTAGATTCTGAAGCTGCTTTGTGAATATTCTGGAGATAGGAGTTGAAACATGCTAACCAAGAGTGGTTGGATTTGCAACTTGTAATCATACAACATATCATTTTGTCTTGTCTAAATCTGTCTGGCTAGATGCTGATAGGGAGTAAAATTCGATCCTCGTACTGGAGGGTGCATCTGACTTTATGGTGAAGTTAACATGATTGATAGTTCATTCTCTGTTAATTTTATTTTGTGCGCAGCTAGATTTTTTCCAGAAGCTGATGGATGTTTTCAGAATCTGTGAAGACCTGGAAAACATTGATGGTCTTCACATGATATTCAAAATAGTCAGAGGGATCAGTGAGCACTCCTTCACTCCTACCGGTGTTGTATTTCATTAAATGTTGCTTGTTTGCCTGCCTGTTGTTGACTGACATTGAATTGCGTGTTGATACCTGCAGTTTTGTTCAACAGTCCTCAAATCTTTGAGAAAATATTTGGGGATGAATTGATCATGGATGTTATTGGTTCACTTGAGTGTAAGTTCTCTCTCTTTGTTGGCTTGGAGCATTTTGGTTCTAATCCTTTGCACATCTAATTTTGAAATATTGAAGTATTATTGTATCATAGATTATTTTGGCATATTTTAGCTTGTATGGTTTGATTACAAGAGAGTGGTGAGCAGTTTTGGTCACACAGCTACAACAACTGTTTCATAGATCTTAGTTCCTATTTTATGATTGTCATCCTTTTTTTTCATCTGGCATTCAAGCAGTTATTGTTTCAACTCCTTTTTTTTTTTTTTTTCCCTGATTGAGGTTTTTATGGTCGTTTTTTTTTTCCATTTCTTCAAATGAAGAGAACTACTATTTTTTCTTCTAACATCAACAAACATTGGATCTGCCAAGCAAATTGTTGCGCAAGTTGCATAATTCTAGTACTGTAGCAATGCGAATTATGTGGTGGTTCATGTTTAAGTTAGACCTATGCTCAGAATATAAGTTTCAAATTCTTGCTTGGTAAAAGTAAAAGATTCCATCTGTTCGCATTTGTGATTGATTTTGTTTCTAAGCTGCCTGGTGGTGTGTTTATAATCATTATTTTTTCTCATATATAGTTGAGTGATTGATAATTGTTTAATAGTTTCCATTTATAATTCTCTCTCTTAACAAAAAAAATTGCACCTCGTGTTTAAACTTCACATGTATTGGACATAGCATTGTTTGTTGCTGAGCGCCGAAGAAGAATTATAATTGGTTGATACTTTCGTAAAATAGTCCTTCATCATTTGCTTATTCTACAATTTGTTTTCAGATGATCCTGAGATTTCTCGTGTCCAACATCATCGTGGTTTTCTGAAAGAGCACGTTGTTTACAAGGAGGTAAGATATTATTGCTAACCCAATTTTTTCTTTTCTTTCTCTTTCTCCTTTTCCTTTCCTTTTCTTTTCTTTTCTTCTTCTTCTTCTGTTTTTTTTTTTTTTTTGGGGGGGGTGTGGGGTTGATGAAGTTATCTAGTGAAGTCTTATTTATTGCTGACACTTGCTCCACTCCATTGTTTAAGGCCATACCAATCAAAGATCCCCATGTCCTGTCAAAGATACATCAGACGTACAGAGTTGGTTATTTGAAGGTTTGTTTCTTGAATGCTGAAGTTTGGGATGACTCCGTTTGCTGTATGGAAAACGGGTTCTTACATTCATCATCTCTTTTAGGATGTTGTTTTGGCTAGAGTATTGGATGAGGCCACAGTTGCAAACCTGAATTCCATAATTCATGCAAATAATGCTGTTGTAAGATTCAAAAACTCATTATTTTATTGTACATTACAAGGTCCATATAAGTTCAACTCTGACCCTGTTGTTTCCTTATAGGTTGTTTCTTTGCTAAAGGATGACAATACCTTTATTCAGGAATTGTTTGCTAGGTTGAGATCGCCGACCACATCTGCAGAATCAAAGAAAAATTTGGTAATTGTCAACATCTAAATAATCTCTGTTTGGTTTGTCAATTAATAGATAAAGCGCACCTTTGAAGATGGAACAAAAATCGATAAGTTATTATTTGTTTTAACATGGTCGAAAATTCTCTTCTGTGCAGTGCACCCTCACTTTCTCAACAATTACTTCTTCTTTTGGACTTTTCAAATAATTAAAAACTGCTGATTCTGTTGATGCTTTTTTTTGAGACATTTAGGTGGTGAGCTGGGTATATGAACAATGACTTCCCTGTTTTACCAAACTGTGTTCAAACTGTTCAAACATGTTGAATTTAATTCTAAGACATGAGGTTAAAAATTCCTTTTTTATATTATTTCAGATGCTCTGTGTGTATTATGGCTTTTGGTATTGAATTGTTGTGGAATGTTCCAAGTCCTTTTATATCTTTTATGGATTGGCTTCCATGTTCAAGTCCATGGTAACAGGTTTAAGGGTAACACTACATTGAAAATATTAGTTGGGAAAAAGAGTTCTTACTTTGAAATACTTAGTTAAAATCATCCTTAAATGCCAGTTATTTGTCATAACTGAACAGCAATGCTGATGTCCAATTTGTTAAATTTTTGGAATCTCTTGGCAGGTTAGTGTGTTGCTGTTTTCTGTTTCCTATTAATGTATGGTTACAGCTTTGTGTGATTCTTATGATATCCTCCAGATTGATATGTTTCCTTTCCCCATGCATATAGGTATATTTCTTGCATGAGTTTTGTAGTTTGAGCAAGAGCATGCAGATGGTCCAGCAGCTCCGACTGTTTAGGTATGTGATGCAGAAGTTGTATGTATCAAGATTAGGATTTTGTCCTCTGTGATCAGATTAGAGTAGTTTCTTTTGTATTTTGCCTTCTTGATCAAATGGTAAAACAATCAAATCCTCATTTCTTGTAGGGATCTCATGAATGAAGGTATCTTTGACATCATTGCTGATATATTGCAGAGTCAAGACAAGAAACTTGTCCTAACTGGGTAACTTGTTCATTTTCGTTTTTATTTTTTTATGTTTGAATTTCAATGGTTCCCTACCCACCACTAACAGCATACCATTCTTATGGATGCAGAACAGATATCCTCATTCTTTTCTTGAATCAGGATCCAAACCTTCTGCGTTCTTATGTTGTTCGGCAGGAAGGAATCCCGCTACTAGGACTGTCGGTTTGTGTTTTATGAACTGTTTACAATGCATCTATCTTTCAATATCCTTGGACATTCACACTAACACATGCAATGATGTCTTGCACAAACCTAGTTACCTGAAAGATGAGATTTATCACAATCCTGATAAGTGAAAATGTCTCTTGTTTGTTTGGCCTTTAGGCTTTATGAACAAAAATCAATTATCCTTTAATTGCATTGTTCACAGAACTAAATTCAATATACAATTTCATTTTCTTGATTTTGAAATTTATCTTTATAACGTGTCATGTAAAAACTACATTTACAAAGTTGATTTGTAGTGTGAAAGAAAATCGAAATAAGCCTTGTTTGCATGCCTTTTAAGATAAGAGAATTGGCTGTTTTCTTGACCTTGAAAATTGTTGATTTAATATTTGGGTGATATTGTTCAGCAATTTATGGATACTTGAATGACCAACCAGTTGTATATCATGCCTTGATAATCTATACATGAGATAATTTGTCAAGGCCAATTTCAGTGCTGTTCTTGTTTGAAGAGTTTACATCAGCTCCAACTAGGAAACCTCCTTCACCCTTGGGATCAAATTTTCCTAGTGCCTCTAATGGCAGATTTTGCCTTAGGGTGATGCTCTGCTATTTGCTTGTTTTTTATTAACTCTGTCAGTACCTCTTATGCTGGCATCCGATTTTATTCATAGTATATTGCATTTTCTCATGACTTTTTGCTCTTAAGTTCTTTGCTGTATTGCATTTTGTAATTCTGAATTTTTAATACCTCTTCAATTGTAAGTGCATGTGTTCTATTTACCAATCAACAAAATTTATTTTACTTACAGGTTAAAGGAATGATAACAGACTTTGGGGAGGACATGCACTGCCAGTTTCTTGAAATTCTTCGCAGTTTACTGGATTCCTATACACTGTCAGGAGCACAGGCACTACTCTTGATAATTCATAATTCATTCTTTTATGCAGCTGTTATGTTTGGTCATTAAGTTGCTGAGTGGTAAATGGAGTTCCCATACCAGTTGTGAAATTTTGTTTTGGTTGCTATTCTGCTCCTTTTCTGTATTTAGCCAGCAACTCCACTGTGTTAATTACACACTGAAAGATAACTCGGCTTGGCTTCCTCTTTTCCCCTGCCTCACTATGAGCCTGGGTTCTATTGTAAGCTTGTAGTCAGGCCTGTCCGGCATCTGAATATTGTTGAAGTAACTATCCTGTTATCCTTTCCCTGTCCATTTTTGTGTTTACATTCCTTTTTCTTTCAAAAGGAAAGTTTTAATAAGTTCACAAATCAAAGTGATTTTTGTATAACTTGTTAGAAAATCTCCATCAAAACAGCTTTTGCAGGATAGATTGGTCTTCTTGGCAGTGATATGGTGTTCTGCTCTGGGGGGCACTCCGGGGTTTCTTTTTCCAATGTCAAAAGGGTTTGGAGGGCTCTTTTCTTCTATTGATTGTTGTTTCATTTCCTTATTTTTATAGAGTGTGCCTCATTTTCCAATGTTTGATACCATCATTGAGAATAATATATATCTATTTATTAGGAAAGAAAAAAAATCCTTGGCTATTTTGCATTTAATAATTATTACCTAATTCAATATTGGATATGTCATCTCCTGGGTATATCCATTCTTGTTTCTAGATGGCACATTCTTTGCTGATACTTTTGCAATTCTTTTTCCATTTTATAGCATGCATATGGGGTGTGTGCATTATGTTTGTGTTTATGCATATGCAGGTGACTTCTTGGACAATGTTGTAGTTACTTTGATGCAAACAGAATATTTTTCTTAAATGCACTATGGGAATTTATCTCATCAATGACTGAATTACAGTGATTTTGTATCTCTTTGCTGCAGAGAGATAATATAATTGAAATCTTCTATGAGAAGCACCTGAGCCAATTAATTGATGTTATAACAGCATCTTGTCCTGATGAGGTTCTTCCTCGATCAAGTGGTAAATCTTCAGGGCTTGCTGATAGAGTTGACACTCATAATGGTGTGAAGCCAGAAATACTATCAAACATATGTGAATTGCTATGCTTCTGTGTTCTGCACCATCCATATAGAATAAAGTAATTGTTTTATGCTTTATTTTCAATTACAAGGACGCAATTTCCTGCTCTCAAGTTTAATGAATGGAACGTGTTTTTCTTCTGCTTTCAGGTGTAACTTTCTCCTTGATAATGTTATTGAAAAAGTCTTGACACTGACAAGAAGGAAAGAAAAGTACCTTGTTGCTGCTGCTGTTCGTTTTGTTCGCACTATCCTTTCCCGCCATGTAAGTCACCTTGATGGAACAGATCCCACCAGGGAAAGATTATGGTTGTGCTGATAGTTCTTGACTTGTCATAATCTCCCCACCCAACACACGAACACATATACACAAAATTAGATGGCATACATTTGTAGCTGTTATCATATGGGCAGTTGTTATTTATAAATTGAGCCTATATATCGCATTGTTTTGCATGAAACATGGAATTGGTGCGAGATATTAATTATGGTTACTAGCATGCATTTGTAGCTGTTACCATATGGGCAATTTTTATTTATAAATTGAGTATCTTATGGCATGGAATGATTATGGAGTTATTTGATAACAAAATTGGAAGGGATCAGAAATTCAGGAGATTGTGTATCATTCAAGCAGTTCAATGATGCAGGAACTTCGCAAGGGTTCACAAATTCATATGCTTCTGTTTCATGGTCTGGGTGGAACAAGAGTCACTGTTCAATGAATTTCACTGAAAGTTGGTTGTAATTGTTTTTGCTAGTCGTTTGGATATGATTTTGTGAGTAAAATGCATAAGTTCTACTTGGCAACTGAGTGTTCTTTTGGCAGTAATACATCCAAAATACTGCAAATTATCTCACTTTTGTAGGAATCTTTGGTGCTGCTGTTAACGAAAAGAAAGATTGACAGCTTTGTCATTATATAAATGTTTGATCCTCCTTAATTATATTTTACTCACAGGATGAGCATTTGATAAATCATTTTGTCAAGAACAACCTCCTCAAACCAATTGTAGATGCCTTTTTGAGCAATGGTGACCGTTATAATTTGCTGAACTCTGCCATTTTAGAGCTTTTTGAGTATATCCGCAAGGTAACTCTCATATTGCCACCCCTTTTTTTCTTCCATCTTGAATATATGTCCAGAACTATTCATTGCGGTGTAACATGTTTTATTCAGGAAAACTTGAAATTGTTGCTCAAGTATATAGTTGATACATTCTGGAATGATTTGGTCAAATTCGAGCATTTGACCTCCATTCAGTCTTTAAAAGTTAAATATGAGCAGGTATTCTTCACTTTTATCCAATTTTCTCTTCTTTATCATATATCTTTGTGGTATCTTGGTGCTAACAAGCATAGTTCCAGTGTCTAGAGCAGTGTGGAGCAAAAAGTACTGGTAGCACATTGGATCCAAGAAAACGAAATGATGAGCGTGCACTAGAAAAGGAAGAGGAAGATTACTTCAATGAGGACAGGTATGTTTTGTGATCAGTGAGAGCTTGGATTCCAAGACTTATTTACAAGACCTTCCCACCCTTGACTTTTGAACATGAATACCTAAGCAGTGATGAAGAAGACACGGCATCCGCATCCCATACTCAAAAGGCACAAGCTCAACCAGTCTCTCCCAATGGGGTTGCTGCAGGCTACCCGTCATTAAGGTATTGTAATTGCCTCATAAAGTAAACATCAGGGAAAACATTTATAATATCCGGTATGTTTTGTCATGTCTTCCACTTGATTTTGTAGTCCAAGATCTGGAGGACTTGTTGATTATGATGATGACGAGGATGACGAAGACTATAGACCACCTCCTAAGAAACAGCTAGAAACACCTGAGGAAGATGAAGGAACTAGTGAATCCCTTAGGATGAAGCGGAAATTGCCTTCCAAGGATAAGGAGCCTGACCTAGTGAAGAAACAGCGATTAGCTAAACACTCGAAGCCAAAAGATAGTGTATTTGCTGCTTTATGTTCAACACTTAGCCATGCTGTCTTGCCCAGCAAGAAAGCTGCAACTGCCATGCACATAACTCCTTTGGATGGAAAGAAAGGCCCAGTTGAAGAAAGTCATAGAGAGAATGATCAGGTCATTTCTAGAAGCTGTTCTGATAACAACAGCAATTCAAGTGAGGAGAACCACAGGGAGAAGGATCCTGCTGGTCCTAAAAGCTGTTCTGACTGCTTGCACAGCACATCAGAAAATGGACAGATAATTGGAGATGATGGTCCATTAATACCAACCCCCAAATCCTCACCAGAAATGGCTGTAAATGGTTCTTAAGTTACCTATCAGGATTGTGGTTAGCAGGTTGACGTGTTTGGTTCCCTGTTTCATTTGACTCGTGGTTGTCACAAATCAGGCTTGTTTTGCTGAAGGAAGGGCATACTCTGGAGGAAGTGAGACGAAAGGTGGGTGAATGACGTTCGTAGCTTTCCATTTATGGTAAGAGTATATTGTATAGTGCCCAAATGCCCCTGACCAGCCTCTCTGATTTTGAACAGAAATCATGGCTTCTGTGAAAACAACCACCCAACGGGCTATTTTCCCATTTTTCCCCTTTCCATTCTCATTTTTCCTTTCATTTTCTCATCTTTTTTTGTCAATTCAAATATCCTTCTTTTTGTTTCTGCTCTTATATAGCCAGTGTAAACAGCATGATAGAGAGGGCATCAATACCTGCCCGTCATAACAGGGCCCCTTGTTACAGTTGAAATCTTATTTAATGACCATTGTAAACCAAAATATGTTCCCATCCTTGTGCCGGATTCTGATCCACTGTTTTCGTATGGTTTTCCCTTTTTCTTGAGCACAGCATTAACTAAAATTAGTCAATTTTCCCGCGCAAAGGATGGTTATGGTTCTTGTTTTGACTTATTCCTCCATCCTCAAGACAAGCTAGCGTAGCAAGACGCGAACGTAATGCTGCAAATGTGACGATACTCGCAAGTTCCTGTTGTTGATAAAAAAACTAAACACCAAAAGTCTGGATGTAAGATCACAATTACTGTAGCTTCAATTTAAAAAAGTCTTTCACGAGAGAAATGATAGAATCCTAGAAGGCGCAGGCCGAAGATACCATACAAGACAAGACAATGCAAAGCCTCGATCGCAAGACAAACCCCTGGGACCCCACTTTCCCATCCTCTCGGGATAAACTGCTCGGCTAACTTTAGATGAGAACGCAAACCCTTAGACCCGATTGAGCCGGCGGGGTCCCTGCTCACCAGAGTTATATTAATACGGTGCAATTTAATTAGAAAACAATAATCCTTTGTGTCCCGATCACCATGGATCCAAAATTTAAAACGCAAGGAGGTAGTGATCGCTTCTTGGAACAAGAAGAACGTGGGCTATTTGATTTCCTTCTTGGACCTCGAAATGGATGTTATGTTCTTTGATTGGCATGAGGACAGGAGGACCGGTGGATGATTAATTCAAGGCCATTACTCGACGAGTGCTGGACAGTGGACACTGGAATTTAAGCCGTCGGAAAAAGTTGTCATAGTGTCCGGCCTGGCATGATTTTCTGAACTTTCAGTTCGGGCATATTATAATGATCATGGCTATGGTGTATAGTATTTTTTATTTTAGAGTTGTTTTTTTTTTTAATCTATAATGATTAATATATCATATAAAAAAATTAAGTTGTCCTCAATTTATAAACTTTTTTTTCTTGGAAAGACAAAAACATAATTATACTATGAATAAAAATAGTAAAATATATCTGAATAGACAATATTTTTACAAAGCATTTTAAAGTTTTATGATGAAGGTAAACAATTAAAATTGGAGACAGTTTTACATTACACGCATATAACATCTTAAAAATATATAAATTCTAATATATTTCTTATTATAATATATTTTATATAATTTATTGAGTTATTGATTCTAAAAAATAAGAAAATATATCAAAATTTACAAACTAATAATTAGATCTAGTTATTAATAAACATTTCATTTTATTTAAGAATGTAAGTGAACAATATACATAATTATTTAAATTTAGCACACGTCACTAATAATTAATAATTTATTATTGTTAAAAACTCGTACTATACAAAAATTAAGGAGGGGCTAATTTAAGTTCTTAAGGGACATAATTGAATGGTCTATATAGTTATGGGTCCAAAATAAACTCTCGGCAGGAGCAGCTCCCGCCACCTATTGTTGTGTCCTGGGATATCCTAAGCTCAACTATGGCAGGTGAATGACGTCCAAGCGTGGATGTCTCAGGCGCTGCTTTGAGCTGCTTTTCAAGATCTCTATAAAATTTCTCCGGGGTTTCAAGGATTTCTTTTGCTTCTGGTGCAGGTGTTCTTGTGATTGAAGGGTTAACTTTCTGGCAATCAAAGAAGAAGACCATCTAGTCCACGCTTCACTATTGTTATGGTTATTATTTCATTGTTATATCTCCTTCTGCTGAGTGTGATTAATTCTGTAATTCTCCCGAGTCATTCTCTGTCTGGCTATCTAACTCTTTATTCTATAAAGTTAGTAAAACCGAGATCTCATTCATCAAAAATAATAATAATAAAAAAAAAAACAAAAGAAAAAACATAACAGTGCCGCACGATGCGTTTGTTAATTTAAGGTCACATGAACCGCAAAACAATAAGATCCCAGGAATCGCCACGAAGTAAGGATTCTCGGTTAGTGGAAGCAGATACGTTAACCTTCTCTCACCAACACGTGTCCCTTTGAGGCCATACTTGCATTTCGGTAGCTTCCATATCCGTAGTTGCTTGCACCACTGGTCAATATTCATGTGTGATCTCCATCGATTCATTCATTACTTTTCTTCCCTTATCATCGTCACTCATAGTAGAATCTCGGCACGTACCAAGAAGTGAAAAGAAAGATGAGCCACAACTTGGAAACAAGGTCATTAATGGGTGAAATCCGTCGCTTTGATAAACGTTGTTTCTTCGACTTTGGCCATCCTCTCCTTAACCGTATTGCTGAGAGCTTTGTCAAAGCCGCTGGGGTAAACTTGCATTTCTTGATTAATTGCTAGTCATTAGTGTTTGTAAATGCATGTAGTGGTATTTGTTTTGCATGCCAAACTTTAGATAAAAGTAACAATTCCATGTTGGTCATATATAGATCGGAGCAATTCAAGCGGTGTCACGGGAGGCTTATTTCACAGCCATTGAAGGTAACGATGAGCACATTTAATTTTGATTATTGCTTGATTTATTTGTCTATTCACTTTTGTGTTGGAATTACTGTTGTTTGATTCATTGCATGTATGTGGACGTGGATGTTAATTATTATTAGGTGCTGGACTTGAGTCAAGTGGTGGTGTGCCACCAGAGATTTCTGTTGATTGCTATTGGAAATGGAATTATAAACTGAATTCTTCTTATTCATTGAATAATTTGATACAATATTTATAGTGTAGCTTCAGTGTAAATAACAGAATTAGTTGTAAATAACAATATTTTGTAACAGAATATAACTGAATACAACTAAATATAACTGAATATAACTGCCTGCCATGCTGAGCCTATCAGCTTCAACATGTTCTTGCTTGTCAGTGCAGTAGCGTGAGCAGGAGTGGTTTCTTCCCAGTGCAGCATCTTCATTGTATCACTGCTGCAGTTCTTCCCAGTGCAGTGTCTTCATTGTATCACTGCTGCAGACGTGTGCTTGGCTGAGTATATTCAACACACCCCCCTCAAGATGAGAGTCATGAACATGTCAGGGAGAATAAATGTTATGAACACTCAGCTTGGATAGTAAGGGATGAAACAGAGAGGGACCTAGAGCTTTTGTAAAAATGTCTGCCAACTGGTTTTGAGAAGAGACATGAAAAGTGCGAAGAACACCCGATTGAATTTTCTCACGAACCACATGACAATCAATGTCAATGTGTTTGGTACGTTCATGGAAAACAGGATTCGCAGCAATGTGAAGAGCAGCTTTACTATCACAATAGAGAAGAGCAGGCTGGAGTGGGACGTGTAGGTCAGTGAGAAGATTGCGAAGCCATACAAGTTCACAGCAAGTGGAAGCCATGGCCCTGTACTCGGCTTCAGCAGAAGAACGAGAGACTGTGGTTTGTTTCTTGGATTTTCACGAAATCAAAGAATTGTCCAAAAATACACAATAGCCTGTGACTGAGCGGCGAGAATCCAAGCAACCAGCCCAGTCTGAATCACAAAATGCTTTCAATTGCAGGTTAGAAGCAACTGGAAAGAACATGCCCTGAGCTGGAGAGGTTTTAATATATCTTAGAACTTGAGTGGCTGCATCTAGAAGCAACTGGAAAGAACATGCCCTGAGCTGGAGAGGTTTTAATATATCTTAGAACTTGAGTGGCTGCATCCAGATGAGGAGCTCGTGGCTTGTCCATATATTGACTTAAGACCTGAACAACAAAAGAAAGATCAGGTCTACTGAGAGTGAGATAGAGCAATCTTCCAACAAGGCGTCTGTAGGGAGTAGGATCGGCTAATAGTTGGCCAGAGTCTCTAGAGAATTTCACATTAGGATCCATAGGAACTTTGGCCGGTTTGGAAGCCAACAAGCCAGTAGTCTCAAGTATGTCCAAGGCATACTTGCGTTGACAAACAGAAATCCCAAGCTCACTGCGAGCTATTTCTAACCCCAGAAAATACTTCAACTGACCAAGGTCTTTAAGCTTAAACCTGTCGTTAAGCATGCGAATGAATATGGAAGCAGCATCTGAATTATCACTGGCCACAACTATATCATCAACATAGACCAATATAGCAATAAAAGAATCTGTCAAAGATCGAGTGAACAAAGTGTAATCAGCCTTGGACTGCACGAAACCAAATTCAATCAAGGCAGAAGAAAATTTGGCAAACCATTGCCGTGAAGATTGTTTTAAACCATAAAGTGATTTATGTAATCTGCAAACCTTGGACCCCTCCATTTTAGCAAAACCAGGTGGCAATGTCATGTATACTTCTTCATCTAAATCACCATGAAGGAAAGCATTGTTCACGTCCAATTGATGAAGATGCCATTGTTTGACAGCAGCAACGGCTAAAAGGGTTCTGACAGTGGTGAGCTTAGCCACAGGAGAGAAAGTATCATAATAATCCAATCCTTCACATTGATTATACCCCTTTGCAACAAGTCTAGCTTTATACCTCTCCAAAGTGCCATCAGATTTCAACTTGACTTTATAAACCCATTTGCAGCCAATAGTGTGTTTAGATGCAGGAAGATCAACAACAGTCCAGGTGTTATTCAATTCAAGAGCTTTGATTTCAGTATCCATAGCCTCACACCATTCCTTACTACGGATAGCTTGAGTATAGGAAGTAGGCTCAGTAAGAGCAGAAACAGAAAGGCTGAAATATTTCTGAGCAGGAGAAAGATGAGAATATGAGAGTACGGATGAAAGAGTGTAAGGAATACCTGAAGCTGAAGAGGAAGGTGCAGGTGCAGAAGAGGAGGTAGCAACATGATAATGATAGTCATGCAAATATCCAGGTTTGTGTTTTATCCTAGAAGATCTCTTGCCCGGCTGAGAAATGAGCTCAGAAGGGGATGGTATAAGTGGTGCTAAGTCAGAATTGGAGGAAGAGGGAGGAGCAGATTGACAAATAGAAGAATTGGAAGGCATTGGATCATTGAAAGGAGAAATTGATTCAAGCAGGGGGAAAGGTAAGGGAAGAACAAAATCAGTAGAAGAAGAAGGATGTGTGAGTGCAAAAGGAAAGATGGTTTCATGGAATATGACATTGCGGGAGACAAAAACAGTATGTTGATGTAAATCATAGAGTTTGTATCCCTTGATGTGAGAAGGATATCCAAGAAATATACATGGTTTAGCTCTAGGATCGAATTTATGTCTATGTCTAAGTAATGTAGTGGCATAGCAGAGGCAACCAAACACCTTCAAATAAGAATATGATGGACGAGAATGGAACAAAGCTTCATAAGGTGATTTGTTGTGTAATACTGGAGTGGGGATGCGGTTGATTAGATGTACTGCAGTAAGCACACAATCTCCCCAGAATGGTAAGGATAAATGAGATTGAAATCGAAGTGATCTAGCAACATTCAAAATGTGTTGATGTTTGCGTTCAACAGTGGAGTTTTGCTGAGGTGTCTCAACACAGCTGAGTTGATGAATCACACCCTTTGATGCATAGAATTGGCTCATATGAAATTCAACACCATTATCTGATCGGAGGGACTTGATTGTGGTATTGAATTGTGTCTCAACCATAGAAAAAAAAAGATTGAATATGAGTGCTGGTTTGAGACTTATTGTCTAAAAGATGGATCCAGGTGAATCTGCTGTGATCATCAACAATAGTTAGGAAATATGAGGAACCACTAATGGACTTAGTAGAAAAGGGACCCCAAAGATCACAGTGAATGAGATCAAATGGTTTTGCAGAAGTCGTAAGGCTGTGAGGAAATGATAAACGGTGCTGTTTAGCCAATGGACAAATGCTGCAAGTTGTATTAGATTCATGTAACACTTGAGGGATTACAGGAGAGAGTAATTTCAAGGGAAAATCAGAAGGGTGGCCTAATCTGTAATGCCATAGACTATTGTTTACAGAATGAACAAAGAAACTAGTAGGGGCTAGATCAGTGAGTGGAGGCTGAAACATGGGTGAAACAGGATTGAAAGACATAGAAGTTCTAGATAAAGCAGAAACTGGAATTTGCTGCAAATGGTATAAACCTCCAGCTTCTTTACCCACACCAATTGTTCTCCAGCTTGTAATGGTCTGGACAAAACAGAATTGGGGTAAGAAAATGACACAGCATTGTAAGGTGTTAATCAGCTTGCTGACTGATATCAAATTGAAGGAAAAAGAAGGGATACAAAGCACGTCTGTTAAGATAAAGGAGTCTGAAATTTTAATGGTACCAATGTGAGTAACTGAAGCATGTTCTCCATTAGGCAATCTTACTATTTTAGAAACAACAGAAGTGATTTGTGTGTAAAAGGATGTGGAACAGATCATATGATCTGTAGCTCCAGTATCAATTATCCAAGGAGCTTTGATGGAATTTGTGAGAGGAGTTGATTGAGTGATTGACAAGGCAGATGCAAAAACAGAATGTGTTGGAGCTAGAGTAGATAGTTGAGGTATAGGGGAAGGAGTACCTGCACGTTTCATAGTGAGTGAAGTATCACCTTGAGTAAGGATGTCTGATTCTGGACTGGTAGATGATGAAACTTGATTGACAGAAGAGTCAAGTTCTGAGATGGATGGTTTGAGCATCTCCATGAGTTGCTGACATTGTGCATAGGTAATAGGCAGCTGAGGGGCAGTGGTTTCAGAAACCTGATTGACACTGTGAGGTGCATTCTTTCCTTTGGTGAACTTATAACCAGGTGGAAATCCATGAAGTCTGTAACACTTTTCGACAGTATGGCCAGAAACACCACAGTGAGAGCATATAGATTGATCTTTGTGGGGATAAGAAGGTCGGTTGCCAGCAAAACGAGTTGGAGGTATTGACCTAGTAAGTAAAGCAGTGGTGTTTGGATTGAAAGAAGTGCTAGAAGATGAAATCATTCGTTGCCTCTCCTCTTGAACAATAAGTGAAAAAACTTTGTTGATGGATGGCAGTGGATCAATCAGCAAAATTTGTCCTCGAATATGTGAAAAATTCTCGTTCAATCCCATGAGAAATTGATATACATGCTGCTGATGATGATATGATAGAATAGTCTTCAAGGCTCCACATGTGCATGTAGGAATTGGTTGATGATTTCCCAATTCATCCCATAAACCTTTCATAGCAGTATAATATGCACTTACAGAATGATTATCCTGTGACAGACATGAAATGGATTTTTGAAGTTGAAAAATACGTGGTTCATTGTGCTGAGAGAATCTTTCCTGAAGATCGCTTCAAATGTCAGATGCATCATCTATGTAGATAATGCTGTTGGCAATCTCTGTTGAAACAGAGTTCAACAACCATGAGAGAACCATGTTGTTGCAGCGAGTCCATGCCAATCCTTGAGTATCAGACAGATTTGATGGTTTAGGCAGAGTTCCATTGACGAAATGGAGTTTGTTCTTGGCTGATAAAGCCATCATCATGGCCCTCTTCCATGAGTTGTAATTTTCACCATTGAGCTGCTTTGAAACGATCATGGCGCCAGGACTGTCACCATGATGCAGAAAGAAAGGATTGGAAGGATCCATTTCTGAGGTAGTTCCAGCCATTGCCAGAAAATGAAAGAGAAAGAATGCAGAAAAGTGGATGAAGAAGATGAAGAAATTTGAGAGTGCGGAAAAAAAATCAGAGAGTTAGCTCTGATACCATATTGGAAATGGAATTATAAACTGAATTCTTCTTATTCATTGAATAATTTGATACAATATTTATAGTGTAGCTTCAGTGTAAATAACAGAATTAGTTGTAAATAATAACCTTTTGTAACAGAATATAACTGAATACAACTGAATATAACTGAATATAACTGCCTGCCATGCTGAGCCTATCAGCTTCAACATGTTCTTGCTTGTCAGTGCAGTAGCGTGAACAGGAGTGGTTTCTTCCCAGTGCAGCATCTTCATTGTATCACTGCTGCAGTTCTTCCCAGTGCAGTGTCTTCATTGTATCACTGCTGCAGACGTGTGCTTGGCTGAGTATATTCAACAATTGCAAGAAGCGCCATCGTGCCCCTGACCTCAGAGGTACGCGGCCTGTTCTCTCAGATCTTTGATCTGTTAAATGTGGCAATGAAGTTTACCTAGATAATGGTATTAACGGTGGTTATGGATTTGGTTCACGAAGAAATCATATTGCATGACGTGTTTGAAACTTTGAAATAGATATGTTACGATCCAAGTGTTCTATTTAGTGTTACACAGTTCGACAGGATATAAAGCTGCGATTTTCCTCTACTATTAGGATAGTCCTCAGGTGGGACATGAACAAATTTCCAGTTAATCTGTCTGGTGATTATTGGCTGAAACAGATACTATAATTCTAGATTGTCATATCATGAGTTACGGTGTTAATATAATTTCTTGTGCTTCACAGGTGAAACCAACAGAAAATCTCTCGAAGCCTTGGTGAGTTTCAAATCCTACCTTCTGTACTCGTATTCAGATCTTAACATGGTTTCAGATTAGGGACATTTACCTGTGGCAGCTGTCACCAAAATGCTTGCCTTTGAATAATTACTTCCTTCTGTTGATGCAGTTCGATCTGATTTTTATGATTCTAAGATATGGTTTAAACGAACTATTTCTCTATTCTACATCTTTAGGAGTTTGAAACTTGAATTTTCCCATCTGTAAATTTGCCGAGGGACTTATCTTCTGGGGCAACTACAGCTTTTCCACGACAAGTTTTTCGAGTGCCGCCATGTCTCTAACATTGCGTTGTCATTTTGTTTGATAGGTGAGGAACACTGGAAAAGAATCTTTACAATGGGGTGAGAATACATTTGATAACTGTATCATTTTTTTTAATTTCTTAATATTTTTTGGTCGGGGGTTGGGGCGTGGGATGATTTTGCATCTAGAGCTAGTGTTTAGGTCACTATTTTGTAGCAGTCATTTCAGTTCATTATTTTGTGTAAACTCTTAAGTATAATTATATTTTGCAATGCAGTTTAAAGCGGCATTTACCCAGTGTAGCGAGTGAGATTTTCCGAGGGCAGTGAAAAAAAAAGTGCATTAAAATGGCTAAGAAAATTGTTTTACTGATGCTGCAGGACTGGCCGCAGGAGTTTATTCAGGTCTCACATATGGACTAAGCGAGGCTCGTGGAGTTCATGATTGGGTAATAAAGCCTTTCAGGGATAAGTAAATCTATCTTCTATCCTTTGACATATGAGGATAATTGCTGTAAAAAAAGCTTGATGATTTCCCCATGCTGGCGCACCAATTATTTACACCAGAGACTATAAAGCATCATTACGAGGCAGTGCGTCTCTGTTTTTGCAGCGTTATGTCTCTGTTTTCCCTTTTCTGAAGTAGGAAGTAGCATTATGGTTCTTGATTAGGACCACCGTAGTGCAAAATCACGATCACTATCAGTATCTTTATGGCAGTTCTCTCTCTCTAGATTACTTCTGGTATTCAACACTAAGAATCTCCCTTGAAATTGGTGCAGAAAAACATAGCAGTGGCTGGAGCAATAACAGGTGTGGCACTGGCACTTACAACAGCAGATATATCCCATGAGCAGATTGTGCAATGTGCTATCACTGGAGCTGCGATCTCAACTGCAGCAAATCTTCTTACAGGGATATTCTAAGTAGAAATTTATAAGAGACTACTGGTGTCTCGAGTTATCAAACCTTGGCTTCCATTTTTCAATCTAGTTCGTGAAGTTTTGCTGCGGTCTTGAGAATGTTTTTATTAAGATTTCTTTTTGAACTTGATGTTCTATCATAATCTGTGATCCCTAGATGGAGGTTTTGGCCTGCCTTTCATTTCATGTAATAACAAAGCTTAATTATTTAGTTCATTTCATGTTTTGATTGGGGTCAAATGCCCAACATTGAGATAGGCTTGGATAATAAGAAAATGCTTCAATATTTTATTCTTTGAGATATTTCTAAAACAAAGAGGTCCCAAGTAGTGAGACAGACAACTAGAACTGAAGATTAGAGAGCTGGTACTTGGCAAGATCCTGTCTGTTGCTACAGTCACATTTGATGTGGCGATGCCACAAACTGGAGTGCTCACCGTGAGCTTCATAATGGGAGTTTGGAGCGTCATCCTGTGATTTTCCGAGCCCAGTTTAGACATTTTTTCAAAATGAGCCGATAGATGTAATTGTTCCTTCAGGAGTCAAAATTATTGTGTTTTTATCTTAGTGTTTTATCGAGTGGCAATTGTTCATCGATTTTTAATTGAATTGAGATGAAACTGAGAATTCGGTGACAAAGATGAAATTAAGGTTATACCGATTTTAAATTGCTTCATTACTTTTATTTGTTTTTTCAAAGCATTTTTTTTTAAATAAATCAAAATAATATATATTTTAAAAAATTTATTTTTATATCAATATATATATAAATTGTTTTAAAAAAATTTTAAAATATTTTTTTAACTAAAAAACAGACATACTCTAATTAGAGTTTGATGTATTTTTAAATAGAAACTATAAGATAACCTGACTACTGTGCTTTTTTTATCTTTTAAAGTTTAATTAAGTTCTAATTTAATTTTTATCATTTTAACATGTTATTAGGGATGCCCTTTTTTAATCTTGTCTTGACGTCCAGAAGGTGACCACAAAAAGCATTTGACGACTTGGAAAAAAAAAAAACTAAAACAGATCCAGGCCGTTATTAGGCCTATTTCTTGGGCTGATGAATATGGCCCGTTCAGATCTCCACCGCCTTGGACTTCTATATATACAGTCTTCATCATTTCTTCTCGTCTAAAATCGATCAGGACCATCAGGTCCCAGCAAATTATAACGCGATCTTCATCGTATGCGCATCTCCTGCTCTCTCTAAAAATTAGGGCTCTTAGCGCTCGAAATTAGGGTTTTAGAGTCTTAATATCATTTTTCTATTATCTATTGCAGGGTAATTCACGAATAAACTAGGTGTTTTTGAGATCAATTTCACGGAAACAAAATTTCCGAGCTTCTATTTCAGGTGATCTAAGGATTTGGTATTACTGTAAAAGGGTTTTGTAAGTATGTCAAGTAAGAAAGAAGAGAAATCTCAGGTTGCGGCGGATAGGATAAAGGCCGCAGCCTTGAGTGCGGCGAAAGGTTTAAGTAGAGCCCAAGCAGAACGGGCAGCAGCAGCTGCTGCTCGTAATGTGAACGCTTATGGGCAAAAAGAAGAAGGGCCGAGTCGATGGCAAGAGAAACGAGAAGCAAAGAGGCAGATGTATTTAATGAGTACGGAAAAAGCAGTGAGATTAGGTGAGCGAAAAGATCTTAATTCTATGTCAAAAGCTTTTGGTGGTAATGGACAGTGCCAGAAGTGCTTTCAAAGTGGACATTGGACTTACGAGTGTAAGAATGAGAGGGTTTATATGTCGAGGCCATCAAGGACTCAACAACTTAAGAATCCAAAGTTGAGGATGAAGGTTTCGACTTCTTGTGATTTGGAGAATCAAGAAGGGGAGGATGAGGAGGGGCGAAAGAGGGAGAAGAAGAGTAAGAGAAAGCACAGGTCAGATTCGGATGCTGGGAGTGACAGCGAGGCTTCTGTTTTCGAGACAGATAGTGGGTCGTCGTCTGTGACAGGGTCGGAGTCTTCGGATGAGGAAAGTAGTTCGGGGTACAGTTCATCTTCTTCGGAGGAAGAGAGGCGGCGGAGAAGGAAGAAAAGAAAGCAGAAGAAGAAAGAGAGGCGCAGTAGGTATAGCTCGTCCTCTGATGAGTCTTCTGATTCGGATTCGGGTTCAGAATCTGATTCTGATGACAAGAGCAGCAGGAAGAAGAGGAGGCATGGCAGGAGGAGATGAAGTGAATTAATCAAGAACAAAGGAGCCATTTGTCTTGTCTTGTGTGTCTGGCTCTAGGATCATGAGCTTCCCTCACATTGGACTCATCTGTAGCTTTGGAGCTCATACTGTGATCAGGGGCCAATGTGGTAGGTTAAGTAAAATAAGTTAGCTGAGGTGTTTTCTTTGTGTGTTTTTGCATATTTTGTTGGCCGTGGTAGTTGCTTTGTGATGCAATTACGCTTGGTCGTAATTGCATCACTAAACTTGTAACAGTTTTTGTGGTTCCTAAACTTGGTTTTGTAAGGTAGTCATGAATATGATATGTGAAAATAGCATGCCATCTGCTCTTCTTTCAAATGGTTGTTTGTGGAATGCACTTTTACTTGTTGTTTTAGCCAAGTAATGGTTCAGGTTACTTGTTCTGTAGAAAAAGTATCGTTAGTATTGAAGTATCAAAACCATTTGAACTTTCAGTGCTAAATTGTGTATGTTATTATTCCCTTTTCTGAATTACCTTGCTGGCTGTCCATTCTTGTGGTTTAGCAGATTCAAATTTGACCTGCTAACCAGACCTGAAGCCAGATCTTCTTGTCATACCTACTGGGAACTTTGGCAGGTGATAGGCCCTCAATTCTGCTGATAGATTTAAGAACAAAATGGGATAGCCATTCGAGGCAGTTACGTATGATTCTTGTTATTGAGATGTGGTTCTCTCAAGAAATTGAGTGGACTCCGTCGACATCCGATTAAATCATATGCATTCAGGATGCGTTGCCAGTAAAGGGACACGAGCATCCAAGTTTTAACCTAGCTGGGCTGAAGTGCTGAACATGTTAAAGGATTAAGATGCCAAGTGCACGTCCTGCATAATTCTTTCTGCACATTTCCTAAAGCGGCACGATTATGTCCTCCGTAGAACATGGAAGAAACGCCTACCATGCCTCTAGCTCTTACCTGAATTTGGACTGTCCAGTTAACTTATAACCTAATAAAAACAACACTTTAAAAGAGGTTGGGCTAATTTATCACATTTTCCATAGTGCTCTCATGATACCCCCCCACCTCTTCTGGCAGGAGTATTGATATGTAGAACGGGAGGAGCAAAGGAGATGGGATCAGTTGTGTGAAATTGCAGGAAGAGGTTGCAAAAGAAACATATTTTTACAATGAGTGTGTACCAGTTCTACCCTGAACGGTAAGCCTTTTCTTTTTGTTGCTATCTATCTTCATATCTCCATTTCAAGAACCTGCCATGATTGACAGACCTAGTGCTAAGCTATCCAGGAGCGGATAATTTGTGACTAATTATGATTATTGGACTCCTTAGCTTTTTTACTAAAGTTTTTCCACTGCTTGAGCCTTCACTATGTTAATAGTGCACATTTCTCTATTTCTACGGGATTTAATATTATTTTTTAAATTATAACCTAATGACTTAAATAACCTTTATTTCATTTTCCTTTCAGGGTCCTAAAAATGAAAATGTGGTGAAGGAGCTTGCTTATCAGACCCCCATGCGACGTGCTGGAGAACCCGGAGAAGTCTCTTCTGTTGTCGCATTTCTTTGCCTCCCTGCGCCATCTTTTACAACCGGACAGGTCATTTGTATTGGTGGAGGGATGTCAGTGAACGGCTTTTTCATGGGTTGAAAAAAACACACCACTCTAAGTGGAGTTATGAATAAGAGGATCCCTAGTCGCATGTGGATAATGGATATTCATGGTAGCATGATGTAAATTTGTGTGCTTTTGAATATATTCTTGTATCTGGGAGTCTTAGTTATTGACTTTTATGTCTGGAATTTGCAAAATCAAGTGTGATATTATTTCACCAGATGCGTAAGTAGACAGTATGACCGCTAGATTGCCTCCACTGTCGAGTCTTTTAAGAAATGAAAGTTTTAGTGGGTCGTGTCTTTAATCAGCAGAGGATCCGTATCACACATGATAATCTGTTTAAGGGTTATGACCGAAGAAGGAAAAATAAAAAGCGCGAGATTAGACCAAAAGCTATATATAGAAGTGGACAACAATCTAGTTTTAAATACAAGCTTAAGAAGAGTCCCTTTGCATATAATGCAAAAAAATATTTCTGTAACTCGCAAAACTAAGATTTGTTTCTTGAAATAGATGGTGAGCATCAGAGATGCAGGATTACCTGCACCGATATACCAAGAATTTCTTTCGAATAAATCCACAGAGACTATATTAATTACCTATTTGTTTAATAGTGATGCAGCATATATTCTTCGCAAGATGGGCTTGCAGATGCCTTAACCAAAGCTCTACCAAGAACAGAGTTCAGATACCTCCGAACCAAGACCGGAGTTTCAGTGGAACCAGCTCCAACTTGCGACTTGGAGATTCAAACAAGGTAGAAGACGACTCCCAAGAGCTCATAACTGATGAAGCCTTTGATAAATCATATCAGTGTAGAAAAGACATTGTTATGAATTTGCTTGTTTCAGCTTCTCTAAGTTGTAACAATATGGACACAGAGAAACATCAATGATAATCTCAAGTTCCACAATCCCTCTAAGCCAAGAATGACAGAGTTGCCTTCGTAATCTGACAGGTTGCCGATTTCACTCTTTCACTGGTCTTGAGCAGACAGGAAAATACACTTCTTTAGTTGCAGCAGGAGGATCTATAGTGTGATTGATTGACTGGAAAACACAGTCAGAAACATCCAACTTAAAAGGGCGATTTTATGAATATGGTAGAGGATTTTTTTTAAAAATATATTAAAATAATAATTTTTTATTTTTAATATATTATATCTAAACAATTTAAAAATATAAAAAAAAAATTAAAGTTTTTTAAAAACATTTTTTACCATGTTCACCCACACGCCATGTTTAATTTTAGCCATAGTACTGACATGACCTTTAAAAAGCTGACCTCTAGAGGCAGAATTGACGTGTCTGTCTTCTAGGCTAACTGACGAACAACGACATGTCATTCCATAACATAAGCGCGTGTCTTTGTAATTAACAGACAGATCCTCTCTAGACTAGAGAGCGGAGAGCGGAGGGTAGATACTTTTCGAAAGAAAAACATAAAACTTGCATCAAGATGAGTACCATGAAATTTTGCCGCGAATGGTAGCAGCATCTCTTCTTTTTATCAACCACCTAAACTGCGTTCACTTCTTTTATTTTGTCTCCGATTAATCTATTTATTTATACCATAATGTTTTGCAGCAACAACATTCTGTACCCTAGAGAAGACAGAGATCAGAAGATCCTTCTTTACGCTTGCCGCAACTGTGATCACCAGGTCTAGGCTTTTATTATAATTCAATTTAAAACTAAACCCATTATTTATTAAAATGAAAAACCCTAATCTTCTTTTTCTTGGGTTTTTCTTGTTGTTGCAGGAGATTGCTGATGATAACTGTGTGTACCGAAATGAGGTGCATCACTCAGTAGCAGAGAGAACTCAGGTATTGCAAGATGTAGCTGCTGATCCTACTCTCCCTCGCACTAAAGCTGTTACTTGCACTGTATGCAAACATCCTGAAGCTGTCTTCTTCCAGGTTGGTGCTATCTTTTATGCTATTCTGTGCCGATGGGAATTTTCTCTCTGTTTTTTTTTTTTAGTATTGGATTTTCTCGACTATTTGGTGTATGGATTTGTTAGTATTATATTGAATTTTATTGTTGCGTTTGTTAGTTGGCCTTTGGCAGAAAAATGTTTGCTTTGTTATGATAAGTGACCGTGCTCATATGGAAAACATTTAAAAAAGTTATGATCTGAAACCATATTAAATAAGAGCAAAAAATGCAGGCATTAATGAAGGGGAAGTACACGACTTAGGTTTGATTTTTAAGGGGGTGTAGTGTGAAAGGTTGCTAGCGCATATTTGCAGCTGAAGAGGGACGGGTATGCTTTATTTAACACAATGCCATATGTTGGTTGGGAGTTACTGACATGCAAAAGTAGTTGAAGGATATACTGGTGATATTTGACAAGAAACACATTGGAGATAGTTTTAGCATAGCTATGGATGCAGTGGAAAGATCTAAGAGAATGATTATTCTTTTTAATTCTACATGGTTGCGCATTTTATGTTTCTTTTCTGCCAATACAAATGAGATTACATTAGCGTGTTCTGAATTTCCTCTCTTCATATGTATGTTTCACCATTTCACATTGATTGGATCGCCCTAGATGTCTCAAGTAAAATATATTTTTACATAAAAGACAACCTATTCGTCTTATATTTTACTGTTCTGCAGTTGCACTCCATTAGAACTTTCTCTTCGTGGTTGCTGGAATCATATTTGAGTTGGTTACTCCTTTAAAATGCAATTTTAGAATCCCTCTAAATCTACGCCATGGCATTTGGGTTCTAATTTTATGTGATATCTTCTGTTTAATTTTGAAGAACTACTTTTCTTGAAAGATGACTTTCATATAGACGTGCAGAAAATGTCTTTGTTAATATTCTAAAACTCAAGCTTTTGACTTGTTCCCTTGAGATTCAAGTGTGCGGTAGAATCCATTATAGGGAAAGTGTGGACTCACAACAGGCTGTCGTGTTTTCTTTTCTGGAATGATATTTCTCACCAGTTTGTCAATGTATGTACCTGCCACTGAGTTGCCATTATGCTCGATGTCTTATTAATTCATTTTCAAATTGTTTTTTGGTGAATCTATCTGGTAGCAAGTATTGGGAACTGCCGTTTACTTGAGAACTTGGTTTCCATAGATGCTTACTGGGATCATTAATCAAATGAACTTGCTGCAATCTTTCAATGGCCTTGTAATTGCATGAAACAGCGATTCTTCAAAGTTCTAATGTTAAGTTTTCTTCAACCATGCAGGCAACTTCTAGGGGAGAGGAGGGTATGACGCTGTTTTTCGTGTGCTGCAACCCGAATTGTGGCCATAGGTGGAGAGATTGAGACTCATCTGCCCACCAAGCAAAGCTCTAAATATGATGCATTTAGAAATGTTGCCTTAAAGACGGATCTCGCTGATACCCCATGTGCGGTTTCTGATCTGCCAATTTTGCGGATGGAGACTTTTGCAATCATTTTATATATTTCTGTATGAGTACTAGATAATTCTCAAGAATTTTTTATCCTTGATAAACCAAAGGTTCAACCTTTATTGGTTACAGCTACTTAATTATGAGGGGGGCGGGGTCTGATTTTTACATGATTGAGTCTTCATATTTCTAAGCCTCGCTAAAAATGCTTAGAAGGTTCCTTTTCATTTAACTGTGGGTGCCATACATGTGCCCCAGGAGCAAACCAACTTGAACTCATTTACAAATAATCAGGTTCCTGTAAATTTATTAATAAATGTGCTCATCGGTTTTTACCGAATTTGTGAAATTGATTTGGAGGGTAATGGGGTCGAACAAGCATAACACCTCCCAAGACTGAGAACACTGGTTCAAACTAGACATTTGAGAACAAGGACTAAAATGTGAACAGCACTCTACATCGAAGGAAATGTTGAGATTTTGTGTGTTTCTGTTATTATTAATGACGATGCTGACAAAGTTGTCTATACAAGAAAGAATATTCAAGTGGAGATTTCTCCACAGCGATCAGCTACCTTTATCTCCCCCCACCCCCCACCCAAAAAAAAAAAAACACATTGAAAGGACGAAAACCGATTCCCAAAATTGAAGCTAGAGGAAAAAATATCAATGAATAAAAAAAATTATATACAAAAAATACGGGAGAAAAAAACAGAACGGCCCAACTGATATCACAACAATTTGAGGCTACAAAGATGATAATGTCCGTGTGAACCAGTTTGATAAACGTTTCATTTTCGTCAGGAGGTCTGCCTTCTTCGCAAAGTATGATTCTGCATTCAACAACATGACTTCAAAGTCATGCTTCAATGCCTCCAAGCTTCTATAGTAGTTGTTTTCTAACCTTGCCTGGATCACTTCAAGAGACAATGGAACTGCGAACCTGGGAATTTCAGGGATCCAAACACCAGCTCAAGCACCAAAAATTTTGCAAGTTACATTCAAGATGCAAGGGAATTGGTTTCACATTCACTAAGGCATCGTTAACGCTTATACTTCTTGAGAAAAAACCATCCCAATACAAAACTAAAAAAAAAAATATAACAAGAAACAGGCACAAGAAAATACCCATTAGTAAAACGAGACGTCTGCGAAACTTGCTTTAGCTTTTCAACCCCGTAGTGATCCTGAAGACATGCAAAATGAAAAAATCAGAAAAGCCCATGCAATATCTCCAAATTGATATACTAGCCACATCTAAACATTTTCAAAGATCTTATACAAGAAAAAAAAAATTCCCACCCTCTTGCATGATTACCTGCTGTTTTTGGCCTGCTCGCTCTAGTTTGGCAAAGGCAAACAGCAACTTGTTCATAGTCTCCTCATCTATATGAGGCTGCTCAAACATAGTACCATCATCAAAAAGCTCCCACGGACTGTGATTATGCAGCTCTTTGGGATCACTCTTATACTGAACAGTACACCTCTCCCATGGACTCTCAGGAAATTCAGAAGATTTGGGCTTTGTATATAAAACGCGGCCATACCACCAATCACCATCTTCTTCACCCTCATTTTTCCACCAGACCTTACATTTATCCCTGCGACTCCAATCCCTCTGTATGGCAGCATCAAACCGAGTTTTTTCAACAAGAAAATCTGGGAAGCCAGTCATTTCAGGTAGAGTTAATTTGAATGATTTCTGAAATGCATTGGAAGTAGGATCTATGAATTTAAGCGTCATTTTGCAGCAACTATCCCCAGATCCTGCAAATGGAGCATACTCGAGGGCTTCAACCTTACAGAATTCAACTGCCCTTATGTTTCCCTTGATTGTCTTCCAAGGGCCTGCTTCTTTTGACTTCATGCAGTCTATGTACTCTTGATGGCCCTGAAAAACAAAGCTTCCAAGATAAATCATTTAAATCGCAAGAAAATAAATCATTTAAATCACAAGACCTAAATTGCAATTTTCCAAAGGCAAGAATCAAGAATGAACTATAGGGCAGCTAAAAAGGAATCTTTCGCGTCTATTCCAGGTGACCTGTCTCAAGTATGCTAATTCATCCCCCTGTTGGGGGATGTAACGAGAGCCCTCCTCATGCATTGACAACATTAACCATGATGCTCTTTTGGCTGACTGATGCAACTTCCTCCTTCCATCTACTGGACTTGTGTCATGAAAGTGACAACTGGCTTTCCTGTTTCTAGTAGATCTCAATCGAACTGTCATCCTAGAACTTGATCCCCATTCTTCGCATGGAAGCTGAAATCTACTAACAGAACCATTGTGGATATCTCTACAAGTATCATCTGATTCATGTCCCTGCCCCAAATGGAGATCATTTATTGCAATATTTGCATCATGTGTTCCCTTTGAACCCATGGAATGTATTCTATGAGATCCACCAATTGTGCCTTCATAGGAATCCCCTCTGGAGTCAAGATGAGGGTTACAGGCAATTGAAGTTTCTTCTCTGATGCTGCCATCACGTTCTGAGTTAATTTTACCTCTACCTGGCTTTGACCTTCTATAAACAACATCAAACATCTTTTTGGGATGTGAACGGGACCCAACTGAGTCATCCAAGGATGGCATGGAAATTTCACCAATTCGTGTATCCGATTCTTCCAATCCATCACCTTTATATTCTGGAGTATTTCCACTGGAACCATCATGCTCCAGCATCTCCTTAACTGGATACTGTGTCATGTTTGCAGACTTATCAGTTGATAAATCACACCCAACATTTCCCTGATTATCTAGTGAATCCTTCAATATCTTTTTTGATCTTATCCTTATCATTGTTGAGAAAGATGGGAAGCTATCTCTGAGATCAGGAGGGTTGTCATTCTCATTAGCCATGCGACCCAGGTTTGGTAATGTATCAAAATCCATGCATCTGTTGAAGGTTGAGTGCACTTTACCACTGGACACATCATTTACAACCTCTGAGGTACCAGGCCCAGCATTTCTTTCATTCACTGGTATGACTCCTTCATTTTCCAAATTATTTTGAACTTCTAAAATAGGGGGTATTGTGCCATGATCTTCCTGAAATTTTGAGAATCTGTTGAGACGATTTTCATTTTTATTTTGTTCACCAAGGCATGCACTAGATCCAGTATATGCTGCTGATGAAATGGATTCTCCTAATCTCTGACGCTTAGAAGAACGAGCCTTTACACCTCCCCATCTGATATCCCCATTTTTGTATCCTTCAGACAGGTCCAGAGGATAATGGTCTATCTGTGCTCTTCTTCCTCCATCCATGCTGCCACAATGTGCATCACCAGAAAAGTATCCCGGATCTTGAGAGCTTGTAGGAACCACATTGACCTCGGTGGCTTCATGAGGAGCTTTGGACGATGATCCAACCACATCAACCTGGTAGTCACACTTGTGTATTCCATTTTCTGGGAATACAATCTTAATAGAATCGCGAACTGGCAATTTAAAGACCAATCTCCTCCTATTTATAGTATTCGAGTGAGATTCAGTAAGTTCACGTGATTCAGCAAAGTCTTCAGACTCTTCCAGGATATCTTTTCCCTTCAAATTCCTGTTCCCGTCGTTGTCCAAAGATCTATTTGATTCATCACTTTCAATATTTGAGTCTTCCATGCCAGATTCAGTTTCTGATAAGTCACCTTCGGAACCATCTTCATCTTCTCCATCTGTAGCTGTTCCGGTAATTTTTGAAAACAAACTACGCGCATTGCGGGCAGCAGCTCTTTGAGGTCTCAAGGCCTTTGAAGTGGAAGACTTCTTCTTTGAAACTTTCCGGCCAATCCTTGATTTCCTAGCTCGATCATTTCTAATTGAATTTCCATCACACTCATCCAGATTCTTCCTCTTAACACGCCTCCCAGAAGAAGTCATTATCTCAATCTGCAAGAATTCAGAGCAAGAAGAATAAGCTAGAAATCAAGAATAAGTCAAGCATGCAAGAAATCGAAAATTTTAAATGAGAATTGTAGATGAACACTTACTTCACCCTTTTGTTTTCTCCTATTAGACCTTCGGAAACCATCCCCGCCCTCAGCCCCACTATCTTCTGCAGTACATTCTGGATCTTCAGAGGAACTAGAATTTGAACTTCCTTGCTCCGCCTCAGAAGAACACTCTTCAGGGGCATTGTACTCTGAATCATTGTCATCACTTTGCATGTCATTTTCTGGTTCCCAATCCATGGCATCTATAAACTCAGGCAGTGGCTCAACCAATACATCCAAGTCAGCCAAGGGGAGCATTTGGTTATCTGGGTCTAGACTGAAGTCTGGCCCAGCAGCAAATCTTATAGAAGATGGCTTCCACTCCACACCCAGAGCTCCTAATCGTCTCTGCTGATACATGCTTTGGTAAGGTTCTGTATAGGGAATCATCCCTAGAATTCTCAAAAACAAGAAGCACTTGAGAGAATGTAATCACAAATAACACATGCCATAAGTATACGATAATAATAAAGAGTTTCCAAGGTGAAATTACAACCTGAGTCACAAAGGAGATCTTGCATATTCCGTCGGAACGGTACTAGTTGAGTTTCCTGAATTAAAAGTTTGCATTGTTTGAAATCAAGACATGAACAAGAAACCAAAAAGAACTATGTAAAGCAGAAGTTCAAATACTACATCTTATCCGCAGGATCTAATGGGACTGCATCAGTAAAATTTTCAATACCCCACAGTTATAGCAAAGGGGTACTATTATGATCATTTATAAACTCATAAATTGATTGCCATAACTCTACTTAAGGATATGCATTTGTGCATGCAAATAATAAGTAAATGCCACAGACATCAAAAGTAAATGCTAAGACTCGGTAATTCAGAATTAGGGTTACAAGAAGGATGAGCAAGAATTTTTTCGAGCATGTAACTCAATAGTAATCTCAATGAATGAGAAGAGTGCTACTATAGCATGCCACCTTACAATCAAGATGTTACATTTCCTTAATAATATAAGGCCCTTCTCAAGGTGCATGTTTCTTGACAATAGGTAAATGAAGTAGTGCATAATAATAAATAGGTTTGCTGAAGTCACCAAATTATGACAGCCAGCTAACCTGGTCAAGTACATTTCCGTGGGCATCCTGTATCAGAGGCCGATAATCACCAAGGAAGAACTGTAAAGAAGTGTACACAGGGTTTAGTGTCATAATGCATTTCCAGAAAGCCAGTTCTCAGCAGAACCTACAAAAGCATGAGCGGTTATTTATCACACCTGATCATATTTAGCATCCTTTTGGGACTCGCCTTGGCCTGTATTTAATATGTACAGCTGACCAACGTCATCTGAAAGTATAATGGATGTACCGTCCCTATAATAAAATACATATACAATAACTTATCATGCAAAGCTGATATAACATTGCTAAGTGGAAATACCTATTTGAGATCTGAAATATAGATTCACGACCACATAAATTCATCTGACATTCACTTAGATGAGTCAATTCCAGGAAAAGTTGAACTGGTAAAATAACCATGAGGCTAAAAGGAAATCCAATTGGTTTTAAAGATAGAACTAGTGATAATTTAAAGAATCAATGCTCAAACTGTGGCTACATTGCTATTTAAATCCGATCATGCATCACATAGTAGGATAAAATAGAAGGTCCAGTGGGTGGCAAGGTCTCAAATGTTTGACCTTACCCAGGACTCTTCCTGAAATTATTATTTGGATTTATTTTAACTGTTGGAGGACATGAAGTGAAATCTCAAAGTTGCTTAAAGTTGAAAGATCTCAAACACTATATTCCTGGAGGGACCAACCAGGGAAAAAAATGAATATGAAAGCCGCTGCATTTGAATTAGCTACAGGGACTACAGACAAGAACTTATGAACAGAACAAAATTAAAACCTAAAAGTATCTTTATGTGGTTTGTCAAGAATAAAAAGTTATTTTATACAAATCAATCAAATATTTAAGTTGGTTTATGACAAGTGAAGGGACAATTCTCAATGGAATACTAAACCTCAGAGCATGAATGTCAAGTCAACTCGCAAGCAAGTGAGAAAATAAAAATTGATCCACTAGTCTAACTGCAAGTAAAAACATAATTTCCCCAAACTTCAATGAGAGCCATTCTTCACATAACATCTTGAAATAACAAAGAGAAAAGTAAATTAAATGGTCTAGAAAGCTTATATTTTAGAATATTAAACTATCAAGAAACAATGAAAGGTAAGTGAGATTCATATGATGTCACTTGACATTGATTCAGAGGAGTGATACTGACAGAATCAACAAAAGCGAAAGGAGATTCTACATTAAGCATTAACAGGCACTTACGGTGAAAACTTTCCATCTACCAACTTGAAATGTGAAATTTCATAGATCCGGATGGGTGTGCCCTCCCAAATCTAAAGGACAAAGAGAATATGAATGCACTTGTAACCAAAGAGAGGTAGTAGAATATAAAATGGGCTTAGCAAATTGGAGACTCACATCCCACACTATTGTTTTTCCATCATAGCCAGCGCTCATAGCTATTCTTGGGTTGAAAGGGTGAACATCAAGAACGTATGTCTGCCAGGAACACAAATAACATGGTCAGAAACACTGGACACATAAGGTATATAACATGTGCAAAGTAAGATAATCCAACGGCGTGTCACGATAAAATGCCTTGATATGAAAAACAGGAAACTGAGAAATGAGAGCAAAACAGAAAATAGCATCCTTCTAAAGGAATAGGAAATTTCAGCTGTTCCACAAGGATCTCCTGATAGAAATGTGATATGGATGGATGACAAGATTTTGTAAGAATCACCGCATGAAAGGGAATGAAACACAAGAAAGCATTGATCTATGCCACCAGCGATCATGGAAGGTGCCGGGAAACAGGCTTAGAATGACAATGTATCTTTGGTCCTTGTATATAAACAGAATGGGAGGGTGAAAAGATGTCAAATTACAGCAAAACATGCTTTTGAAACGCTAAAACATACACATATGGGATAAACAAACCATTTCTAAACTAAAAATGGGTAGGGACAGTAAGAATCTGCAAAAGATAGATACCAATTTCTTCTAGTGAATGAGCAAAGGAAAAATTTGACTGGTGAAACAATTAAAATAAAATTCTCTCTTTTTGCTGATAAGAGTGACACTTAAAATATTACAAAAGTTTGCAGAGATTTCATTTAGAACTATCAATGGTAATGAACGAGAGATGGTTAAACATACTGACAAACTGAGTTCATTAGTGAAAATACATAATATATTTTAACCAAGAAGAATGAAACATTATATACAATTACCAGCTGCAAAAAACTAAATCAATTCTTTTCCAGCCCTTCTCAGCTTTTGACCATCAATTTAGAAGAAAATTCACTTAAACTGAATAATCAGGTGATATGGCAAAAACAACATGAAACAATTATAAAACTAGCAAAATGCATTTACATGACCTGAAGAAAAAGCATTCTAGCAAATCTCATTTACAGCAGTTGTAAAATTAACAAGGAGAACCATGACAAGAGATCAATAAAATAGTTAAGAGCACCCCATGCACCAGTCCAAAAATCATATCATAGGGAGAGATGATAGCACAGAAATTGTTCAATGAGAGGAACATATCAGTCATCCTGACATGTCATTACATATGGACAATTCAACATTTACATCCTAAATAAGAAAGGGCAAAAAAGATGCTCGTTAGAAAAATAGGGAAACGCTTACAGATTGAGTATGACCAGTCAAAGAATGCACCAAACTACCATCAGCAGCATTCCAAACACATATTCTGCAATCTGCACCAGAATCATCACCGCCACACAATCAACTTACAGAAAATAATGACTATATTTCCTACTTCAAAAAATATTTAGTGGAATCCAACTCAATTCTGAAATATCATTTTTTTGGTACGGTCAAATACATGGAGGAAAGGGTCTGCATTTATTTATTTTTTATTTTTTAAAAAAAAAATTATCAGGGGGGCAAAGCAACAAAAAGTCAGGAAACCTTTTCAGGCCTATTGAAATTTAAATTTTCTTGTCCCCCACCCAAATTCATAAGGGGACAAATGAGCATATAAAGATCAAAAAATTACACAAAAATCATCACGTAATACTTTGTCCAAATAGTGAACAGCAACAACAAACATAAAATTCAACAGAAAAATAAAAGATGATCTTTAGACAACAATGAGGACTCAATGGTTGAAAGTTTCAACATGTAGTTTCTTCCATTATGAAAAAGTGAAACATATCTACAGCAAAGCATAACTAATAGAGCCTCAACAATTAGTCCCAACCAAAACATCATTTTGCCATAAATGAAGGTTTTGCTGGAAGAAAATGGGAGCACTTAAGAATTTTAAGATGGGTTTGCATATAAGGCGAATGCCCGATTGATGGACAAACATCCCCTGTATTCTAAAAAATAACTAATAACTGAGGGGCAGAAGATAGTCGAGTTTATATAGTTGCACATATATATGCATCCATTAATGTGTATATGAATACTTGTCAGTGAAATACACAATACCCATAATAGCAGCAAGGACAAAACGATTATCCAGACTCCACACGATCATGTTCACCCCACGAGGGGTTGGAAGAATTCTCTGTCGTGGACCTCCTCGTGGAGGTTGAGGAGGCATTGGTGGAGGAGGAACTTTCAGGTGATAATGTCGTATCCAACGGCCAGCTTTCCCCTTCAAAAAGAAAGAAATATATATTTGTTGTTCAGAAATCAAGATGGAATCCTGATACTGCTCAAGGTCACATTGACCCATATTGAAACTCACAGAAACTAAATGACCGACTCTCACTTCCCTGAGAAAAAAGAAAACCAAGGGAGAGGGGGGCATAAAAAGAGGTTATTTACATGAGATCTACGTGATTTTGGAATCCAAATAATTGCACTTCCATCTCGAGAACAGGTAACTATGCTGTCTTGAGAATACCTGACGCATTTAATTACAAAGCATGTTTTGTCAATAGATTTAATTAACTACAACAAAAGGGTGTAATATATTCTCATCATAAAAATAGCACGACATAAATAAGCAAATAAGAAAAATTCCATACCATGAATTTTTAAATTTTGGAATATTCTCTTCCTTTGAGCTGTCAGCCATAGAAAATCTAGATGGCACGACACAACCGCTGCAAAGCAAATCAGAATGCTATGTCAGTAATCTAAAAAAATTTTATGGCAGCATTAGCACAGAGCAAGAAACACTACCTAAATTGAACATAGTTGACATCATTCTCATGACCAGGTAATGCATCTATCTCATGATTTGGCTGGTCTGAATCATCCGTGTTGGATTTAAGAGCATTCCACACCTGCAAGTGAAAAGATATTGCTAACAAGCTATTCAATGTATACACTTCAATATAGAGGCACAAAGATTATTCACACCAGTTCTCCCAAAATCAATATTCACATCACATATAGAAGATAAAAATAGGATGACCACAATGCAGAATTGCAAGCAAACTAAGGGAATTCAAATATACCCTGGCAAGGTGGTCAGAGCTACCAGTGACAAATACATTTCCATGAGCATTGAATGCACAACAAAAAATTTGATGGCTCTGAGGACCACTACTTGAGGATGGACCGCTGTTCTTTCCTGCAGGCATTCCAGAGTTCTTGTAACTTTTTTTTATAAATGAACCACTTCCTAAATCATGAGTTTGAATGAAAAGGTAACTAACCAGCCACAGGATCCGGAGGCCTTGGAACATATATTCGCGCACCTAAGTTGGAAGACCTGGCATCCCAAATCCTACATGTTCCATCATCAGAAGACCTGCAAAGCAAGAGTAAAAGCTATAAATTATAGCAGAGAACAAGTCATGAGGAGTCTGCACTGTAGTTTTCAAGGTACCAGTGCCTACTTTTCAAACAGCAATAATGGAGATTTTGCGTGGATAGAAAAAAACAAAACAAAGCCAAAGCTAAAACTTCATAATTTTACATGGATCAAGATCCAAGTGCAAAGGAAAACCAACTACTGCATAGTTACTGAAATAAGGACTTTGAATCAAAATTCACTTGAAACAATGCAGATATTATACGACTTGAGGCCTCAACTAAGCCAAACTCAACTCAAACTTGGCCAAACTCAACTCAACTAAATCTTAATCCTAACAATGGAGTTGAATACAAGAGTTGTTCGGGCTGGAATATGGATATTTATTGACAACCACAAAAATAATTGATGGCCTGAAATTCTATGAGACAAGAAGATTGAGGTAACATGCTACAAATTTAATCATGATGAGGAAAAAGAAAAAACCTATAAAGGTAATGATCCAGAGAAGAGAATAGAGAATAAATGGATTAAATTTCCCATTAACTTTAAGGATACAAGAGTTTAAGTTGAGAACCATCTCCATCAAATCCATTCATGGTAGGCGTTTGGCTTTTCCTCAAATCATAAAAGGTTTCTGGTTGGGAAAAAACTGGTCTGGTCTCAAACCTAACAAGCGATAAAATAAAGTCCTGCAGCAACTACAGTGGCATGTTCCAAATTTCTAATTTCAAGATTCCTCAAAACAAGTCAAATCCAAAGGTAGTGGATTGATGAAACAAAGGACAAAATCTCAGAAATGTTGAGCATGCATATTATAAGAAGATTGCAATCAGCCTTACGACAAAAGCTGGTATGCAGAACCAGGCCTTGGACTAAATGCAATGGAAGTAACAGCTGCAGAATGTCCACGCAGAACTGATATTGGCATCCCATCTGGCAAACGCCACTGCCCAAATCCAGAGATAGCGATCAAATATTGGGTGTAAATATAATAAAAAGGAAGAAAGTCGTTAATTTGCAGAAGAAAAAAGAAGCTTACAACTCGAATTATGCAATCATTTGAAGAGGATGCCACCAAGGTATTATTTGAATTTACAGCCAAGTCAGTAATGTCCCCCTTTCACACATCGATTGAAATGCAACTTGTGATTAAACAGAAATGGAAAGGCAAGGAAATGATGCATATTTGATTTATAGAACCATACTCACTTCATGCCCACGACAGCTAGCTAAGCAAAAAGCAGTTTCCATGGACCAGATTTTTACAAGACGATCGTCTGATCCAGTGACAACATATCTCCCTGAGCGATCAAATATTGCTGCAGGATTTACATCAAGGCAATTTTAGGTACAAATCCACCAACACAAACAAAAATTAAGAGAAAATGCATATGGTGGGATATCCAAGATACAGCTGGATAAATGCTTTATTTCATTTTGGATTTTGGCCGACAATGGCCACTATATATGACATGTGGGTTTTCCCAAAGATTGGAACATAAACTGCATAATCCAATTCCATAAAATGTTGCTGTAAAACTCATACCACAATAGACAGCATTCCGATGTCCACGTACTCTCTTGACATTTTGCATTTTCTGAACCATGGTTAATGGTTTTGCAATAGCATAGCATGTTGCACGAATAGATGGTGCACGATGGTGTCTTGCAAAACCACCCCCAATTTCCCTCAAACTTAACCCACGAACCTGATCAGCATGTCTATGAGGCCATCGCATGTGAGCAGGGGGGTGCTTGACTTGGCCATTTCCCTTAACTCTATCACCTTAGGAAGAGGAGGATGCAAAATTAGACACAAAGGGGAATTTTACATCTTATTAACTTCCAACTAAAAATAGATGACGAACTCTAGTATCTCCTGTGAATAGACAATATCTCACAACAGCATAAAAACCTCATATACAAGTAAAAATTCAGATTTTTATTTCATTTAAAAGGCTTAAATAGATGTAACGTACAACTCAAAAGTGAAAATGAACCCGTTCCCAGAAGGGTAGGAACATCAGCAGCATTTGGAACATCAGAAATCATGCCTTCTGATGGAGAGGCTGTATTGAGCAACAATTGCTTCAAAAGCTTTACCAAGTGATTCTTCTCAATGTGAGGATACCTGGATAAGTATAATTAATGAAAGGTCAGAATCGGAGAGTTTGAGGCAAAAATTTAACAAAACACTATCTACATTATATATCCATGGAAATACAGGAAAAATTTCACAAAAGAAACCAGGACCATTATCTCAATCCATTTTTAACTTGACCATATATGTAGGCATATGTAGTTTGACCCATAAAAGCAACACTAAGAGTAATTGTGTGTGCCCACAAATGAGAGAGAGAGAGAGAGAGAGAGAGAGAGCACGCATTGCCTACCGCTCCTCCAAACTTTTGTAACTTAATGGAAACGATAGACCATTATCATTTTCATCCCCACTAAGCCTTTCACGTCTTGAATACCATGCATGATATCTTCTAGGTAAAAGTTGATGTTCAAGAAGTTCATTCCAAAACTGTACATAAGTGCTCTGACATGGCCCAGCTGAAAGGAAATGCATGATTAAAAAGTAAACTTCACTTAGGTCAACATCCACATCTTTCACCCTTCTGTGACTTGTCTCTGGCTCTGTAAGTTGGGCATTCTCACGCCCCTTACTTGAAAAGATCAAAGGCTTCATACTACCAGAAGGGGCATCACTTGAAGGAATGTACTTCCGAAGAGCCATGTTTCCTGTCATTCAAGAAGCCAGAAAAACAAAAGTTACACAAACAAGTTGATCAATTCTAAATAAAAAAGAAAAACTAAGCATTAAAAGATAGAAACGAAATATATGGAATCCTTTAGCATGCAGCTTAGTGGAAGTCGATGAATCCAATGAAATTAAGCATGTTATAATATTTAAAGTGTCCATTAAAAAAGTTTGGTTCTCAAACTTTTGTGCAGAAAAAATAACATCAAATATTTTATTCAATGAACAAATGATGAGTATTGTTGTTGGAAGCGCCCAAAAATCCAATTAGATTTAAACATCTATTGAGTGGGGGGGGGCATCAGTTTTTGATGGGTTATTTGCTTCCAATTTAGATCCTATTAAAGCCTTTTGCACTGTATAAACATTACAGATATTTGTAAGACCAGGTTTGATTTTTATATATATATATATATATAGATGTCAAAATTATTCTAGTGCTGAAAGACTGGTATAATGAATTTCTGATGGATTAGTGGTAGAAGAATGGTTCATGATTTTGTTTTATCAGATCATTCACAAAAATAATGAATTTGATTGGTTGTCAATTGAGACATGGGTCCTATAACCTGCAACTCAACTTCAATAAATTTTATGATTCCTTGATTCTTATTCCTTGGTTGTTAAATATTTTCTTTGCTAATAGGAGAAAGCCCTGGTAAGTCTGATTTATTAAATTACTTACAATGCAATTAGATTTAATTGATTCTACTATATAATGTATAAAGTTTCTTATTCATTATTAATGCTAAATTTATAGATTTCACATATTTCAATAATGCTTTACAAATTTATATTTATATAGTCAATTCGATATAATATAAAAAACCAAACAGCTGTAGTCATGGAGATAGCCCTAGCATGTCACTCTTTCTCGTATAATTCATTCAGAATGAAATTCAAAAGAAAGCATGATTATAAATCAAATCCATAATTAAAAAAAATAAATTTTAGTTTAAATTTCAATTACTGATCACTATACTACAGTAATTTAAGAAATTAATAAATCAAATTTAAAAAAAAAATTGACATCATTCAGAATCATATCCTATACTCTAATAGGCAAAACCCATTATTTGGGTGTTTTTATCAGTTAGTAAATTTGCAGCATGTGTTTATAATGTGATCCATTACTTCCAGATTGGATCAAATGTGAGCCATTTGACCCTTGTCTCCAATTATAATTAGAAAAGGCAATTTAAATTGTTTGGAATGCATCTTTTAATATTTTAAATTCAATGTAGCAAAACACTTCCAAATGGATGATAGCATACCTTCTCCCTCCATCATCAGCCCTCACACTCCAACCAGATTAACCGTCACCAAATAGCAAATCCAAAATCACAACAATGTCAACTAATGGTGCTATAAACAGAAAAGCAGAAATATTTGTCAACTGTGAAACCGTGAGCTAACAACCACAAAATTCAGATTCACCAGCACCAAATCACGCCCAAGACTTCCCCATGTACACAAATCATATAATCTCCTAGTCCATTAAACATGAACAAACCTCAATTCGTCGTAAAATTGAAGGCCATGATAATTGAGCATGTGAAAGAAAATCTTTCACATATTTAACAGGGAACAAAAGGCCATCCACCTCAATTATCTTTGTCAAGCACCCATGTACTAATCACACAACATACACCAAATGCTCCTATCTCAAAAGTTCTTGATCAAAGCAAAAGGGGCTCATATCCACACCAGTGCAATTAATGCTACCATCTCAAAAGTAGAACCACCAATGAAAATATCGACTGGTTGGAGAGACAGGGTAAGTAAACTACCACCAACCCTTGGGCCCCCTCTCTAGCAAACCATATTTGGACATAATACCAAGAGAAAAGCGTAACATTTCCCTGAACAACCAAATGATGGAACTAACTTCTAATAATCAAAATTCATGATAATTATCAGGCGATGGTCATTCCTTCAAGACACCTATCAATACATGCACAACTAAGAACCTATGAGTTGAGAAACTTTACACACAGCAAATGTACTTAATTACAAAGGAATCTTTTTCAAGTAGAAACAATAGAATTTCTTATTCAAGAGTCCAAGTCCCTGTTGGAATAAAAATTCAACTAAGTGAAGCCTATGGAGTAACCCTAGGAGGACAAAAACTTCATAGCTGTCCAGCGTCATAACTATTCTTTACCAGACAGCTATCAAAGTTACCACCTAGAAGTCCTTCAGCGTGAAATTTATAGAGAAACTCTGTCATTTTCCCCTTTATTTCTATCTACTTCCCCTGCACTCATATAATTTTCTAAGAATAAGACACCTCACAACTCTCAAGTGAATCATCACTTGAGCTTTACAATATCAAGGTTCAGCTGAACTAGTGAAAAGCAGTACTTCGAAAAGCAGAGATAAGCCTCGAAAAGAAAAGGAAAAACCTACCGATTAAAAAGAAAAACAAAAGAATTGGAATATAAACTCCTAATCCCCCTAATGACCCCTCAGAGCATTCCCGATACTTCAGTTACATTACAGATACAGCCTTTAAATTTTTGCTGAATCCGCATAAGGTTCAACCAAAAATTAAAATCAAGCAATAATAACAATGAAGAAGTCTTTTCTTAACACACTCACATTTACGCGTGACATGAGCACACATGAAGAGCCTACACATTCACCAGTTGATTGGTTAACAATGCCACACGCTACTCAATCAATAATCAATAAAAAAACCCTAATTTAAACAAATCATTAACAAACATGATAAAGACGTGGAACCTGATGTAATGCGAGAGATAAATCAACCAGAAGGAATTCTTGTATACTTTTGAAAGCCAAACCAGCAAAAATCCAAATGCATTCCTCTGTACCACCAAAAAACCAAAACCCTAATTTCAATTTATGCCATTTACAATCAAATACGCACGCTAATATCGAAACAAGCCTTATAGAAGATCTAATTCAACACATTCGCCATAACCTTATCAATTTCCCGGTAAACAGACCGAAAATCACATAATGGTATTAATAAACCAAATTAGTGAAGACAAAAGGAGTGTTATTGTTGTACATACCTTCGAATATTGAAACAAAACGGCAGCCTTTTGGAGGTATGTTAGCAGTGCCCTGGCTTTTCTCTTCTCTTCTCTTCTTCTGACAATGAAGGAGATCGAGAGGTTGAAAAGAGACTGGGATTAGGTAGAATTTGAAATTCAGAGAGTATTGGCGAGTGTGGGAGACGCGCGAGGAAGTGATTTAGATTCTTGGAGGGAGCTCTGTGTGCGTGTGTGCGCGCTTTCGATTCTTGCTTTGTTGGAGAGATTGGGGAGCGAGGAAGGCAGAAACGGGAGGAGAAGGCAAGGATTGAAACGTAGCGTTTTATATCTTTGCGGCTGCTCTTTTTCTCTCTACTCTACAGGAGATATGAGAGAGAAATTTGAGATAATGAGAGTATTATATATAATATTTAGGATTATCTGCTTGTTATGGTTTGAAACGGCACCGTACAGGTTCTGTTTCCACTTTCCAGGAGTTTGTGTCAGGAGATTGCGAAGGACGGCCGTCACGGCCCCACGGCACGGGTAAAAAAATGCTTTGCTAACTGAATGGTTTTTTGTGGTTGGATAAAATGTAAAAGCGATCACGACATATATATATATATATATATATATATATAAAAAAAAAAAAAAAAAAAAAAATTGTATGGTAAATATTTATATGAATATCAAAAAACCCATAAATATAACAGGAATATTTAAATTTTTTTACCAATAAATAAGATAGAAATATATATATAAAAAAAAAAAACTCCATACATAAATATCCATCTCACATCTATTCTTATAAATATCTGTGTTATGGTAATCAATGACGTGGCAATGGTGGCTACCGATGGATAGTGATGTGTTTCGTGGGTGAAGATATTTTTGCCAACGATTTAAATTTGAAACACTGGTGATTTATTCAAATTCAGCAAAACAAGGAGTTAAGGAGGGTTTTTATTTGTTTAGTGATAGTTGTGTTTTAAAGTATTTTTGGTTTTTAAAAAATATTAAAATAATATATTTTAAAAAAAATTATTTTTAACTGTTAACATATAAAAAAATCTAAAAACACTAAAATATAATTTTAAAAAATAAATCAAATTTTAATAGAAAAGCAGGTTAAAATTCTTTCTCAAACATCCTGTAAAACGTACAGAAGCGAAAACATTTTTCTTGTTTGTACAGACATTCAGTGGGTTTTTTAAAATCGTGAACATGCAATAAATACCGAACATGTCGCCTGTTCTCTTTTAAAAAATAGAAAAATCAAAAATCAAACAAGTACGACACCAAGCATGGACTAATATATTAGGTGCTTCATTTTGCATTATAATAACTTTTGTTTTCAATTTGTTTACTGAAAAAATATTAAATTAATTTTTTAATTTTTTTTAATAATTTTAACATCATAATATCAATATATATATATATATATAATATTAATTTAATATATTTTTAATTAAAAAATATCATACATCATAATATTAAACAGATACTAATTCAATACAAGCACCGTCTTCGATCTACTCTCTTTTTCTTTAGAATTAATTATTTATTATCTTGCCTCTTTGTTTCTGTCTTCGTTATTGCCATTTTTACTTAACATTCCAAGTATGATGATAACACCGCTACAATAAATTGATATGTATAATTATTATGTGAAGCTTATCATGGAAAAGGTACAGCCAAAAACCAGTGGTCACGATTTGTTTAGCCAATAGGCAATTAATGAAAATCAATTATAGATGATTAACAAGTTTTCAGTCTTGCTGTCCAAAAAAAAAAAAAAACCATGAAGCAGTGGGCAAACAACTAAAAAAAGGTATATTGTTTTGTGTTCCTTCAAATTTTTTAACCATAACGACGGTGTTTGACAGGTTTTGCCAGTAGTGACTCTCTTCCCCTTTCCGTTCTCCTTTTGTTGGGTCAAAATCATACCATCAAAAATATTATGAAAGACCAGACAGATTAGAAAAAATATAAAAAATCGACACTCATCAATATAATGGAAACATATAAAGAAAAATAAAAATACCTTGAGTAAATCCATCTACCAACCCGGGTGAAAAAATAAAACATATGACTTGGGATATAAAATTTAAACAATTCCATAAAAAGCAAAATTAAAAAATTTTGGAAAAAAAATATTTGTAAAAAATAATCAAAATCAAACCGAACTAATCTTTCAAATCCATGATCCAGGTCATGAGATCAAAGTGATCCCAATAAAAAAACCCTGAAAAAAAAAACAAGATTTTTAAATAAATAAATGTTGAGAGATAAAATTAATAATAAAAAGTTGGTAAAAAAATAATGCAAAACAAAAATAAATAGCAATTTAAAAAACTAAGACTAAATTCAATATAAAAACCACCTAAAAATAAATGCCAAGGTGAAATTTAAATGAAATTAAATGTTTTATAAATGAAATTGAAAAAAATAATAATTAAGAAAAATGATTGAAATAACAATTAAAAAAATTGGCACCAAACTTAACATAAAAATTGAATGGAAAGAAATTTGAATGAATGAAATTGAAGAAAAACAAATTAAAAAAATGATTAAAAAAAATCAGCAATTAAAATAATAAAAACTAAATTTAATAAAAAATAACAAAATCAAACAACTAGGAATCAAATTGAAAATAAAATCCAACTATAAATAATCAGTATAAATAAAATAATTACAATTAAGAGAAGAAGGACTTGATCAAAAGAAAAAAGAAATTGAAAGGCTGATATAATTTTTTACATGGCTAACATGCAATCCAAGAAATAAAAAAAAAAGAAAAAAAAAGAAAAAAAAAAAGGTTAATTGGCACCAAACCATACCTCATTATTATACATGTGCTCTCCATAAATGAAAAAGTTGTCAAAAAGCATCAAATAATGTGGCAGAAGGTTAATTTCAACCACCTTCACCACTCACACGCTGCTAAAAAACAGCAAAGCTGTTGACATCTGCTTAGCACATGCATGTAGCTTTTTCTTACATGTTCAAAACCAAAAATATCATTATAACTAGATAACAATAAAAAAAAACTTTTATTAAATTAAAACAAAGTCTTTGAAGCTAGGGCTAAACAATTTGAATGACAAGGACAATGAAATAATTCTTCATAAAATTATATAAAAAAATAAAAGTACCCACCACACTAGATAGCAATAATAAAAAAATCATTAGGAAATAAAAATCAAATCCCAAAACTAAAAATAATAAATTTATACAGTAAAGACACTTGCATAACTCAACTATTCATGATAAAATTAAAATTATTATATGATTCTTAAATTCAAAATTCTGATTGCTTAATTGTTAAAGACAATACGGTAATTGAATTGTTATTAAAAATAAAATTGACAGATTAGTCATGTGCAAAAATTATTATACCTCCTAAGTAAAGTTTTAAAAATTGAAGGACGAAGGATAAAAAGTTAATTTCACAATATCCTTAAACGCATTTCATTATAGACTGGCAACGAATAGGCTAAAGACGCGCGGTTTAGTATTTTCCTTAATTGTTTTATCTCTTCCAAAATCACAACCCTGAATATTTATTGTTTAAAGATTTCTCCCAACAACAACAACAATCCACGACACCTGGTGGCCTAAAAGAAGACCTCACATTCAATGTTCTTTTTAGGAAGCTAGGCAGGAAGGACGCCTTTTCGTCTATCTTCTGGACGAGCAATATCAATAGGAGTAATAGATAATTTAATTTCCTTTTATGGAGATATCTTTTTTTTTTTCTATGGCATATATTTCTTCTACACTCTAATTTCTAAGGTAAAACTGATGATGCCGGAAAATTGGTGGATGAGATGAGGGAGGATGAGTTGTTTGCAATATTCATTAAATATCTGCTTTGGGATGTGTTGACGGCAAAGATTATGGTTTTTTTTTTTTTTTGCGGGTTGATTTCGGCTCTTTTTAGAGAGGAAGAGGATTGCGATTTCTGGGTAGATTTCGGGTTTGGAGGAGGTTGAAAGTGATGGAGATTTTTGGATTGTTGGGTGCTACCTCAGGCTGGATTTTGGGTTTGTTCATGTGGTAGAGTTTGGCGCGATTGGTGGGGTTGTTCGACATAGAGAGAGGCTGTGATTGTAGTGGGCTGCTGCAATTATGGGCTGGAACAATGGTGGCTGTTCGGGCACTCTCCTATTTCTTTCTATGTCCGAAACCTGTTCGATAAAAGTCATTTTGATGGAGGATGGTGGAGGTGGCCACTTATTGGATGGATTTGAATAAGAGAGAAATGTAGGTGAAATTGAAGCTAGCGAGAATAGTGGATGATGCTTGTTTGTAAACTAATTGATGGTTATCTTTCTGAGATTGCATCAGATGCAAATTTTAGCCTGATAGATTCTATAATCTTGCAATTTAACTACCGGAGCAAGCTAGACTCTTTGATGATGGCCTTCACCGAGTTGTAGATGTCTATCTCAAGGTACAAATGGCCCAACAAGTTGTTTTGTTGTTACAGTCCAAGATTTAATATTCAGTTATAATAATTATTGCAAAGAAATTTATACTTCCCAGCAATAGAGTCTGTTTTTTAATTCTTGAAGGCACATCCATGGATATCAGAGGCAGAGTGAGAGAAGATACATGGAGTAATGCATCATGAACTTGCAAGCCATCATCAGTGTGGCTGCTCAGAAAATTAAGACTAGTAATTGCAAACCATAACTCTCACTTCTCCCTTTTCAAATTGCATATGCCATGGAGTTTGTGCATGCATCGAATGCCAGCATATTGTCAGAATTCAGTCTTTGCAAACAAGCAGTAAAACATGTGAATAGATATGCATTTACAAATTACCTAAGAAAATAAAATAGGAGAATATAATTCTACAAAGGCAAATGTTCTAACCTCACTATTGTTTGCTCAACTGCTGAATGGGCAATATACGAGTTCCATTGATAATGAAAGTTTGTCATTTCGTGAAAGTATGGTTTGAAACCCATTCCCATAAAAAGAAATTTTAATTTTTTTAAAAAAATATTTTTGAGATACATGCTAAATCTATGTATTTGACACTACATTTTAAAAATTCTTTTAAAAAGATTTGATTTTTTTTATTTTGAATTAATATGTTTTTGATGTTTTAAAATCATTTTAATATGTTGATCTCAAAAATAATTTTTAAAAAATAAAAAAATATTATTAATATATTTTTTAAATAAAAACACTTTAAAATAATTATAATTATACTCTCAGCTCCACAATAAAAATGTTTCTTTTGAAGATGCATATATCTTGATTGTTCAGATGGTTATTTTTAAGCACTTTAAAGAGAGAGCTAAAACACGCGGGGAGAACTTTGTAATAGTGAATTGGAGATTTTGCCGTTGAAAAACACTTAATAAATTAACAACCTTTTCCTTTTGTGTATTTGTCATTTTAGAATTGTTAAAGGATCTCTAGGTCTTTTCATTATTTTTTCACATAGTAAAATAATTTTATTACTCTTGAATAATCATCTGACTTTTCATGCTTATGTCTACAAGTGCAAGGAACTTTATAGATAGAGAACAGTGAAAAGAGATAGGAGAGTGGATCGAATATTGTTTTTAGTTAGGGGTGAGCATTTTCGGTTCGGTTCGGTTTTGAACTATAAAAAACAACCAAACCGGTTCTCTGTTTTTATGTGGAAAAAAATCGAAACCGAACCGAAACCGAGTCAAACCGACCGGTTTCGGTCCGGTTTTTAATTTAAAAAAACTGAGAAAACCTATATGCTCATATTTTTTCTCGAACTCGCCAGTAAGATGCCTTTTCACAACTATTGTTTTCCCTGCATTGTGCAAACAAATTAAAAGTCAAAAATCAACACCACTGATTTCAATGCCCTTATACTTGGATTTTGTAAATCTAGTAGAACAGATTTGTCCCTGGATATTTTTGAGACGATGGTTGAGAAAGGATACACACCGAATGAAACAACTTATACCATTATAGTTGAAGGGATTGCCCATGAAGAAGAAAAGGAGCTGGCAGCAAAAGTTTTAAAAGAGTTGCTCCTCAGACAAGTCATGAGACGAAATACAGCGGAAAGACTTGTTTTGCAATACAACCTCGAGGCTTTACCAGTATGAAATTGTATGCGTCATCCAGATTAAGAACACGAAGAGGGAACATGGAATGAAGATACTTTGAGCAAGCGTGTTCATCAATACCAATGTCCATGCTTCTTCACAAATTTGTATTGACATTCCGATCAAGACTGGAAAATCAAGAATTCTGCATATTGAAATTGAAAGAGATTGTCACAACACTGGAATGTGTTGAATGTTTTGAAAATGAGGAAGGAGCACAGGTTCAAACAATGGGATTCTTGGCTATGTACTTTTATTCTTGTATTCTTGGCTATGTACTTTTACAGAGAGAGTGGGGGCTAAGAAAGAGGGGAGGTGGGGCTGCTGGGAGGGAAAGGGAGAGAAAGAGGCAGCAGGGGCTGCTGGGAGGGAGAGAAAGAGGGGAGGGGGGGCTGCTGGGAGGGGGGAGGGGAGAGAAAGAGTGAGAGGGGGCTGCGGCTAGGGTTACTGGAGAGAAAGAGTGAGGATAATTTTTCTATTTATAGTGTCTTTTTTTGAACCGGTTCGGTTCGGTCTGGGTTAACCGGTTCCTGCATTACAAAACCAAAAACCGAACCGAACCGGGATTTTTCCTAACTATTCTAATCGGTTTAATCGGTTTTTTTTTCGGTTCGGTTTTCTCGGTTTTTTCAGTTTTTCAGTTTTTTTGCACACCCCTATTTTTAGTAAAGTTAGACCTTTTTTTTTTTTTTAAAACCTTTGAATATCTAAGGCGGAGGGTCAACCTCATCGCATGGATCCATATACATCCCATATTGAGAAAGCCTATGGATAGAGTATGCCTTGGGTAAAGTACTAGCCTTTCTTCAACAGGGGTAGGAGTAGGACTATGGACCAAGAAACTAGAGTGCTCTTGACATTGTATATAGGTTCTGTAGTTATAGCCAGACTCTCTTACTTCCTTGAATACAGATTGGACTTCTCGATAAGATACGAGTCCTATGAGATTATTGTCCTGTTCTTTTTTTATTTTTAGTAATTCGGGATGTCCGGGCCAGCTTGCGCACACCACAACTAATTTCCGGGCTCACTGAACATCCTGCAAGCTCAGTGAACATGTAAGGCATCGCGAAGGTGACAGACATATATAAGTAGAGCTTGAATCCTGGTGTGGAGAAAGAGAATAAATTCCTTCAACTATTAGGCCATAACCCCATGTGTATTATTGTCCTGTTCTTACACCATAGAGGAAGTTGGGATGGTAAAGGACAAGGAGCTAAGGTACTTGCTCTTGAAGAACAAGTCATCAATACAATGCAGCAAGTTCTTGGGGCAGTTGAATGCAGAAAGAACATATGGTATAGGTTTTTTTCGGGAATTTCATATTTGTTTTGCTGCAATATTATTATCCTACTATTCTTGGATTCAAATTTCCAATAGCTTGGCTTGACTTAAGGAGCTAATTTATAATTTCAAAATATTTTTTTAATAATATTTGGGTCATGAGAGTAGAGTAGTATCTTTAAAATAAAAAAATATAAAAAAATATAAACGTCTACCATCCGCTCCCCATCTTTGGGTAATATATACGGCTAATTTTAATGATCAAGAATATTATTTCGCTATATAATTTGATTAGTTTTGGTCTTCTTTTCTTTCCTGTGGAGCGCATATAGTCATTGAATCTTTGATGCATTGTTGACATTCTTTTTTTTTTTCATTTATGATAAAAACTTTTATTATATTCTCAAAGAAATTTATGTATGGCCTTCCATATTTTCATATGAAAGTATAGATCAACTTATAAAAAAACAAAGAAGAGTTTTTTTAAAAAGGTATTAAAATAATGACTTGTTGGATTTAGTTAGCCTTCATCATATAAAAGCCAATCATTTTCCTTTTTTGTTCTTTGAACACGTTGAATTAATCAATTCAAATCGGGTTAACTTTTGTATTTTTAATTGAAAACTTATGTTGAGTAAAAAGTCACGTTAAGGGATTTGAAAATTTATCTGTTTACCCGAGTTTAATAGCATTGTCAAAAAAACCCCACAATCATAGTGTTCTATTTTATGTTTTAAAAAAATTAGTTAAAGCGCGAACCAATGAACTAGTTATATGTTATCTTGAAGCTCCAAGTAACTTTTTAGTTATTAAAATAAACATAATTATAAATTTATAAATATTTGGATATTATTTTACATTTTTTTTTGTGTGAGGTTGATGATATGAATTATTATTTAACATGTAAACTTCTTGAAATAAAGTGTAATTTTTCAAGGAACAACTGAGAAAATATAATCTTCTGAAGTTTATTGCAATTATCTTTTTTGTTCACTGTATTTCTTGTGATCCCTCTTATCCTTGAAAGCTCTATAAAGATAGTATTACACTACATTCTTACCATTGACAAAGCCATTATGTTAACTAAGTCACGACAATGATATAAATCAAATTTGGCATAATAATATTTCTTTGAATAAACATCATGGCATGTATCTTTATCTAAGGGCGTTGAATTCCTTATTAATGCGAGGAATAGATTGCTGAGATTGAAGCACTTGTAGATTATCAGGATTGGTGCATGGATGCTATTGCAGGATCTGATCTTTGTTTGATGTTTTGGGCCTTAGGACCAGGCCCATTGGATATCCTGGTCCGGATACCGTGCGCTCCAGAAATTGAGTTTTGAGTCCAAGTACTCGAGCCTCAGCCATGAGTGCTTTTCGGGCCCTTGTAACCTCAAAGGGCCTCGTTTGAAGGCCCCAAAGGTTTAAAGTGTCAGCGCACGTCTCCTTTAATATTAACAATAAATAAATAGAAGAAGATAGGATAGGATGTGGCATAAAAACAGCAGGGCATCTAAAAAAAGAATTAATATTTTTTTAAAAAAAAATTGATTTTTGATCTTAAAATCTAAATTTAACAAGTCAATGAATAAAATATAATTATCTAGCCGCCAAGTTAACCCTTAAAATTGATATATAATAATGATACAAAAAAATAAAAAACCTCCTAATGATACAAAATAATAAAAATAAGCAGCTGGGTTGGGCCACACCCACACCCAACCGAGTCCAGCACACTTTAGAGATGTGGTCTAACCAAACTCCATCTTTCTCTTTCTCCATTATTCATTTATCATTCATAAATAATATTATAGATTTAATCTGATTGGTCTATTTTATCTCACCTGATTTCATTATCCATGAATAATATTATTTATAAGATACCACCCTGCATTGTACTATTTATTACATTCATGAATAATTTTTTTTTTCATATATTTTCCTGAATATTTTAAATATAATTTTCATATACTTCTTAAGCTATTTATTTTTTTTGATTTTGAGAGGGAGAGAAAGATAGGTCCAGAGATTGAGAGAATTTTTCATCCACGTATCAAAACCAGGAATATATCTACATCACAACACAATAAATCTACTGGAACGACATAAAAACAAGAAAGACAAAAAAAAAAAAAAAAACTTTGAATGAGTCAGGACATCAAATCATAAATTGAAATAAAAAAAACAAAGAACATATTAAATATAAGCATTACAGATTATAATTGGAAAGAAACAAAATAGAAAAAGAGCAGGGGTGAAAATCAATAATAATGCCACCATGATCTCAAAAATCCCTGGAGTAGAGAGAAGAAGGCGGGTCATACACAAAGTTTAATAAGACAGCTCTACACAACACGATCTGGACCAGTTAAATTAAGTTTTTTCAAACCCATGTAATTCACACATGTTTTTCACAGACATGATATAACTGTCTTCGCAGCCAACTGCCAAACTAGCAGTAACAGGTTGTTTCCATTTTCCGAGGTCCTTTCAGTATCCCGAGCAGTCGTTATTTTAAAAAGTCCTCACCGATCAATTGGTTTCACGACTAGAATTTCTAGTGGTCAATCCTGTCCAATAAGGAAACAACAGCTGGGAAGAATATTTCAAAGCTTCCTATCATGAGTTATCAAGAGGTAGATTTTTTAAATATTGCCAGTAATACAAATGGAAAACGCGTTTACAAATCGAATTGCAGCCGCACGTTTACTTTCTTCTCCAACTGGACGGTTGCTCTCCTCTTTTTTTATACTCAGAATCCCATCTATAAATACCCTCACCAGGATTTTCAAATCCTCCGTACCTTTCCACTTTCCTCTAACATTAACTCCACCGAGATTTCCTTCCTCTTATTCGTTCTCATATCTACGAAGATTTTAGTCATGATTTCATTATTATAGAACTTTCTGGCATGCATTTCTACTCATGATATGAAATATTTCAAACTGTTCTGTCAGATAAAAATCTCCCATTCAGTATCGGTTGTCCTCCTGTACTGGTTCTACGTCTTTTCTTAAACTTTTCTAATTTCAAGTCTCACACACCAACATTTACGTTTTCATATTCATTATCCAAGGCGTGCTGACTGCAACTATTATATATCATAATAAGTCCATTGCTTAATCCAGAAAATGTCTTCATCCCTGGCAAAGGCAGGCTCATCAGGTTCTGACTTTGATGCGCCAAATGCTATGATTGACGAGAAGAGAAGAAAAGAATGATTTCTAACAGAGAATCCGCCAGGCGGTCGCGAATGAAGAGGCAAAAGCACTTGGAAGGTTTGGTTAGTGAAAAATCGATTCTGGAGAGAAAAATATACGAAGATAACGAAAAATTTGTTGCAATTTGGCAAAGCCATTTTGCTCTCGAATCACAGAACAAAATCTTGAGGGATGAAAAGATGAAGCTGGCAGAAAATTTGAAGAATTTGCAACAAATTCTTTCAGGTTATGAAGTCCCGGAATCTGATCAAGATATTGAAGTTTCAGACAGATTTTTGAACCCATGGCAAGTTTCTAGTCCAGTGAAGCCCATCGCAGCTTCTGGGATGTTCAAATTCTAGCTGTTCTAGTTCTTATTTCCATGTCATTTTCTCATGATTGAGCTTTCGATTCTCTGCTTATGTTATATATCCACACTGGTTTATATCTTGTATATTTACAGAATAAAATCTCGCGGTGTAATTTTCTTTCTGAAGCTCCTTTTTATTTTTTTTTTCTGGTACAAGAAATTAGGCACTGATCGATCATGCGTCGTTTGTTTGGAGAGGGAGAACAAGGGCTAAAACCCTAAAACAGAAGATAAAGGTTAACTTCAGGATAAGAACAAAATATTCTTAAAGGTGATCCAAGATAAACGGTCAAAGATCGAAACCTCCCCCCTGCACCAACTGCGTCTATGTGAAGACTAAATCAGTTTATATAATATGGGTGACTACATTCATATGACCATCATCATCACCAGGATAAACAACAAACCATAAATGATAATTATTCATGGGAGTGGGCAAGAATAATCAGCTTATCCATATTATCTGGCCAGGTTTCTGAGACCGTATTCTGGCCCCTCTTCCATTGAGCTTATTATGTACAAATCAAAGAGGAATGTAAGTTCAGTTTAATTACGTGTAGCTCTCTTTGCCTGCTTTGGCATTTATTTCAGCATCACTACATATCAATTATTTAGTTTCTGCATGTTTTCTAGAGTCTACATTCATAAACAAGGAGCGTATCAAAGACACTATAATTCCAGCGATTGAAGTAACCATTTTTTTGAGATGACGGGTTTCTCACTCATGGAACTTCCGTAGCAGCCTTATTTGATACATGAGATAAGACAGGACATGACAACCTCTTGATATTAAATTATCATCTTAACTTAAAAATTTAAATTATTAAATAAAATTTTAAGATATAATTTATATTATTTTTTAATATATTTTTTTAAATAAAAATTTTATAAACTTGAAATTTAATGATAAGATTGAAATTTATAATTATTTAATTACCAAAATTATAATATTATATTTTAAAAATTATCTTAATTTAAAATTTTTAATTATTAAATAAGATTTTAAAATATTATTTATATTATTTTTTAATATTAGATGAGATAATCTACTCCTGTCCAGTCCAGTCTTATCTGTGACTAAATGCATCCCTAAAATTTCATGATTAGCATATCCGTGTTTCCTAATCCACCTGTAACAGCAGCCAAGCTAAATGCAATGTATGGACAGATGTATTATTTCCTCGTCCAATCACACAGTGCAGATTGGTTTATTATAAAAACAAAATCCCGCAATTTCGGACTTGGACTGAAGGATTTACATTGATAATATAACGAATATAGCTAAACGAAGGTGACGTTTTGTCGTAATGGTTACTGCCAAGGATTGCGTCACGACAGCGATCGTTTTCTGTGTATGACATGGCACTGATAGGAGTTACAGGCTCTGTATTGGTTTCCATATCAAGGAATTTTTAGAGTCCAGATCTGGCCATGCGTTCGGGATGGACAATCAAGCCTCCTTCGATTCATTTTTCTATTGGACTGGATGTAGTTCAGAGAAATACGCATCTCGCTCGCTCGTCTGATAGCCAATAACATTATCGGGTCATCCCTTCTTCGTTTTATTTTTTCTGATAGCGTAGACAAATGGTGTTAGGTATTTGATCAATGTCGTGTTAGTTGTTGAGGTTTGACCTAATACGATGGCCATCGAGCAAATTCAACCCAGTCCAGCTAACCAAAGGGTATTTCAAAATGAAAGATTTGGCCCCTCGAGATCCAGTTACATGGCCCGAGAAAGGCCAGATTCTGGATTGATTAGTCCAGCAAATGTATAATTCAAGTCTAGCACTGATATGGAGCATTACTCGTATCCACGTTCCTCCACCAACATCTCTGCTAAGCACCACAGGTCCTGATCTCCGATGATTTGAGACTGCATTTTTTTCAAAAGATATTACTAGCATCATAGTAATTCCGCCGAGTGAAGCAAGCATGTTCATACAGTGATAGTTGTCAATAGTTTTCACAACACAAAATACAAGGAGAACAGCTTGTTAAAAGTTAAAACCACCCTAACATATACTTAACAGTACGGATTGAAAAAAAAACCAAGCAATTAACCTTTTCTGTGAGGTTTTCAAACTAATCGACTCATTTAGGGCCCCCATGGCTCATGTCCCAAAATTCAATTTCAAGCTCAAGGACACGCAGAAATGTCACTTCAGCTTTTTTGAGCTCTTCGTCTGGAGCTTTCTCTAGACATCGATTGGCAATTTTTTTAAGTGAGCGGCAAAATTCACCAAAACCTTCACTGCCCCATCGTTGGCAAGCCTCCAGTAACTCCGGTGGGGTTTTGTTGCCATCTTCGAGGCAGTGGGAAAAGCTCTCTTGGTATACTGTTTCAATGGCCCAGAGGGCTGTAAAGACCACGGAATACTCAACTGCTGGTAACATCAAACTCTCCAGAAATCTGTAACAGTAAGCAAATAGGTAAGAGTTTCAATACTACCTTCTACAATTCATGGACACGTCTTTTCCACTGCTAGTGCTTATTTACTGTGGCAAAGCAATGATCCGATGTGGATGATCATTCACATTATATTTGGATGTCAAATGTCTATTATTATATATATTTGGAATTTTAGTGACACCTTGCATTTAAAATACAAAAAGCAGCTATGCATGGTTTCAAATAACACAACTATGCCTGATAAAGAACGAACACTGTTCACCTTACTTGCTGAATTGAGAGAAGCAAAAACATCCTAGTCGATATAAAAAACCAGTAACAATAATGAATCATCGTATGAATATTTCGAAGCATTACATTGGCAGATATAAAGACGAAATGTCAAATACGATATGATACCTGCAATAATTCTGGTTTGACTTGTGGACAATAACATCAGAGAGAGGAACATCCCACTTGGCTGCCTCTTGCTTGAACCATGAAATCTCATCACTTAGAGAAGCTAGCCCACTCAATACGACTTCCGTATCACTGTTATCATCTGAATTCTTGGAAGCCTTAAGCAACACACTTGCAGCAAAAGGAACAAACTCTCTAACAAATATGTAATCTTGCCCCTGTAATTTTATGTCTAATTACGTCACCAATGTTTAGGCATGGGCATAAAAGAAGAATAAATCTAAATTGCTCAACAACAAACACTCTGCTTAAAGGTGTTTGAGACATGTTCATAAGAAACCAACAGCAAGAATCATTATATACAATAAGATTTATTTGGTACATTAGTTATTTGCATATATCATATTTCTGTTAAAGATATTGCATGCAGAAATTAAATCTATGTAGCAGCTATTATAGGACCAATCATATATCAATACAAAAGAATTCTCTTAGAACCTTTCTAGAGACCAAATTAAGGATGAATAAATGGGGAAGACGCTATAAACACCCCGAATTAATAAGATATACTGACTGAAAAAGTTGCCACTAACCAATATACAAACTTATTTTTATTTTGATGTAAAAGACTTAAAAGATTTGCCATACAGACAGTCAACCATATGCCCATAAGTACAGCTAACCACTGCAAACAAAAAGAACATCATTGTGATCGATTGGACTGTTAAGTGCGAAGATAAAAGAGAGTAAATAGAGGACGGACCAGCCATCTCTTGAAAGAAGAGAAGTCGATGGTCCCATCTCTTATGCTGAGAATGAAAGGATGTCTGGTAGCTCCTGTATATAGTACAAGGTGCTTCTTCACCCACCTATCGATCACACCATTCTTCTCTACAGGATCCATTTTCTTCACCGCTTCTCTTCCCCTTGACGGTCGATTTATTTACTTATTTACCAGTACTTGCAAAATCGAGTTCTCTCGGCTGACTTTTTTTCTTTCTTTCTTGGGAATGTGTTTGTACGTGGCGTACTGGAAGGGAGACGCATATCTCACCTCTCCACATTAGCTCGTGTGACGGTGTGGGCTCTTTTGTGCTAAAACTTGATCTCTTCATGGGAGCCTAATGTACTGTATTGGGTCAGATACTTGACCTAGAAAGGATAAGTGACTTGGGATGAAATTGGGCCCTGGCCCATTCGAGGGAAAAACCTCTTTTGCTTTTGGATAGGTATATTTTCATTGATTATTTATTTTTTATTTTTAAATTTGATATCAAAAATAAAATTTTAAAAATAAAAAATAAAAAATATTTTCAATATAATTTTAAATAAAAAATATTTTAAAAAACAATTATTATTATAATTCCAAACAAGTTTCAAGTATCATGTGAATTCCCTGGCGAGAATGATAAATATAAAAACAGAACTGAAATTTTACCGTCAAACTAGGCAGCGGCCAGCCATTGCCCTGCAGATGCCTTCCTGCGACGATTTGATTTTGGTTCATAGATAGATTGATGCTTCAACAGGATCAAAGATTTCCTTCGAATTCTAATCATTTTTGGCAGAATAACTACTCCACCATTCAAAATTTACAAGTAAAATTGAGGCCCTTCAAAAAAAACCGGAAAGAAATCCTCAACTCTTCAAACACTATAATTCCCAGGAATGAGATACCAGAGAAAAAAAAATTGTTAAAAGAAAAGGTAAATGAAAAAAAAATTATAAGAAAATCTTGATTTTATGAGTGGACAGGGAAATCAAGATGTGTTTTCTTCTTTAAGCTTGGACTGATGACTTCTAAAGCGGTGATCTGTCGATGCATCACCACACCCATCTTAGACTAGTCTTCACGCAATAAATTTGCATGCTTGAATTGCAAGCCATTAATGCCAAATTGCAGCTTCAACATTGCTCAACCTGCAATCGGTCAGATATCACAGATCAGTGAAAGAGATTGAAACTAGCATGCATTACAAAGAATGCGCGCACATTCACGTGAGAGACTGTCTGTGCGTACATTATAAGAGATTACAAACAGAATATCAAATTTCTGGCTGTGCAGAAAAAGTTATTTACCAACAACAGAAGGATTCTAGCCTTCACATAAATTAGTCTAGGGGTATGCCATTTGGCAATTGTCACATTTCTTGGTGACCGACTCCAGGAATTCCTCTCCAGTCAGAATCAGAAAAAAAAAAAAAATACTCTTCCTTTATGCTGCTGTTTGTCTCTGATTATGAGGAGCATTTTCTGCTGCAATCAGTCAGATGTTAAAGATATTGCACGCAGAAAATCTATGTAAACAGCTATTATAGGACCAATCATATATCAATACAAAAGAATTCTCTTAGGACCTTTTCTAGAGACCAAATTAAGGATTAATAAATGGGGAAGACGCTATAAACACCCCAAATTAACAAGATATACTGACTGAAAATGTTGCCACTAACCAATATACAAATTACTAGCGAGCTTCAAGGCTTTGAAGTTCTTTCAGTCTTTCGTCTTACCGATGACGTCGTAAATTCAGTTATTGTTGTAAGTAAAATTTTTCAAGGCCAATTGTCATTGAATCAATGGCCCGGTTCCACCTAACTACTTAGCTAAAGTTCTGATATCTAAGGCTGTCAATTCCTTCAACCATGGGAACACAATTGAAGAATTGACTATTGGCCAGCAAAAATACTATTTTTTGCCTTTCATTGATGCCCTGAATCCTCTGTTTATCCATCTAGCATATGTGTTCCCTCCATCACTTAATCATTTGAAAATGTCAATTTTCATTTTCCATACGAAATTGTCACTCGTGTACCTGCGATTTATGAGCTCAATAAAGGTCTTTTCTACATCAGAAAGGAAAAAATCGTGATGGTTACCAACCAACCGCACAAGCATCGAAAGTCACCTAGCACTAGGATTCAAAACGACACGAAAATACGAAGAGGATGAACTATTAGGAAAACCACTATTCTATAAAATTTTTTCTTTACATAAAGGGAATGGTACGGTTAATACACATAAAGGCATGTAATGAAAAATATAGCATATCAATTTGAAGCTTCTAATATTCGATGTACAATTCTTACCTCGGTTACATTTACCCCCACCAGCTACTTAAAATGGCCAAAGTACAAGCACATATTTTGACTTGCATCTTCTAAAGCTCCTTTCAACACCATTTGCAATGATGCAGTTCCTGAACAATTATTAGTAATCAAGTTCCTCTTGTCGAGTTTATCTGATGGTCAGCAAGCCATGTCTTTCTTGAAACTCATCAATAAACTCCATAAAATTCTTAATGGGCGAGTGGAAAGAATGTCTTCGAGGAATATAATCATTTGGTCACCAACCCCAATCACGGCGTGTTCACCCCAAAACTTGAAACACGGGCATCGCAAACAAATTTATAAGGCACTATCTGGGTGTTTTGACCAGCTGTATCTCGGTTCTCAGCAGCAATAGTCATCATCAGCTCATGCTCATCTTGCACCATATATATGTCCATTGCTTGCAACTAACAGTGGGACGTAGATTTCCATCTTTTCACCGAATGCCCTGGTTCTCAGCCATGATAGTCATCATTGGTTCATGATCTTCTTGCACCATATGATTGGTCAATATATGCAACAACTCATAAATTACTTGACTCTGGGGATGAGAATGGTCTCTAGAAACAAACTCATGGACTGCACCATTGAGTTCAATGGAGCTGCATCCAGGATTTTTTTGCATACCTCTTACTTTCATCTCTCTCCTCAACTTCCCAGAAATATCCCATCTATTAACTGCTGCATAAACATTGGAGAAAAGCACGTAGTTCATGTCATTTTGTGGCTCCATCTTAATTAAAATCCTCCCAACTTGCTCTCCCAGCTCGAAATTTCTGTGTAGTTTACAAGCACTGAGGAGGGCTCTCCATATAGCTGGATCCGCTTTCACAGGCATTGTTTCAACAACCCGAAATGCATCATACAACAGACCTGCACGACCTAATAAATCTACAATGCATCCATAATGCTCCATTCTTGGTTTTGGTTTCTGATTTTCCACCATTCTATTAAATATCTGCAGCCCAACTTCAACAAGACCTGAATGAGTACACGCTGCTAAAATGTTGATGTATGTAATTTCACTCGGTTCAATTCCACACTCTATCATCTTGGTGAAGAGCTCAATAGCTTTCTCCCCAAACGAGTGCATTGCCAGCCCACCAATCATAGAACTCCACACAAATACCTTCTTATCCCCTGTTTCTTGAAAAACTTTCCAGGCCATGTCAATTCGCCCACATTTACTGTACATATCAATCAAAGCTGTTGATAAATGGGCATCAACTTTGATCCCATGTTTATCTATATACATGTGGAGCCAACGACCCTGATCCAAAGCCCCCAGCCTAGCACATGCAGAGAGCAAAGTCGTTACTATGACCTCATCCATTTTAACTTTAGCAACTTGCATCTCCTTGAAAAGCTCCAAAGCCTTGCTATAACAACCAATTTGTATATAACCCTTAATCAATGCACTCCAAGAAACCAAGTTCCTTTTCGGCATTTCATCAAACAAACAAGATGCCTCACTCAAAAAACCAGCATCAGCGTAACCCACAAGCATTATAGTCCAAGACACAACATCTCTTTCAGGCATTTCATCAAAAAGCCTTCGTGCCTCATCCAAATCTCCTGACTTCACATACCCGTTAATCAAGCAATTCCAAGAAACAACATCAGGACCCTCAATTTTATCAAATACTCGACGAACCACAACCCCCACCTCCCCTACTTTCCCATAAAAATCCAATAAAGAATTCCAAGAATGAACACCAAACTCAAAAGGAAATTTTATCATCTGGGCATGAGCCTGCTTGCCTTCAAAAACACCATTAAACTTAGAACAAGCAGAAAACACATAAGTAAAGGTAAAATCATTAGGATACACATAATGCTGATCACACAACATTCTTGAATAAAAAGCAAATGCCTCCCTTGGATTACCAAAATTTGCGTAGGCTTTTATCATGGTAGTATACATAAATGAGTTTCTTGGGATATCAATAGTATCAAACAGTTTTTGAGCATAATTAAGAGAGCCCAGATTGTCAAATGAGGCAAATGACAATAAAAGACGGCCAAAGGCATACTTTTCTTTGATAAGAGAGGTTTTTATGAGAAGGGTGTGTAGTTGTATTAGATCTTTAGGGTTTTTGCAGTTTTGGAGAAGAGAAATGGCATGGTCAGGTTTTCTTAACTGCTGTTTTTGTTGAGAGTTGAGTGCTGTGGTTTTGGTGGGTATTGGTGAGAGATAAGGAGTGGAAGAAGATATGCTCATGTCTGGCAAGATTGGATTTTGGACAGAAACTAGTAGAGATTGTAATGATAGTTAAATTAGTTAGCTCGGAAGGATGTGAAGATGGGTTCAGGAAAAATCATGGAGGAGATTTTTATAGAGTAAATTTCAAGTTAGTCCAGAAATTATATATTGCTTTTCAATTGAGTTCTTAAATATTCCTTTTTATCGCGATTGGGTGCTCAAACGTTTAAAAACCTCGGATTTCCTGCCCGAAGCATGCATCTAATGTCATTCTATTTGGATCAAACTGATCCGTGTTAAATCCAAGGCAATCATAAAAAACACTTCTGCAACTACAAGAGAATATATTGCACATGAACTTCCAGGCAGAAAGAGAATAAATTGCACTGCGAGTACCCTTCTCCACCAAATTACCAATTCAAGCTCAAAAAAGAGATTGACAAACACTCACACTTGGAACCAAATTACAAGACTTTAGAAGAAAATCGAGGGAGAAGTTGAATAAATTGAGAGAGAGATAGAACTAACAGCGTACACTGCTAAAATGTAAATCTTATTGCCTGGGTTCCACCATTCTCATACATTCTTATTTATACAATGAACTCTCCTTCTAACTATCTACTAATTTCATGCAACTAGCTCTTAACCAACTAACTAATCTCCACATGCTAAAATATGCTAATCTCCACATGCAAAATATACTAAAAATGACGAACTGTTGCTGCTAAGTTCCTTCCATCAATCTAAACTCGTAAAACAACAGTCTACACTAATTACACTTGTAATCCGTTCGGAAACCTTTCCTGGAAATTTAAAGAAGCATAGCGTTCTTAACGTGGTAAAAATCAATTCCCCTTATTTTGATCCACAATTCTCAATTTTGTACGGAACTAGCTAGAGGTAAAAACCCTTAATAAGAAACTTCCTTCTTTATTTATTTATATTGAGACATAACATTGCTGTTTTTCAAGGCAACACACAAGAGGGAATATTATTATTAATAATTAAAAAAAAAAACAATCTCCGAGCGATCCCAAGCCCCAGACGAAATCTAGCCAGAGCATTTTATTTTGTTATATATAACACATGATTGCGAGAATAGATATTGGATAAGCTTGGTTTCACTTCGGAACTCGAAAAAGAAGAGGAATGGGATTGGGAGAAGGTGGAGGCGAGTCCCAAACAGAGAAAGCACTTGCCGAGTTCATCCATTTTGCAGTCATTTCTGGATAATGACGATCAAGGACATCTTTCAGACTCTCTGTTGAATTCACCCATTCAAATCCTTTCTTCGTGTATGTTTCCTCGTTGAAATTGCTTGTGAAGAACCTATCTGCCTCTAGCCTCCTGCATGTCCATGCATCCCTCAGGTCATCAAAACTCATGATATATATGTTGGATCATCATAGGAATTATAATAGCAAGTGATTGATATATTGTCTTATGGAAAAAGGTAACTTCTACTAATAAATTACATGTATAAAAACTTTTGTAATAATTTTTCTAGAGGTTGAAATATTCGGACATGAATTAGCTAGCATCACCTGGAAAATCTCTTAACATGTTCCGTCTAGTACCAGGTGACTATAGTTAGGTGTGCTCTTTCCCACCCTCTCTTTTTTATTAATCCACACGGCATAGTGGCAGTTTTTGAAGAAATAGTTTTTTTCAGGAGGGGGCAAAGACAAGTCTCTCAATTTCAACCGATTTTATATTACGAATTTAATAAGAGGAAGTGGGGTTAGATTGTTCAACATGCACGCATCTTACGACAAATATAAAATATTTACCTGGTTGCCATGAGAAGGAATATAATAAAAGCAGTCTCGCTAATTGCAAATCCTTTAATTTTCTTCTCCGCCATGAGTCCCACTAGAAGATCGAGCTCCTCCACTTCATCACCGTAGACTTGATGAAGAGCTTCTATCACCTCCTGATCATCCGTTACATCTTCCCATTTTGAGATGGGTATCAGTAGTAGAGCCCTACGAAACTCATTGTACCTCGCAACATTCCTCTCCCTGTCCCGGTAAACTGTGCAACGATTTATTCATATTTGATCAAACAAAATATATGTGCATTAGCTCCACGTTATTTACATGCGTTAGGCGTATTAAGACAAATGTAAATATTTACAATGACTTCCTGAAGAATCATAAGAACATAAAAAGCATTCAATTTTTCAAAATACTGTGTAACTTTTTGTACCCAAAACTACTTTTAATGTCGAAGGAGTTGACTGTAAAAGTACAAGATAATTTTCTTAAACGTGGAATAATTCCTTCAAATCTTCAATTTTGAATAGTTTCTATATTCACAATACGATCATATGATTGGCTAGCGTTACCTTCAAGAGCGGCAAGGTCTACGTGATCAGGCCGGTCCGTACCATCAACATCCTGTGCTACGACGTCCCTGAGCCACATGGGATAATTCCATGGTTCCAATGCCCCAGAAGCTTGGTGGCCCATTGAAACCATTAGTTTGGTAAATCCAATTCCAGATAATGTTTTTTCTCCTCCACGACCTATCAAGCTTGGCATAGGTATCCTGCGCGTGCATGCACGAAATCAACAACACCAGAACTTTTCTCCGTATTTATCTTCATTCTTTTTAAATACACTAATTAACAATGTCTAAGATATATTATAATAAGGGTGAGAAAAACATCAAAAAATTAATTAAATTGAGAAACTAAAAAAAAAAAACTGAAAATATTAAACTATGAAAAAAAACTGATTAGATTTTTTAAAAACCGTTCAGTTTAGTTTAATTTTATAAACTTCAAACTGAAAAAACCGAATCAAACCGAAAAAAACTAGCTAAACCAAAAAAAAAATCAAATCAAACTAAAAAAATAGTTTAAACCAGTTTTTGTTATAAAATAATCGAATTGAACCAAAACCAGTCGGTTTAAATCAATTTTAATTTTTTTGAAAGAATGGTCAATGCATGAAGTTATCAAAGTAGGCAATGCTTTTTGGTAAAACAAGAATGGTGAGATCGAGAGTCTATTTAACTGTGTTGTGCTTATAAATTAGCAGCTTTTAATTTGATTTTTAAGAGTACAAGGGATAAAGAACTTGTCTTTTGAAGAATATATATATATATATATATATATATATATATATATATATATATATATATATATCTCAAAAAGAGTAGTAAAAGTTAAATATAGGAGAGTGCTTTTGCTCCTGCTTCTTTTATAATCAGCATGCTTTCCTTAAATACCCTTAAAGTATTTTATCTATTTATATATTTTTTGACAAAAAAAAAAAGAAAGAGGAAAGGGATGTCCAATCCATTTTATCAAAATAAAAGGCGACTTGAATTTTACTTGTCAGTTGAAGGGGGAGATTTGTGAGAGTCGGGTGCAGCTGATATGTCTCTAAGCTGAAGGTAATCAGGGAGAAGTGAGTGCATTCTGTAAACAGAGACAAACTCCTCAGTTAATGAATATGGGACACCATGGTTTTCAGGCTTCTTAAGACCCACAACACCTCCCAAGATAGCTCCTCCAACGTGACCAAACTTGTCCTTGAATGTTTTCCCCAACAACCCATACCTAAAAAACAGAAACGAAGGACAATAAATTAAATTTGGATCGTGGCTAATATTAATTCGCAGTTATGATCATGTACAGATAGTACATATTTCTGGGAATTTTTTCCCGGCAACCCATGTTATCGGAGCTGGAGGTTCACATACCAATTGCCTCGCATCCCTGCTAATAGTGTATCAGTTTTGAGAAGCTCAACAGTCCAATCAATTGTATGAACTTTTGCAATTACCGCAGAAGTCACTAGCCTTGCATGCCGGTATAGTTCTTCGTCTCCCAAGTTCTTATATTCCCTCTAAAAATGCAGCGTATAAAATCAGTTAATCTATGGATAAAAATTTAATTTCAAGAAATGAAATTAATGCAACCGCGTATTTCTTATGAATGCGATAAACACACACACAAACCTTGAGGGTGTCACAAACTGCGTTATGCTCTTTAACGAAGAGGGCTTGCAAGATGGAAACACCTGCCCAGCTATTGCGAACATCTCCTGAAACAGCAATCCCATCTTGGTCATGGAGGAGAAGGCCGTCTTCAGATATCTTGAGCTTCCCATCTTTGAAAGTTCGAACCTTATGCAACCTTTTTTCATTGCTCCCGTAAATAGCACTTCCATCCCTGCATGTATTTCTTAGAATGTATCAAGTTCTTTTTTTTTTTTTTTGACCTACTATTTTGAAAAATACTGTGACCGCTGCTATCTAGAATGAGATTTGTTCTATGATGAAATTCCGGTTAGATTTGGAATTTAGTGTTTCTCGTGCAATAATATCTTCTTTGGATTGCATGAGTGTACAGTATTAGAGAATAATAAACATGAGGTTGTGTGTGGGTGTTTTTTCTTTTGCATGTGGGGACCTCAAGGGGTAAAATTTTAAAAAATAATAAAAGAGCTTTCTAAATGGAGCTAACTAACTCATGTGTCCACTGTGGTTTTTATTTATTAAACCCATTAAAATGAGTAAAGTTTTGAGATCCTTTTGATTAAGCTGTTTTTACTTAAGCATCGAAAAATACCACCAAGGTGTACGAATATTCAATGCTCCACTCTTGATATCCCAGAATCCAGTGGGGACTTCCTTCGTCTTGTAAAACCTGAAAGATTTAAGTGGACATTGATTTGCAACTTCCTTTGGTGCAACAAGCTCAATCTGCACACATATATTTATAATTGGTACAGAAGAAAAACATCAGTTCGTCAAATATCTGATCTTTAATTTGATGTGTGTGTGTGTGTGTGTTATAAACTCCCATGAGGTACCTGCTCAGTTTCTTCCATGTGATCAACCCAGTCATGTATCATAAACTGAATCCATGAAGCTGCTATCATGTTGAATTGCTTTCCTGTGTCTATAAATTTTTTCCGAGCTAGTAGTCTTGTGGCAACGACCATAGGGTCTGGCTTCTTTAGCTACATAATTTTGATGTCATGATGTAAGAAGAGGATGCGTTAAAGCAGAAAACTTAAATTGTGATTTTTTATTAAATTTTTAATTTTTTAAAATTTTTTTGAAATTTTAATCAAAGCTAAAGCAGAAAGCTCCACACAAATTTTTAAATTTTTTTTGATAACTATCAAGAATCATGAATATTTTTTATATAAAATTAATTAAAAAATATTGATAAAATCTTAACCTAAACTATAACCCACTCAAATCTCTAACATGGCTCCGCCCTTGCGTACCTTATCTTGTTGATTTACTGGGAGAACGTTTCTTCCAAAGAAAGTTCCTTGGCTTCCTGCACCCTCGTTGAAGGGCTCGTTATATTTTCCATCGGCTGTTCTATACGGATAATCTGCCGGGTTATAGCGAACTCCGGTAGGGGATCTCCCAACGTTGAACAAGCTGTACTCCTGGTGAAGGTGCCTCCGTACAGACAAATAAAGCAGGCCTAAGAGTACAGGCAACCGATGCCATATCCCCAGCTTATCAATGGAGTGCACAATCTGCACGTATAAAACGTAAATACTAATATTTATCATGGATTAAAAAATTAAAATATAATATATAGAGAGGAGGAGCAGGGTTTACCAGGAAAAGAAAAGCATCAATAATGGTCATCCTATCAACAACTTCATGGAAGTCTTCGTGGATGAAACGACGGAGAGATGCACTTGATAAATTTTTTATCAGCTCTGTTAGCCGAAACATTTTTGCTTCTTTAGAAACTATGTTAGCCAGCAAGTGAGATCTCCCAACCCGCCGAGTACACTATTTATTACATGCCTGCCCGTGTGATGTCACCGAAGGGGGCGGCTATGATCGATGTACTACCTCCATTCATTTGTGATGATTATTTTAACGACTTGAGTTTTGTTTAATTTTTAGAAATCAACATCATTACATTAAATTTAAAAACTATTTTTTCTATTTAAATTCACTTTGACTTTTATTAGTTATAATATTTTTTTTATATTTAAACAACACTGTTAGATATTTTTCAGAAGGGAAATAATAAATAAAGACTTTCTAGAAACCTTCAAAGAATTAGAGTTTTCTCTATAGAAATCGTAACCTAATTTTTTTATAATTTGGAGTTGTAAGATTTTTAAAAATTGAGAAATATTTTTCACTCAGAATGATAAGTCAAGATTAAAAAGTAACAATCAAATAAAAGAGAAGGGCAGCTTTCCAGAAAGGATGGCTATGCCTCCGTCGTTAATTCACGTACGTTGTTGTTTTTGAATTCCACATGAGTCATCTCTGGAATCTTACATTGTCCAGGGTTTAATCTGGGACGACGTCGCTTAGTATTTTGAGTAAAAATATTTTGTTGCGGCAATTAGACTACCATAAATCTCTAAAAAAAATTTTGATTGCGTTAGCAAGATTGCCCCAATATTAGAAAGTGTGTTATTTTTTTTTATTTCTTTAAATAAATTTAGACAGGGTGTTAATTTTTTTTAAAAAAAAAAAGCTCGGCCTTTTAACATAGTTGAATATTTTCTTTTTCTTTTTGGAACTTCATGTAAGAATAAAATAAGTTTGAAAAATCATGTTTGAATCTAGAAATTTAAAGTTGGTTTGAAAGTATGATTGTAGTTTTTTTAAAAAAAAAAAATTTGTGTAAAAAATATATTAAAATAATATATATTTTTTTATTTTTTTAAAATTATATTTAATATTAATATATCAATTACAGATAACAATTATCTTATCTTTTTATTATGCGTGCATCCTTTAACATCTATAAACTCCTCTCAGCATTGGCGAGCGATTAAAGAATAAAGGTCCGAGTTACAGATTATAATTCCCCACGTGATCCACGGCCATTAATTGGTGGCCTCGGTCCATCTTCATCCTTAGAAAATTAAACTAGCTATTTTTCCGGAAGGGCGGGCGAGACTGGTCTGTACTTATCGTTGTTGTTTCTATACTACTGCAACCATCTATATAAATCACACATTACAGCCACCACTGGATATTAGTGATATTTTAACATAGTTGAATATTTCCTTTTTCTTTTAGTGAATTTCATGTAGGAATAAATTAAGTTTGAAAAATCATGTCTGAATCTAGAAATTCAGTTATAGAAAACAGCCAACATGCCCTTTCAGTTTTTATCATATAGCAAAATTGATAATTTTAGAAGAAAAAAAATCCATGAGAAAAAACATTGTAGCAATTGATAATGTTTTGTGAAAAAAACTACAGTGTTTTTCTTAATAAATTTGACAAAGATAATTTTAGAAAAAAATTATAAAAAAACCATTTAAATAAATACTGTAACAATTCAAAGTGTTTTGTAAGGAAAATTACAATGTTTTCCCCATATGATTTAGCTTTATTTTAATTATAATTCTTAATCAACTCAATATTCAAAAAATAAATAAATTTAACAAATATAATTTTAAAAAAAATCATAAAAAATCATGTGGGAAAACACTACAGCAATTCATAGTGTTTTAAAAGAAAAAATTATAAAACTAAATTCTCAATTAGCTCACTATTAAAAAAATAAAATTAACATAATAATTTTAGAAAAAAATATAACAAAAAAATAGGAAAAAAAAATCCATGTTGGAAACACTATAACAATTCACAATGTTTTGTAACGAAAGTTATAGTATTTCCCCACATGATTTAACTTTATTTGTAATTACTTGTAATTTTAATTCTCAACCAGCTTAATATTAAAAATAAAATAAAATTAACAAAGATAATTTTGAAAAAATCATAAGGAAAAAAAACCATGTGAAAAGACATTGTAGCAATCCACAATGTTTTGTGCGGAAAGATACAGTGCTTTCCCCACATAATTAAACTTTATTACAAAGTTAAATTCTAACCAGTTCAATATTAAAAAAATAAAATTGATAAAGATAATTTTAAAAAAAATATTACAAAAAAAAACACAGGAGAAACTAGAAAAAAAATCATGTGAGAAAAAACTTTAGCAATTCATTGTGTTTTGTGAGAAAAGCTACAATGTTTTCCCCACATGATTTAGCATTACTTATAATTGTAATTCTTAATCATCTCAATATTTGAAAAATAAAATTAACAAAGATAATTTTAGAAAAAAACATAAAAAAAGCCATGTGAAAAAAAGCATTGTAGTAATCCACAGTAATTTACGAGGAAAGCTACAATGTTTTCCCCACATATTGTAATTGTAATTCTTAACCAGTTTAATATTAAATAATAAAATTAATAAAGATAATTTTGGATATATATATATATATATATATATATATATATATAAACCATGTGAAAAAATACAACAGCAATACACAATGTTTTTTTTTTTAAAATGACAAAACAAAATTTTCAATCAGTTCAATAATAAAAAAATAAAATCGACAAGTATAATTTTGAAAAATAAAAAAATAAAATAGAAAAATCATTTAGAAAAACACCGTAGCAATCCATTGTATTTTAAAGGAAAAAATTATAAAGCTGGATTTTTAACTAACTCAATATTAAAAAAATAAAATTAACAAAGATAATTCTGAGTAAAAAACAAAAATAAAACAAAAAATTTAAAATAAAAAAGGGAAAGCACTATAGAAAAAAAAATGTATTGTAACAATCCACAACAACATGTGAGGAAAGCTATAGTACTTTCCCCATATATTTTAGTTTTGTGTATAAGAAAATAAAAATATCATATGGAAAAACACCGTAACAATCTACAATATTTAAAAAAAAATTACAAAACTAATTTTTTAATCAACTCAATATTGAAAAGGTAAAACTGACAAAAAAAAATTTAGAAAAAAAAATAAAAAAGAAGAAATCATTGTAGCAATCCATAGTAACATATGAGGAAAGCTATAGTACACGTTTTAATTTTATGTATAATAGTTTTTTTTTCTGAAACTATTATTTTTAATTATATGGAAAAAGCGATAACAAAGTCAAGAGAAAAAAAAATCCCATCAAACTTGTAAATCAGAACAACTTGGGTTATTCTAACAAATAGATAAACTATTTTAACCCTGTAAAAAGACAAAATAAAAAGAAATAAATTATAAAATTTAATTTTTAATTACATCAATATTAAAAAAAATAAACAAAAACAATAAAAAAAACTGTACAAAAAAATTAAAGTAACAAAAAAGGTGATAAAAAAAAAGAATACACTATAAATTACTATTATAATTTATATTGCATTAGTGGATGAATCATAAATTCTCCACACCCACCCTTTAACTCAGTGGCGGAGCCACAATGGGGATTAAGGGGGCAATTGCCCCCTTTGTGGCTCCGCCACCGTACACAAAACTAATTAATTAGACTATATATATATATATATATATTAGAATTTTAATATAATAACATAACAAGTTTAATTTTTTTTATTAATTACTAATTGATTAAAGCTTTTTTTTTTTTGAATTATTATCTTTCTTTTATAAAAATTTTCTTCAAATCCTAAACTATTAATTAGTTAAGTAAGTAATATTTTTATGCTTTATGCTTTATGTTTTATTTGAGTTTCTTTTATTTTTTCTATTTATTTCATTGTCTATTTTTAGTTTTATTCCTTAATAATTAGTTATTAAAAATATTAGAGTTTATTATAATTTCTAGATTTGTTAAATTAACATGTACATGAATAAATATTATATGCATATGAATATGAATTAAAATGAGTTTTGATGAATTAATATGTATTTTGTTATGAATTTCACATGAAAATAATGGTGATCAACTTACTAGTAATTAAAATGAAGTACTCAATAACTTAAAAAATTAGAGACACAATAAAAAAATTAAAAAAATATATTAATATTTATATTTAACCCACTTGTATAAAACAACAAGTCAACAAAGAATTGTTACCAATAATTTCACTAGTCCTTGAAAGATTTAGAAATAGATAAATGAAAGTTTAATTATATATATTTAGAAAGAATATCTTTAATAAAATTAAGAATAAAGTCATTATGAAATAGTTTTAAAATATAAAAACTCAAAAGAATAATTATAAAATAATTTTTTTTATTTTAAAAATATTCTTAAATTAATTTTACTTTATATGAGTTAGTATATGTATTTCAAATTAATTTCTTTATATATAACACATATTTATATAGAATATAATACCAAGTATTTGTTAATAATTTACCCCCTCATTTTTTATTTTCTGGCTCCGCCACTGCTTTAACTTATTTCTTAATTATACGTGCATGCTTGAACAATGTTATCTATCAACTCCTCTCAGTATTGGCGCGCGATTAAAGTATAAAGGTCCAAGTTACAGATTATAATTTCCCACGTGATCCACGGCCATTAATTGGTGGCCTCGGTCCATCTTCATCCTTAGAAAATTAAACTAGCTATTTTTCCAGAAGGGCGGGCGAGACTGGTCTGTCCTTATCGTTGTTGTTTCTATACTACTGCAACCATCTATATATAAATCACACATTACAGCCACCACTGGATATATAGTAGTGGGGATGAGTGGCCTTGATTGGCCTCCCTGCCAGCTCAATGCAGCCTCTCCTGGGCCCCCCCTACCCCCACTAATCACCCCTTGATGTGATATTTTCTCTATCAAATTCATATATACACGGACAAATAGTTTTCCACTACAATCCTGCGCACCCCTATTCACCCCTTGATGTGATCCTTTCATGTATACACAGACAAATGGTTTCCCAATGCAATCCTGCGCACCCCTAATCACCCCTTGACGTGATCCTTTCATATATACACAGACAAATGGTTTCCCTACCAAATTCATATATTCACAGACAAATGAGACAAATGGTTTCCTTACCAAATTCATATATACACAGACAAATGGTTTCCCACTGCAATCCTGCGCATCCCTAATCACCCCTTGATGTGATCCTTTCCTTACCAAATTCATATATACACAGATAAATGGTTTTTCACTGCCATCCTGCGCACCCCTAATCACCCCTTGAGTTTAAGAAAATGTATAATTTTCAAGGGCGATTTTATTTATACTTTATTGATCATTGGCTAATGATCTGGGACAGGAAACTGCAAGGAATTATGATATCTGGCTAGCTAGCTTCAATTACGCCTTCTGGGAAAACTGAAAAGCCAAAGAGGAGAACATCGCCTTCAGTTCCCGTGATGACATTTGGGAATTTAAATATTGGATAGCCTACCCCAGCCCCACCCAAAAATAAATTTGTAACAGTGACAATCAAACCACAATATTATCCATCCTTTTACTGTGCGTTGGGTAATCAGTGAGGAATTTTTTTAAAAAAGTTTTTTATTTAAAAATATATATATTTTTTAATATTTTAATTTTAATTTTTATATTAGCCCAATAAAATTATTAAAAAACATTTTAAAAACATTAATTTCATATTTTTTTCAAATCGATTACATTTTAAAAACACATCTAACCATAATTTTAACCATAAAAACCAAAGTTACCTAACCATTGCTAGGGGATGAGATAAAGAATAGATGCTGGACTTGCAGTTTGCCGTGAGTCAGATTTTTTTTCAAACAAAACATATACGGGTTTTTTCAACATGTTTTTGTAGTTTAAAAATTTCTATTAAAATAAAAAAATTATATATATTTAATCAAATAAATTAAAAATTTTCGGTGTTAATAAATGAATAAAAAATCATAAACGAGAACTAAAAACATAACGGAAAAATTGAGATATAAATATAGATCAAGATATTTAATCTTGTAAGATGAGATATTTACCCGGTTATGCTTGCTAAATTTATTTATTAAAATAATATTTTTTATTCAATCAAACGATAATAGAAATAGAAACACAAATTAAATTGATTAATAAAATAAAACATAATATTAAATGTTGCATATATTAGAAGTATTATCTAAAATAAATTATTTTTTTATTTTCAAAAATAAATTTCTTCAATACAGAAGATAAAAAAAAAATTATAGATGAATAAGAAAAACTCTTCAAATTTTAAATGCATAACAAAAAAATACTCATCATTTAAAAGAGGCTCTCTAAATGAGATTAAAGAGAGAAGGGTATTAAGCTACATGTAAATTAAAAAATAATATAAAAAAATGTTAATTTTAAAAAAATAATTAGAAAAAAATAATTTATTAAAAAAATATTTAATCTCGTAAGATAAGATATTTACTCGGTTGTGTTTGATAAATTTGTTTGTTAAAATAATTTTTTTTATTCAATCAAACGATAATACAAATAGAGACACAAATGAAATTGATTGAATAAAATTTATAGCCCACGAGTTTTGTCCTTTTGTGGAGAAAAAAAAAGATTTGAAGTGTAATTTTATCTTTGTGAAATTTTGAGTTGTATTGTGACTGTATTTCACTTATTTTATCTAGCTAAAAGATAGATAAATGACGAGTTATGATAGATTTAAGCCCACTCAGAGGCTAGGCTTGACACGCTGCCAGGCCCAGTCTTGGTTGGGTCTAATTAGCACCAAACTCGGCATGCCTCCACTGGGATGTAATGTGTTTGGCGTTGGCACATGCCAGACCAACACACCAGAGAATTTAAGAAAATTTTTAATTCTATGTTTTTCTTGTTCCGACATTTGTTGTAAAGATATATAAATATGTATTTATAAAATCTTTGTTCATCAGTAGCCCCCTAGTTTTTACGATATAATAATATATAAAGACTTTGATTATTGGTCTCCTCTAGGCAATGGAATCGTTTGCACGTTCCTTGTGCATTTGGTGGTCGTGCCGTTAAAGCATTGGGTGTTGTTAAGGGTGTTAAGACTTGTTAGGCTGTCAAGGTCTAATTTTTCCCTCAGGTTGCCAACACGGCTTGGGTAAGGATTTGCACCTAACAAGTGAGTTGTTGAAGCTCTTGTTGGGTAGGAGTATCCGAGGTAACAAATTGATTTGTCTTGCGTCCTAGCTCAGGTGGACATTGGTTGTGTGACATGAAATGCCCTTGAAATACTAAAAGCAAGTTTTACAAAGAAATCAATGGCTTTTTAATCAGTTTTCTCATAGACGATGCCGCTAATGATGTCCCAAAAATCTAAGTAGCCTAAGAACAAGGCTCCCATACTAGATAGTCGGTTAATCAATTGATTCTAGCAATTTCATCAATTTATTATAACCAAGGTGATTGATAGCTTGTATTTGATGTTTAGTAAGCCAAGATGACTTGTAGTTACTACATGCAAAAAGTCTCATTTGGTGGAGGAGAGGACTTTTTCAATACTTAAATAAATATATTTTTAAAGAGAAAAATTATAATAATATTCTAGTGAGAGATAATCTAAAAATATATATGCAGTAGAGAATGAAAACCTTTGTTCTGAAGGTCTCATAGTGTATTTATAACCCACGAGTTTCATCTTTTTATGGAGAAAAGGAGATTGAAATATAACTTTATCCTTATGATATTTTGAGTTGCATTGTGAGTTTTATTACACTTATTTTTTCCAACTAAAAGATGAAAAAATGATGAGTCATGATAGATTTAAGTCCACTTGGAGCTAGGCTTGACACATTGTCAAGCCCACTCGGGGGCTAGGTTTAGTTAGCACCAGGCCCAACGCACCTCCACTTGGACTTGTTTGGTGTTAGTGCATGCCAACCCAACACACCGAGAATTTAAAAAAATTTACACTCGTATGTTTTTCTTGATTTGATATTTATTGGTAAAGATATATAAAGATATACCAATAAAATCTTGATCCATCAATTTGTTATTTATGGAGAACAATTAACATATATATACACACATAGCCTTCTGCAGCTGTGGGGTACAAGGTTATCTGTGGTGTGTTTAATATTGTAGTAGTTTTTTTAATTACGGTTTTTTTTTAAAAAAATAGGTTTCAAAAAATAATTTTTGGTCATGGTTAATTGAATTAAAATACATGTTTAATTAAAATTGTGATTGAAATTATTGTTGAATTAAAATGACTAAAAAGACTTTTATTAATTTCTTATTTTTTAATTACATTATTATGCATTGAATTATTAACACATTTATAAATACAACAATGCAACATTAAAAAATTACTTTTAATATTATGAGCTCTTTACTTTCTCCCCATGCATGTTTGTCTCTAGAGAACATCAAGCCATAATTTGAAGCTGAAAAATAAGATGGAAAGAAAATGTTTAAACACTTGTAGATGTATGGAAACATTGCCTAATCAAACTTTATCTCGAACTCACCCAAGGAGTTGCTGGCTTCAAGAAAACATGAAGATTTGGCTATGAAAACTCTCCAAATTACTTTGCAGGGACGACTTGTATAGATTTGATGGAGTGTTTCTTGCAGGCAAAACCAGACTTTTCTGAAACAAATGCACGCTGGGGTGTTTCTCTCCTTTTGTGTTCAAGAGCAGCTGCAAAGGTTAAAATGATCAGGTATTTTTAACGATACAAAGATTAATAAAATAAAATAAAATAGTAAAGTGTTTCAGATTTTTGTGGTTCAAGAAAAGCACCTAAAAATAGCTTTGTAATTTATGAGGTTTCACCTCATTGCTCATTTAATGATAGGATCCACAAATTAAACCATTGTTTTATTTCATAACTAAACATTGTATTTTCGTGGTTGGGGTAAAAAGCTAACGCCACCTCGATCCTAAACGGCCACGTAACGGTATAAATTGTCTGTGAGCAAAATTCACTTTTGACTGCTATGCTTGTATTGTTGACTATAACAAGGACATTAAAGAAATTCAAAATTCTACTGACACCGTCAGCTGGTAATAATACATATTAAAAAAAAAATTAAAGGCAGACAAGTGCACAGCTGACAGAAGAAAGCACTGACAGAAAGGAGGTTTTCCTCGTCAAGCTAATAGCGACAAGCTGCTTAAGAGAAAATTTAATAAAAGAAAAGAAAAAATATTAAACACAAAGAAATTCGTTGCTTACACCTTCACCAGCTAAGCAGACGACCAAAAATATATATGATGCGTAGATTGAAGTGCGACGAGGTTAAAAGACCAAAGGTTTGCAAACACAAACAAATATAAAATACAATATAAGCATAAGCATATGATGACGTGTGATGATAAAAATAATTAAAATTTTCAAGTTCTAAGGTTATAGGCTATAGCATATGATCATAGAGAAAATGAGGAAAAAACTCAAATGTCTTTTTGAAAAGTTTATGATTTAATTGTCTAATAAAAAAAATAACACATCAAATTTAATATTTTATATAAAGATTTAAAATCAACCTAACCAAAAAAATCTAAATTTTAATAGAAAAGGCAGATAAAATCTAATTAAAATTAATTAGAAAAATATTTAAAATAACAAAAACTTTGAGGGTTTGTAAAACTTCAGTTGGTTATAACAACTCAGCTTTTTATAGAACTTGGCTTATAGAATTATTTAATAAAATTTAAATGTGATTCATCCTATCTAAAATTACAATTATTTTTGTTAAATTATACGTTTAATGTGTTCAGGTTTCTCTTATGAAATTAGCCTTATCATTTATTAACATATTCGCAACAAGTTCAACATCTTATGCATATGCATTTCTTACCAAAAATTGATAGCCAGAAATAAATTGTTTGATTGGTGAATGATGAACTCGGTTAATTGAAGAGGCTATATGGTATGAGAACTGCAAATCATTTCAGTCCCTTTTGATTCTTGTCGAATTTCTGCACAGAAAGTGAACACATCGGTGTACCCTGCCACCCAACAAGGAGGCTTTTTTCATCTATATAAAGGGTACAAGCACATTTTTTAAGCAATAAATTTAAATTTAATTGACATAAGACATAGTAAGATAATAACCCTAGATTTGTTAGGATTTAGGATGATCCTAGATTTAAGGATGTTGAGTCTTGTATTTTTATGGATCCAAAAGTACTTAGATTTATTATATAACGAGCCTCAAAGAGTTGAATCTAGCACTTTGCTAGACCCACAACCATTTAAACTTAGAATGTAATCAAGCTCGAGATAATTAAGTTTGATATTTTATCAGAATTACAAATACTTGGATTAAAAATAAAGTTGAGTCTAAAAAAATTAGGTTTAGGATATTACTAAATGTACATGTATTTGAATTTAATACGTAAATCAAGCTAAGAAAAAGATAGGTTTGACATCTTTTCAATCTTTTTTTCAAGAGGTTTTGATATTTATTGAGCTTGTATGATGGGTTGTGTTTTCTTGGATACTATTTCCATGGCAATTTTGAGTAAATGGATTTTAGTATCCAATATATATGCTTATCTATCAAAGTAAATGGATTTTAGTATCATGCATGGTTCTGGCAAATGCATCACGCACAAAGTCAAAAGAATTTAACTCGTGAATCCAGTTTGATAGCCACAGATACAAAAAGGGAACCATAAATCTCTGCTACTGATCCTTCTAGTAAACTAAAGCCCACCCTAAAAAAATCATACAGTCTTCACATGCAATAGCATTGGACGTTCCCTTTTTCTTCATTTATAAACACGTCTGTAAACAATGGACCTTATATTTTCTTTAGACGAATTATTATATATCCCACTTCTTTTTCAAAAAGCATATATTTCTACCTTTAACCAAAAAAATAGAGAGAGAGAGAGAGAGAGAGAGAGAGAGAGAGAGAGAGACTAATCCTACAAGTACATCGAAATAAGCACTGTCGAAGAAAAGGGCTTCGAATTAGCAACTCCTGATTGAAGATCTCTGTCCCGAGAACTATCTGCATGCTAAAACTTCGAATAGTTACAAAAAAAAATCCATACAAACCCTTCCTTTCAGTCTAAAGCCCGACTCCCTGCAGCCCAGCTCAGCCCAGCCCAGCCCAGGCAAACAATCCCTTCAAGCACCAGAATGAATTTCTATTGGGCAGACTGATAATGAAAGACAAACCTTATCCAATTACTGAAAGCCACGCAACCTGTTATGAGTCGAATGACGTGTCAGCGGAAGCTCTCAAAATTGGTGTTTGCATTACGGTTGAATCGTATTTTAAAAAAAAACTTTAACTTTAAGTTAATATATATATTTTTTTTTTACTTTTGAAATCATTTTATAACTTATCCAATTAATATCTTTTCAACAGGCATTTCATCGACTCCAGCTCCAACACCAACAAGCAGATATCTATTTTGTCTTCCTTTCCTTGATATACTTTCAACCCTCCATTCTCGCCAACACACAGACCTTAATTTCTCTCCATATAACCGGCGGTTGTGATCGTGGATCGATCAGATCAGTCGATCTAAAAAAGTGATGGCCGAGGACAAGTATAATCTGAAAAATCCAGCTGTGAAGAGGATTTTACAGGAAGTTAAAGAGATGCAATCGAACCCATCTGATGATTTCATGAGCCTCCCTCTTGAGGTATGTTCAATTTGAATATCAATGATTTATTAATTTCGGGTTTTTTTATTTTTATTAATTTTGTTTTTTTATTATATAATAGGAGAATATATTTGAATGGCAATTTGCTATAAGAGGACCAGGAGAGACTGAATTTGAAGGAGGGATTTATCATGGGAGGATTCAATTGCCCGCTGAGTATCCATTTAAGCCTCCTTCTTTTATGTTGCTGACGGTATTAACAATGGAAAATACCTTTTTAAAACCTCTCTTTTAAAAATTCTTTTTGGAAATTTTTATAGGGCTAATGGATTTTTTGAATTGTTTGTTATTGTTGTTGGTTTTTTTTTTTTGGCAGCCAAATGGGCGTTTTGAAACGCAGACAAAGATATGCTTAAGCATATCAAATCATCATCCTGAGCATTGGCAGCCGTCATGGAGTGGTACGTTTTTAATAGTTATTGTTGGCTTTACCAAATTATCATGTGTATTGATAGCTAAATTATCAGGATGCAACAGTAACAATTTTATTAAATCTCTTATAGCGAAGAGGTTTTGGCGAATTATCTTTAGAAGTATTAGTTAATTAAGTTGTGCGAGTGAGATTGATTTTGATATGCCGTGTGTGATTAGGCCATATTTAGGCCTGGGTTGAAGAAGAAAATGTTTGTTCGTGTCTATCTGTTTTACTTGAAGAACTAAGATTTCTTTGTGTTTGTTTACTTCATGTTAATGAAGACCTGGCCTGTGGTCATATTTGTTATGTTTCTAGGAAAAGAATTAGACTTGGGGTAACGGAATGAAAATCATTCCTGGTGTAAATGTTATCTTTGAGGTTGCCTTTTCTTCACTTATGTAGGTCTAATTGCTCAAACACATGAGCATCTGATTCTTTTTCGAAGTTAGAATGTATCGATTCGATAGCTTGGCATACGGCTGATGTTTCATGGTATTGATTATTCTGCTTGGCAGTACGAACAGCTCTAGTAGCACTTATTGCATTCATGCCCACCAGCCCGAATGGTGCGTTGGGCTCACTAGACTACAAGAAAGAGGAAAGGCGTGTTTTGGCTGTTAAATCTCGTGAAGCAGCCCCGAGATTTGGGACCCCTGAACGTCAAAAACTCATTGATGAGGTTGGTGATTATTTCGTCGCGTATTGTCATTTGTTACATTATGTGCTAATGAACTGTTTGATGAACAGATTCATCAATACATGCTTAGCAAGGCGCCATCTGTTCCTCAACAAAACCCTGCACAGGGTTCTGAAGAACACCCTAACAACAGTGTGCGTGAAACCCAGGAAAGCTCGCAAGATGCTGGGGCTGTAACTGCTGCTGAAGACCTTCCAAATCCAGCTGTTGGTGAAATTCAGGAAGTGGGTGAGAGGGTCTTTGAAGAAGTGCTTGAAGATCACATTACTGAGAACCCTAGTTCTGCTGGAACCAGTGCATCAAGAGAGGTTCCTGCTAAATGTTCAAGCGATCAGCTACCGCAAAGGCAAGTGACTAGGGTTCAAAAACCAGCTGATGATAGGTTGTTCACATGGGCTGCTGTTGGACTCGCCATTGCAATTGTGGTTCTTTTGCTGAAGAAGTTTATGAAATCTAGCGGATACGGTGCCCTCTTCATGGATGGATCTTAGGTATAGTGATTTTTATGAAGCAATTTATTTCAAAAGGAAATCGGAAAAAGAAATCTATGTCATTTTTACACCGGGATTGTTCGTATTTGGCAGTATATGTTAGATCCGATTGACATGCTCCATTATTGTAATTAATAATGTTGATGAGCAACTCATCTGCATTGACAAGTTTGGAAGTATTTTAGTATCTATATTTGATCGTTGTAGATGCTTCCGTTTCCGGAGTGATTACTGGAATTGCTTTGGGAAAGGTCATCTAACTGTTCGAGCGCGTCTTTTAATAATATTCATGCAGCATGATTTATTTTCAAATTTACTTGTCTGGACCTTTTTATATTAACATTAATCCAAGTTAACAAACATATCCAGTTAACTGAACCCACCCTCCCTTGCACTTCATAGGACCCTGATCAACATAGTTATCAGAGATCACAATTTTCCTTTCGTGGCCAACTTAAACCATAGGAATGCCAAGGATAGAACACGTGTACAGCATGCACGCTTAAAGCAGAGAAATCAAGGCTAGTCTGCAACGAACTGCGCCTTAAGCATTCTCTGAGACGGCCATAATTAACCACACTACCTCCCTCCCAGACCAAACAATGTAACTGGACAATCATACACACATTTTTTTTACCTTAACTGGACAATGATAGAGTTCTCTTTCAATGATTGGGTGCATTTATATTTGACAGAGAAATATATATGACAAAGGAATGCCAGAGATCATATTTGACCATGCCGAGCTCACATGGAAACTAATCACGCTGTCTTTGCCACGACACAAAGTTACAAAATACTGTCCTCGATATCATTCAGCGACCAGGAAAGGGCAGTAGTTATATCAGCAGGTAATTAAAGGTTGCATCTTTCCATGTATTGCCTTGTAACAGTGGAGACTACACAGGGGAAGCTTTGACTTCGAGTCGCGATACTTGTATGCATTTGTACAGTTTGGACCCGCACATTTTTCACGTGGTGGAGGATAACTGCAAATCAAAACACCACATTGTAAATACCACAAAACAGATAAGCTCTTGCATTTCTACAGAGCAAAACAAAATGCCAGTTTTCGGTCTACATAGCATTCTAAAGAAAATACTTGGAGGGATGACAGGGTGAACTTGTACCTGCATGGCACTGAATTAAATATGCGTGGCAGACCAATGTCATCAGAGAAAATAACCGTAGTTCCAGTGGGGCCAATGACCCATCTGACAGTATTTGGCCCAATTGCATCAGCTTTGGCAGCCCTTGCCTGCACCAAGTAGAATTTATTCTTGATTCAAATGCTGCTAAAGACCATGTGAAGGAGAAGGTAAAAGTTGCATGTCTATTTTCCAAGTACCTGAACCACTTCATCACGCTGTTTCCTCATCTTTTCTTCCTTCTTCTTTCTTCCAGAATCCTGGCCACGTATTTTTCTGATTGCTTCAGCCTAAAATATACAAAGTTAGACGGTTTTCCCATCCACTGCCAGGAGGTTATAGAACTAGCATATGGCATGATTAGCAAACCTCAGCCTCCCTTGCTGCCTTCTCTGATTGCATTCTACGCCTTTGTGCAGCCTCAGCTTTCTTTAATTGCTGCTCTACTTCAGAGAGCTTAGTCTTTTGTTCTGCCATTAATAAACCAATAAAGGAAATAAATTAGGTTTAGCAACAAGCCATTATTACCCGAGGTGTAAACTAGTTTTATCTTCAATCATTCCCTTCCAAGCTGTAAATGAGACTGGTGCAAAGAACATGGAAACAGACAAACACTCACTTTTAGGAGGGATTGAAGGTAAACCATTCGGGAACTCAAGAAGACTGTCACCAGGCACAAGAAAATCATCTTTGGCTGTCTGACGAGCCCGCTTATGTGCAGTTGTAGTTGATTCATTCCTTCCTCCAACATATCCCAGCCTCTTGCTTGGGTATCCAGGTTCATCCTCTGATGTAGGCTCTTCCTCTTGCACAAAATCCTTATCCTCTTGCCTACCATCTGAAACCATTGATACCCCCCTTCTTCTCTCCTTATAAGCATTGAGTCTTCCAAGGTAACGTACTTCCTCATCTATGTCACCATCTTCATCAAATTCCACATCCATTGCACACCTCTTAGGAACTCTATTACTCTTGCGAACTGCTTCAAAATGGGATGTTCCGTTCACAAAGATACTTTCACCAGACATCTTTCTTCCCGAAGAATTGCCCTTTCTAAAACTAGAATCCTGAACAAGTAACTTCTCTCGAGACCGAGAAGCATCAAAACCTTGATAAGATTTTGTGAGTGAAGACCCGCCATTGAAAGCATATTCTGTTGCTGGCTTGGCATGTATTGTATGAGTGACACCACCAAACTTGAGCTTAAGCTTCTTCAGTCTTTTCTCACTTCTCAATCCATCTGAACCAGATGCTACTTGTTCCTCATTGTGTCCACAGTTTAAAAACTGTGTAGAGGATGAAAGCAAAGTAGAAGTCCGTAGAAATTTCTGCAGATCAGAACAAGGCCGACGAGATATAATACTCCTCTTCTTCCTTATTGTGGACCCAAGACCAGCGGAATGAGTCCCATTTAAATTTTCCATATGAACTTAAAATTTGCAAGCTGTTACTGTGGATTGCTTCCTATAAAAAGCAGAAAGCAAGCAAGAAGATCACAGGGTTGCAATAGCAACAAGTCACCACACCTGAGGATTAAATGCATAGAAGCATTACTTAACTGCCAGCAGAGCATAAACTAAACATTTAACCATGTGAAACGCTCGACTAGAACTTTGTTGAATAATAGAGAAAGGGAATGGTAAGATTCAAAATAGTGGCAAGCAAAGTGAATTGAGATAATTCATACGCACCAAATAGAGACTTCTTTTAATGAACAACGGCCAAAAAAATAGAAAATAAAAAAGAACACTATTTATCAAAGAATAAATCCAAACTCCAGAAATCTTAAATCATGAAAAGAATAGCCAATGGTATGCTGGAACTAAACTAAAATATTTTCAAGGAATCATTTCAACTCAAAAGGTTAAGCTGTTCCGTAAGGGCCAACATTATAAGCTATTAACAACCTTTAGAGCATAATGAACGAAACCTAAGTGAAGTAGCTCATCAAAGAAAATCCCTACAGACTAGGTACTTAACTTCAAACATATTTAGCGGGAAAACAATAAAAAAAGACAATCCTTGAAACCCTTTTGCTTAGAACCTCGCATTTCCATTTCTGGTACAGAAATAAGCATAACCATGAAACTTAAGTCCAGGTTATCTTCTCATTTTCCTTCATTTTCTCGGCAACCAAACAGGGAAAAAAAACAATCAAGCAAGTAGATTCCCTCTTCTTCACAATGACATCTAAATTTCAGTTAATTTTTATTTTTTTTTACTTTTAAGCTTAAGTCGAATTACCAAACCTAAAAACAACTCTCTTTTACATCGAAGAACTATTCTTTTTAGTTTCAGCTTTCTTATGGAAGAAAAAAGATAGCTTCCTTCTTTTTACATCAAAATCGAACTTCAAAGCAAACCCATTTCAAAGCAGCAAAGAAAAAGATCAGATAGCAACAAGAACCCATCAAATGTAGTGGATACTTACCTAGCAAAGAAGCCAACTGAAACCCTAGAAAAGGAGGGCCACAAAAAGACAAGTACTTTCGTGATTACGGGGAAAGCCTTTTGGAGAGGGGGGGTTACGTGAGCCTCCTTTTCCTTCTGGGAAAATGGGGATGTTTTGATCTAGTTAAAAATGAATGAGGGGTTAGTGCGAGACAGGGAGTTATGCCATTCTTAGGCTGGTTATAGTAAAGGATACTGGAACTGGAACTCTTTATCTGCTCCATTTTTTTTTCTCTTTTCTTGCTTCTCCACTTCTTTTAAATTTCTTCATAAGCGTAAATTTTACAAGTCGGGAGTTTAATACACCAAGAGGCCCAGACAAAGCCCATATGATTACATAGGACAATTACGCTAGTCCAAGGAGAAGGTCCCTTTCGTTTAATGGTAAAAATATTTCCCTGGCTAACTTTTAGGTACCTCAACCGAGTTGCGTGCTATGGATATTTATGGGTTCGAGTTTTATGTTATTTATACTTGAATTTAAATCTAAAATAATTATTTAAAATTGTTTTAAACTTAATGGTATGAATTTTTCATATTTAAACTCAATTTATAACTCAAATATGAATACTATAATTATCACTATTTAGTTCCTAATTAATTTGGTATACATATAATTTTTAAAAACTTCAAGATTAATTATTTATTTCAAGTCGGTTTAAATTAAGTAAACTAGTATTCATATTCAACCCGGACCCCTAATTTGTTGCCTTCAAGTTTTACTCAGATATGATCAAGTCTAAAAGATCCCTACTCATTTATGTAGAGAGTGTAGAATGCATTTGATGGAGAGTTGTCAGCTTAGCCCCAGTTGGATTATATATATATATATATATATATATATATATATATATATATATATATATATATATAACTAGAAAGAAAAAATCAAGAGCTTAAACAAGAAAGAAAGAACAGATTAATTTGATACAACATAACTTTGCATGCCAAACAAATTCAAGAGCTCAAACAAGAAAGAAAAAAAAGTCCAAGCTTCACACCACCCAAGATGGCTCTGCGAAAGTACACGGGCTCAGTGTTCATGGTCCGCATGCTTCACAGCCGTGTAATAGGGCAGGATCCATTATTCACTGCATAGTGGCTCACACTACCCAAGATGGCTCTGCAAAACTACAGAAAAACAATTACAAATTAAAAATACATGATAGTGAAAATTATTTTTGATATTAGTATATTAAAATAATTTAAAAATATTAAAAATTTATTAATTTAAAATAAATAAATAAATTTTAAATTTTTTCAAATATATTTTTAAAACATAAAAATAAACAGACCTCTCATACGTGCACCAAGGGGCCTCAATTATTTTACAAATGAGCTTAACAGCGTTAGTTGCTACAGGTGAACACAACCCGTTGGAGATCTCACGGCAAGCAAGAAAAAAAAAAGAGAGGAAACAACAACACTTATATGGCTCGTTGTTTCAAAGCAGTTTTCTTTATATATATTATTATCCTGGAAAAAAAAAAAAACCCGATGTGCCTGAGACAATCCTACCCATCCATCACACCCACTATCGTCTCTGCTGCCATCTCTCTCTCTCTCTTTTTTAATAGTCGAAAGTTTTATTTAAAAAAACTACAAAAATAACAATCTAACTTACATTAAATAAACAAGCAGAAAAAGAAAAACATAAAAACTGTTACATGAAACAGAAAAGGACAGCAAATAAAAAAAAACAAAAAAATCATAAAAAACCAACTCCTCCATACTGAACATGCTCCATATTAAGCCCTAAAAAACTATATGCTGCCATCTCTCTCCGACTCGCTCTCTGCTTATCAGCTTTTGTTTCTCTCTCTTCTAACTTCTTAAGTTGCAGTTCTATGATATTTTAAAGACCACGAAATAATAATTTAACAAAAAATAAGGCATCCATCTACCTATGGTACATACTAGACCCTGAAGCACTATTTGATGGGGTTTTTTTTTTTAAGACAAACATATTTGTTTTGAAAAATACTGAAATGCACTTCAAAATACAATATCAAATATTTATAAAGGTACTTTTATTTGACATTCTAGTTTAATTTATATTTAAAAAGTATATTTTTTTAATTTTAAATATATTTTTAGTATTTTTGTATAGTTTTGATGAATATTAAAAATAAATTTAGAAAAAAATATTATTTTAATATATTTCTAAATAAAATATTATTTTAATATATTTTATCATCAGCTATATGCATCACAGTACATCACAAATATTTTTTTTAAAAAAAAACACACGTAGTTATAAAAAGCTCCTACCTTTTTCACATGTTAGATAGAGGTGTTGAATAAAACCTCATCTCAAGATATTCAATTGTTCTCGGTAATAACCTGTACGCGCCATTCATCAAGCCTCCCTCGGTGACAAACGAATATAGAAAGGCGGTGGACTAAAGCAGATGGTGGGTATTTTAGTCATTTTAAGTAGCAAAAAATCTGGTGTGTGCCCATAAACTAGGGTCCTGTGCTAATAGCCATTCCCTATTATCATGTTTTATAACAAACACTTCCTTTCACCCCTGGTCGGCAAATAAACAATCAGCTGGCAAAGTGCCTACTTTACATTCAGGGGAAGCGCGTCGCCTTCACGCTCTTCGAGAATCGCAAATGCTGCCGGGGAGCAGCCGCTGTTGAGGAAGTTGATTTGATTATTGCTTTTTTAAAATGATTTTTAATAAATATATTAAAATAATATATATATATATATATTTTTTTTTTTTTTCTTAAAATATATATATATATATATATATTATATACATTAATATATCATTTAAGAATTAAAAAATAATAATTTTTTTTTTTTTTAAAAAAGGACTCTACCATAAAAAAAAACAGCAGCAAACAGCCCTACAAGTTATCATCACTGCATATTCCCGCAAGAAAGCTAAAATCCACTAAACCCATTTTACATGTCATTTAAATATTCTCTCATGGTTACGGGTTTTGATTATTTGTAATGAAGAAATATGGAAGCTTAACGCGTCCTAAAAACGGTGAAGAACAAAAGTCAGCGCAGAAGATGTGGTTCCAGCATGGGAGAGATCACAAAGGGCCAAAACTGAAACCACAAAAGAACCAAGCGTAACATTGGATTTCTACGATAACTTCGCTTCATTTTCTTAAACAATAGATGCCAAGTCGTCCTGGTGCCTTTATGCTCCTCCACTTAATTGGTCAAACAGCCCATCATAATAAGATTCGTTCAAATTCACCTCCTCACATATATAGCTTCTTAAACAGTCTCTGGCAACCTCTTTCTCAGTGGAATCATAGCTTGTTAGAATGTTTCTTCGTTGAAGTAACTTCACATCTTTGTCACTGCCAAATAGGTTTTTCATGAAAAAAACGTAGGAGGTGATGTTTTGCACAGTATCACTTGAAAAATGCTCCAGTGCAGTGAGGTTCCTGAAGAGCTTTCTGTGTATTAATTAATGTATTATCACAGGTGGGATTACAAGGACTCCGCTGACAAACTTTATGTCCAATTAGTTTTCTGTTCTGGCCCCCTTGATCCTAATTCCTGCAGCTTGGAGTTCTGTTGCGCAACGTAAATGTTTCTGATTTGACTGGTTAATTAGTGGAGTATTTGGTTGCATGCCTTCCTGGTTAAATTTCTGCTGATGGATTCGTGGATCTCTTGGAATCATGCACTTGATCAAACGGAAGGCGAGCTCGGGTGAGGAAATGAGTGCATTGTTTAGGAATTTGAACCACTTCAAATAGTCTTTGAAGAATGAACAAGGGAATTTGGTTTTCTAATAACATCCTGTTGGATCTCAAATCGAAGAGCATTCCAGGGGGGGTGAATACAGGATCATTGCGGCGTCTTAAACTCATTGTAGAGTACTTGAGGAACATTTCAAAGATGAAACAGCCATCGACTAACATCATTTGCCGGAATTCGTCAGTTGCGAAGCTGCTCTCTCTTCTTCATAGCATGCATGCTCTATGTTCCACCTCCTTAAGGGCCGTAAGACAATCATCGAGGGATGCTTCCAGGTCTGGCCTTCGGTTGAGGAGTGCATGCTGCACGTAGCGCCACTTGTGCTTTTCCATGGCGGTATGGACCAATTGAAACTTTGTCAGGGATGTATGCCTTCTCGTTTGCATTGCGAAGGCTTTCCTTGACCCTGCAGATGGTGCGAAGAAGAAATGGTTTCCATTTTGTTTCTGATTGAAGTTACAAGATTGTCGCCATGCCTGATGTCAATTGAAATATTGTCTTCGTTTGGCGTCTGCCATGCAGGTGAATTGGAAATTTCTATAATCAAATTAATGAACTCTAAGCAACCTGCATTAACAGCTCTGTGAAAATGCTGAACCAGTGCTTTCTCGTCTACAACTAATGAGATTATCAGTCTCTTGACAAGTAGCAGGAATTTTTGTTCTTCATGTAACATTGGCTAATCACATTAGATGGAAAAGATACTCAAAAAGAGATCTGGATGTTAGAAACAATCTAGGTTTTCAAGTTCTGGCTTTCTCCTAAAATAAAGTTTGCTTGTTTATTCCTACTGCTTTGGCATCCGGTAATGACAGGGCAAACACCCTAAGATCGCAAGGCCAGCTTCTTCAAAGGAGTCGGGAGTTCTTTAAGAAACTCCACAGCAAGGTGCATGCCCTAATACATAGGTATATATGTACGTAAAAGAATCCAAGATGAGTTGGTGAACGAAAGGGATAGATTATTGGGGTTTGCCTTCCGAATTGAAAGGCATCCTGGAAACTGTTGCCGAAAGCGTCTAGGCGTCTAGCTTTATTCAAAGTAAAGGATAACCCGATTGCTTGGGAGCAAAATCAAGAATCTAGTAGCGGTACATTGCAGAAACTTGTCGAAAAGAAACGAGCTAGAGTTACGTGGCCGTAAAAGGAGGTCTCCTTGAATTACTTACTACTCATTATTCAGGTACAAGAAATGAAAAACTGAACAAAATAAATTAGAAAGAAAAACTAAAGAGCTCAGAAGCACTCGCTTTCGTCCCAAGAGGATCAGGCGAAAGTTATAGACCCTGTCATCACGTTAAGTTCAAATTTCTTCACAGCTCACAAGGGATGCACCAGCAGGAAATTGATCCCGGCTCTGTATCTACTATCTACCACTAGACCACAGGTTCTTCCTAAGAGGTTGTATTTCATCCCTGAAAATTAATATGTATTAAAACCATTTCGGTAATCGATTAGCAATTATGCATTTAGCAAGACATCCATGGATCGGGGACAGTAGAAATGGTTGTATTTTAAAGTGTTTTTTAATTTAAAATTATTTTTTAAAACAGTTATTTGATTTAAAAATATTAAAAAATTAATTTAAAATAATAAATTTTTTTTAAAAAAACTTGGAATTAAAACATTATCCAACAGACAAGTAGTTGGATCTAATAAATGCAAGAATCCATTATTCTAATAGTTGGGTCTAATAAATTTCATATAATAGATAACCACATATTCAAGGCATGCAATTTGCAAAATAAAATAAAATTAATTGAGTTTCCATACTTTAATCAATCGAGTAGAATTGTAAAAAATAATAATTCAGCACTTAAATTTTGGAATTCATTTTTTACTTTGAACACATCGCATGATTTTAATACTAAGAAATAGATCATTATGCAAATCCCACGCACCTTGCAAAGGAGAATTCTACGCTGGTCGAAACTTGCAATTCAACACTATCAAGGTTTTGTTTGGATTATAGTAGTTGCTGTTTTCTAAGATGTTTTTGATAATATTTTTTTATATTTTTAAATTAGTATATTAAAATAATTTAAAAACATTAAAATAAATAATTTAAAATAAAAAAATAAAATAAAAATTATTTTTTAAAAATACTTTTAAAATATAAAAACAAATAATCTTCACATATGAGTTGCACAATATCCAAGAAAACAATTTATACATTATCATTAAAAAAAAAATAAAAAAAATCATAGGTATTACATGTTTGAGGAGTTACGTGGCATAAATAACACTGCAACAAAAAGAAGATTACCCCTATCCCCCCTCTAAATTACAACTCCATAAAGCAACTAAAGGAATCCAAATTCCAAAGCTTTTAACGAAGTGAATGGAAGACTGTATTTTAGCGCTTTTTTTTTCCCCTTAAGTTTTTGTTTGTTTGGCTGTTTTAATTTCATTTTAATTTTGATTATAATTTCCCACTAACTGCGGCCATTCTCCAAAAAAACCAAAAACACTCTCTTATAGCACATCCGCAGCACTTGACAAAAAACAAAGCATTTTGGATTCAAAATTCGATTCTTCGTCAACTAGATCTATATATAAAAAATAAAAACCCTAGAAGAGAGAGCTTCAACTTCTAGAAACACGAAATGGCGTTTTGGTGGCCATTGATAGTTGCTGCATCCGCTTACGCGATCTGTCGTTTCTTGTTAATGCTCATTCCTTTCAATGTGCCTTCAATCGACGTCGATGCCTCTGACGGTTACTAATTTACGCTTGCTTACGTATCATTGATTGTGTCTCTGTTTATGATAGTCAGTTTATTAATTTTTTTTTTTTTTTTTTTTGCTGTCTGTCTGTTAAAATCTGCGGCAGTCACGGAGGGCAATCAAACGCAAGAGAACAGCTTCATCTATGTCAGTTTCTTTTTTCATTTTGAATCTTTTATTTTATCTATCTTTTGCATTTATGTGGAAATCAAAATGGCTTTTTAATTAATTAATTATTCATTTATTTGTGCATGGAATCTAATGTATGGACTGCGATATTTCAATTTTTACTAATGCTTGCAATGTTTATATTTCTTTTTCATTTTGAATAGTTTCATTTCTTCAATTGGATTTAATTTATTGAGTTTTGATCCAGATTCCTCCGAGAGGAAGGGCACAGCAGTCGGATAAAAAGGTTCAGTGTTATGAGCCTGCGACGATGAAATACTTGGGATATTTCCCTGCATTGTCGCCTGCTGAGGTTAGAGAAGATATACACATGCTTATTATACATGCATCTAGGTATGTATGATCTTGTGAAATTTGTGGCTAAAAATACTGTTGAAATGTATGGTTGCAGGTCCATGACCGAGTGGCACAGGCGAGGAAGGCTCAGAAAATATGGGCAGAAAGCAGCTTCAAGCAAAGACGACAGTTTCTGCGGATTCTTCTCAAGTACATTATTGAACATCAAGAGCTTATATGCGAGTAAGGATGGTGGAGTCACCATTTTTATGAAACCATTAGTAATACATCAAGAGCTTATATGCGAGTAAGGATGGTGGAGTCACCATTTTTATGAAACCATTAGTAATACATCAAGAGCTTATATGCGAGTAAGGATGGTGGAGTCACCATTTTTATGAAACCATTAGTAATGATCTTAATCATTAGCAGTTTGACACCAAGTCACATTTATTGACATTAAAATACCAGACAAGCATTTAAATGTTGCTATGCTTAAGGTCCCAGGGGGCCTTGGTTTGAAACAACCCATTTCTTAGTTATTTTCTTCACTGGGAGGCTGCTTGGGTTGGGGATGCAAGGTGTTCTGTGTACATGAATTCTCTGTTTTGCATCTCATTTAGTGCTGCTCTGTTAGTTAAGGATTGGTCATGTGCTATTTTGATCAGAGTATCTTCACGTGATACTGGAAAGACAATGGTAGATGCTTCTTTAGGAGAAATAATGACAACATGTGAGAAGATCACTTGGCTTCTTTCAGAGGGTGAGAAGTGGCTAAAGCCTGAATACCGGTACCTATTACCTTCTTTTTTTCTTTTCTTTTCTTTTGTTTTTTTATATACTTCTTATCATTTTTGAATTTATTTTTTATAATCTCTCTTTATTGCATAAGAAGACATGATGACTCCTTAGAGATTTGTTTAAAAATTTATTTGCCGCACTGCATTTCTGATGATTTCTTATTTAAATGGTTGGCACATATTATTTGACAGAAACATGTGACTTACAAACTTGTCGTGGCTTGAATCCAAATTTTTACCAACTTTATTTGTAAACTGTCTGGATTACTGACACTGGTTACCTCAAGTACTACACACCTTTGCCCTCTTAATCTTCTAATCTTTGTAGATGTTCTGGGAGAGCAATGCCTTACAAAAAATCTAGGGTTGAGTTTCACCCTCTTGGTGTTATCGGTGCCATAGTTTCATGGAACTATCCCTTCCATAATATCTTCAATCCAATGCTGGCGGCAGTCTTTTCAGGGAATAGCATTGTGATCAAGGTACTTCATGCTGCAATGACTAAGTTTTTTGGATTTGCATTTAGTGCTTTTGTTACCTATTGATGCACCTGCATCTGTAATGTCATTTATCACATTTCGATATTGGAATGTCATTGTTGAATGCTCTGTATCCATATCACTTGTTGTTACATGTGCCCATATGTTTAACCTGAGAGGTTTTCTGGGCTTTTAGTAACCACTGAGCTGACAGAGAACTATATGCTTGCAATTGTAGGTTTCAGAAAATGCAAGCTGGTCTGGATTGTTCTATTTCAGAATAATCCAAGCAGCTCTTGCTGCTGTGGGAGCTCCTGAAAATCTGGTTGACGTAATCACAGGGTATTCATTTCTGTTTAGATGTTTGCACTAAAATATGTGTATACTTTTATTTGCCAATGATCGAAGCTATCTTGATAGGTTTGCTGAAACAGGAGAAGCACTAGTGTCATCAGTTGATAAAATCATATTTGTTGGATCACCTGGTGTGGGCAAGATGGTATGATTTTCTTGGCTAACTGAATGGATTTTCTTTGGTTTTCATTTACTTCTATTGTAGCACTTCACTTCATCGTATTTGATCCATGCTTGATGGAATATTGGCAGATGCAGTAAGCTCTTTTCTTTTCCTTTTTGTTTTGCTGATAATTTATTCCCAACAGCAGTTTAATTTAGTAGTTTTTGCACATTTTGTGCCTTTTTTTAATCATATTTCTGCACATGCCCTGCCATGTATTATTTGTTCTAGGTAAAAAGTGAAGTAAAGCCACAATTGTGCTGCATACGTTTTTTTCATTGATTATAAACTGAAAGGTTTACTTTATTGCAGATAATGAGAAATGCTTCTGACACACTTATACCGGTAACACTTGAGCTTGGTGGAAAAGATCCATTTATTGTGTGTGAAGATGCAGATGTCTCTCATGTACGAATCCTTTGTACCTGTTCTGATTTCTGATGCATAGTATGCCTGAACAATTCCTTGGCACCTACTCAATGTTCCACTTAATGTAGGTTGCACAAATTGCTGTCAGGGCTGTTCTTCAATCAAGTGGGCAGAATTGTGCTGGGGCTGAGAGGTTCTATGTTCATAGGGACATCTATTCTTCGTTTGTCACTGAAGTAACTAAAATTGTTAAATCTGTTTCAGTTGTAAGTATGTCTGTTCTGACTTGCTTTATGCACAGGTATCTGTTTTCATGATATTTGCAATTTTCTCCCTAGATTTTACCCACTGATCATTTGACTGCTGTATCCATAAAGAAAACAAGGACTATATTCTTGTGTTCGATCATGTATATCTTCTTGTATCTTTGTATTTGCTGTAATTTTATTAGCAAGATTATTAAGATTTTACTCATTTAAGAACAAACTCGCTACCCAAGGATTAAAGTCATTTTTTGCTGCTTTTCGCTACTTGTTTGCAGGGACCACCCCTTGCTGGTAGGTATGATATGGGTGCAATATGCTTGCAAGAGCATTCTGATAAGCTCCAAATCCTCGTAAATGATGCCTTAGAGAAAGGAGCAGAAATTGTTGTTCGTGGAAGTTTTGGCCATCTGGGTGAAGGTGCAGTTGATCAGTTCTACCCTCCCACCGTGCTTGTAAATGTTGACCACACAATGAAACTGATGCAAGAAGAGGTAGCAGGACTCTTTTTTCACTCAATTTCACATTGGACAACTTTTTAACGTGGAAGGAAAATTTTGTGTTAAGAGGATTTTTTGAGAATCATAAATGACACGATTTTATTGATTTCCTATCTGCATTAGCAATAGATTTGCTTTCTGCTTGACTTCAATTCCTGTGAGTATGTTATGACATCTTTTAGAAAACATGGATCAGATTCAGTAACATTGTATGTGGAGCATGCATGTTATTTGTGTTGGTTAAACATTCACGGCATCTTGTTTCTATTCATTGAATGCCTTCATAATCCATGAAAACTTGAATGACATGCAGACTTTTGGACCAATTATGCCAATAATGAAATTTAGTACTGATGAAGAGGCTGTCAAACTTGCAAATGACTCAAGATATGGGCTTGGCTGCGCTGTTTTTTCGGGTAGTCAGCGCCGAGCTAGAGAGATTGCTTCTCAGATACATTGTGGAGTTGCTGCAGTTAATGACTTTGCATCAAATTACATGTGTCAGGTATTTCTATTTCAAGTGCTACGTGTATGATTCTGCATTTTGCATCAAGTAAAATCCAGTGGATGTAAACTCTTTTTCTTTTTAAAATTTTGATGGAAAAACTCATACTTGAAGGTGACTGGGTGAAAAGTTGCCTTGTAGCTCACCTAGTTTTCCTAAACAAACGCTGCCATTGGACAAGTTATTCACTGAACAGATATAAAATGAAGCAATAATATTTGTTTGTGATGCATTTTCTGCTTTTACATGAACTCAAGAGAAAATAATATATTTTGTTTTGAAACTAAAGCATGGCTTTATGGTTTTACTACCGTTTACATTCTCTCTAGTAACTAATAAATTGAGCAGTTGATCCTTTCATATCTGTTTGTGGCATGACTCTCAGTTTATCTTTCTTCAGTCTTAGTTCTAACTGATGCCTTTTGATGTTTTCAGTCCCTGCCATTTGGTGGCGTGAAGGACAGTGGATTTGGCAGATTTGCTGGTGTGGAAGGATTGCGGGCTTGCTGTCTTGTGAAATCAGTTGTGGAAGATAGGTTGTGGCCATACATTAAAACCAAGATACCAAAGCCTATCCAGGTTGGCTTTAAAAACTCTACATTTATCTCTTTTGGTTCTGTTTTGTTTCTTGAACTAAGCGGAAGAGAGCATTAAGTTGCACAATCATAATTCGCTGCCATTACTCATATTGACTCTTGCCTATAATAGTATCCTGTTGGGGAGAACGGCTTCGAGTTCCAGCAGTCTCTTGTAGAATTACTCTATGGCTTGAACATACGGGATAGGCTGCGAGCGCTGGTCAATGTTCTGAAGATCCTGTCAGAACAAAACTCCAGCAACAGTAGGAGTAGATGAGTGAGGGAGATCCTTGAAGAATGGGGACTTGTTCATCTGTTTCACCAACGCGGATGATCTCTTGTGAACTTGACTTCCCATTGTTCATAATTGCGAGTATCAAGAATCCTTAATCCAGAACTTATATTTGATATGGAAATCAAAATGCAGTTCCATCTCATTTTCATGAAGAAACTCGTTGCTTTGTAATGCTAAACTTTGTTAACAAGAGAAAGCAGAAGAATTCTGATTCAGACCGACTCACGCAACTCGTATTTTGTTTATACCGACAAATACCAGCTCTTTCGATTCCCATTTTTCCCGTACAAAGCAAGGAGACATATTTCATAAACAATCCTGATTGGTGCCTTTTATGCTGCTCTGACAGGGAAACAGTATTACGAGTTGCTTTTGCTGTCGGCAGTGTTACTTTCCTGTTTGAATCGTGGATCGGGAATAGCTGAAGGAAATTTTGTAAATTAGGTCTCAATTAAGGAACAAGCTGGATGTCAGCATTTCTGAAGTCAAAGTCCAGTCAATTTGCGTCCTTAACATAAATAACGTTGTATTTGAATTTTATTTAAAAATATTTTAAAAAAATATTTTAAAAAAATCAATTTTAATATTAACTTATTAAAATAATCTAAAAATATCAAAAAATAATATTTTAATATTAACGCACATTTTTTTTTATATAAAAACAAACAGTTTATTAAATAACACCAGCGTTGTTGATGATGGAACAGCCTCGCTCAGCATCTGTTTTTAAAGCACTGGGCTTCTTTCCCGCCTTTCGTCCAAAGTAGACACGTGGGAGTAGATCCTTTGGCGGCAGAAATGATGCTCTCAAAAATAAAATAATGAATTATTAGGAAAGAACAACGAATTTACCGCAATTCCACACCTGGCTCGCAACAATGACATGATTGCCTTGATATCCCGTTCAAGGTTCACTGGGAAATATTGAATGCTGAGAGTGATTCTTGCTGTATTTCCAGGAAATTTTAATGCGGCAAATTGTTTTCTTGTCTCTGTCCAAGACTATTCACACCTTAATGCACGAGTGATCTCCCACCGAATTGCATCAGCCTCCTGGTCCTGGGTTATACCCTGTCTGCAGATTCCATAACCCTGCCTCTGGCAATTCACTAATGCAACTATGAAACTCTCATTCTCGGGTGATGAAGGATACATAAATTGTTCATCCCGTAACAAGTACAAAGAATCAAGAATGAAGTGAGCAACTAGAACTTTCCCGGAAAGGAGAATTGTAGTCAGCCTGCAAGAGATTCTTCGTGACTAGATTTTGAGGTGGTCACTATGCTTATAATTACTTTCAGTGCTTCAGACTGGGTCATCTCCTGCGTGAATTTTTAAGCGTCTTGGGAAAAGGGAAGATTTGTGCAGCTGAAAAACCAAGGAAACTGCAGGAGCCGTTCCATGCTCAAAGAGCCATGGAAAATGGATGTCTAATACCAACCTTGGAACAGCAAATTAGACAACCATGAATTGCAGCGAATTGATTGGCAGTTTTTTTTTTTTTTTTTAATTTATCGATGTTCAAAGCAGCACCATTCTCAATCTATGCATGCATGAGTGGATGTAAATGGGCATACCTAAAATGTGTACTTACAAATGACATTGTGTTGATATCATCAAAAGTTAATGGAACATTAAGTAAAAAAACGAAATAGAAGCTTGTGTTGTATGAAATAAATCATTGAGCTTAGTCCTTATCTCAGGATCATAGAATTCACCAGGGGATATCTGCAGTGTTAGAGAATAATATAAATCATATTCTGGGACCTCACCTAATAACTTAAGCTTTTTGGTTAAGATATTTCTTTGACATGGTATCAAAACCTTGATGACCAAGCGGTCACGAGTTCGAATCTCACCATCCCTATTTATTTGATAAAAAATTAAATACAAGGTAATGTGAACCTATACAAGTTTCAAGCTCAAAGAGCTTTCACTTGAAGGGGTATGTTAAAGAGTAATATAAATTATATCCTGAAACCTCACCTAACAGCTTAAGCTTCTGAGTTGAGATGGTTCTTTGAAATACAACAACTCTCTAGCAGTTTGACCGACAAACCAAGCTAAACATTTTTCCAGTCTCGTCTGCAAGAGTGATTTTTAGGTGGAATATGCGCGCAACTTCAGCATCACAATTAGAGGCTGCATTCGACCTCCCCACTAGGCACTTGTTAACAACATGTCCACAATGAGAGCTTGAAAATCTTGTATTCGCATGACATTGATCCACGTGGTCAAGCTGAAATCGACAGATCCATTAACATGTTTATTGAAAAATAAGTAAAAGGATTTTTAGCACAAGAAAGCATAAGCACTGCCCATTCATTCAATATGTATTGCTAATGACCGCATAAAATTTGAAATAGGGTTGGGAGATGCTCTGTCACTAAAATGCATGCCATTACCATTTTACCACCATGACATTTTGCTTCTTGTACCCCTTCCACATTTGAGCAAGCAACTTATAGTACGATGCGATCATATCTGGGAAATCAAAGTCATGCAAACTGACTATCTTTCTTACTTTTAAGAGAAATCGTAGATTGACTCAGTCATCCAGAATCATGCAAATGATTGCTTCTTGTACCCCTTCCACGTTTTAGCAAGCAATTTATAGTGCGTTGCGGTCATATCTAGGAAATCAAAGTCATGCAAACTATCTTTTTCACTTTTAAGAGAAAAAATAGATTGACTCAATCATCCATAGAATAGACAACGGAAATCATATAGAAATGAAAGTAAAAGGGATTTATTCAAAAATAGCCGATCCAAGCCTGTAAAGTAAGAACCTACACGAGTCAACTGGCTTCACTGGATAGATCAGAGAGGCAAGATAACTTGTGAAGACAAGATGAGGTCAGCAATGCAGACAAGAAACTAAGGTTTATGAAGAAAGCCCTTGCTGCATTCTCATTCCATGTTGCTTGAAGGCTGCAACTGAAGTAAACAATCGTTAAAAGAGATTCTTGAAAGACAATACACGCCAGAATGGAATAGAAACCACAGAAATCCATCCACCTAATACACATCTGCTAATCAGTTTCAACTGAAACTAACGAAGATAAGTGACTATATTTTGAATATACTCCCCTACGATGTAGATAAAGGTCGACAGTTCGAGCTCCAAAAATCCCCCAAAGCAAGCATACGAACCAACTAATAACCAAACACGCAACGTTTTAATTTTATATCACTATCAGGTATAAGAAAAGCATCGACAATAACAGCTTCCAAGACACTATTTAAAGACAAGAAATTCTTCTCATAAACAGAATCAATAGTCGCAGTTTTTGCTAACTTATTTCTCCTGTGTTTCCTCTTCAACCGATTCATAATTTCCTGTCTATTCTTCGACAATCCACTTCTTCTTTGCTCGCTTCCACGCCTTCAAAACAAATCAATCACTCTATAATGATTAATGAACTCTTAAATAACAAAAACTAGCAACGATATAATAATTTATTAAAAGAAACCCTGATAATTTACTCATATCCGTTTCCATTCGGATCGTAAATTTCTTCGTCTTCGACGGAAAATAAAACTGACCTGGGGTGATCGATGAATGCAAGAAACCGATCTTCTTGATTGTCTATGTCCATTAGTGAGTCTTCTCTTGAGTTATTGAATTGACTCGTGTTCAACTCGTTGATTTGCGATTTCAAAAACCAGTGAAGGGTTCTTAACTTCTAGCGTTTTGGCGCGGGAATATTTTTAATGGGAGAAGAGTGAAGGTTTAGTTTTGGGCCCAGCACGTTTATTTGTATGTCCAAAGGGAGTAGTTATTTCAAAGAACAACCTCCGAGACCTATACTTTATACTACATAAAAAGCTCATTGAGGGTGAAAGGAAGAAATTTCTTGTTTTGATGTACTGGTTTGGAATTGGGTATGGATGGTTTACTTAAAAGACATCGTAATCATCCAAAGAATAACAATAATAATAATATTAAAAGTAAAAAATCCTAACCATCCAAAGAATAATAATATTGTTAATAATAAAAGATTTTAGTATGAAAAATAATCTCATGAATTTTCTTTTTCCTGTCATTTTGATTTAATTTTTTTTGGTCCAAGGGATATGTTTCTCATATTTTTTCCTTGCAACATATTAAATTAAAATATAACTAAACCCAAGTCATAAAATACTCGTGAAATAAAGCTCGACTATGTTATTCGTGTTAATTTCGCGTACTGTAGCCCGACCGTTTTATGGGTCACGAAAAGAGAGGGAGGTTCAAGAGACGGGGGCGTTTCACTATTTTTCTGAATTGTCGATCGGATTGCCAAAGGCATCTGTTCTATCTCAGGATTGAAACCACATATGCGTTTAAATTTCTAAGGGAGATGGGTTTAAAACGCTACAAATGTTTTAAATGTCAAGCATGAACGAAGACGAAGTGCTTGAAATCCGTCTAAAATACATCATGGCTGAAGCCTGTAAGTGACTGCATTGTATCCAATCATAGACAACATGATGACAAGATGGATGCCATCTCATAGACGATGAAATGGCATTTTCATAGTAGATATACAACCAACAGCAGTTGAGTACAAACTGTCGGTAACAATAACAGGACCAGATGTGAAACATGACATGTTATACATAGAATCAACAGAACGTGTTTTCTCCTATCCAAATCTTAGCTCTTTAAAACCCAAAACAAGTCGGGTCAATTAAACACCCCTCCAAAAAAATTCTAAATTAGAGAAAGATGTCTGCATGGGGACAGTTGAAACAGAAGCATGAAGAGATGATGTAGCACCCAGAAACCTTGACAGAAATGACCGAGTAAGCAGCATCTCTGAAGGCAGCCACAGCACTTGCGAAAACCATTTAATAGCACTTAAATTTCACGTTTCAGTGTCACGCCAACGATCCCTACTGGAGACTTGGGGCGATAATGTTCATCTGTGTCCACCTCTTCAATTTCCTGATGGAACATTGCAGATAAATGGTCAATCCAATATGATACAGATGGTAGGAAGAGGAGCAAATTGATCATGAAGCAAATGCTTTGTACCTGCACCACATCCTCACCCTTTACAGCCCGTCCAAACACCAAAATCTTGTCATTTAAATCTGGAATGGGTGCAGTTGTAATGAATAGCTCAAATCCTGTGCTGTCTATAGTTTTTGAGGTTCCAATCATAAAAGCCTCGTGCTTTGGGCTGATTATCAAAATTAGAAATTATCATCGCCAAAACAAGGAGCCAAATTCCATAAAACGCTAGTCATAAAATTTCAAGGCAAAAAACCTTGTAGCAAGCCTACTGTGGAGCTTTCCTTTTGTGGTCCAATCTTCAGCAGCTCCAAGCCCTTGGGAATGCCCTGCTTGAATTACATAATGCTTGATCACGTGATGGAAAGGCATCCCTTTGAAGTACCCCTTTTGACTGCAAAACCAAATTTGAAGATTTAAGAGTAAAACAAAGCTAATGAATATAGAACTAAATAAAAATGAAGAAAAGAAGAGCATCATAATAACTACATTACCAAATCAGAAACTGAGCAAATAATTGGTCTTCTGCTATTAGACAAAATCACAAAAAAAAAAAAAAACTAAAGCAAATAGAATGGTTCTTCTAAGCAACTGTCCTTTCAAAATTCAAAAGACAGCCAAATACATTCAATGCATTCTTGTTATTGCATGTAAACCATGTTTCAGTTTAGCGAAACAGTAGATGTAGATCAAAGAATCCCAACATATGTTGTTGCTTACCACAAGTCAAGGAATTTGTCCACAATCATTGGAGAACCATCTTTGTACAGTTCTACTGTTATATAACCTTTTGATGTATTCAGAATCTACAGATGAATGAAAGATCACGACAAGTAAGTATAGGGGATTTCAATCACAGTACAGCAATGTAAATATGGTTTTATGCAGATGATACAAAGGATTAGTCATAGAGCCATTAAGATAGAATCGAAGATGTTAAGAAAGGCTCAAGAAGTCATAAATCAGTTGCATCTCAGCAGAAACAGGCAGATAGACAATGTATGTTTTAAGACTCCAGTTAAACTTCACTAGGAGAAACTTTTCACATTCAGAGACAGGCCACTCACACCCACACATAAATGGCTCTTATATATAGATATTTAACTTCGCTTGTCAAACAAACACACAAATAAAATGACATCAGCACCTCAACTACAATCAACAATCACAGCATAAAAATTGTAGCAAGCAAATTCAACAACTTACAGCATAACCAGGGAGATCATACTTCTTTGAATCTGCAAGTGAATCGGCAGTATCCTAAGTAACATAAAATGGAATCAACTTCAAATTTACAGATTTACTTCGACAAAATAACATAATTATGATTGTATTTATCAAAGAATCCCTGAATTGCTAGATGACTAAGAAATTACCAGACAATTTTTATTAAAAAAATGATGAAGAAGAAATCCTATTATATACCTCAAAAGTTGACAGGCCACTTCCTGGTTGGTTCTTTGACCTGCAAGTTATGGATTCAATCAAAAGAATCATTTCTCAACGAGATCCATGAGTAAATTCTCGTGAGACAACTGATGACAGTTATCCACAAAACAACAGGTGCCATTGAGTAAGGGAGGGACAGCAAACCTTTGCGACCAATGTCTATATGTTGCAACTAAGGACAGTATAATCACCAGAACAACTAAGTTACAGAGAAATATAGTAGTGGCGCTGATTCGAGCCGGCCCCTTCTTCTTTTTGCTCTGATTTAGCAATGCCTGAGGTTTTATCCTTGCCATGGAGTGTAACTTTGACTATACGTTCACAAACAAAATAAACTATGTCACAAGCAGTAACTGTAACATGCATTTACAAAGTAAAATGAAAACCATAGTAAGCACCTCTACAACACCACTTTCCTTTCTCGTAATTTAATTGATTAAATATATCAACTTGTATTTACACCCATCAAAAATCACTCCAATGGCAAGAACAGCAGGTACTTCAATTAACTAAACCTGGTCGTAAAATGACTGGATAGGTAACTTTACTATATATATCTTCTATAAGTTTTTCGTGTTTATCTAAAATATATGTTTTCCCTACCAACAAACCAGCACATACAATTAAATAAACATCCTTTATAATAAATACCAAACTCAAATCCATTCCACGAGAGTAAATTCCAACAATTGAAGCGATGATGCACTTACCGAATGCAACATCCAATAAAAAAAAATTGTGTCTAATTCTTGTTTTGCAAGTTCAGTTAATCAGATAAAACAGTTCACAATGGCCATTTCTCCTTTTTTTTTTCCTGTTAAATAAGTGCAGAACAACAAGATTAGAAACAGCAAATTCCTCTCGAACTAACGAAAACGGTGATTTTCAGCTCAGTAAAATAGAATTCAGAGGCTAGAACTTCAGTTCAGATAGAGAATTTACCTAAAAAGTTCGGAAGAAAAGAAACCCTAACATTCAGAGACTATCAGAGCATAAAAAGTAATAATCGCACAGTACATGTAGCTTGAAGACTAGCGAGGCAGTACCTTAATTTTGACAGAGCTGGTTAATTCTTAGCGTGCCACAGCCGGTGACGTTAATGACTTTTCTACTGCTTACGGAGATAATCGAGAACCTGCGAGTTGGTAGAATTTGTATTATAATAGATTATCAGGCGATGGTAATTAATTAGTTAAGTTTCAAGGTGAGGTGGGTTCCACGTGAGGAGTAGATTCAAAAACTGACTGTATAGTGGGAGTGGAGCAGACGGTTATGATTGAATCAATCAAGGTGGAGTGCCGGACACGTTTACAGTCATGATGACATTTAGAGGTGGAGTGGAGACGATCTAGACCGTCCGGGTTGAATATCACTTGAGCCTAGCCTAAGTTTATGTGTCTATGGGTTTGTACACTCTGGCCCAACTTCAAACCTCAAAGACCCCAATAGACAAAAATTTATATGGTCCTCGGATTCTGTACAAAGCCGATCTTTGGTCATATGACTCTCCATCTACGGATTATATATAACCAGGAATGTCAATTGGCTTCTTGAATTCCTGTGCAGTTTTGAAATTTTTTTTATTTTTTTAGATTTAATTTTTTTTATAATTCTGAATTATTTTGATGTGTTGATATTAAAAATAAATTTTAAAATATATATTATTTTAATATATTTTCAAGTAAAAAATATTTTAAAAAACAACTATTACAATAACTTCTAACATTGTCTAAGCTAGGTGTGGGGTTAGGAATGATCGTCAAGTTCCTTAAAGGAGATGGATTGTAATATTTCATACGGGTGAGTGAGGACTCGAGGGAGAGTTTTATATGAGTATGCTCATCTTGACTAATAAAACATGTTTTGGGGTCATGCGTGGCTGTCAAGAACAAATCTGTGAGATTCATAAGCTAAAATGGATAATATTTTAATAGTAAAGTGAGGTGTTACAAGATTTATTAGAAAATAAGCTTTATATTTTTCGTGTGGAATTATTCCAATCTTACAACACTAGTTATAATTTTGTCGCTGAAGTTGATTGATTTTATTTATTTCTTGTAAAGTAATTATAATCTATTCTACTCGACGCACGAATGATAGGATAGTACTGACATTCACATTAGCAGCGATGGAATCATGCACTTTCAAGAGAGAAGGATAAGTGGCTAGAATCAGAGGATAAAATTCAGCTTGATAGAGTATGATACTTTACAGGATGGGCTCCTTAGGAATTATGATCAACTCAAGGGAATTGATTCGACCCTAATTTTATATTGCACGTGGTTAGAAGAAAGATTCTGGAAGATGATTTTTGCTGTTGGTTCAAAATGGTCTGGTTCATCTTTATACGACTATCTAGGTCTGGCACTTCAAGTATTAGATAAATTTTACCAGTGAGATATTGTGTCCTGGACATGCATGGTTATTTTCAAGTATAATTAGCTAGTATATTAAAAGAAAAGCTCTGTGAAAGCAAATGAGACATATCAATCAAGAGTGAAGAAGCATGAATTTCCAATAAAGTTAATTGAATGAGAAAATAACATTTAATATATATTATGTATGTAATAGAAAAATAAATTGATATAAATATAATTGTGTGTGTGTTGAGCATATGTTATATATATATACTAGATAACAAATGAAACTCGAAAATTACCCGATGAATCCTGAAAGTTATCACCAGGGGATGATTAATAAATACAGATTTATTTCGGTGTGGAGGTCTTCTCTCATATCATATAATTAGCTTCACCACTTTTTAATGCAATAATTATCTTTGATGTTCAAAAAAGATAGAAACGAAGCGGTGAAGCATAGTTTTGAAACCTGAATTGGTTTGATAGGTTAATCTAAAACTAAAACTAAATCAGGTTGAAGAAAAAATAGGAAAATAAAAAATTCGATATGACCCGATGATTTGGTTGACCCAATAACACTTGGTCAAAAACCCGGTTGTAATCTGTTGGTTTTGATTATTATTTTTTTACTAAAACGATATCGTTTTAATTTTTTTAAAAAAAAATTTAACCTAAATAACCTGATGACTCGATTAAAACCCAATAACCCGATCAAAACTCGAAACACAAATCTTAAACCGGATCGATCACTGGAATGCGTCTAAAAACTATGGTGTGCAGAGATAACAATACTGTAAAATAAAATAGCGAAATAACAATAATTAAATGTCAATAACAACACAAGCTAAAAATTTAATGAAGCAAAGATATCCAGAAGGTAGAAATATATTAATTATAAACCGATTTCTTTCCGAGCTTTAAAAACAGGTTTTTTCTTTCCGGGCTTTAAAAACAGGGTTCACAAAAACTGTAAAAAATGCAGCTAGAAATTAAAAACTTGATTTATAATATGTTTGAAAGTTTTACATCAACACATCTAAATAATTTAAATATATAAAAAAATAATTTCAACAAAAATAAATAAATTTTTATAAAACAACGTTTAGAATGCAATTTTAAAAAATAAAATACATTTATATCATCCACTTTTATCCATATCAACAGCTTTTGGATTCCACTTCCATATAAATAAAAGAGAAGCCCTCTGGAATTTGAATACATTATCTCACTAGTTAGATACCTCGGTGATTGATGACTAACGGGGGGACTGCTACACAAATCCAATGTATTATGAAAATATACAGGGATTAGATGTGGAGTTCCTGAACTGGAGGGACTAACCCATCAGTTCCTTAAAAGTTAAAAACCTAGTACCAAGTTATAACATGTTATTCGAATATTTGATAGGCAGAAGAAATAACGGTGCTGTATGGTGCCCCTCCCTGGCTGCCAGAGACAAACTCTCCAGTTATTCTAGAGAGAAGGAGCTCGATCGTGAGTCATCGTCTGCTTTGTGGAGCTGGATATATTCAGAGTTTTCTCTTATTCTTACTGTCGGCGGAAAGCGATATATAAAACGGCAGATAAAAAGGTAAATCGTTTCTTTTCTTTTCTTTTTTTACTTATTAGATATCTAAGGTATTTAGGGTTTGTTACTGGAATAGTGAGAACATCTTTAATTATTTGATGCATTTCTTGCTCTCAAGATAGCATTACATGATAAAAAATAGGGAGAGGATTAAGAAGAAGCTGTGTCTTTTTATTTTGGCCAACAAAATCCTCTCATGCTCTGTCAAATGCTTCTTCAAGTGGCAACTTTTTAGTTTGTATATATATTCAAATCACGAAGAAGACTTTTTATTGTGTTATTTGTGTGTTTTTTAATAATTTACACAGAAAGAACTTGTAAAAGACACCGAATCTCATTATTTAAGATTTTTTGTTTTGGTGGAGGAATTATTTACATGGTAGCAAAAAATGTGAATTTTGTTAGCGAATATGGCTAAATGATGAGTTAAGAGCCGTGATGTAATGTAATACATATGCTAATTTAATACCTTTTCATCGAGATCTGGTTGAGATGGTACCAGCATGATTTCTTATGCCCTTGGACCTTTTGTTCAGCTAATTGAAATGAAAGAATATTGTCAATGTATTACTTTGGCCAACACTAGAGATCATAGCGGAATTGCCTGAATTAGTATGGAGATATGATTCTTTCTGGGTTGCTCCACCAAATGAAGAGAGTAAATTTTTAGGAGATTATTTTTTTTACGGTAATTTAAATGCGAACCATAGAGTAGAATAAGGGATGAAGTTGTAACACAACGCAAGTATGCAATTTGTGTGATGCTTAACGTTTCACTATCATTCTAAAAAAAGGAGAGAAAATAGAATTTGTTTTTGCCATTGAGCAGTGGCTGGTACAGTTGGGAACACAATGTAGTTTAGTTGCATATGTAGTTCTGTTTTGCTAGTAATAATCACAGAAAGCACGTGCCACTCAAGCTAGTTTTATAATTTGTTTGTGCATTGCAACAGGCTTGCAAGCCATTTTGACATACTGCTTCGACAGCTCTGGACTGGTGTGATAAAATGTTGCCTGCAACTCTGCGATCTCGGTCTCTTCATCTCTCATCTTCACTCCTGAATCATCCATGGAAACCTGTGCTGTCAGGATCCGGTCATACTTTCTCTTCATCATCTGTTGAATCCAACAGTGACAGAAGCATACTGGACCTAAACGAGATAGAGAAGGTTCTCACTGATGTGAGAGCAGATGACGTGAAAGTTATACCAGCTAAAAAGCACGCTGAATGGGCTGATTATATGGTCATTGCCACTGGCAGGTCCACATGGCATGTCAAAAACATCGCTCAAGCCCTTATTTACAAGGCACGTTCAACTCTCTCTCTCTCTCTCTCTCTGTGACTTCTTAGGCAGCTAAATTGAATAATATTAGCAATTGGTATCGTTTTCCTTGTTTGATATTTGCAATTTGGCTCATGGGAAGATTTAGGGAAGGAAAAAGAAATGAACCTTTCAGTATCACATTGAATTCTTGGGCAGTGCAGGAGGGTTTGTGTTTATTGCTGTTTTGTTGTTTTGATTGATAATGGTTTCTTTGGTGTTTAAGAACAATTTGTAGTAAGATGTTTATTGATTTTTCCAAGGATTGAGATTATTTTTCTTTTCTTTTTTTCATGAGCAGGCTAAGCAAAAGCAAAAGGGGGCTCAGCGAATGACCCTCCCCAGTGTGGAAGGGCAAGAGGGAGGAAAGTGGATTGTTATTGACTCTGGTTTGTCTCCACTCTATGATGTTAGATACGTAGGCTGTTACAGAAAATCAAAAGTTAGATATGTTGGTCCTTTAATGGTATAATCAGTACAGGCCCCCTTCGATTTTACTAGAAATTTGTTACACCAACCACCTAATAGCTTTAATTACTCATATCGCAAAGTTGAGTTGGTTAGAGTTCCCTTGCTCGCTGCTTAAAGGTGAAAACTGGGAACGAGCTTGTCAAAGAATTTCCGTCTTATGTTTTCTTATTCAGTTTCTATCTTACTCTATATGGGCATCTATTTCACGCTGATGATAACCTTATGAGCTACATGAAATTGACTTAAATTATGTTAGCATAATCGTGAAACTGATACTTTGATGAACTTTAGTGTTGATAAAGTGGCTTATTGATTTCTAGAATCTTGCTCTTTCAGTAATTTTTCTCTCCGCAGGTAAGGTGATAGTTCATGCTCTTGACGAGAAAGCTCGAGCATACTACAATTTGGAAAGTCTTTGGACCTCAGATGCATCTAAAGAGGAACCAGATCAGGTAAAAGATAAAATCAAGGATTTTGAACTTTTCTGGTCTTTGTCCAATCTGCTACCCCCCAACATGCACACCCACCCACCGATACATGACGTTGCAAGTTGTGTTTTCCTCTTGATCTAGAAGATAGAGGAATGCATCAACACAAACTGAGACTGTTAGTTAATTCTTTTAAGCTTTGTTGGAAAAATCAATGTGCATTTAACAAAAGAGAAATCCAAGTATATTAAAGCAGTTGAGTTCCAATCTCTCAAGCAAGTTGGTTTAAAATTTTATCCCGGTTCCAAGAGAAATGTATTCAATTTTGAGAGTCATCTTGCTATAACCGTATCTCTGTTTTTTAAATCATTTCTACCTTTTACCCATTTTGTGTCTTCTGAATCTGCTAGTGGCTTTCTGATTATTTTACTTGTGGATTTGAAGGGGAAAGAGATTTCTAATTATTTTAATAACAAGCAGTTATGATCAAAATATAATATGTTTAAGCTGTGGAGTGATGTATTGGTCTTGTGAGAGTTCTATATACTTGCACTATAATATGAGTCCTCGAATTAGAGGGGAAATGAAAACCTGATTTCTTTTTTTGTTTCATCTGTTTAGGACTTGGATAAAGCTTTTATCAAGATTCGTCCCAAGAGAAACAATTCTAAAAGACCAGCAAATAGAGATGCCTGAAGCATCAATAGTTGTGACATGAGCAGCTGCTGCCATTGTTGCCAATATAGTTTTCTCGTGCCAAAGTTTTTTCCTCAATCAACATGTACGTGTAAACTGTATATTGTTCTCTTATGAATGATTTTCTGCAGTTTACTTCAGAATTGTTTATATTGTCACATCATTTGCTTGGAATCTCTCTTCCATCTTTTTTTCGTTCAAAAATTCCAGAAAAGGAACGAGGAATTAGTTCATAAATCACACCCTGATGATAATAGCATATGATACATTGTTTTCTTGGCTTATATTTCTACAAAAACGTATTTATAGCAAGTTACAGGATGTTTGGCATAATTTTTCTTCTTTGTTTTTTAAAAATATTTTTAATTCAAAAGAACATTAAATTAATATTTTCTTGATAGTCTCTTAAGAATTTTAATGTACCGATGTTAATAGTAAAAAATATATATATATATATAAAACTATTTTAAAAAGCACTCGTAGCACCACCTAGCTGTTTAATTGGTGGTATTAATATCATTTAGTTTGGAGTCTCCAATCAGTTATTGTATCACTCTCACCTTAAAACCTTGGAGCAAACTTGTGGGTATACCAACTTTCAGTTTGCAGTCCATCTCACCTTAGAGTACCCGTAAATTTGACGGGCCTTGCCTTGAGAAAATACCTTTTGGGAAGGAGTGCTTCATGGGCCCAAAATCCCTTCTCGCATTGGATGACGTGGGATCGAGCACTGTAGTATGTATTACTAGAATGCCATCCAACATCAGCTCACTCGATTGAGTTGAATATTTTATTTTTACCCGATCTGAATGGTGTCAGAGCAGATCGGATAAATTCTAATCCACTTATGGGTGAAGGTTTCGGCTAACTACAACAACATGATATTTTTACTGTTCGCTTTTTTATATATATTTATAATTATATTAAATCCAGTAAAATAAACTCAAATATCTAATCTTCACTTATTAACTAAACTTTACTTAATAATTGACAATCTAAGTTTATTGCAGTATTCACTGCAATCCTTGTAGAAATCAGTCTAAGTTTCTAACTCTACTTTATAAGTGAATTTTAATTTATAAGTATTAACATGTGATAATAATGATAATCAAATAACAATATATATAAATAGTATGTTAGTGTCCCTTGGTAATTGTATGTAACATCTCCATATCAAATACCAGGCAGTGCACGTGTAAGTTAGGTAATTGATACATTCCTCTTTGAAATACATTACAAACATAATTTTAAATATAAAAGGTATCTTCAATAATTCATATATACAACTATAATAATTTTTGATGATTTGTTGCTGAGTACAGAGCACTTCTATGTTTAATTATATAATTTTATATTTTTAAAACACATGTAGTGTTAGTTTTTAAATGTAATATAGAGAAATAAGATTATTGGACAAATAAATCAATATCTTGCACGATTTTACTATGAAGTGATATTGCCAGGTGATATAACAATTTAAAGAGATGTTTTTCCAAATATTAAAGAAACATGCCAGACAAAATACTCGGTTGGTATCTGATCGGTTATGTGATGGCATTGAATATACCAAGCTGGGTGCATCGAAATCATGATCCGACTTGATATTTTACCATGCTACCCAGCTACTAAAATGAGTTTTAGCTTTAAGTTACCTCTAGCACGGTTGAAGAAACAATGGGATGAGAATTAAATGTGAAAATTATGTCTGATGATGCAATGTAATGTGTTTTTTTAAATATATTTCTAAATAAAAACATCATGTGTTTTTTCTTCCACCAAGCATAACGTTATCCTTGACTTATCGTTGCATTTCTATGATCAACGCCACTGTTTACATGTAAACTCATCGACTTGACAGTACAAGACTCGCTAAATGTTTTCTTTATTACTTATTTAAAAGTATTATTATGGTTATTTTTAAAATGTTTTTTAATTAAAAATATATTAAAATAATATTTTTTAAAATTATTTTTAATATCAGCACATTAAAATGATCTAAAAATATTAAAAAAATTAATTTAAATTAAACAAAGAAAAAAATAAAAAAAATATTTTTTTTAAATAAAAAACACAAATAAACCTAAAAAGTAATTACCGGTTACAGACGCTTAAGTGTGGCCCATAAATAAATCAGGCGGTCTTGTACTGAAAAAAAATATATTGAGGAAGAGAAGCGCCCAAGGGTTCACGAAAGGCAAATACCTGTCGAGGACTCGATCTCCTGGATTCATATGAGAATAATTTTGAAATTATGTTTTTTTATATAAATTTGATTATTTTTAAGGGTTTAAATTATTTGGTATATTATTTTTAAAAATAAAAAATTTATTTTAATATATTTCTAAATAAAAAATATTTTCAAAAAAATATTATGTTTTGAAAAAAAAATTAAAACAGGATTGTGCCCACAAAATGGTAAAAATCATTCGGAGACCACAGGAAGGAACTTCTAAGCCCAATATACTCAAAAATTGATAAACCTCTTGCCTCCGTGCCGCAGTCAAATCCAGGTCCCAAGCTGCGGTACTACACCCCCCCGCCTCACAAATAATCATGCACATACATAATATATGTCGATACCTTATAATAAGTCATTGACTCATATCACTTTTATCTTTGATTTACGAGAGTTAATCCGTTCATTTGACTCACAAAAATTATTTTAAAAAATATTTAAAGATAATACCTAAATTCAATATTCTTCTCATTTCATAATTTAAGTCATTTGCCACTAGTACTAGTACTGTGGAAGATGAGACCAGCCATGTTATTCAATTCGCTTTTTAATCTTTCTCCATTCCAGGAAAAATAAAAAGAAAACGAAAAATAGAAACCCCATTTGATGCATGGTCCTTGAATTTTTGGCAAATAAATAAATAAATAATAATAAAAGAGAAGCAGCTGACTTTGAGGGGGTGTTTTGCTCTAGTCAGATATTGTACGTATTTGGCGAGTAGACAATTATATTGTCATCTCATACGAGTCACTGTTGTGTGTTCTTCTGTACAGAGTGATCATGTTATATCATAGTACAGACACTGTTATTTATGTCCCAAGCTAGATGGCCTGCAACCTGGAGCTGCTCAGGTGGCTTTCCAAGTGCAATGTCAAGACTCTACAACTACACAAGCAAAAGGGGGCTTGGATGTTTTTTTATAGCATTTTTAGGTGATTTTTGTAAAACTTCTTTGTTTTTACGCTGATGAATTGTTGGAGGTTTTTTCTCTCTTGGTTTTTGTGTTTATGAGTAATCTATCAATTATTGCAAAGCATGAGTGCATAATCTTGCAAGCCACGCGCCTTGATAAAGTTCAAAAAAATCATTCAGTCAATGGCAATAAATATTATCAGAAACTAAAATTAGCTCCTTAATTTATTACCCACCCTTCTTCTTCTTCCTCCCCTCTAAAGCTCATATAAGCAATTCGTTGCAATTCACAGGGAGGATTGACGTCAAGCCATCGGCATTGTATAGGGAAAAGAGATCATGGGTGGCTCTGGTTCAACATAGACAGATCGCATATAAAGCCTGACCTGACCTAGCCAGGTCTATACAAGCCAGCTATCTGTAAGCCTATAACATATCCACGTGACTTTGATAGGTAACCAGCATATGCACCTGACGGTTTTCTGCCTTTGCATTTAGGCCAACCACTTCGTTATTCATAAAAAGAAACTTTTCATTCATTTTGGCTCGAAAAGAAACAGTCGACAGATGCTTTTTTTATGTGTGTGGATTGGATAACTTGATTCATCTTTCTTGTAATTCATCTACTAAGGTGACTGCTACACATAAATCTCGTCCACATGGGCCATTGCTTCATAAAACTCATGATATGACATGCATGGCTGACAGATTATAGGTTGCTCTATTTTGAGAAAGCAATAAAATCGGTGCTTCCATCTTGGCCTCGAAGTTCAGGCCAATTATGCAACTAAGCACAAGGTGATTCTACAGTGTCTTTGGCTTTCAACCAAAAGCGTTGTCTTTAGATCGACGAATCATTGACCGGCCGGAAGGTTCTTTCAAACGTCATGAGGCATGACTCCACCGGATTTATTAGATATCCCATTCAAATTGGTTGGCGAGATGTTGCAGTATCCTGTCAAAAACGATTTAGTTTTATTACATCAACAATTTCATCATCCTGGAAGCATGCATGCCATCCGAAAAACTAGAAAATGTTTGAGAATCTGCAGTGAACCTGTATTTGAAAAAGGCAGTGCCTTCTGTTTTTCCAAAGCCATTGAAGAAAATGCTCTAAATAGAACATAGAACAGTGAATGGGGGCACATCGTGGTTTACGTACAGGACTTGTTAATTCTTTAGCGATAAAATTATAGAGTCTCACAACAAATCACGTATGGATTCCAATATCTGTGATTTCTAGTCCGCCAGAAACCGCCACCTCTACGGTGTATATGCTTATGATAAGGTGCTCAAATCCTTTCCTGAATTTGCAATATCTGCTTCATGATAACATCTCAGGTCTCCAGGTAGCAGAAAATTAAAGTCAAGATCTGAGGGCGCTTAAAGATTACACCATACACATACAAAGAAAATTTAAAGAAGGCGACATGTTGAGTTTTTTTAGACAAAAATGAAGTGAAAAACGCGTTTTTGTCTCTAATGGAAAGATTATCAATGGATACTATAGTTGTTTTGAAGACCCAATTCAAGTGATCAAACCAATCTTACAGTAGGAATCTACTGTAGCATCCGTTGATAGAAACAGAACTTGTTACATCAACGAATCAAATAGCTTGTTTTGATCCACATAAAATCTCATGTAAAAATGTGAATGGAGCTGTGAAGAGTAATTTGACTTGTGATAAACACACCGTTAATTAATCTAACATGTAATGATAAATTATTAGAAGCACGTGACAGTATCCAAGAACTGAGTTTTGGAGGCACCTCGTTGTATGAATATGGTAAAAGACGTACGATAGAAGCAGGCACGGGTAAAAACGGAAAGGTATCATTCTTCTGAACGTTGTTTTGGGCAAGTTCTGATTGAGCCCAGAAAGGACCTGCCAATGACTCCCTCTGTACACAGTAAGCCCTGAACTTTTGTCCGATCTCTCCCGGTGCAGTCCTATCAGGGGTTCAGACACAGAAATTGCTCAGAGAAAGAGTAGAAAACATATGGTGATTTCAGTATTGAAATTCAAGTACTTTTAAGCAAATAAGATGAGTTAAATATTCACACACTGAGGTCCTACAACTACAACTACTATTTCGAGGAAAAGACTCGCCTAAACAAGAAATGGTAAAGGAAAGATTTTGAGTATTGGGAAAACAGATCAAGAACAAGTACTAGAAGTTGATGCCCTGTAACAGGATGGGGGGATTTGCTTTTTGACCAGGAAACTGATTCACTCTCTATTGGACACATCAAAAAGATATGAGCAGCAGTAGAAAGCATGTAGAAGAATGGGATGTGATGTAACAACACGTACCCACTTTTATGTCCTTTTATATTTTGAGATTCTTGACGAAGATGAAGATCCCAATCCATGATGCTAGAGGTTCAGTGTTCAAGTACATGGTCTATCTAACATATATATATATATATATATATATATATATATATATTATAAGGGTCGATTTAAGATGTGATTAGGAGATTAAGAGGTTGCAGTTGATGTTTTGAGGGTAGACTATTAGAAAAATAATAAAACTGTAAAATAAATCCCTTCTCTCTGTCTCTCTTGTTTTTTTTTATTTTAATTTCTTTATTCTCATCCAAGTCAATGTCAAAATTCATAACAAAAAAGTCCCTGGTTTGACGCAGTTCATGGTCTTACCTTTCCCTACCCCATGAAATTGAAGTAAAATGTAGGAACAACCACAGTGATTGTGATGCGGAGGAAAATTGAGCATCTCTGTCAAAACTGGATAAATAAAATGTGTTATGCCATTATATCATGGCACATAATTTTCATTTCAATGCAAGAGGAGCATAGGTATTCAATCAAGGGTTTAATGCCTGTTGCGAAGTATGCTTAGAAAATTAAAGACTGATAAGAATTTTCTAGACCGAAGAGAAGTAATTTTGATTTTTTAGTGCTATCTGAAATGGGATCGAACATAAAGACTATACTCTACAGAGATGGGAGATCAGTTCTGCCTTTTGCATTAAATGTATGGCGTCTCTCTGTTTTTCTTGGCAACAATAAAACAAAGAGATGGGGACCTAAAATGTTAATGGAATATGAAATTAATGGTGGTCCTCAATCTTCGCAGCATTCCCCCCCCCCCCCCTCTCTGTCTCTAACACCCTAAACTGTACTTTGTTCACAACGCGGTCATGCATCATACTTGCATGTCATAAGGAGCACTGACCAACCCTCAAAAGCGCAAATATAAAACCCATTTGAATGATGTCAAGGTTGACAGAAGCAAGTCCATGAGAATCTAGCTGCTAGCCAAACTGCTAAACTGTGAGAGCAATTTCCATCTAGCAGTTGATCTCAATTTATCATGAGCTCTTGTCATATTTGCCTCCTCTACTTGATGATGATGATGCTCATCATTACAGGTTGCAGTCTTGGAATAAAAACAGGTGATATTGAACTCCTGTTCCTTCTCTCCGAGTCTTCCTTTCTCAGGCACTTATTTTACTTCTAACACACGTTGCAGGTGGTTCAGATAAGTTTTTGCAATCATGTGATGGAAGTAATAACCAATCAACAACACTAACCATCATAAGACAACAGTCATACTCAAGCCACAGAAAGCTTTCGGTACATGGTAAAATTCAATCTCTTGACAACTTCCTACATGCTCTATTGTTTGTCCTAGCCAGACTTCAAGTTTCCCTGGAAGTCTATACTTCTTCTTATTGTCTCAAATGGTACTTGTCTTGCTTGGTCCTTTAAATTTTCAACAATAGGTACTTGCACAAACAGAGATATAAGCATCTCACAAAGTAGAGATACTACTTCTGGGATCCCACAGTACATAGTGCAGATTGTCAACACTTGCGTTTATGGTTGTGCTCCTTCAAATATCCATCTCCATTGTGGCTGGTTTGCCTCTGCAAGAATGGTTAACCCAAGAACCTTCAAAAGGCTCTCTTATGATGATTGCTTGGTCAATGGAGGGAAAGCTTTGAAGACTAGTCAGATTGTCAGATTCACATACTCAAACTCCTTCATGTACGCACTCCAATTCAAGTCTGCCAAGTTCTGCTGACTTGCCTCAAAACAAGGTCTTATTATAGAGAGATAAGAGAGAATCGGACCATGCACAACTAAGTCCCAGTAAAGAAAAACCGTAACACTCTGTCCCTGTTGGTCGAAAAAAAAACATCATTCCCTAGCATCGTTGAAAATGAAATATCAACAGTCTCAGCTTTGAGCTTTCTCATCACATCCTAGAGCCTAGAATCCATAGATGCTGAACCATAAGCTCCCCCTTTTGAAACTTTAAACCGGCCCGTTGTTCGTTGAGTTTTCACAGCCATTTTGTTTTGATATTTGAAGGTGAAAGTATTATTTTATTATCTCCAGAGACGTTAATATTTCATCATTCTGAAACTAGACTTTTTCGAGTCTAAAAGCTAATGTTTGTCTGAAAAAATTTGTGCGTTCTTGGCAGAAGCATGTGCTCTCATTGCAGTCTCTCTTTTCTTTTGCTTTAATTAAACACCAACCTGTGAAGGTTTGAGAGAGAGTTGACAAAGGAGGTTGCATGGTATCATCAAGGCTCATTGCTGGAAAAGAAAAATTGAAAAAAATAAAATAGAGCAGCAAGAAACCAAGGGAACCCTAATTGGGAAAGTCTCTGGTAACATCAATGTGGTAGTTAGGAGAACTGTTACAAGCAAATGGGGTTTGAAATCAGCCTCTGTAGCATACAAGTTGAAGCGCAGATGTTACAATCTTATAGTCTTGTTAACAAATAGTAAACAGGTAAAGAAATGCTTTTGGTTTTCTTACCTGGTAAACTGTGATTTTTATGTTAGCTCTGTAAATTCTGACATGGTGTTTGATGTAGACTGGAGAATGTTGATATTGATTTATGCTCTAATCTTTCTCTTCTAAACTAATCAACATAGAAATGAAAATCAATTTACTGGCGAACTGCAATATTAACACCCTAGACTTGATCAGACTAGTGTTTTCAAGAATAGATTGCAAATATCCTACAGTATGACAACCATACATTCCTCCTAACTAGGCTAATTAAATAGAAAAGGAGAAACTTCAAGAAAAAGAAGAAAAAAATCCTCATCTTCCTTTGGGATTTACTGTTGAAAAAATTTCTCTAGTGCATGGCTCATCAGTTCCCTCACGTCCTGTCTCCTCAGCTCCAGCAATCTCTCTATGATTTGCATCGGTGTCATTTGTTGTGCTGTCTGCAATTAATCCAGCACCTGCAGGATTGTCTTGCAATTGTAGAGAATATTCAAGATTCCACAGCACATCACCCATGGAAGGGCGATTGTGTCCATGATCAGCCAAACATTTTTCTGCTGTCTCAGCGAATTTGTTATAGCACTCAGGATTTATGTCTCCCTTTATATATGGATCAACAATATCCCAAAGGGTTCCCTTCTTTTGGCAATGTAGAGCCCAATCTGCTAGACTAACTTGCTCCTTAGGCAAGCTAGGATTAAGGGCCGGCCTGGCACATAATACTTCAAAAAGGACTACCCCGAAAGAGTAGACATCAGATTTTTCTGTCAATTGTTGCCGACGGAAGTACTCAGGATCCAAGTACCCAAAGCTACCCTTTACTACTGTACTGACATGTGTTTGGTTAAGATTAGATCCAGTTTTTGACAGGCCAAAATCGGAAACTTTTGCCACCCACTTCTCATCCAAGAGTATGTTTGTAGTCTTTACATCCCTGTGAATGATTGTGTACCTTGCACCAGTGTGGAGATAGTGGAGCCCTCTTGCAGCACCAATACATATCTCCAATCTTTGCTTCCAAGACAAGGCTGGATTGTTGCCCTTGTAGAGATGCTCCCTTAGAGTACCATTTGCCATATAATCGTAAACTAGAACCATTTCCCCATCTTCTTCACAGAACCCAATTAAAGAGACTAAATGCTTGTGTCTCAGCTTAGAAAGCATCTCAATCTCGGTCTGAAACTCGTGAACTCCTTGTTCTGAAGAAGGATTTGATCTTTTGATTGCAACTGCTATCCCTTGGTCAATAATGCCTTTGTAAACCTTCCCAAATCCTCCAACTCCTATGACTTGAGATTCATCGAAGTTCTTGGTAGCATGTTTAATATCTGGCAATGAAAAATGGCGACATAGGCCTTGCGCAAGAGTCGAAAGATGGCTACTGCAATTGCTTTTACCAGATATTGTTGATCTGCTAGCCGATGTGTGTGAATGTCCGTAGAGGGGCAACCAACTAGCACTGCTTCCATACTGATTTCCATAATCACAGCTCATCTTCCTGTATACAAAAATGGAGATAAGAGCTGCTATTGCTATTCCAGCACTCCCACCAAGAATGCCACCAATCACTGGGACAAAACTGGATCTTGATGATGAAAAACCCTTTTTTGCTTCTGCCTGAAGCATCATCAGTGATGGCACTGGATTCGGGCCAGCCAAATTCCCTCTGGAGTCATTAAGCTTAAAAATCTCCAGTCCATTAAGAATCGCATCATAGTATTCTGGCTTCATCGATACACTAGGATGCAATGCCACCCATAAATCATCATCACCACTCCGATCACCAACATAAACAGCATAATCCTTATAGATTGGCACTCCTTGAGATCCTGCCCAGCCTATCACGTCAGCACCTTCCTGTGCTGTTTGGTTATTAACATAGATATCAAACACTCTCTGGTTGACCTTTGTCTCCTGATACTCGCAGAAATGGAACCTAAACGCATATGTAAAATTCGGATCAACCTGGAATATCCATGTTAGATTATAGTTCTGATTCACTTTCGAATCTGGCCCCATTGATCTCGCTGTACTATAAACATCTAAAGGTGCAATAGACTTTGGTAGATTATCTGTAGGGTATTGGATGCTAATGTTAGCTTGAGAAGTGACGCCGCTGCCTGCGCCAAACAAATATGGTGTATCATCATACCATGTTCTTGTAAGGCCTGAGTCCTTGATTGCAGGAATGAAACGCCCACCAACATTTAACCTAAACATTGTTTGCAAAGTCGAGCTACCAACATCAAGGGTTTGGTCGCTGAAACCAACCAATTCTGCAGGCTGGTAAATATCTGGCATTGGAATTACTTCAATGCCATTAACAAAAGCATATGCATTATCATAATTTGAGGAGGGTGTGAAGGTGAGATTGAGAGTGCCAGAATCAATTGGTATCAGAGAGAATTCCCTAACAATAAAGGCCTGCGTGAGAGCCTGTGCCGTAATGGAGGCACTGAAATTGTTCAGGAGGGTGAAAGTATTTGCCGTAACGGAGAAGTAAGAAGTGTTAGGATCAAGAGAGCTATAAGTAGATGGATAAAAATGGAGTCTGACCCAGAGGCGACCCTTTTTAGGAACAGAAAACTTGTACGTAGATTTAGATGAAAATATCCTTGCAGTCATGTAAGGAATTGTGGATGGCAATGAAGGGTCTTGGTTTTGAGCTGTTGCAGCTGTTGAATTGCCTGAAGAAATGATGTAATTTGCATCAGACTGCCAATTCCTGCCATCACTATCTGTGCCAGAACCAGAAGCACCACAAGCGAGGACATAAGAATCTGATCCTGATTTAGAGTATTTGCTTACAACAGGAATTGTGTTTAAGCCGATAGACAAGACAATCAGAGAAAACAGGACATGCCTATTGCATTTCATATCTAAGAATAAAATGTATAACAAAAACAGAGGACACGAAAGCAGGGGAGCTGAAAAAATGAGAGAAAATGTTTGCTAATAGTCAAGAATGAATGAAGATATGGGATAATTGGGGTTAAATAATGATTACTCCATTGATATAAACGCGTTTTGTTTTGATTATGAGGACCAAATTTGAAGGTTCACCTGGAATGTACTGGGGAAGAAGCAAAGAGAACATGGTTTTTTTTTTTTTGTCCCTCTGTTTTTATTCTCTCTCTTTTTTTTTTCCTTTTGAGAATGGACGTTATGATAGGAGTGGCAGTTAGAGACTAGTGGAGAAAGAGAGCTATAAATTGCCTATTGCATTGATTTCCCTTAAAACATGGGCGTTTCTTTAGGATTCTCCCTTCACTTTATGCATAGCAAGACCCTGCACAGATGACTTTCTTTAGTGCTTTCATTCTTTTTCTTCTTCTTTTTTCTTTTTTTTTTTACATGGAGTTAATTGATATAACAAGTTCGAGAACTGTAAAAATTAATAAAATTATCGAGAAAAATATAAATTATTAGATTGAAATAACCTATTAATAACTTTCAGAATAATCTTGTGATTGGATGTCTGGTTTTTGTTATTTTTTACTGTGAAACGGCATCACTTTTTTTTTCTTACTCTTTACAAATTCTTAGTTTGTAGGCGCTCGGAGTGAATTTTATTTAAGAATTTCATTCAGTAAATAAAAAATATTACTATAACAAAGCATATTACATCTGATAAACCGAAAATATGGACTCTGGTAATTTTCTCAAATACACATAAGGCCTGGCTAACAGTTTATCTGGGCAACGAAAGAAGCCCAAGAGGCTAGCACTAGATGTATTAGAGGTCTTTAAATGATATATGTTCCGAAGTTTATGAATATTCACCCCATATTATCACCACAGTTCATATATTTGTCTGTAACTGACATTAATATTGCGGGGTGGAGTGATATCTGAATGCCGCTGTGGCTGTGGTCGTTGCTTTCCATTTTGCCCATATGATAAAATAAGTCGGTGGTTTCTTGTCAGTTTTTATGCAACTCTTTTCCAATACTTTGGCCTTCCATTTTCTCCGTGATGAGCTCTTCAAACCTTTTTCCTCGTAAAATCACAAACTTCTTGTAGCTTCCCTCTCTCACTGCTTGCAGTATGTTCAGTTTAAACTAATGTTCAAATTGATCTAGGAATGGCTACATATGTAAGAGATGCTGCTGCCGCTGCTGAACTCCATAAAACAAATAATGTCGATGCTATAGAGATACGTACAAGGGGAAGGTATGATTCCAAGACAGTTAAACAGTACACAAAGCAAATCCAATAGTATCTATCATATGGATCGGGAGCTAGTAAACCAGCTGGCTGTCGTATTGAGTTCTAGGTGATTATTAATGCCTACAGGCTAGCTTACCAGCTTATGCTGGAGATTCAACTATATCTTCAATGAACAAAATGGCGGAACCTCGTCTGGCATGCCTCAATTAATGCAGGTGTTCCCTACGTATTTCCATCTATTAAATATGTTTCAAATATCATCATCGGAAACCATAAATAGCCTCTGATAACCCTTATGATTGAAGTTGGATGGCCGTCCCATGAGTGGAGATATTGGCCAAGGTGCCACAAGGGGATTAATTGCATTCGCTCTTTGTTTGGCTGCTGTGAAAGATGAGCCTGTTGTCCACACAGATCCACTTTGCTGTGCATTTTTGACAACTGTTCATGGTTTATTTTGCACCGTTTCCGCTTCCCACTGAATCATACAAGTAAAGTTTGTATTTCACCTTCATATGATGTAGGCTTCTTGCAGTTGGCTGGTGGCACAAATTCTCACCCGGTTGAAGAGTTGAAAAGGGAAGGGCTTTTCCAAACAACACTAGTTTCCTGTAATTTTCTTACCTGGTTCTCTTGTCCTGTAAAGTGTAATCTAATCACCCTTAATTGTTTCTCAATTTTACTTGAACCTTTTCCTCTTCAGAGAATTCAAAGGATAGGAAATTAATGTCTACTCTACCTGCTTCATCACATGCTTTAGAAGGTGGAATAGCTTACAGCAGCCAAACAAAGAGCGAATGCCAAAGGTGGAATAGTTTATATAGCCATGATTTATAAACCAGACTTGGTATATAGTAATCGATGCCGCCCGTATTCCTTGAATCTTGAAAACAAAAGGAATGATTAGATACCTCACACTGTCAATGGGGCAACGTTGCAGTCCATATAGTGTTGCTGATAAAATGTTAATTAATTGAATAGCCATTTTGACCATTTTGTAAACCTGAAATATCCTTTTGAATTCAAATAGTTGATCGTGCATCCTGATTTTCCACGGCCTGATAATCAATCCTGCGGCATCGAGCCTTTCAGCTTTGTAAAAGGGTATCTCTTCCACTGGAATTGATGGTTACTCAAACCCTTTTCAGATTGACTTGTAGATATAAAAAAGAAAACAAGACTTGGACTTTTGTGTGAGTCAATATTCAACTTTGTCTACAGGCTTCTTAGTGCTGAAATCTCCATGTTAGATATATTTTTTTGTAAAATCGCCTCCTAATATTTTAGAATCGTGTTAATTGCATCCTTCTGTCAAATATCATTGAAGAAACTAGCGGAAAACATTTTTTTTTTTTTAGTAAAATAAGTTCCAAAATCCAAATCCTCTGTTTAAGGTTTAATAGTTTCCAAATAAAGATGAGTTGATATATGATGTGTAAATTAATTGCTTGCATGCAATCTGACTTGGTTTAGGGGAAAAAAATGAATCCTTTTGCACTAGTTTATTGAGGTACACGAGTGTAATTTTAAAGTCTGTTTGATATTTTGTTAGTAATTATTTTTCAGATGATCTTGGCTTGAAAATCTATTCAAAAAATATTTTTTTTATTTTTTAAAATTTAATTTTAATATCATCATGTTAAATTCAAATTTTTAAAAAAATATTTTTGAAATACATAAACAATTTTAAAATTTTGATAGTGATTCCTGCAACATTCAAAAGGCAACTGTGAAGGATATTTTCGAACATAAATCATAACTCGGACCAAATTTTACATTCATGATCACCTCTGAATTATTATACTTCTAACGCTTTTTTCAAGTCAAATGTCAACCTCGACCATCACAGGCTACTTGCGCATTTCTTTCCTTTGTTTATTTCTTTCTTAAGAATTTACCTATGCATGTTGGAACAAGTAAAGCCGCCTTAAACAATTCCTGCAGGATCCGATCTGTGAGGGGGGGGGAAACGCTATTTATTAATGGTACCCATTCTTGGAAAAAAAAGAGAGAGAAAGTTGCAGTTTATTTCTCTTCTTATCGTCCAAAAACCTGATTTAAAAATAAAATCAAAGTATTCGAAACGAGGTGGGGCGGCAGAAGAATCAACTATCGAGCCCTTGCTATCAGCCTATATATTACCAGTTAATTAATAAAACTGTATAACTATATAGTTAAATTATTTTTTATTCGATAAATACAAACTCAGAAAAAAAAAAGAAAAAAAAAAGAACAGAGCAGGTTCAAATAGGAAAAATCTTGGGAAGATGAAGACTGATGCGGATGTAGAGGCTTGAAGCAAAGGCTTTGTTGCTTTCACTTTACAGTATGACGTGGACATCAACAGATACTCTGCGCTGGATTTTGTCGACCTTTTATTTTCCCAGCAATTTCTCAGTCTCCTCTGCATGCTTTATACGCTACTGCAATTGTGCATGAGGCGCCGGGGACTAAAAAAAACGTCTAGGTCAATTTTGAGGGGTTGCTTATATGACTAAAATATAAAACATGCAGGGGTGCATCCACGAAAGGTTCTACGGTGCTGATGCGGTCGCCCATCCAAAACGTTTTTGTTCACGGTCAACTTTTCGCCATCACCCGTCGGAAAAAAAAATAAACAAGTAAATAAACACGCTAGTATAAATAAACAAGTATACGTAATGTTTTATTGATGGTTGAGTGTATGAATGCAAATACTAGCTCAGCTTATTAACCGTGTCCTAAGGTGGATAGAATCTTAAGAAAAACTACAAATAAGATGTTATATTATTATTATTTATGTATATTTGATAAATGACGTCTTTAATAATCTTTATTTTATACTAGATTTATTAAGCAGAAATTTTGCGAGTCTTAATTTAAACCGGATTTGTAATTTAGTTACTGATAAATTACTGCCGTTCTAAAATCTTGGATGAACAATTGCTTATATAAATAACTGTCTAACCATGTTACAGCCGTACGTTCACGTGTCACTCATTTATTTACTTTCACCGTTTAATTATTTATTGTCTGCTCTACCACTTGCACGTAATAGACTCTTCACCGTTACAGACACAACTCACCTTGTCTGTCAAGCATTTCACGTTCCCATTTCACGTTTCTTTTCACAAGGAAGCATGGTGACTTCTACTTTTATTTAGCAGGAAAAGTCTGTGCAAATAGAATCTTTATAAATAAGTTTATTATAAATTGACGTGCAGTGAGTCAAGCGAGTGATAATTACATAAATTACAATTTTATTTGTAGTTTTTTTTATATATATATTTTAGCTGTTCGTATATTCTTTATTCAATATCAGTTCCGGTATTTTTATTAAATCAAGGCGTTACTTTAGCCGATGCAATCATTTGATTTGAGATTAGCTGGCTTTAAGCTTGATTTATGTTTGGTAGCGGCTCAGAGGTTAGCTATATTGTGAATCTGTGAATGTGATTATAAAAAAAATGTTCAGTTAATATGTATGGTTAAAATTTAATTTATAATAAAGATAATTAGATATATCGAATAGTGATATTAACTTTTTATATCAAATATATATATTCAATATCTAACATGTGGATTATAGTATGATCTGTACAGAATTTTCAAAGAAAGGCTGCAGAACCTCTCCCTCTCTCTCTCCATCTCTCTCTCTCTCTCTCACTCTCTCTCTCTCTCTCTCACTCTCTCTCTCTCTCTCTCTCTCTCTATATATATATATATATATATATATATATATATAAAGACAGCTTTCCAGCTTTTGGCGTCAAAAATACGATAACCACACGCTACAAGCAGCAGCGTTTGGCGCGATACGGCACCCAAGCTAATCAACGGAGCCACAGGACTCCTAATCTATATGATCATCAAGAGTGGGGCCATTCATGAATTGGCATTAAACAGCATGAAAACAATAGGGCGGCTTCTAAAACAGAACAAAATTATTTTAAAAAAAATGTTTTTGTAAATAGTTTTTATTACCGATATTCTACAATTCGACACCTCAATTTGATTGAAGGTTACATAATTCATTATAGGGGGCAGAGGCAAGGGCCAGAGAGCGGTGCAGACTTGCAGTCGTCGCTTCTTCTCGGAGTTCAACACCAAACTTTTAATTTTAATGAATTTTTTAAAAGAAAAATATTGTTTTTTAACAAAATGGCGTATTCAAAACTTGTAAGTTAGTCACGACCCTCTGTAGTTTGAATAATTTAAATACAAGAAAAACTTTTTTACATGAACAAAATTCCTGACTCTGCCTCCAATTCTATTTAGTTTTTAATTCAAATTGTTTCTAAAAACTACTTTCATTTATTATTGTAAAAGTTGGTAAACTTCGAACACTTCAAGTAAAAGAAAAATCTTATTTGTTTTCATTAAACTGTTTTTTTTAATTTTGGGTGGACTGTTTTTTTTTAAGTTGTAAAAAAATAAAAAAAATAACATATTATTTATTTATTATATCAAATTTAATCATTAATCTTTTATTTACTATATATTTTATTTTAAATTATTTTTTATTTATTTATTTTTATTTTACACATTAGAATTTGAGTTAATTTGATTTTTAGATCTACTTTAGTCTTTATTTTTTTTTATTATTTTTCTTGACCTTTTCTTGATTAATTTTTTTATGTTTATTAGATTTAATCCCCGTTGTTTTATTGTTATTTATTTAATTTAAAATAATTTATGAAATTGAATTTTTTTTTCAATTCATTATTTTTCAATTTTTTTTATATGTTAGATTTTTTTTTATATTCTTTTCTGTTGTTTATTTTATTTTAAATAATTTATGAAATTTAAAGGTTTTTTTTTTTGTTAATTTTATCATCTTTCAACTTTTTAATCTATTAAATTTAGTCTCTTTTATTTTAATAAATTTTTAAAAAATTATTAATAAGTTTTTTTTTACTTCATTCTCTACAAAATAAAAAATATTCTTAACTCATTTTTAATGGCATTATTAAACAAAAAAAAAATTATTTTTCACCCGAGAAGGGAAACTACATGTCCTGTTATACTTTAGTCTTTACTTCAACCATCCACTCATCCAAGCTTCACATAAAATTATATCTTGAGAGTAACAAATAGGTTGTTTTTTTCTTTTAAAAAGTGTTTTTTTAATTAGAATTTATTACTTGATTTAAGATAAATTTTTTTGATATTTTTAAATTGTTTTGATATATTAATATCAAAATTAAATTTTATTTTTTAATAAAAATAATTTTAAAATAACAACTACCAACTAACATGCTCTAAATAACTAAAGAGGCAGGCAACACGAGCCAAGATATGGCTTTTAGGATTTTAAGATGACATGAGGCGGTGAGCATTCACACGTGCATTGATATTAAGAGCATGTTAGATACACAACTATATCGTGAGTATTTTAGCATTTTAACATAGCTTGATAAAAGTATTGAGAAAATGATAAGAGTTGAAAAAATATTTGAAAAATTATATAGTTTCAACATGACCGTGATTCTAAATGTTATGAGTAATAGCTGTTTACTTGAGAAATCAAAAATAAAATTTATTAACGCATACAAAAATTAACATAAAATTCTATGAAAATTTAATGGTCAATAAATAAGATTTAAAATTCAATCATTGAAAAATAAAATAGAAGATAAGCTAACACAATACAAGAGAGAAATGAGAGAAGAAATAAAAAATAAGTTACCAGGGACAAACAGGGACTAAATTTTTATATACCCGATACTGTTAAAAAAATCTCGATAAAATAATTATAATTATATAATAAAAGATCATCAAACAATATCATAATTGATTAGTAATTTTATTAAGAGCTAACTAAATTCTAAAATACTTTAATCTAAATTTTACTTATTTAAAATCTGATTAAAATATTAGGTCAATCTGGCAACAAGTTTGATTTGGCAAAAACAAACTCGCGTAATTAATGGATCTTATTTATTTTAGTTGATAGAATGGTTTAGCATTGTACAAGCAACTCGCAGTTGATTTTCGCCTACGTAAGAATGGAGAGAAATTAAAAAACCTTCCAATGAAAAAATAAAAAAAATGAAAAGTCTAGAAAAAAAGACTAGGTGTTGTTTGATAATGTGGCTGCAGGTGAATGATAATGTGGTTGCGGGTGAGGTTCACCCACAGCCACAGCCAATGTTGTTTGGTTAACAAGAAAAAATTGATTTTTAATGGTGGGACCCATCAAAATCCCAGCTGAACCGCATGTTTTGGAGAAGCAGCAAAATGCTGCTTGTATGGGAGAAAGCAGAAGAGGAGCATGGCTCCACTGTCGCAACAGTGCGAGTGAATTAATTCACTCGCACTGTTACAGTTTTTTTTTCTGAAAAACATTGCCAAAAGTTTTTTTTCTTGAAAATCAGTGTAATTAATTGATTTTACTCACATTATTCACACAAACATAAATATTATTAATTTTAAAAAAAATTAGTTTAAGGTGAATTAAATTTACTCATACTCTCAATTTTATTCCTGATAATATTTTATCTAAGTTTATTGCACGCTTAAAAAATTATTTTTTCGGTAGTTCTTATCGAATGAATTTTGTACATAATGAAATTGCAAATTTTTTTAAAAATTTATGTTTTACTTGAAAAAATAGTATTTAATATTATTTAATTACACTACATAAATTAGAAATATATCGCATGATAACGTAGTATTTGTGGAGTTTGATCGCAATTCCAATTATGTTATTGCCGGGTCCAACCCAGTTAAAAAGAAATTCTGTTTTTATTTTTATTTTAATTGTGTTTTATTCAAAAAATTAAAAGGAGATCGCTTGATTACGTAACAAAAAATTTAGTTTTTGTTGTTGCGCACTTAAAAAACCATGGAAAATATAGTCCTTGTTGGATACATTTCGTATGTAATGACATTGCACATAGTTTAATGGAATAATTAAAAATATTTGATATCAATATTATTAATTTCATGATATAATAACAGTGGTTAAATCTACAATATTTAAATTAAAAATCATTAATATATATATATATATATATAATTATTTTATAACCTCAATTTGAAAAGCATTTTTTAACCAAACACATTAAACTACTTTTTGTTCAACCTTAATTTCAACCATAGTTTTAACCAAACATATATTTTTTCAAATCAACCTCACTAAAAGTACTTTTTATAAAACAACTTTTTTAAAACCACAACCACAACAGTAACCACAATATCAAACACACCCAAAAACCCATGTTCCTCTAGTATATGACTACCGTCTAGTATATGACTACCGTCTGAACCAATTAACTGTTTTTGTTCAAATCAAGTCATTGCCTCTCGAGTTACCCCTGATCGAGTCCGTTCATGCACTTCTTTTCCCAGGATATGGCAAATCTTGGTGGCTGTTGAGTGAGTTTGTTTTTGTATTTAAAAATTATTATTAAAAAATTTGATTTTTTTTATTTAATGTTTTTTATATTTTCAAATCATTTTAATGTATTTATATTAAAAATAAATTTAAAAAATAAAATAAATTATTTTAATACTTTAAAAAAATCTTAAAAAATAAGTGATATTATAATAACTGAAAATTAAACATTAATTGAATAGAGAAAAAAGATATTTAATTTTAACAAAAAAAAATTGCATTGACTTGACCAAATATTCAAACTCGAGGGACTACACCGCGAATAAGTTTACTGTATTAAAATAAGAAACTGTGGCAGAGGAGCCCAACCCTTCTTTCAAGTCAAGCTACCTCATTTCATGTTAGATAGTTGAATCTACCTAACCCAACCACCTGCCCCTCTCTACCTCCCTTCTCTCTCTGCCCCCCTCTCTCAGCATTCAACAAAGGCAAACTAAAAATCTCAAAAAATAACAACATTTCGTTTTTTACAAACACGAAAAGAAAAATAATGTTTAGCAGCGCATAAACAAGTCGTAGGTGGATGATAGTGGTCTGTGAGCTAACCAAGCACCATCTAGCAGATAAAATACCGCCACGTGACCCATCTTACCATTCCTCCTCTACTTCCCCTATATAATCGCCCCCCCTCCCGCTCCAAATTTCCTGTAATAATCCACTTCATTAACATTACCCTCTCCTTCTCTTCAAGTCGAGGCCAGAACATAAAAACAGAAACAGGAGTTGCAAGGTTCAATTCTGGTTAGTTAGATCCCACTTTTTAACTAGGAGTACAGTCAAAACAAAATATTCATAGTTTCATTCCCAGATCCGCTTTTCTTTCTATTCCGATTCCATTTTGTGTTTTTACTCTTGTCCGTTATTAGTATTCTTTTCTTATTAAATTACAACCGTTCCTCGTTGACATCGAAAATGCGTTTTAATCCTTCGTTTTGTTTTTCTTTCTTCTTTAGCTAAACCGCTTGAAAGATTTATTTATTTATATAAATTCGTGTCGTTTGGAAAAAAAGAGATCCAAAAGTGTTGTTTGGCAACTGAAGAGATTTTGTAAACGACATTTCGTTTTGATATTTTTTCTCTCATCTGTTAAGGATCTGTTTGTTAGGTAGGTATGGTTTGGTGTGTGTTTGTTTTAAAGTTAGGTGCAATGGCGTTTGTCTGGTTACTTGTTTAACGTTAGATCTGCATTTGGTAAAACATGGATTTACCGTTTGTTCACATATTTTTTTTGTAATTAATAACACTATTAAGCGTGCAATTAAAAACATTTTGCTTCATTTTGCTATTATTGTCTTCATAAACTGAGGGATTTTTCTTGTTTGATGACAGGACAGTTTGAGTTTTCTACAATATGGCGACAGGACAACTCTTCTCTCGAACAACACAAGCTCTGTTTTACAATTATAAGCAGCTGCCTATTCAACGCATGCTTGATTTTGATTTTCTTTGTGGTATGTTTTTTTTTATTCGTTTTTATCGACAAAGGAAGAAATGTTATTGAATTGAATATATTTTTTTTGGATTATTGAGTTTGCTGTTATGTGATATTCAATAATTAATTTATTTATTGCTGTGTTTATAGGGAGGGAATTACCGTCTGTAGCTGGAATCATTAACCCTGGTGCTGAGGGATTTCAGAAACTCTTTTTCGGTCAAGAGGAAATAGCAATCCCTGTGCACTCGACGTATGATTTTCTTTTCTTTTCTCTCTCTGTTTTCTATTCCTTTCACTTGTTTTGTTTCTGATTATACGAGTCATTAAATGATTTCTGTACCCAGTTATAGATCTTGGAAGGGTTCATTAGTTATGTGGCAAAAGCAATCAATTTGGTTTGATTTGCTGAGGTTGAGTGTTTTATGATACCAAATCACGATCTGTATCAAGATTACATTTAACTCTTATGATACTCTGCCTTCTGGTGTGCTGGTTCATTAGAACATCAACTCCTTGATGATAAGGCTCCGGTCTACTCAAATGTGATTGGATTATGAGTTGTTGGATGTGGATCATGTGCTGGTTTTGTTTCTAGTTTTGCTAGTCACTTTGTGATTCAAGTACCGATTTTGGAATGGTTACTAGTTGTGGTTTGAAAAAAGTCCATTTAATTTGTTGTGATACTAGATCACTATTATTATTGAGATTACACTTAATTCGTATGACCTTTTTCTCTCCTGTATGTTTGTTCATTACACTAACCATTAAATGTTCTTGTATTTTTCTGAGGTTTAGTTTCCCACTTTTGTTTTATCGTCTTTCTTTGCAGTATTGAGGCAGCTTGTGCTGCTCATCCAACCGCTGATGTGTTTATCAACTTCGCATCATTCAGAAGGTCTGTATTTGTTTGCTTGGTAGCATCAAAGATTGCATGTTTTTGTTTGAACTGTGTAATAATCATCTGTTAACTTGTTTGCAGTGCGGCTGCTTCATCCATGGCTGCTCTGAAGCAGCCAACCGTTCGAGTTGTGGCTATTATAGCTGAGGGTGTTCCTGAGGCAGATGCCAAACAATTGATTGCATATGCTCGGGCTAACAATAAGGCAAGGACATTGATGCAATGCTATTTGAATTGCAATGAACGAAAAGTTTAAATGGCACAGTATCTTTGGGTCCCTGAGTATTCATTACCCGGTTGACTTAAGTTTTTGCTAATTTAGCGCTGCTGGTGTTTCAGGTTGTCATTGGTCCAGCTACTGTTGGAGGCATTCAAGCTGGAGCATTCAAGATAGGCGATACTGCTGGAACAATCGATAACATAATTGCTTGCAAGCTGTACCGGCCTGGATCTGTTGGATTTGTCTCCAAATCAGTAAGCATTCATTCCATTGCTCCTCTTTCTTTTCTGACATGTTTATCAATTAAACCTGAGGTCTCATTTGGTCACTGTACATGTATGGCATGGAATTTATCATCAATGAAAGAACTGTTATACCAGAAATGAAAGGAATGACATTCTAATTGGTCTAGACTTGCTATCACTCTCCTCTTACTCACCATTGCTGTATGTTAAGGGTTCTAAGAACAATGCATCTTTTCCAATGCAGGGTGGTATGTCTAATGAACTATACAATACCATTGCCCGTGTAACCGATGGAATTTATGAAGGTAATTACACATGCTAACTACTTCTTTTGGGTTTGTCTTTATGATTTCCCTTATGCAGGCAGATTTCAATTGGAATTAAATCAGCATTATTTTTGTAAATCTTTTAGGCATTGCAATCGGAGGGGATGTGTTTCCAGGATCTACACTTTCTGATCATGTCCTGAGGTTTAACAACATCCCACAGGTATATTATTGTTCCCACGTATTTAATCAAGAGCATTTGCCTTTTGTTTCTCTCTTGTTGACAAAGCTGGCAATACATCAAGTGCCAAATTTGTATACATGCTCATTCATAAAGTTAATGTCTGTAATTAGTACTGATTAATGGTAGATTTGTAATCATGCTATTTTGCCACTGCAACTCTCTGCTGTGACCATTTACTGATTTTGGCAATCTACACTTTAAACTGCTGCATATTATCATATTTGAGGCCTTTTCATGTATTTTTGTGCCTTCTCCAATTTTATTTTCTGTTCTTACGCAGGTTAAAATGATAGTTGTACTTGGGGAACTTGGTGGAAGAGACGAGTATTCACTTGTTGAAGCCCTAAAACAGGGAAAGGTAAACAAACCAGTGGTTGCTTGGGTCAGTGGAACTTGCGCTCGACTCTTCAAGTCAGAAGTGCAATTTGGTCATGCTGTAAGTGGTTGCCCAACTTTATCACAGTTATCTGTTAAAAATCACAGCTGCCATTGCAGTACAAGAGGCATATTCTGAATCTCCCTTGTGACATTGTAAACTAGGGTGCTAAAAGTGGTGGTGAGATGGAGTCTGCTCAAGCAAAAAATCAAGCACTGAAAGATGCTGGAGCTGTTGTTCCCACTTCATATGAAGCTTTTGAGACTGCAATTAAGGAAACATTTGAGAAACTGGTTAGTCTATATATGCTATAAACTTTTTCCCTTGAGTAACTCTCTAAACTTGGATAAATTAAAAGAGACTTTCCAAACCAGAAAAGAGACACTCAAGTTTCCCACAGGTGCTTGACCTGCTTTGAGAATGTTATTTGGTGATTTGCTTCTAGGTTGAAGAGGGAAAGATATCATCTGTTAAGGAGTTTACGCCTCCACAAATCCCAGAAGATCTTAACATTGCAATCAAGAGTGGAAAAGTTCGGGCACCAACTCATATTATTTCTACCATCTCTGATGACAGAGGTACTTTTACCTATGCATCTTGAGTTATTGTTATGGTGCGAGTTGGCTAAAATGTCTAATAACATACTCTTAACCCAACTTTGCAGGTGAGGAACCATGCTATGCTGGCGTGCCAATGTCTTCCATTGTTGAACAGGGTTATGGTGTGGGTGATGTCATCTCTCTTTTATGGTTCAAGCGCAGCCTTCCACGTTACTGTACCCATTTTATTGAGGTAAGCTTCTCATAATTTATTGTATGACCCTTATTTACACTTTTAACTATTATGCTGAGCTTTAAGTTCTATGTTGCACTTGCCTTTTTTTCCTTTTGTATTCATAGAATGACATTCATTTAGAAACAATTTTTGGTCAAGCTTCTTTTTAACTGATACATATGAACTCAATCAGATATGCATCATGTTGTGTGCTGACCATGGTCCCTGTGTCTCTGGTGCTCACAACACTATAGTAACTGCAAGGGCAGGAAAGGACCTAGTTTCCAGCCTTGTCTCAGGTACACAATGGGCATTGGATGATTTATTTTTGTTTCTTTGGTGAAATTCTCTACACTTTAATTGATGGTAAGGGTTTTTGAGATAACATTACCAGAAAGAATACTGAATCATGATCTTCTGAGACAGGTTTGCTCACAATTGGTCCCCGATTTGGTGGTGCCATTGATGATGCTGCTCGGTACTTTAAGGATGCATATGACAGGGTAAGGCGTAATAAATTTTGCATGTACATTTGAAATTGGCCTCCCATATTTCTGATAGTTTGTAGAGACTCGGATTAATTTGTGTGCCATTTCTTGTCAGGGTCTAACACCCTATGAATTTGTTGAAAGCATGAAAAAGAAGGGAATACGAGTTCCTGGTATTGGGCACAGGTGAGAGTTTTCTAGAATTACACGCAGCTTAAATGCTTTCATTGGTTTCCATTGCTAATATGAATGATGGAAATTCTTGTTTACTTTTTTGGAAAAGGATCAAGAGAGGGGACAATAGGGATAAAAGAGTGGAGCTTCTACAGCTGTTTGCTCGCACACATTTCCCTTCTGTGAAGTATATGGAGTATGCTGTTCAAGTTGAAACTTACACTCTCTCGAAGGCCAATAACTTGGTCCTTAACGTTGATGGCGCGATTGGGTCCCTTTTCTTGGATCTCCTTGCAGGCAGTGGAATGTTTACTAAACAAGAGATTGATGAGATTGTTGGGATTGGTTATTTGAATGGGCTCTTTGTGTTGGCTCGTTCCATTGGTTTGATTGGGTAAGTTGGATTCCCCTTCAAAATTTCCTTATTGCATCCCTTTGGACTTTCTTATGCTTCTCATTAGGTTACATCAAACCCTTGATATTGACACATTGACAGTGAGATCACCGACATGATTAACTCTTTCATTAATATGCTTCTAAAAGCTGAACTCCTTGTAGTCCCATCATAGAATTGGCTGGTTGCATGGCTGCTCGATGGATATGACTTAATTAGGACAAAAGAGCGCATAGTGTAATGTTTTTGGGGTGTCTGGGCTATACTAGCAAATGCCTGGCTTATGTAAAATAAGGTTCAGTGGTGGGTAAAAGGACCTTGTAAGGATGAGTGGCACGGACCACCATGTACTACTGCAAATTTGCGTCACTACATAATGTTGCATCTGACCCTACAAGTATTTGTTGTTTCAGGCACACCTTTGACCAGAAGAGATTGAAACAGCCTCTATACCGTCACCCATGGGAGGATGTTCTCTACTCCAAGTGAGAGAATTACAGGTACCAGGTGCAGTCCTCACGTGCTCTACACTGGCCTTTTGTTTTTCAAATTTCTTGAGTCTTTGCTGAAATATCTGTTCAGTTGTTAGATTAGTGTTGTGCTGCGGCAAGGTCAAGCGGTCCATTGTGTTTGGAAGCTATAAGTAGCCTTTTATCATTTATTAAGCAGATGGTGCTATAAGATGCTAGTTTCAGAATTCAACAAGGAATAACTGTGTTGCTGGGATGTATGGGTAAAGAACATTAACCATCACCCTAATGTAAGAGAATTTGTCCTTTCTTGGTATTCCCTTTGGATTTTTGGTCACATTCGCCTGTTGTGGATGCTAATAAAGGAAATGAAATAAGGGTTTTTTTTTTTTTTTTGGTTATAATTATTCTTGTTTTCCGTATCATTAACGATATTGAATTATTACGAGAAACCATCACACATCAGATAATGTTGGTCCAGTCCACGTGAACTCGGTCCGTGTTGTAATTTCACATCTTTATGTTCACCGAAGATGCTCATCAAAGGTGCTTAGCTATCTTTCAAAGGATGTATATTTTTGTGTCAGCATTACGATGCAGGTAGTCAATTCTGGCTTTCAAAATAAGAACTTCCATCACCGTGGAAACGATGGGTGCGTTGTTACACGAAACAAAAGACAAGACAGGTTGTGGAATAATATAGTATTCTCACGTGGACGAGATGGTCATGTGGGGAATAAATCACATGGGCATTATACTTGGTTGTCCCCTGCCCTAGCGCATAAAACAGAAAAAAAACAGTTTTGTTGTCGGAAACCTTGTCCTGCTCTGTTGCCTTGTTTTGTAAAGTTTGTTGTACACGCTGCTAGGATGGACGTGATGCGGGGAAAGAAAAAACCCAGAAGCAAGCAAAGAAAGACGAAGCCAATAATCATAGTAGGAAGAAGGGAGAATTTAGATGTGTAATGGTGTGATACTTTTTAAATCAATAAAAATTGAGACACAAATTGAAAAAATATATATAAATAATATAATTCTAAACATCCAATTATTAAACTCAACTCATCAATATGAATAAAACAAGAATAATAAAATAGATTTAAATAAGCCCAGTCTCCTGATTAAAAAGTAACAGGCCGGGCATATATTTGTATAATTTGCTGTGTGGATATAATGTCCCCACCGGTACCGCTTCTCTGCATTTGGTAACGGAATAGAACCAAGAAAATAAAACAGTTGAAGACATTTTATTTTGAGAAAAAAGGCGAAGCTTGCCAGTAAGGACGATCATGTTCTCTTTTAGAGAATGCTCTCAGATGTGCGTGTCGCAACTGTATATATATGTCTTGATAAATGATAAGTTTTTAAGGTGTAAGGGGTGGTGAGAAAATATTATAAACTCAAAAATAAATTGTGGAAGAATAGGTTACTCTAATTTATTTGAAAATTTGGTTACATATCAAAATAAAATTTTTTTATTTTTTAAAAATTATTTTTTATACTAACACATCAAAATAATCTAAAAATATATAAAAAAATATATTAATTTAAAATAAAAAAATTTTATTTTTTTTAAAAAACAATTTTGAAACACAAAAATAAATAAATATTTACTTTGAGAAAAAAATTAATTTTTTTTATAAAAAAATTGAAATGTAAAAAGAAAGCAAGTATAATAAATAAGATAGAACTCGGAGATCGCGTCGAGGATTAAGGACATGGTTTGAGGATCCTTGACCTTGCACTTGCCTGCTTGGGATGAAGAAACATGCTTTGGAGGAAGATTTGTTAACTAATCGTGTTTAAGAATATGTTTTGTTCTCGCGTCAGTCATCCTAATAAATTAATATATTCTCTTCTGGTTTTAGCTTCTCGAGTCCTCTGTTAACTTTTTTGTCTTGTCTGACAGAAACTAGTTTTTTAGAGGACACGGCTGTCCCGTGGGATATGTGTTTTTTTTAAGGTTGTAACTTCATTGTATGAATTTGCTTGTCTTAAAAAACTGGAGATTTATTTTGGTAGTTGAGTGTGTTGAAACAAAAAACCTCGCTTTCAATTGTCACAAAATTTATGTTTAATAATACGAAGCGTTTGAAATTGCTTTTAAAAGGGTGTCGACTGTAGAGGTATCAAGACATTATTTTTAATACATTTTAAATGACCTTAAATAGTTTTAAAATAAATTTGTTTTTAGAGTTAGCATGGTCCAAAACCTGACCTGAATTTTAACCTGGTCACTGGATAATTTTTTTTTTAAAATAATAAAATAATGTTATTTTAATAAAAAACAAAGGTTAATGAATTGCAATCAGATCGGGTTACACTGGGTTTTTTTATTTATTTTCTTTAATTCGATCCGGTTTTAGTTTAAATTGATCACAATTATGCTGCCAAGATCACTAATGAAATCTAAGAGAATAAAAATGATATTTTTCAATTGAAAATATTTTTGTTTTTAAAATTAGTCACGATTATGCATGATCTTTCTTTGTATTTTAAATGTTAGCAATAAGTTGACTAGTATATTTCAAGAAATTTCATCTGAATCTTTTTATTAATATATTTATGTTACTAATGATTTTATCTTGAATTGGAACTGAAATAATGACACGGGGAAGCACATCGAGTTGAGTAGTTGGTCACATTAAATTAAAATTTAATTACAAAAATAATAAATTTCTAAGTGTTTTACTATAGTTACATCACAGTGCATGCTCCCGTATTTTACTTTAGATTTCAATGGTGGATTTTCTTCGAATATTTTTGAGAATTAAAGGTTTTGATTGGATTTAAAAACTTAATCGGAGACCAATTGCAACTTCTAGCATAAATATATAATTAAAAGAAAAATAGCTAAATGGAGAACTAGAAGAAAACAGCTAGGCTTATCTAAAATTTGCGTGAAAAAATACATTATAGTCCATATATTATTCATTGACTTCATTTTTAGTCTCTTTAATTTTTTTAATTTTAAGTTTTAGTTTAAAATTTTATTTTACTTGTGTTCCCGTTTCTAAGTTCAGGCGAGGAGATAAAAAATAGTTAAAAAACGAGGAGGTGAGAGTAGGTGTTTGTTTATGAGTATAATTATGGTTGTTTTTTAAAGTTTTTTTTTATGTTATAATGCATTAAAATATATATTTTTATTTTTTTATAAAATATTTTTAAGATCAGCATATTAAAATATAAAAAATATAAAAAAATATTAATTTTTAATAAAAAAATTTGAATTTTTTAAATACGGGTTGACCTATATTTTCAAACGCTTTCTAGGTAATCTCACCATGTCCTAGCAATAAAAAAGACAATATTGACATAACATATTTTATTTGATTAGAAAAATATCATTGTGATTTTTTTTTATCTTTTGTGTTATTAGAAAAAATCAATATTCAAGATTTTTTTAATTAATTTAGATTGATTTTGTGTTTTTTTGACATACTAAGTGATAATTTTAAGATTATAAATGCGTTTGTTGAGTTTTTTTAATGTGTTTCTTAATTCTTTTTAGATGAAAACTAGTTTAAAACAACATTTTTGAGTTAAATAAATCAAAACCCGGCCTTTTGACCATCTCATACAAAAGCACTAGCAATTATTTAATTGATCATTATATATAAATTTATTATGCATGATGTTTCAAGTTTGAGATCATGAATATTATATTATATTTTTTTATTGCATACAAAATAGTGAGACATGATGTTTGAGATGTTTTCCTAATTAAAACTTACTTTTAGTATCATACTAAGTTTTTATATTTAAAAAACAATATTTCTTGTAAGAAATTATTTTTGTTAAAAAGATATGTATAATTTTTAATTTATCTTATTAAATACATGTATTTATATTTAATTTATAATTTATTTTTAATGTTATTAGCAAGATGGTGTTTAAAATTATGGTAACAATTATTTTTTTAAGTATTTTTTATTTGAAAATATATTAAAATAATATATTTTTTATTTTATAAAATTTATTTATTACAATAACATATTAAAATTATCTAAAATTATAGAAAAAAATAATCTAATTTTTTTTTTAAAAAAAACAACAAAATCTAAATTTGTTAGCACGAGCTAATGAAGCTAGAAAAGGGCAGTGTCGCAACTTCCCCCCTCTTCTATTGTCCACCAGTCAAGTTGTCCTCTACTGGCACTCCCCCCCCCTCTCTTTAGTGTTTGGCTTTGCATTTTAAAATTATTTTTAAAACAATTTAAAAATTATTTATTTATTTATTTTAAATTAATAATTTTTTATATTTTAAAATATATGATTTTAAAAATAAATTTTTTTTATTTTAATATATTTTAAAATAAAAAATAGCTTCTACTCTTGTAATACACGTAATGCCCTCTTTATTCTTCATGCACACAATTAAAAAATTTCCATCACGCGCACACGAGCTATAATATAAAATACAATATAGTATATAAAAAGGAAAAAAAAAAGCAATGGAACTTTTTCGTCAATTTTCTTTTCGGGTTTTAATGGTCTCCGTATCTTGAGATCAGACGTCGGGACTAAATTTCTGCTATTTTCCAGCCTTAAGCAGGGTGAGTGCAGTACTCCTACTTAATTTTCTATTCAAACATTTTTTTCCCCTCAAATCCAAACAAAACTCTCTTCTCCTGCCAATCCACACACACAAGATCAAAAAGAGCAGACCAGACTTTCTTTGTTTTGATCTCCTTCCCATTTCTCTGTAACCCAACACAAGATCTCAGTAACCCATGTGAGGTTTTCCTTCCTTCTTGTCTCCGTTTTGTTGTTTTTTTTTTCCTTGTCACTCTCCTGTCCACCGCTAAATATACTAGGTTAAACCAAAAGCAAGGAAAATAATTGAAAAAAAAAGGAATGGCATCACAATCACAAAGACAAAGCAACCAGCGGCAGCACCAGAATCAAGCGGCGCAGTCTTCTGGTACTAGTAACATGAGGCAACACCATCACGCCACAGAATCAGTAAGCAAAGCAATCGCACAATACACTGTCGATGCACAACTCCATGCAGTTTTTGAACAATCTGGTGGGTCTGGAAAATCGTTTGATTATTCACAGTCAGTTAGAACTACTAGTCAGTCAGTACCCGAGGAACAAATCACTGCTTATTTATCAAAAATCCAAAGGGGTGGTCATATCCAGCCATTTGGGTGCATGATTGCTGTAGATGAAGGGTCGTTTAAGGTCATTGCATATAGCGAAAATGCCAAAGAAATGCTTGGTTTCACTCCACAGTCAGTCCCTTCTCTAGATAAACCGGAAATTCTCTCTGATGGGACTGATGTGAGGACTCTTTTTAGGCCTTCGAGCTCCGCTATGCTTGAAAAAGCATTTGGTGCAAGGGAAATAACTTTGTTGAATCCAATTTGGATTCATTCCAAGAATTCCGGGAAGCCTTTTTACGCAATTTTGCATAGGATTGATGTTGGTATTGTTATTGATTTAGAGCCTGCTAGGACTGAAGACCCTGCTTTATCCATAGCAGGGGCTGTACAGTCTCAGAAATTAGCAGTTCGTTCGATTTCACAATTACAATCACTTCCTGGTGGGGATATTAAGTTACTGTGTGATACTGTAGTGGAGAGTGTCAGAGAGCTTACCGGGTATGATAGAGTTATGGTTTATAAGTTTCATGAAGATGAGCATGGTGAGGTTGTGGCTGAGAATAAAAGGGCTGATTTGGAACCTTATATTGGTTTGCATTATCCTTCTACGGATATACCACAAGCTTCAAGGTTTTTGTTCAAGCAGAACAGGGTTAGGATGATTGTGGATTGCCATGCTACACCTGTCCGTGTTATCCAGGATGAGGCGCTTATGCAGCCTTTATGCTTGGTTGGATCAACTCTTCGAGCTCCTCATGGTTGTCATGCTCAGTATATGGCGAATATGGGGTCAATTGCTTCAATGGCCATGGCTGTTATTATTAATGGAAATGAGGAAGAAGCTACTGGTGGGAGGAATTCAACGAGGCTTTGGGGTTTGGTTGTTTGCCATCACACTTCTGCTAGGTGTATTCCATTTCCGCTTCGTTATGCATGTGAGTTTTTAATGCAGGCTTTCGGACTTCAATTGAACATGGAATTGCAGTTAGCGTCACAGTTGTCAGAGAAACATGTCTTGAGGACTCAGACTCTCTTGTGTGATATGCTTCTCCGTGACTCTCCTACTGGCATTGTTACTCAAAGTCCAAGTATCATGGATCTTGTGAAGTGTGACGGGGCAGCTCTTTATTACCAAGGACAGTATTACCCATTGGGCGTGACCCCAACCGAAGCCCAAATAAAAGATATTGTGGAGTGGTTGTTGGCCCTTCACGGAGACTCAACTGGTTTAAGCACAGACAGTTTAGCTGATGCTGGGTATCCTGGGGCAGCCTCACTTGGCAATGCAGTTTGTGGAATGGCTGTTGCTTATATTACTAAGAGAGATTTTCTTTTCTGGTTTCGGTCTCACACTGCAAAGGAGATCAAATGGGGTGGTGCGAAGCATCACCCAGAGGACAAGGATGATGGGCAGAGGATGCATCCACGTTCTTCATTCAAGGCATTTTTGGAGGTGGTGAAGAGCCGGAGTTTACTGTGGGAGAATGCAGAAATGGATGCCATTCATTCGTTGCAGCTTATTTTGCGAGACTCATTTAGGGACGCTGAAGCAACCAATTCTAAGGCTGTTGTACGTACCCAGCTCGAGGATACAGAATTGCAAGGGATGGATGAGCTCAGTTCGGTCGCTAGAGAAATGGTAAGACTAATAGAGACTGCAACTGCTCCGATATTTGCTGTAGATGTTGATGGCTGCATAAATGGGTGGAATGCAAAGGTCGCTGAGTTGACTGGGCTCTCAGTTGACAAAGCCATGGGGAAGTCTTTGGTTCACGATCTTGTTTATAAGGAATATGAAGAAACAGTTGACATGCTCCTTCATCGTGCTTTAAGAGGTACCTGCTTTATATCTCACACATTTAAGTTGTTTATCAAGATTGATTGTCATCTCATGGCAATGGATTTTTTTTCTAAAGTTGCATCTGAGCATGCAGGCTTGCCCCTTTAATAGAAATAAATCTTGGAAAACGTATATGGGTTTTGCAAAAAACTGGAATTAAAAAAGTTGATAAATGGAAATGTAAAAGGAGGTCAAACTCAAATCCTGGAAATAATTCTATGCAATAAAAGGTTTCATAAAAAAATAGAAACTTTCATCAAACTAAGAATACAATTGGCTCACTCATAAGTGTTACATGAAGTACATTGTAATAGTTTCATCTGCATGGGATACCTGACTAGTCTTCTGATCAAATGACTTGAATGAAGTAACGTGTATAATTGTTTCTCTTGAATGCTCTCTGTTGACAAAGACAAATTGAAGTGCTGATGCAGCGAAGACTGTGGCAATGCACAATTTATTCAAAATTAGCAATAAATAAAAAGGAAATTAAGGGTTTTGGGCTTTTAAGAGGAATCAGCTACTCAGGAATTTGAATACTGCAATGGAGAAGAATATATTCTACAGACATCATTCACTAGGATCTTGGGTGCCTCATCTTGGGCAAAATCCAGTAGACATTCGCCATTAAGAAGAGCCTAGAGGGTGAAGTATTTCTCATCGAACTTTCTTTGAAAGTGGATAACTGCAGTCTTGTGTATGACTTGCCATTGAGATCAGTCCGTTTTATATCTAGCAGCTTAGAAGCAAAGCCCTAGCATCCCTATTATTGTAAGACTCTTAAGGACTGAGAGGCTGCTGATGATATAGCTCTGTGTTCATAAGATCCAGCCTTCAAGTAAATCTCTAGGCCCCTGAATGCTGAGGTAGCTCCAAGGACTGAGTCTCCACAGCCCTAAAGAAACTGCTGATCCAGTTACTATAATTTCCAGGGAACAAACTTGCACTCAACACCTCTCGTGTAAGAAAATAGTTGTTCGCACATGCTATAAACTCTAAAAAGTTAGTGAAGAGATAAGTTCCCTCTTCCTAGTACTTTGTAACTGTTGGGTGGATCCACACAAAACATGTTCGAAACGACTCCTTTATTCATGTTTCAAGCATGTGATGGGCCTCCATAAAACATATGTGCTTATTGCTTACATTACCTTTATCCATGCATTTTTTTAGGTGCCAAAGAGGGTATAACCTAGAACATTGTATGTTATATCGCTACAATAACTCAGTTTTGACTACAAAAAAAAAAGAACAGAAAAGATAATGCTTATGCAATGGTTTGAAATAAAAATTTGATAGATGCCTCATCCTACAGTGCTAATATGGACAGTGTATGTGATAATTCTTATCTTCACTTTAACATAACAGTAAGACAAGTTTTGATATAGTTTTGAGGAACTGAAACACAGCAACATAAAACAAGGCCACTTATTGTGGTTTGATATTCTATTAATTTTTTATAATCTTTTGCTTCAATTATGTTTAACTGATGCAGGTGAAGAGGATAAGGACGTGGAGATAAAATTGAGGACATTTGGCTCTGAACACCAAAAGAAGGCCCTTTTTGTGGTGGTAAATGCTTGTTCTAGCAAGGATTACATGAATAATATAGTCGGAGTCTGCTTTGTCGGTCAGGATGTTACAGGTCAAAAGGTGGTAATGGACAAATATGTCCATATACAAGGTGATTATAAGGCTATTGTACACAGCCCCAATCCTTTGATCCCTCCTATATTTGCTTCAGATGAAAACACATGTTGCTTGGAGTGGAACACTGCCATGGAAAAATTCACGGGGTGGTCCCGGGAGGAAGTTATTGGGAAGATGTTGGTTGGGGAGGTTTTTGGCAGTTGCTGTCAGCTCAAGGGTTCAGATGCACTGACAAAATTCATGATTGCTCTGCACAATGCAATTGGAGGGCAAGATACAGACAAGCTACCATTTTCATTTTTTGACCGGAATGGAAAATATGTGCAAGCTCTCTTGACAGCGAACAAGAGGGTAAATATGGAGGGAGAGATTATTGGAGCCTTCTGCTTCTTGCAGATTGCAAGTAATGAGTTGCAGCAAGCTTTGAAAGTCCAGAGACAGCAGGAAAAGAAATGCTCTGCAAGGATGAAAGAGTTGGCTTACATCTGCCAGGAAATAAGGAATCCTTTAAGTGGTCTACGGTTTACCAACTCGCTTTTGGAGAACACGGACTTGACTGAAGATCAAAAGCAGTTTCTTGAGACTAGTGCTGCTTGTGAAAAGCAGATATTGAAGATCATACGAGATGTTGATCTTGAGAGCATCGAAAATGGGTTAGTTTTCCTCTTAACAAATTATCAAAACTTAATATTGATGGTCAGGTGATTATTTATGCTTTGGTACTATTTTTTGAGAAATGTATGTTGGTTGAGAAATACTACTTTAAAGGCATGGACATAATCATTTTGGCACTAGGTGAATGCCTGTCATGCAGTTTCATTCCCTTGAGTTCATTTGGAGATTTTTTATGTCTCTTCTACACATCTCCTGATTATAAACCAACTAAGAATTTAAATTCTTGACTCGGATGTTACTATACTGATCTGCTTTTAGTAGTTATACTGATCTGCTTTTAGTAGTACGACACTATTGACTTTACCACCTGTGGATGCCAAGGTGGTAAACAATATGGGTTTCTTTTCTCTAATTTCATTTTAAGTCTTTTTAGTAATCCCAGTAGCTTTGCTTTTGACAACATCTATAAGGAACAAGATGTAGGGACACAAATCATATCGTAAATCCATTGCTCTCAAATGCTGAATTACATTCTGATCCATAACTTTTTATGACTCTGTGATTAGGTCCAAAAACAACTAAAAAATAAAACTCTCCTTTATAACCCTTTTGCCCTTGAAGTCTTGATATATCAACTTAATTTTACAACATAGATAAGCAATGCATAATACTGCAGTTCACTTTTTGATAGACCTTAGAAAAAAATTAATTAATCTCTAAAGAAAATAGCTACGTCCAATCAATAAAACTATAAGAATTAGATCATCCAATCCAAATATCACGAATTAGAAAGTAACAGGCAGAGAAAACTCAAGATCTACAATTAGAGAAACTAAAAAATCTTTTAATGGTTTCACTAGAGAGGAGATGTCAAAAAATTGGATCCTCTTGCTATTGATAGTTGACTAATAGTTGAACGTATATGAAAAGATTAAGTTACCAACAAAATTACAAGGAAAAACTCATATTTTTAATTAAATAATTTGGATGGATTCATGTGATTATAATTTCATATTTGAAAATGAATTTCTCAAGTAAGATGAAATCGGTCATGTATTTTACTCGTTGATAAATTGGAAAAAAGCATAGCAGACAAGGTAAGGTGCGCTGATATTATTTCAAGTATATAACTTGACTCAATATTTTAAAGAACACTCTGTTTACGTATTGTTGTTACTGTGAAAGAAGAGTGCAAATGTTAGAAAGATTATCAATATAAAGAAGCCAAGAATTTCATCAAATGATAGAAAAACTGGATGAAACTAAAGCGATAAAGAATTATTACCAGGATAAATAACACTATCATGTAAAATTCATGAAAATTCAATTACAAACAAAAGATTTTATCTTTGACAACATAGAAAAATTTAATAGACTTGAGAAACAATTTCAATCTATGATAATTAATCATATCATGTGAGTTTGATTATTAGTTAAAAAATTGGTTATTTTTGCTTATATTGATAAATTGAGAAAATTTAAGGATCAATATGTATTCTATCATGAAATCCAAGGACTAACATGAAATCACTAGAAAAAGACAAAAATAACAATCTAACGGTTGCAATTCAGTGTATTGTAAAAGAGTGTTACACACGTGTGACGGTGTATCATGGTCCTACATATGATTTTCTTTTAAATTAATTATTGTGCATTCAAGTGCATTTTATTTTATTTCTCATCTCAACCTCTAGCAGACATATCCTAACGAGAGGGTGTCTCCATTTGCTTTTGAATAAGTTTACTGGAGCTTGAGAAGGCTGAATTCTTACTCGGGAGTGTCATAAATGCTGTTGTTAGCCAAGCAATGCTATTGCTGAGGGAAAGAAATCTGCAATTGCTTCGTGATATTCCGGAAGAAATAAAAACGCTGGTGGTTTATGGTGATCAGGCAAGAATTCAACAAGTACTGGCTGATTTCTTGTTGAATATGGTGCGTTATGCTCCATCTTCAGCAGGTTGGGTAGAGATTCATGTTTGTCCAACACTGAAGCAAATCTCTGATGGACACACTCTCGTGCATATGGAGTTCAAGTAGGCTCTCCTCAACTCTTTTGCATGTTGTTGATAACTTTATCTATATTGATAAAAGGAAAATCCAAAAATTTGATGATGACAGTTACCTGTGTTCCTTTTTCCTTTTCTATTTCTTTTAAACCCCTTTTTTGTGGTATTCTAATAGCTGCAGTAATGTTATCCTGGAGTTTCATTATAAATGCCATCTCCTTATTCTATTATTTTCTTCTGTGAAACTGTGATGATTTCTACAATTTTTTCTTTAGCTCAGTCTTTTTGTATCTTGTTTGTTCTTCCCCACTCCTCATGATTGGGTACACATCCTAATAATCTGGTCTCCAAGTTGTATAGAATTCAATTTTTTAGATTTGATCTGCCATAAACCATGCTTCTGACCATGCACAGAGCTATAGCTGTAGAATTTTGACATCTAAACTGGCTGCTTCCTCGAATTTGTAGAATATTGGTTGTATGAACAAGGATGGTTGATGATGCTGTAATAGAGAGCTATCTGTGCTAACTGTTTGTTGTCTAAATGATAATGTGGTTTATATGAAGTCCAATTTATGCTTCTTCATTTTATGCTTCTTCTGTTCATCGTATCATATAGACCAAGGAAATATAGATGATAGTTGTTAATCACATTGCAATTTTCTCCTCCCCCTCTTCAATGCACTTTGGTACTAAATTAACTAATATTATTTATTATCATTTTTCTTGAAGGATTGTTTGCCCTGGTGAAGGTCTTCCTCCTGAATTAGTTCAAGACATGTTCCATAGTAGTAGATGGGTTACTCAAGAGGGCCTAGGGCTCAGCATGTGCAGGAAGATTTTAAAGCTAATGAATGGTGAGGTCCAATATATTAGAGAGTCAGAAAGATGCTATTTCTTAGTTATCCTCGAAGTACCCATGCCTAATAGTGTGAGAGGTATAACTGTAAAAGGAGCTGCAGACTAGGATGCTTGGCCTGTAACGTCTATTAAAGAGCTTTCTCAATTACAAACTGATACCTGTTCTGCTGCGCACCCGAGGGGGTGGTTCCAAAAATCCAGGTACAAGGTGCATGTGCCAGTGCGGGGCACCTAATTTGGCAAATTTATTCTGCAAACAGAACTGTTTTGCTCTATCCATTGAGAATATGGTATGTGCTTCTTTATCAACACGAGTCCAAATCAACAACCTACACATGTGAGGTAGCTTCTTGATTTCTAGCCTATTAATTTGAGGATATCATCAATGTAGATAGCCAAGTTATAATGCTGTGGTTTGCTGTCGTTGTTATAAATAAAGAAGCATCAAAAGGATGCCATTAGATTTTAGCAGAGGCTTCCACAATAAGGGCCCTCCATGTATGGATGCATTCGACTGCTGCAAGTATATATCTGTATGTAACGTAGCTTCTGAAATCCCTAGATAACTATAACATGTTTGTCTTTACGAGGTTACTCCAGCGAGAGCCAGTCAAATAATTTATCATTTTCTCAAGTTTAATAAAGTCAAATGTCCTGCTCTAGCATGCAGTTTCAGGATTTGTATTTTGTCTTTCCCGTTACCCCTTGATTGAGGATTTTGGACCGCGTAAGTTTGGACCACTTGTTTTATAGCTTGGTTGGTCTTTCATTGTGCGGAACGGTCACATGTATGCCCAAGAGTGTGCTCGGATGCGTGCTGCTCGCATGCTTTGCGGGTGGGTTTGTGCAAATTTCTTCGTGTACAACTAGCCTAAGTTTAGACACTTAATTATTTTATTAGTGATACCATATGCATGAATGCGGGTACATTTAATAACTTACTTTTTCTTGAATTAATCTCCCAGTGACCCCAAAGACGAACTCAAATTCTTGTCCCCTCTGCCTACAGGGTCATGGATACATTGAATTACTCAAAGATACAAGACGTCTACTATTTAAGATGTGTGTGCATGGTGAACTTACGCAATTCTTTTTAGTCCCAGTGAGCTGGTTTTGATAACATAATTTGACTTAAACGGCAAGTGGGTAAACTCTCCACCTTTTTATGATTTTTGTGTTTTTCCTGGCTTTAGTGTAATTCTCTCCTGCTTTCCTGATGAACAAAATCCTTAATTCATCCAAAAGAAGAAGAAAACTCCACCTTGTTGGAGGATTTAGCTCGAAGACCAAGATATAGAAAAGTGAAATAGCATATCATTAGAGATTAGTTTTTGTCTCCATGCATGCAAGTGGTACCGATAATACCAGCTCATACTTGATGGACAAGTTGCTTGATGAGATTTCCCGATCAACCTGCAAGTCAGCTTGAATATGTCTGTTTTATACTAGCTCCAGTCACATGAGCGGAGACAAGGGTGTGACTTGTAGAGACATCTCAAAGCTAGTGGAATTTCTATTTCATTGCAAATCTAGTGACCCCGGACTTGTCAGGACAAGTTTCTCGGTAGATTTTTGTTTTTATATTTTAAAAATATTTTTTTAAAAGTTAAATTTTTTATTCAAATTAATATATTTTTAGTATTTTTAAATTATTTTGATACGCTGATATTAAAAATAATTTTTAAAAAATAAAATAAAAATATTATTTTAATATATTTACGAGTAAAAAACACTTTAAAAAATAATCGTAACTATATTTTTAAATTAGATCTTACCCTAATCTGATACTTGATTGCAATCAAAACCTAATCAAGTTAAACATTGAAATAAATTAATAACGCAAGAAGGGGAAAAAATGATTTGTGGATTGAATTCTTGACTTACAAATTGACTTGATGACATAATAGTTTGAACCCTTGACCATATTAGACTCGACCGGGAAGCGAATTTGACTACTGTAATGCCCAAGGGCTTATCAACGATCCCTTGTTAGCTGTTAGTATAAGATGTCAGTGTACCTGAATCTGCCTCCAGTCACTATCACACTAAAAAACTACTACGTCCATGCACGCCCTTAACCATGTTGTGCACGCAAAACGAAACCTGTAGAGAGGGCAAAAGGTCTAAAGAAATAAAGGAGCGAAAAAAATAGGGCTAGTTGTCTCTTGCTTCCAAAATCGGAGCTCGCAAAAAAAAAAAGATCTGTTAAGAACGACTCACGCATTTTGGGGAGAGATTAGGCATAAAAATAGCTCACGGGCATGTATTTAAAAGAGGGAAAACATGGTCAAAACTTAAAACAGAACCATGCCCATGCTCCCCATTCAAGAAAAATAAGCCATGCATCCTGTTTATAGAAGATATAGACACCAAACATTTTTTTCTCCCTTCTAAATTCTTCTAGATATATAGACACACAGAACAATCATCTAAATTATAAATGGCTAAGACAGGTTCAGCTTAGACGTCAATTTGATTGCGTCTTACCTTTTCAAGGCTGGCCTGCATGAATCACTTACCTGTCTTCTTTATTGATCACGCCTTTCATTAACTCGTAAACCGACCTTAATCTTGTGTGAGGCGTTGCAGTAAACTTGAAAATGAGCTAGAGTAAAAACATATTTAATAGAAAATGTTATTTTTGGGGGCTACGTATACACGTGTGTTGTGAAATAATTCTTAATTTGAAAACCATCTTAAAAAAATATTAAAATTAATTTGGGTTTGATAAAATTGACTTGGGTTAACTTGACCAATACATGTCCTATAATATAAAATTTAAATAACCCTGTAAAAAAAATAATTAAATTACAAAGCTCAAAGTTTATTAATTAAATGTTAAAAGATTAAAGTAAATAAAAATTAATTTAAAAAAAATACATAAAAAACCCAAAGTGAAGTTGGGATAAACTCTATTAGCCAGCCAAATGTAATATGAGATCAGGATTTTAAAATTAAATTAAAAAATAAAGACTAATAAAAAGAAAAGAATTGAAGTTAGATAAAAAAACAATGAAAAAAATCAAGAGCACACATATTAAGTTGACTATCTTGCACCCAAGATAAACTCGTATAAGGAAAATTGAAAAAAATCACAAAACTCATTAGTTAATAATTTAATGGGATAAAATTTAAAAAAAATTGGGTCAACCCAAGTTAACTTGATCCATCTTCGACCAAATATATGTGACAAGGATAATCCAATAAAAAAAAAAAGTAAAACAAATCATAAAACTCAAGGCCTAAAAAATCAATGTCAAATGTTTTAAAAAAATCAATTTAAAAAAAATTAAAAAACCAAACTTAAATCAAGTCAATTGTCGAGACTAGTAGACTAGGTTATGAGACATGGATTACCCTGTAAAAGATAGATATAAAAAAACCATGAAGCATAATTTTCAATCATAAAACATTAAAAAACAAAACAATGATGAATAAATCTTGTACAAAAAAAATTATTGAAAAAATAATAATTAGAGATTAAATAAAAAAAAGATAAATGAAGAAAATGATATAAAAAAGAGAGCAAAAAAACAAAAAGATGATCAAAATTGGAAACAAAACAAAACAAAATAAAATCGTAAAGGATAAAATTGAAAAAAAAATACAAAGAATCAAAAAAATAATAATTAAAAGAATGAAGATGAAATTATATATGAAATAAAATGTTAATGAATAATATTGAAAATAAACTTTAAAAAATATTAAAATCAAAACAAATAAAAATTTAAAAAATAAAAATAAAATTTAAAATAAATACAAACTGAAAGATACAATTAAAACAAAAGAGAGGAGATCCATCGCTGCCTAACCTGACAAAACACGCCACTCCAATAATTACATGGTCACCTTACATATCAGATGACATGATGCTCGATATTTTTTTATCTATCAGAACATTTTTTATACACCTCTAGAATAAATCGGGGCACAATTACACGTGTGTAGTTTTTATTGATTTATTAGTATTTTAAATTACAAAAACAGTCCCTGAAAATATTTGAATATATAAAAAATCCTCTTGCAAAGATAAAAATATTCTCCTAAACCAGTCTTAGATTTTGGCTAGATCTGTAATTTCACTGTATATAAAACATGGAAAAACTAAAAAACCTCTCTTTACAAGTTCAATGTTTTTAAACTCTTAAAGGTAACAGCGTCATTTTACTTTGCAATAAAATGTAAAAGACACAAAAACCCCTAAGTTGAATAATACTTAAATGAAGGATTAGCCATGGCGAGCAATCCTTATCCAACAGCCCATCATCACATTTATTAGACAGTAAAGACAGAGAACCGAGAGAATATAATAGTCATTTTCAACAAGTCAACTCAACTGAGGCTTGCCTTTGCGAAGTAAGTAATTCAAAACGTTGAAGCTGTTAAGCTCCCACGTTATCCATAATTAAAGCCAGGTGGCACCATTGACAAAAAGGTAATTTAAGAGAAGGTGGAGTGAAATTAAACTGTAATTTAACAGGAGGCAGGAAACACTAACCTGACACGCTGTATCGCGTATAATCGACGCGCTATTACAGCGGACAAATAGGCAAAAATCTACCGCTTCCATAGGCTATAAATATACACGCAATTGAGTAGCGAGTGTAAGGGACAAAAGTGTCTTGGCATTTTACTGTAACAGGAACGTCTGGTCTGGATTGTTTGATTCAGACGATGAAAAAGGAGCACAGAGCCAGAGACCCAGAAAAGGACAACATGAGATGACCATAACCGAACCAACGACAGTCAAGCGCAAGCCTTGTGGGAGAGGAAGGGTTCCTTGCTGGGGACGTTTTAATGCACATGGATCAGTCATCCGGATAAATAAATGATTTTTTTTTCCCATTGGAGATATATTTTTATTATGATGTAAAAATAAAGTTAACATATAGTGTATTAAATCATTTTATAATTGGATTTGTCTGGATTATATTATGAAAGTCTTTTTCACATACTCATGCGTAGAATCCACTAAATATTGGACCCATTACTTCAAAAAATCACTTGAAAATTCTTATTAGAATATTTCATATACTTTTAGCTGTATTTTTTTATTTTATTTTCTTTTTAAATTAAAATCAATGTATTAAAATTAAAATTAAAATCCATATAATTTTGCAATTATATTTATACCAAAAGAGTGAGTTTGATCAAGTTATTATATAAACAAATATTTACTATAATTTGAGATGTTTAATCTATCATGATCAAATCAAATAAGTATTGTGATGTAATTTTAATTCTTATGATTATTTTCTTTAATTATCATAGTTCAAATCTCAATTTATAAAATTTTATAAAGTAAATTTTTTTCTAATTGGATTTTAATGATTTCATTATAATGGTGAAAGAAATATTTTTTTAATTAAAAAAACTAACTTGAAAACTCACTTGCAAGCAAAATAAATATTTCCGTGATGTTTAAATTTTTTAGAGAGAGGAAGTAAGTGAAATAAAATATTAGAGGGAGAAAGTAAAAGGAGGAAAGGAATAATAATAATAGCAAGCAACAAAAAACAAAAGAGAGAGAGAGAGGGAAGTCCTGTGAGCTGAAAGTGATTAGAGAGAGAGAGAGAGAGAGGGTAAAATAAAAGAAGAAAAAAATAATAACTTAAGAAACAAATTCTTGACCCCTCAAACCCTATTCATCGAGAAATCTAGAACAAGCAAGTTAGAAAAGAAAGAAAGATTTCAATGAACTGATTTATCAAGAAGCAAAGGAATGGAAAGCACAGCACCAGCAGAAGAGCTACTAAAAAAGATCGAAGAACTTGAAGCAGGACACCATCATCTTCAACAAGAAGTGTCAAAGCTCAAGCTCTCCTCTACTACTACCGATCCAAAATCAACCCAACAACGGTCCCATTCAATATCTCCTCAAAGGTCCGGTCCCAGGAGATGGGTTTCTGGTGGGCCAACCGGGTCAAGTTTTGAGGCTGCTTGGAAGAAGGGTTCTGCTTCATCTAGACATTCATCGCCTCTACAGAAAGAAAGTAGAAGTTTGAATAGTGATAATGTTAGAGCTGGCAACAGTAATGGTGGTAGAGAAGGAGGAGATGGCAATAGTGGACCTTCTGCTGTGAAGTTTACTAATAAACAGTATTTGAATATATTGCAGTCTATGGGACAGTCTGTTCATATTTTTGATGTTTCAGGTCGTATTATTTACTGGTAAGTTTGTGTGCCTTGTATTTTTATTTCACATCATTTGTCATTCGGGGTTGTTATTTGCGTGTATCGGGTATTTCTTTTGGTTTGAACTTTGAATGGGCAGTTGATTTATAATCAATGCTGTTGGAACTTTATATATTTTGATTTTTGACTATGGAAATTGTGATTCTGATTTCTGAATTTGGTCCGTACTATATGATAATCCCTTTTAATTTGGAGTTGTATTGTAAATTTGTGCCTTTGAACAAGTTTTGCGTGGTTTCTTTCTTCTTTTTTTATGTGAGAATTTGTTTGGAGGACATTGATTTATGGGGTTTACGTGCATCTTATGATTGTGCAGGAACCGAACAGCGGAGAACCTTTATGGCTATTCAGCTGCAGAAGCTCTTGGTCAGGATGCTACTGGGCTGCTAATTGATCCTCGGGATTATGCGGTGGCGAATGGTATTATTCAACGGGTTAGTATGGGGGAGAAATGGACAGGGAAGTTTCCAGTTAAGAACAAAATGGCTGAAAGGTTTACAGTTGTTGCTACTAATACTCCATTATCCGATGATGATGGCGCTTTGGTTGGGATTATTTGTGTATCGAGTGATTCACGGCCTTTTCAAGAAATGGAAGTTGCATTGTCGGATTCAAGGAACTTGGAAACAGAGTCGAGCCATAGAAGGCCCAAGAATACTGTCATGACCAAACTTGGTCTTGATTCTCAACAGCCCTTGCAAGCAGCGGTTGCGTCAAAAATATCGAATTTGGTCAGTTCATTAGTTTTTATCTGTTCTTGTGTATTTAAATATTCACCTTGGTGTATCTTGATAGTTAGAATCACCAAAACAGGCATCCAAGGTGAGTAACAAAGTCAAGTCCAAAATTCAGATTGGAGAGAACAACACGGATCGCGAAGTAGGGAGTGGGGATAGTCACTATTCTGACCATGGGTACTCAGATGCAGCTCTATCTGACCATCGGGAGGATGCAAATTCTAGTGGAGCTAGCACACCAAGAGGAGATTTGCATCCATCTCCTTTTGGTGTATTTTCTAATCTTGATGACAAGTCCCCAGTAAAACCATCCAGAGACTCTGGTGATGAGAGTGAAGGAAAGCCTGCAATTCACAAGATCATTACCTCAAAGGCAGAAGCATGGATCGGTAAGAAAGGGTTGTCATGGCCCTGGAAAGGGAATGAAAAGGAAGGTTCAGAAGCAAGGACAACCCGTTTTGGGTGGCCATGGTTGCAAAATGATCAAGAGAGTGAAACGTATCATCAGACAAGTCCCTCTTCTGGTGCAAAATCTGAAAGCCAGGTCAGTGAAAGTATTCGGCCTTCTACTAACGAGGCCTCTGGGTCCTGGTCTTCAATTAATGTTAACAGCACAAGCAGTGCTAGTAGTTGCGGAAGTACCAGCAGTACTGTGAATAAGGTGGATATGGACACTGATTGCTTGGACTATGAAATATTGTGGGAGGACTTGACAATTGGAGAGCAAATTGGGCAAGGTAACTGTCTTTAAATTCAAAAGCATGCTTCTAGAGCATTGACTCTAATCTGCATTTGATCTTTCCTGAACTTGAAATTTTTTGCGTCCTCATTGAATGTCCAGTGACAGAACAGTGATCTTCCATTATACTTCTTTATCTTTAAGCTGGGACTATTTTCTTACTATGCTTCATTCTCATTTTCACCTTACCCTTTTTACTCTATATTCCTGCAGGTTCTTGTGGAACTGTATATCATGCCCTGTGGTACGGATCAGTATGTTCCTTTGCTCTTTCCCTTTTAAACATCTTAATTCTCAATGATGCATAATCACAAATGCATATGAATTCAGATTTTTGAGACAAGATATAGTGCTGTCCCTGCTCTGTCCAAATCTAAGGCTGTCCCTGCTCTGTCCAAATCTAAGGCTTTCATTTATGTTAATTATGGATAATTTGAACAGAAGCAAATTGAATCCAAAGTGGCTGTCTGAACTTTGTCAGCATGTATGTGCATGACATTGATAAGTGTTACATAAATCTCTTAAATGTGATGTTTTGTGCAATTAGTGCATATGTGACTTTGCTTTCTTATTCTTACAAAAATAAGATGCTGCCTTGTGAGCTAGGATCTTTATGAAGCTTTACTGTTTTTTTGCCTTGAATGAATTGAGGTAAAGAATAAATAAAAAAAAAAATTGTGATGATGATATTTTTTGTCTTTGGTTGAGTAATATGCATTTTATTTCAGGATGTTGCTGTCAAGGTATTCTCCAAGCAAGAATATTCAGATGATATTATACTTGCATTTCGACAAGAGGTTGGATTTCCAGTCACCTCAAGAAAATCTTAGTTACAGTTTCTTGTTAGCTTAAGAGAATCTTATTTACAGTTTCTTGCCATTTAAATGCATTTCAATTGGGATGTTTTTAGAATCGTCAGGTCTCTTGCTACGCATGCTCCGTTTTATCTAATTCTTTTTCTTATCTGCTACTAACTGGTCCATATATATGTACATGCTTTGTATTATCTCGCAATCAGTGTCATATTAACTTTTTAATGAAAGGTCGTTTCTTTAGAATGTCACATTGTCTACAATGAATATCGATGCTTATGTTGGTGTAGACAAGTAATACCATTTAGTTGAAGGCTTTGAAGTCAGTAAACATGTAAATTAAGATAGTAAGAATTGAAATGCTAGTAGACTGAACTATACTGGCCTTAGTTGGAGATAGACGTGCAACACTAGATTTTCTAAAGTTGATGCTTAAAGCTGTATTATGATTACTGGTATTGTCAAATCTTGAATGAAAATAGTGTAACAATGCTGGATCTTCAATGAAGAATTGAGTTATTTTTGGGATTCAGATTTGGAATCTATCATTTCTTGCATTGTTATATAATGAAGGATCCCCATCTCCCACTATAATATAGCATCAATGGCATTATTCTTTTCATTCATGAAGGTATCTCTTATGAAGAGACTCCGGCATCCAAATGTTTTGCTCTTCATGGGTGCTGTGACTTCACCTCAGCGTCTCTGCATTGTTACAGAGTTCCTCCCACGGTAATTCTGAAGTCCTTTTCAACAACTATGAATGATGAGCTGTCAGTTTTATTAATTTTACTATTGCTTACAAAGAAATGACATTTTTTTTTGTAGGGTATCATATGACTGAAATTAACCTGTAAAAACTTGAAAAGATTACATGTACTTTTCAGTAACTGTTCTATTTTTCCGTTAATGCAGTGGAAGTTTGTTTCGCTTACTGCAGAGGAACACAGCCAAACTAGATTGGAGACGGCGTGTTCACATGGCATTGGATATAGTGAGTATCGAATTTATTTACAGAAATATGCTCTATTTCCCTGGTAGGAAAATTACTGTTTGGTGAAGTGGTAAAACCCTTAGGCTTGTAACCACAGGGGTTATGAGAACATCTACTTCACGTAAAATATTCTGAAGAGTAATGATGTCTCTGAATTTTTCCTTTCTAGAAATGCATTTTGGTTGTGATGATTTTGTTGTTTTCTTGTTGAGAATCTCTATGGTTTTTGCATTTGTTGGGGTTTATGAGGTGTTCTGATTGATATTTAGTAATGAAGACTTACTCATCCTTTATTTTATTGTTTGAATCTTCTACAGGCTCGAGGTATGAACTATCTTCATCATTGCAACCCGCCTATCATTCATCGTGATCTGAAGTCTTCAAATCTCTTAGTTGACAAGAATTGGACCGTAAAGGTCTGTCACTAATTATGAGTATTTTCTTTTATTTAATTGTTTGTTCTTCCATTTGACTTCTTCAATTTGAGATATCTTGCATCTTTGTTTTTCCCCATTAAGGTGAAAAAGTAACCAGATTATATATAACCAGGTTGGAGATTTTGGTCTATCACGTCTAAAGCATGAAACTTATTTGACAACAAAGACCGGGAAGGGAACGGTACTGCAACTTTTTGCAACTTTTGTTATTTCATCCCATCAAACTAGTCATTCTGTAATTGTTTTTTCATTAGGTTGCAAAAACAATTAGGGTCAAATTCTCACTCCACTTCCCATATTTTGCTGTTGTAGCCTCAATGGATGGCACCCGAAGTTCTCCGTAATGAACCCTCTGATGAGAAGTATGTTCTACCCTTTGGGCTGGGAAAACATTAAACTTTTCAAGTTCTGATTGAAGTGTCTTCTGCCCTAAGCTTGGAAATAATTTCTTTCTTTTCTTTTCTTTTTACCCCCCTATTTCGGTTCGTTTAGGTCTGATATTTACAGTTATGGAGTAATACTTTGGGAGCTTTCCACTGAGAAGATCCCTTGGGATAATCTCAACTCAATGCAGGTATAGTTTTCACTTGAAAATTTGTGAGGGTATTATTCTTAGGAAAGCAAATACCAAACTGTTGCATATGCAAATAGTATACAGTCTTTGATTGCTTAAACAACAGAAAACATTGCTGGCAGCACCTGTAAAGAATGTATAATTCAAAACTTTTTCAATTTTGCAATTCTGCAAATAATAAATAATGTCAACATGGCAATGCACATATGAACAATAGTCTGTTTAGTTTACTTGCAGGTGATTGGAGCTGTAGGGTTTATGAACCAACGGCTAGAGATCCCAAAAGATGTGGATCCACAGTGGGCTTCTATAATTGAGAGTTGCTGGCACAGGTGCTTATTTTCTTCTACTTGATTCCAAAAGATGTGCTTCAAGTGATAAGCATTTTACCCTTGTTGAAAGTGCTTCTATGGTTGGTTAGGGTGCTTATTAGACTTCCACTGCTTTAAAGTATTCGACATGCAAATTGTCAAGACTTTCTGGTTATAAAATATTGAGGGTTCCATGTTTTGATGCTAATTGATGAACCTTAATCCTTTTAAATTTCTGTTTCCATATTTTGGCCGACAATGTTGTGTTATGTTTTTTCTATACCATTATAAATATATTTTTTATTTTTTTAGACAACACATTATCATAAATGTAGACACTCATAAAATTTGAATTATTGTCCTGGGTAGAGCGAAATAGGATTCATGTTACTAACAAGTAACACCATGCGGTTAAATGTTGGATATGAAATGTTTGTTAAAAAGAGATTCAGATCGTTGGCTTTGTTTGACTCTGGCAGGGTGTGGAGATATTTCAATTATTGTTGGTAGATATCTGATGTTGATCTTGTGGATTTCATTTTGGTGGTAAATATATTAAAGGTTAAATAGGTTTGGTCTTAGGTATTGATTAAGACGTACTGGAAATTGAAACCATTTGTTTTTCTTGCCCCCTTTGTACAGTTCTCAATTATTTTTATTCCCACTTCTTAAGAACTTCCTAGTGGCTGAATTCATAACTTTGTCAAAACCAGTGATCCAAGGTGCCGTCCAACGTTCCAGGAATTGCTGGAAAAGCTTAGAGATCTTCAAAGACAATATGTCATTCAAGTCCAGGCAGCCCGTTCAGCAACTGGAGACAACACACAGAAGGAACCGTAGTCCTAGACCAGATTCATGTGTTTGTTGTCTCATTAGCATGGCCTAAGAGCAATGACCTTACTTTTCAAAAGGCTTGTCTACCCAAGTGCTGATGAAGAGAATGGTTGCTAGGATAGCCCTCGGGTTGCCACCAAAGGCTTTTGGCATTGGCATGGAAAAGCTCGCACCAGATAGACAACGAAAAGGAAAAGAAAATGAAAGTCGTTGGCATCCATGTGAGCTGCCTGATCTTTAATGGTGTTTGCTGGGGTTGGTTGGTTGTGGATGTTTGTTTATTTACTAACATCATTAAAATATTTTGACATCCGACAGTGGTGCTGTGTGATTGGAATTATGTTGGTTGGATTCATGTAAACCCATTAGTGATTTTCAATGTTGAGAGATGTTTAGGACCACTTAGAAAAGTTGTACACAACACAGTTTTTAATTGATCAAATAGGAGAATCAGATAGATAAATTTCTTTAGTCGGTTATTTTTTCTTGTTTGTTTAAAAGAAACGGACGCGTTGCCCTAATTGTTGTGCTTCTACATCACCCACTTGGGGCAATTTTAAAAGTCAGAAAGAAGCACTCAGCTCGCGTGAATTAATCTAATGTCTCTTATCTCTTCTATGTTGTAATCTAAGTTGGCTTATAATGTATATACCCTTGGATTCATCTCGAGGGGCAACATGAGCATAATCTAGTAGATGATCCCAGAAATTCAGTTTAAGAAAAAAAAAGAGGTACCATTTTCTGGTTCTAAGTTTGAAGTGTACCTTGCATTTAGTAGAATGTTAAAAAAACAGGAGGAATTATGACGGAAATAATTATTACATTGAGTGAATTTTTTTAAAAATAATATATTATATGAGTAATTTAAAAGGGTGTAAGAGTGTAAAATTGATTTTAGAAATCGTTTGTCAGGAGGCTAAACACCAAAATGTGCAAGAGAAACAACTAGACATGATTTTAAATCAAATATCGAACCTTGCATGTTAGAGGTTTTCATAATAAGATGCAGGTAAAAAAGGGAGGGTAGGTTAAGTTTAAGACGGAAAATACACCTCCCTTTTCCCTTAAAAATCTTTCACCTTTCTCTCCCAAAGATTAAAATTGAGTAATTTTTAACCCCCACCCCCCAAACACAACCTTCTGACTAAATTACCATAAATCATAGAGCCCGAGTCCCTAAGTCACGAAGCAACCTATAAATCGCAAAATCAACCTATAAATCATTGTTCAGAATGATGTCATTTTAAAAAAATAATTCTTAGAATTAACCTATCCAAGTTTTACTTGAATTTGTAAGTCAATCTCCTCGCAGATCAATATACCAAGTCACTTTATCAAGTCACAAGTTTAATCTTAATCTGGTTAATATTCAAAATGATTCAAAGTAAAACCTAATTCAGGTAAAGCTTGAGGAGACTAATCTAATCCAGGTCAAGTTTTGAGGAGACTTATCAACCTAATTCAAAGTAAAAATAATTCTTCACATTAACCAATCCAATCCAAGTCTTACTTGAATTTGTAAGTCAAACTTCTCAGGGATCAAACTATTTCAAAGTAAAATGTTCAGAAAGTGTATGGAAACAGAGAGAAAATATGTTTTTAATTTTTTTTATATATAAAATAATTTTTTTTATATTTTTTGATATGATAATATCAAAATTGATTTTTTAAAAATAAAAAAAATTTATTTTAATATATTTATAAATAAAAAATATTTTAAATCGTTATCATCACCATAATTTTAAACAGCTTCTTGATCAACCCACCAAGCTGAAGCTAAACTGGGTTAAGTAAATTCAAATCCGAAATAATGCTTTGCTTTGCACCAATCGTCCCTGGACTACAAATACACAGCTTCACCAAGCCTCCAACAGTGAAACCGTATACTGAGATGGTTGGCTAGCTGACACCGCCGAACTACAGGTCTGGGAGTGCAATGCACTGCTACCACATGTGATGAGCAACAGTTTTCCATCGAAGTTCCCCACGTTGGAGCTAACAATATTTGATATGCCGATAAAGCTCAAGAAACATCCACTAGGACGATAAGGGCTTTGTATGAGATAAGCAGATCCAGGCCCACACGTTCACTATTTCTACACAATAAATTCGGAACAGAAGTGATTTTGGTAAATGATTTTTGCGGCCAAACTTCGATTTGGCCTTTTAATATGTGGTGGATTACAGATCACAGAGAAATAAAAAGAAATTGAGGCACGGAAATAAAATATAGTTGGGCATCGCTAATGGGGATGCTAGATGCAGCTTTTGGAAAAGCATAGCAAGCATGTTTTACATAGGTCATCAATTCCAAAAGAAATTCTTCATGCAGCTCGTTCTATGAAAAATTTTGAACCCCAACATTCCCAATGAATTTCTAGTGAAGAAGATGGCGGATAGCAGCTACAGCATCGCCCTTGTGCTCGCGTAAGGTTCTCTCTGCTACCTTCTTGTCCAACTGGCATCAACATCAAAGTAAAATGCTATAAACCACTGACAGATGCAAATAGAAATTCGTTAATGCAAATGGAAAGATACTAGGAAAGTAACCTCTAATTCATTTGCAATTATGTCAACATCAGCTGCGTTGATCCTCACAGCAGCCAATTCTTTCTCCCTGTAAAGCAGCACAAGTGTAATGTTTGGTTGATAAAGGGAAGACATTCAACAGGTATCAGCCAAAGAAGAATCAAAATATATCAAAAGATGAGGGGTAAATTTCCATGAAAAAAATCATGCTGCAGTGCCTTTTGGTTTGCATACAGAAATGATTAAAATTCAGATCAAGTCACAGAATTCTGTGATTCTACTTCGAGATCTTAAATACCAGCTCAGATGGAGAAAAAAGATGCATAAATATATGTATATGAAATAACTAAGAGAATAAATATATTTTCGTCAACAAATGTTCAATGTAATCCACAAACCAATATGTAACAGGATCGTCTCCAAAGTCATCAGACCATGATGAACTCATTGAAATTTCACTCTTTTAAGATCACCTATCCTTTTTAATGGTATTCAAATAAAAAAAAAGAAAAAGTCTTCTAAATTTTTGCTAAGTACTGATATTAAAGATTGCCATACCTAAGAATTCTCCATCCCCTTTCCTTTTTAAGATCACCTATCCTTTTTAATGGTATTCAATGAAAAAAAAGAAAAAGTCTTCTAAATTCTTGCTAACTACTGATATTAAAGATTGCCATACCTAAGAATTATCCATCCCCTATCCATTTGTTTAGTTTAAACTCTTGTTTAAACAACAAAACAAGGCATCGACTTATCGCATTCACCAAAAGTAAAATTAAATAAGAAACCCGACACAGCTACAATAATACGTTTGTATTGTTCTGCAAAATTTCATAAATCATACCACATTTACTAGTAAAACATATCCGTTTTTTTAACTAATTCTAGAACATTGTAATATTTAAAAAAAAATCTAAATTATTTAGCCAAAAACCCCAAGCAGTGGAATTCGAGCTTCAGATTATTACCCTATTCTTAATCAAGAAAATAAATGTTCCACACACAAGCAAAATCTTTTAATAATACCATTAATTAATAAGATAGTTAAAAAAAAAAACCTTGAAAAAGATTGGTACCTCAATCTCATAGCGTTAGCATCAGCTTCAGCAGAAGCGGAAATAGAAGCCATAGCTTCTTGAACTCGAGTAGAGTCGAGCTGGCGATCTTCTACACGGTCGGTGAGTTTATCAAGTGCTTTGCTTTGTTGCTGTAAATCTTTTGAATCTACTGCTCTGTCTATTCCTTCTCCGTCTCCACCTTCCATTTTTTCAATTTCAGTTTCAGTTTTGGAGTTGCAGGCTTCAATAGAATAAATTTTGAAGCTTCTGTTTCTTCTCTTGGTTTCGGCTCCTAAAACCCTAAATTGCTTCACCCCTCCCCCCTGGACTGACTGTTTTTCTATTCTCGAATCGGGAATAAAGTGTGAAAGGACTAGAGTAACCTTCATTTGACCCGACCCGGTAGATTCGGTGGACTGGTCTGCTGCAAGACCACATGGGCTTTGATATAGAAATATGTCTCAAGCCCACTAGAAAGGGATCCCGACTCAATCCTACTAAGTCAGCCCAATGGGAATGGAGGCGCTGGTCACTATTGATTATCGAATGCATAGTCGGCCCTGCAAATCCGAATTAAGGGCCTTTTAGAGAACCGAGGACGTACAAATAACGCTCACCTTGTGTCCTCGGATAACAGTAGGGATCCCAATTACCCTACTTATCCCTGTATGGTCTCTACCAAGCATTAAAATCCCCAGTGAATGCGATGTTTTATCACTCTTGTTACTGTCCCTTAAAGTAATTTGCCTGTCATGACAAAAGGCGCGTACTTATCAAACCTGGTTGCAGGTTTTCACGCATGACTAATTGATATAGAACAATATATACTATTTCCAAATACAAAACATTTGATCACAATTTAATTTCCAGTTCGTAGGTAGTAGCTTTGAAGATCAGAATTACAACATAAATAAATGACATCGATTTTTTACTTTATATGAAGACATGAATTATTATGAATTGAAATAGTATAAAAATAATTTTATCCTTATTAAAAAAATTGACTAAGCATGTAATTGGGGGAAGAAGATTTTTTTTCATGGGATATATTTGGCACTGCATATTTGATTGAGAGAAAAATGTTATGTGATTTTTTTTTTTTGCTATGATATAAATATTATTTTGCCCTTAAAACACAAAAAAAATCCTTAAATGATGAGCTCTTCTTTCTTTTCAAATAAAAAAGAAAAAAGAAACAGCAATAATACAACCATACTCTTGGTAGGGGAAAAAATATACACGCGTAAAGAAGTTTATTTGTCTTTTCCTTTTACTAAAATAGTTAAATGGTAGAGTTATCCTTGGGATTTTAAAAAACAAAGGCAATTGCGATGGTGTTTTTGTCTTTTAAAACCGTTTTGTTGTTATTTTTTGATTTTTAGAAGGTATCTTGATAATTTTATATTTAAAAATGTTATTAAAAACAATATTAAGGTGTAATGCGTGATGGCTTATGCATCATTCAAGTGACGTGTGAGAGCGCGTACTTCAACCAAAATCCTATTTCCTTTGCATCGTTAGGCGCGACGCATCATCCTCTTTCTAGCGACATGGTGCGTTTTCACAAAGAAAGCCCGGTTGAGCATTTTTTCTTTCTTAACTCTTTTCTCTCTTATTTCCTGGAAAAATGAACATGAATTTCCAAAAAAAACACAGTTGTGTCGTTCGATTTTTAATCTTATCAATTTTGGTTCTTCTTATTTTAATTATTGTTTATTTGGCCTTTGAACCCTTTTGAAGTTCGGATTTTTTTCAAATTTATCATTGACTGTTTTATTCAATTTGATTTTTTTATCTGGTTTGATCCCTTTATTTTTAATCGCTCCGTCTATGTGTCTTATACCTTTCTTGATTTTTTTTCCTCTTGAAATTTCATCCCTTTCTATTTCATTACATTTGTTTTTTAATTCATTTTTTATCTTTATTTTTTTAATTGCTATACTTTTTTATTATTTTCTTGATTTTTTTTAAATTTTTATCCCTCGACATTTAATTTTCTTTGGTTTTCTATCCAGTTTTTATACCCATTAATTCAATAACTTTTTTTTTATCCCTTTCTTAGTGTTTTTTGTTTTACAATTTAGCCTGCAATTATTTTATTTTGTCTTTTTTATACCATATTTGGTTTGCATTGTTTAAGTTTTAAATTGTTTTACGATTTAATATTTTACTTTGTTATTTTTTTTGTGGTTGCCTTCCAAAAGGGGCAGCTTTTTATTGAAAATTATTTTTTTAAAAAAAAAATCATGATTTTTCATTTGGTTATTAAACCCATTAGCTTCATTGTTTTCTGCGCTTTTTTTTTTTTTTTACTGAGTTATCAAGGTTTCATATCTTGAATAATAGATTAGTCAAGTTAACCATGGGTGCCTTGGAATTTTTTTCCTCGGTTTTTTTCATGATTTTTTTTTCATGATTTTGTACTTTGATGTTAAATTATTGGCCCTTGAATTATGTGATTTTTTTACTTTTATTTCTTTTGAGTTGTCCTAGGTGTGTGTTAATCAAGTTAACCCGGGTTAGCTTGCATTTTCTTACTTAATTTTTTATATTTAACTTCAGTTTTTTTTACTGATTCCTTCTTTTAGAAGTGTAATTTTTTAATCTTGATCTAATATTGTGAGTGGCGGGTTAGTCGAGTTAACCCAAACTGAATTAGTTTTTTTTCCTCGAATTTTTTTTATGACTTTATTTTTTTTAATTTTATCATTTTACATAAAAATATTTGCTCTTGAGCTTTGTCATTTTTTCACTTCTCTTTCTACTTCGTTATTTATAGAGCGGGTTGATCAAGTTAACTCAGGTCAACTTGTGTTTTGTTTACAACTTTTTTTTATTTAGCTTAGGCTTTTTTTGCTAGGTTAGTTGAGTTAACTTAGGTTGACTTGATTTTTTTTTTTCTATTTTCTAATGATTTTTTTTTAATTTAATTTTTTTGATAAATTATTATCTATTGAGCTTTATTATTTTTTTATTTTTTTTATTTGGTTATTTTGAAAGATGTTAGTAAAGTTAATCCGGGTTGGCTTAAAGGTTTTTTTAGTTTTTTTACTAGGTCATCTTTTGAATATTCTTTTTTATTCCGATCCTATATTACAGTTGTTGGCTAGTCAAATTATCTTGAGCTGACTCAGGTAATATTTTGACGTTATATTTTTTATATATTTTTTTATTTTCAATATTAAGTTATTACATCTTAAATTTTATAATATTTTTATATATTTTTTTGCGATTTTAGTTTTGTATCCAAGATTACATTTTTAATTAATTTAATTTGAATTATCTCGAATTATATGGATATCATTTTGTTAACTTTGAAATAAATTTAACCCGAAACATGGCGTAGCGAGGGACATATATATCTAGAAGTTACTAAGAAGAGACAAGCCGGGAAAAGATAATAATCCGGGACAAGTAGGGGAGGGGCTACCTGTTGAGACAGCCCAGCTGTGTCCATGCTGTTATTAAAGTTTGAAAAACTGTGGCTGAATTTTGGGTGGAGATTATAGTTATTTTAAAAGTATTTTTTATTTAAAAATATATTTTTTATTTTTTAAAAATTATTTTTAATATTAATATATTAAAATGATTTAAAAATATCCAAAACATATTAATTTAAAATAAAAAATATAAAAAAATATTTTTTAAAAAATATTTTTAAAATACAAAAATAATCATAATCAAGACAAAGGGAGAAAAAATGGACGTTGCCAGCCTATTTGCCGCTGCCATCTGAACATTCTAAGCAAAAAGTCATCTGTGCCATAAATACCGAGAAGATTACTTACGTGCATATGTTTTTTCCTCTTGTGAAAATTTAAGTTTTTATATATTTTATTTGACTGTCATATAGTATATTTTTTAGACTAGTTTTTCCTCTTTTTTCCCCTCAAGGAATTTAGATGCTAATCAAGTAAATCTCGAATAAGCGCACAAACAGCTTGACTCAACTGCTAACTAAAATGAAATCTACTGATCTGATTGGTGGCGACAAATATTGATATTCCTAAAATAAATATTCAAAATCTATAAATTATGAATATTTAAATATTTTTATCTAATGATAGGTTGTGGATGAATATAAAATAACCTGCAATGAATGTCTTCCCAGCACAAGATTCTATTTCTTCTCTTAGCATGTATTTAATATTATGGTGCATGATATTTTTTAAATTAATTTTTTATTTGAAAATAAATTAAAATATTTTTTTTTATGTTTTATCTTAATATATTAAAATATTTATAAAATACTAAAAAAATATTATTTTTTTATTTTTTTTAATTTAAAATATTTTTGAAAAGTTTTTAAAAACAAAAGCAAAAGAAGAGAACTATCCAACACAACTGTATTGACCAGCGAGTCATATTATGTGCTAACTCCTAGATCAGTTTGTCAAAGAGACAGGCCATCGAAGCTAGGACCTGAGAGAATGCATCCTTATGATCAGACCTTAGAATTGATGAAACCCAAGGGAGAAGGTAGAAAGGATTGGTTTCAGCTGCTGTGGTCAATCGTGTGACTTGTTCCGTTCTCGTTCCGGATTTGACCTTTTATGTATACACCTGTCATTCCCGCGGTGCCTTACCTTGCTCCTGGGCTTACAGGATGTCCAGTGAGCCGTGGGGATTAGTCGTGATGCGCGTAAGCTGGCCCGGACACCCCACGCTAATCAAAAAAAAAAAAATGTACGTGTTAATTCGCCCTAAAAAGTTCCAAAGAAAACATTGCTGAAATCATGCATATAATTGATGACTGAGTGTATAATATACAACTCATCGACGATCTTTAATTTCACATGCAAATCATCCTGATGATCAGACATTTTGAAGATATATGATCGTGATCAGAGTTATCTGGGGATTAATCGTTATTAATGTATGAAATAGTTAAAGCATTGTATGGAGAACAAATATGTAGAGGGAAAGCAAATGGACACCGGTGAGAGTAGATATTGTCTGAAATTATGTTTTGAAAGAGTTTTAAAAAAAAATTAATTTTTTTTTAAATTAATAATTTTTGATATTTTTATTTTATTTTGATGTGATGTATTAAAAATAATTTTTTAAAAATAAAAATATATTATTTTAAAATAAAAATATTTTAAATAATAAATACTTACCATACTTGTACGAATTAGGTTGGTAGTTGAGAGCTGAAGGACAGCATCTTAATGAGCCCACGTACCATGCTAAAAGAGAGTTGATTTTTTGCACCATTTCATTCAAAAAGACTTTGCAATATATATATATATAGAAAGAAATAAATGAATTTGACTTAATCAAACTTCATCATTAATGATTTACTAGTAGGATTTTAGGACCATCAATATAAATAAGCTCACCCTTCTGGTGATCTTCTCACAGCTATCCTCTTCCTATAGATAAAGAGAGATGGGGAAATTTTCAAGCAAGCATGTTGGCGTTTTAGCTGTGATATTTGTTTTAGTGCTAGGTATAGCAGAATGTAGAAAAATAGAGAAAGATGGCTTTGGAGACGGTGCTGGGGGAGGTGGAGGCTTTGGTGGTGGTGCTGGTCTAGGTGGTGGTGGAGGAGGTGTTGGAGGAGGAGGTGGTGCTGGTGGTGGATTCGGAGGAGGCAAGGGTGGTGGTGTAGGAATTGGAGGAGGCAACGGTGGAGGGGTTGGGGGTGGTGTAGGTGGGGGTGCTGGTGGTGGCATTGGAGGTGGAGCCGGGGGAGGTGGTGGGGTTGGAGGTGGTGCTGGTGGCGGCATTGGAGGTGGAGCCGGGGGAGGAGGTGGGGTTGGAGGTGGTGCTGGTGGTGGCCTTGGAGGTGGTGCCGGGGGTGGAGGTGGGGTTGGAGGAGGTGCCGGGGGTGGCCTTGGAGGTGGTGCCGGGGGTGGAGGTGGTGCTGGTGGTGGCCTTGGAGGTGGAGTCGGGGGAGGAGGTGGGGTTGGAGGTGGTGCCGGTGGGGGTGCTGGTGGTGGCATTGGAGGAGGCAAAGGTGGAGGGTTTGGAGGTGGTGCAGGTGGTGGTTCTGGTGGTGGCATTGGAGGTGGAGCTGGGGGAGGGTTTGGAGGTGGTGCCGGTGCCGGTGGTGGCATTGGAGGTGGAGCCGGGGGAGGTGGTGGAGGTATTGGAGGAGGCAAAGGTGGAGGGGTTGGAGGTGGTGTAGGTGGGGGTTCTGGTGGTGGCTTTGGTGGTGGAGCCGGGGGAGGTGGTGGAGTTGGAGGTGGTGTAGGTGGGGGTGCTGGTGGTGGCATCGGAGGTGGTGCTGGTGGCGGAAAAGGTGGCGGTGCAGGAGGAGGATTTGGTGGGGGGGCTGGAGGTGGTGCTGGTGGTGGCTTCGGAGGAGGCAAAGGAGGGGGAGGAGGTTTTGGTGGGGGGGCTGGAGGTGGTGCTGGTGGTGGCTTCGGAGGAGGCAAAGGAGGGGGAGGAGGTTTTGGTGGGGGGGCTGGAGGTGGTGCTGGTGGTGGCTTCGGAGGAGGCAAAGGAGGGGGAGGAGGTTTCGGTGGAGGAAGTGGTGGTGGGCATTAATTCCTAAAGTTGGCTGCGAGCTTTTAATGTCATGCTTGTGCATGGGATATTAGTAAACATATTATTATGTCGCAATTAAGATTATAATTAGAATAAATAAGTAAAGCTTGTATTATCTTGCATCATTTTCTTCCACACGGAAAAATATAGATGTATAATCAGTCTTTGACAAGATGAACAAAATGAAGTTATCTGCGCGCATTCATTGCACTAAAGACCCTTTATGCACTCGAAAATTCTTTTGGAAGCAGAACCAAGATAATGGACAAGAAGCCAGAAATTGAAAGCTAGAAATCCACGTCTGAACATAGGAAAGGTAGGCATTGCCTAATTCATACAAGTTTAGACCCAGAAGGCTTCATTAGATATGAAAAGCCTTGTAGGTTTCCAAGATACTGCATAGTATATTATCTCATATAAATTGTTTTAAAACATGGTTAAATAACATAATTTCATACCGGATGAAACATGAAGTCCATTCATTTTTTGTGTTAAGAATTTGTTAGAAATTATCCCCCAACAAAACAATCTTAATATGAAGTATTATATGTTTAAAATAAAATGTGAGTAAATAAAAAATTAATCTAAAAAAAATAAAATTTTTGACATGTTTTTAGAAATCTAAAACCATGAATCACACTGAAAAATGACAAAATTCTCCTGTAGCCTGTAGCTTATATAATAATAAGCTTAAGAGTTAAATTTAAAGTTGTAGGACATATTAACTTTTAGATGGGAAAGTTAAGTAGGCTACGAGCTTCAGCCACATGCGCTATTTTATTTATATTTTTTAGTCAAAATAATAATTTTTTATCAACCAATAAATAAATTAACAATAATTTTTAAGGACAAATTATATAATCTTTAACAACAATGTAATATGTTTGCAGCTCTTTTTACATAGTAAGTACTTCAATAAGTATAATAATCAATTTATTTAGATATTGTATTCGCTTACATGCATGTTTACGCTGATTATTTGTTATAGTAATTTTTAACAATAAGTTTACAAATTAAACAAGTAAAAATACTGTTTTTTCTTTGTTCATGCAGATCCATGTAGTTGAACTAAACATTATCTTTTTGCAATTTTTCTAACATTATCTAAGTCAGACACGCAAATTAATTCAGCACCGAGATGAAGAAACAACAAGAACAATGGCATCTGTATTGCTTGCCAACAACCTAATTTTGCCAGACTGGGAGCCATTCCTTGCCATCTATGAAATCAATGGACATGAAGCTTTTAGCTTCTTCCTCAGTAAGTTGTTTCGACCAAGGGGCGCGGTTCTCAGGATCGGCTCCTGGTCCGTGGCACTTGTATTCTGCCTGGTAGAGATTCCTGTTTCCATTTATGAAGAAGCAGAACACCAGAAATGTCATCAAGCCTCATATTTAAACACGGACGCTTATTCACAAAGCAAATGGAAAATTTCTTACTCTGTTTTGCCAGCGTAGCTCCAATTAGTCCAGCCCTGAGGTGCAATGGTCTTAGAAAGATAGGCTTTTGCGAAAACCACCCTGGAATAGGCACCTTTAGCTCTTCCTAAGTACACATTACCAATGCCATAAAACTTCCCTTTGATAAAAACAAACCCACTGTCATCTTCTGTTTCCCTATTATGAGCTGTAATGGACCCCAGAATATCCACCCTCATGTCAGCAATCACGAAGACTTCACAGCTCTGCAGCTCCGTGTTAATTTGAAACAACAGAATCATTATGTTTATAATTTTGAAAAAAAAAAAAAAGAATTACTCATCAATTGATTGCACTCACATGGAAAATGGACCTGCCACGGCCAAAGATGAAGTCAATTGAGCCCTGAATGTAGCAATCGTCATAGTAATGCCTCCCCTTGTAATCAAATAAAGTGTTGTGGGTGCTGTAGAACCCACAGTGGTAGAATGCAGCCATGTCCGAACCAACAAATGCCGCCACAGACTGGTTTTGTGATGTAAAAGCCATCCCTGTTGGAGCCTCATTCTGCATTAATAGTGATAGATCCATTGAGGGCTAACAACAAATATTAAAAGAAGGCAAAAAGCAAATTCATATGGATAAAATGAGCCCCAATACTCGAATTAAAAGGCCATGTACCTTGAAGCTAATACCAAAAGCAATGAAATTGGGGGCTTCGACGGTAAATGTTGCAGATGCCTTGTTATTAGCAGAGCTTTGAGACCAGACAATGGCTGTCCTTCCTTTACCATTCCCTCTCATGAATATATACGGCTTATTCTTGGGAACGTGTACCTTTTCTCTGGTAGAAGATATTTTTGGAACACCTCAAAGATCATCATCACCTTACACATGGCTCAATCCTCATATATATTATAACTAACCAACAAAGAGGTGATATTAATTATTTACCTGTAAACTCCTTTCCTGAGATGGATGATAATCCATTGAGAATTGTTTTTAGGAACAGCATTTATGGCCTCTTGGACCGACGTAAAATCTCCATCGCCATTGATATCGACCTTGATTGTCCGATTGGTACCGATTTTTTGCGTCAACAGAGGAGAGTCTATAACTGTTTGTGCAGTCAAGCCATCAACATGGCCTGAAAATGACACGGCAAGGACTAAAATGGTAGCAAAGGAAGCAACATGGGCTGGTTTTAGGGACATAATAGGAGGCAAAGACCAAACACCCATGATGTTTAAGGAAAGTCGTGTTAACAGGATTTTGTTCAATTCTATGTTAACGGCGATGAAAAAACATTTGGAAGTTCATAAAAAGACAGCAAGAAAGGAGATATTTATGATGTTCTTTAGAGGTGAAAGTTAAAATTGGATGTTGTTAATATGCGTTAGCGCGGGAAAGGTTGTTAGGAAACTATCTATAATTTCGGAAGGGCTCTAATTGAAGCCCGAACTTCTGTGGCTCACAAGCTGTTTATTTTTTTTTTCTTTTATTTTTATTTTTTGGCAACAGTATAATTGAGACCATATTCATTTAGACTAATAATTTTAAACCGAAACATCAGCTGCATCGATGAATAAAGTTGTTCATGTTTATGCTTCTTGGGCTAAATTGGGATGATAATGCAGTTGTCGGTTGCTATTTATAGGTACTGTTAAACAAACTAACATCGTATTGCTATTTACAGTGCATTTTTTTTTAATTAATTTTTTTATTTTTATAGTAAAAAACCAACCCATTAAAAATAAATATATTGTAACCTAGGAGGTTTTCTTTTCTTTTTCTTTTTCTCTTCAAATTTATACAAATTAATTGTGCTAATTATATTTTTACATAATTTTAATAAAAAAATTTATTTAAAACACCTTTATTATTATTTTTTTATTAATTTATTTGCATATGAACGGGTTTAAAATGAAATCACTTAGATCCCTTCTCTGATTTAAATTTTTAATTAAAAATCTTAAACTTGATATATGCGAGTCTCCTTAATTAATTAATTTATTTGATCCAAACTTAAATTGGTTGCCAAATTAAATTATGATCTGAGTAAATTTCATGTTTAATTACTAATTATGTGCGTATATATGAATTATAGGAATGAGTACCTAACACAGGATCTCAACTTATCCTAGCTGTATTAACTTGCGGGAGGTGCTATTGGCACGTCGTCTTTCTATTGGCACATCCAACTTAACCAGTTCCACTTTTGAGCTAGCCACAAATTTGACAGTTTCACATATGGCCCACCAAGCAGTTATTCCTGACAGAAGCTAGCATCATATGATGAAAGAGATCCTTAGCAGGTAGAAAGAACAATTCGCTGGTGCGTAGGTTGAATTTATATTATTTTTTAATATATTTATTCAAGTTAAAGCTTTTAAACTTGAAATTTTTATATATTTATTATTATTTTATATTTAATTTTATCAAATAAAATAAAAAAAAATTATTTAAATTTATGATAACTTGATTATTAAAGTTATCATACGTATCGAAGAATAATTCAATCTCAATCCAAAAGTTGTAACAGACAAGCTTAAGGTAACAGACCTTGCTATATGTAACTGACTGAGTACGTTGTGTATCATGTGAATTACGACCACATCGATTTTACGCGTCCAAGCTCCCATCATGGTAGGGTATGAACCTGGTCAGAGGTTGATGTTGCCTGTCATGTGACTTTACTGGTTGCCTGACCTCATATCCTTCTTGTCCTGAGAGAAGGTTCAGAGGAAGGAGATTATAACATTGACACTTGCATTTTAGAATGGTCTTAAGTATCATTTACAGTCTCCTCTGGTGCAGATTTTGTGTGATTCAGAATCAATGAACAAGTATTTTCCTCTCTTACGTTCCAAGGGATTGTTGATGGGTTTTGTTTCAGGAAGATGCGTTGTTATAGGTGCGATACTGCATATGGCAACAGCCTCTTTTTTGTTCAGTATCTGCTCAGCAAAGGATCCTCCTGCTCTTTATATATTTGGAGATTCACTGGTTGATGCAGGAAACAACTTCTACATTAATACAGCAGCAAAAGCAAATTTTCCTAACGGGATTGATTTTGGGAATCCAATAGGAATTCCATCTGGGCGATTTACAAACGGGAGAATAGTAACTGATATCTTAGGCAAGTATTATTGCTGTTTCTCTCCACTTGTTAGTAGCTGTACTTTCCCTTCACTTAATTTATTTTGTTTTGGCAGGAGAAGAGGTGGGGTTGACTAGTTTAACTCCTCCTTACCTGGCTCCGACAACCACTGGAGATGTGATTCTGAAGGGTGTCAATTATGCTTCTTCAGCATCGGGAATTTTGAATGATACTGAACGGTTCTTCGTAAGCTTTCTGTTCCATTGAAAGTAGGTTTCATCTTTAACAAAGTGTGGTTGAAGTTGATCAAATTTCGAAAACTCCTTCGGGCTGTTTAAGGAAATCAGTTTAGCGAAATCCTTCAAAGAATCTATCCAAAGCATGTAATTAATGTTTTACAGTGACATAATAGCACTAATCTATTTCATTGATAACAGGGTCATCAAATCCACTTGGACACACAAATCAGCAACTTCGTAAAGACTAGACAAGACATCATCTCAAGAATCGGTTCACAAGCAGCAAAAGAGCAGTTTAAACATGCTATCTTTTTTGTTTCAATTGGCTCAAATGACATCATATTTAGCCAGTGGCAGAATTCATCATCTTGGAATACATTACTCGACACTATAATTTCAAGATACAAATCACAACTTGTTGTAAGATTTTCCTGTGCTCCCTTATTTTGATAACTTTCATCTTAAGTTTTGCAAAACTTTCTTAGAACACGAGATGTAAACTTTGGGTGCAGAGACTCTACAATCTGGATGCCAGAAAGTTTATAGTTACAAATTCTGCTGCTGTTGGATGCATCCCTTTTGTTAGAGATCTACATTCATCTGTAGATAGCTGTGTTGCTGTCATGAATCAGAAAGCACAGTTATTCAATAGCCGATTGGATAGCCTGCTAGCGGAACTCACCAAAAATCTCGAGGCATCAACTTTTATTTGTGCAAATGTTTATGCAATGCTAGATGAAATTCTCAATAACTACATGACATCATATGGTAAACCGAATGAGTGAATTCCCTTTGCAAAAAACATTTTCCGTCGACGTTGGATGGTCTTAAATTTTCTGACAGACAGAACCTCTATTTTTTTATTTTTTTTTACAGACTTTGAAGTTGCAGATTCGGCGTGCTGTCATATTGCTGGAGCTGGACTCCATGGGGGTTTAATTCCATGCGGAATTCTATCTCAAGTTTGTCCCGACAGATCCAAGTATGTGTTCTGGGATCCATTCCATCTAACCGAAACTTCTTACGAAATCATAGCGAAACATATGATGGATGGTGACTTGAATTATATTTCACCTATGAACATTAGGCAGCTTCTGAATTATTGAACTGTTTACTGCGATAAGACGGATTTTGAGCTGCTCTGTTTATTTGTCTTCTGGATTCTGTGATGCTATAAAATGGACACAGTATGGTCTATTAATCAAAATATGAATTCGGAAAAAATTCCAGCTGCGCATGGTCTTTCTTGTGTAATGGTACAGATACATACATACAGGCGCGTGCTACGAAAGCTAGTTAATTTGTCATCAAAGATTCAAGTTCTCTCCTCACATTAAAAAGGATTTTATGGAAAAGAGATATGTTGCATGTAGTCATAACATGTGTATGTGATGGTAGAAACTGATTGACGTGAATGGATAAAAAGTCTGCAGTGTGTCAATTGTGTTAAATCAAGGGTGTAATTAGAATATTTTAAAAACGGAGGACCGACCATAACATAAGAGATAGTTGGAGTGTCTTAGATGTGGTTCCTGGCTTCCTGCCGCGTTTTACATGAGAGAATATTAGGAGTTTAGTAGTATTATTGAGTCCCTATACTATTAATGGGTTCTTAAGATAGTCCCTCTATTATTATTTTTATGAGTCGTTCCATTTACTCTAGAAAATCTTTTAATGTAATCCCTCCATCCCACTTCCTTCCAATTTACCATTAATTTCTTACAACATGGTAGAAAAATTCGACACATGTCGAAGTGTATGCCAGGCTAAATGTCAAGAATCAATAATAAAGTAGATGTAGGGATCACATTAAAAACCTTCTTAAATAAGGGGACCAGCTAAAACAAAAGAGTGACCACATTAAGAAAATGTAAAAAACATAGGCCCCAAATACACATTAATCCGAATATTACGGGATAGATTTACATGCATCATTGTTTCACTTTCTATTTTATTGGTTTTGAATTTAGAATGAATTTCATTGAATGAACAAAACCACACGCAGTATTAAGCCAAACCCTCTCCTGTTTCTTCTCCAAGGGAACAACTAGGGTTGCCAGATTCAGGATGGACTTTTCCCGGAGGCAAGACTGGAAGTTTCCGACGAACAATTGAACGAAATACCTCACACCATGTGTTAAGTTGTGGATAGTTATCTGTTAGACTTAGAAATAAATGTTACAGTACTTGGTTCGCAGTTCTGTCACAATCTATAATTCATTCATCTTTTCTACTGCACCAATGAAGAATATTATTGCATCAAGGGAGGTTTAATTTATAAGCCCACAACCCTAGCCAATGAGCTCATACAAAATTATATGAAGAAGTTATTAGCCCAGAATATTAATTACCACCCCCAACACGCACGCACAATATGGAGTGTGGGCATACAATCAACCAGCTTAATGAGCTCATACAAATCAATATCAATGGAACTTAAAATCTATTTGCTATTTTTAAGTGACCGCATTATATACTAGTGGTTATTTTTTAAATAATTTTTTGTATCAAAATATATGTTAATAATTTTTTTTTAAAAAATTTAATTTTGATATTAGCATATCAAAACATACAAACCATATTAAATTTTTATAAAAAAAAAAAATTAAATTTTTAACATGGGGCAGCTCATAGGTTCGGAATTTGAAGATGCGTGAAGGCTGTTGGGAAAATCAATACGCTTTGCCTTTTGAGCTAAGCACAGATTCATTCACTGTGCCTCGGTCTCCAATATATTTTGCGTGAAAACTCTCAAGGATTTGCTTTCTAGTTTATAATATATACACAAGGATTCTGCAGGGCATTCAATGTTATAGTTTACTTATTTTTCTTTCATTTTCAAGCGTGCCATCGCCGTCTATTTCTTAAATCCATTTCAAACTATCATCCATTTTCGTATATTTGACAGTCTCGAGACTTTCCCATGAATTGAATGGCATAAAACCTGGAAGAAAATCAAGCGATTTTGGGACCGAAACGGAGCATGTTTTGGCGTCATGACTGAGAGCCAAATTGAGTGGCTGCTGATAGTTTCAGATAGAATTGCAAGTTCCTAAGTTTAAGGGAGTGGTTTGAAAGAAAGTTAAATGCGAGGGACTGTGTGTAATTTTGAAATGTTTATTGAATGGACATAAGTGAATCTATGCAAATGGGTATCTGTAATTATTGCCACCCTTCCGTTTCATTCCGATTTATCCTGTTAGAGAAAGTCTAGGGAAGAAGGATTAAAGTTCTTTCAGGTATAGGGATACGAGAGCTCCAGCCTAGGCCTTGGCTGATCAGATTGCGCATGTTTTGATATTCGATACAAGAGCGAAGTGTCCCGTCTGATAAGATTTATTAGGATGGTTAGCGGTTGCGCATCCTGTTGTAGCAAATTTATATTAATATTTTTCAACAACTTTTCAACCAATCACTTATGACAAGAACACTAATTCGAATTCAATGTTTATTTTAGGAGTTGTTTGGTATTTATTGATGGTTACAATGCTTTCATTTGTACTATAAATAGAGATAAAAAAAACAGCGAGAGTAAAGCAAGTGTGCAATGAAGGCAAGTGTAATGAGTGAAAAAAAAAAATAACAAGAGAAACATATAATGTAAGAGTGAATTATTGAGTTATGTGGGATTGTATTGAGTTGACTGTTTATATTATTTTTTTAATAATATACAGTCTGTTATATCTGTGAATGTACCTGTTTTTAAGGAATCACATAAATCTATTTGTTTGTATGTTATTTGTATTTATTTTCAGTCCAAAATGCATAACACCTATTTTTTTTTTATTGAAACTTGCCTTTTTGATTTGGTGATTTTGAAAATTAAGACATGAAAATAAAATAAAATAAAATAAGAATTTCGAATTAATTGATTTGCCATGTAAACAAGTTCCCACAGTTAAATCACATTCAATTCTACTCGATAATGTTCTACCTTGTCCTTGCGTTCTTGAATACTTGTGATCTCCTTTTTGTTGCAAGTTTTTTGAGCTCTAGTATTTAACGGCAACAGGACCCTCAAGAATCAATAGTTACGCATATCTCGTTGTCTTTTCCGTCATGGATATCCTCTTATATAAACGAGGAAATGCGTGGATAATGTCTCAAGTACTGACAATCTTTGTATTGTCAAGGGTCAGCATTGCAAACAGTGTTCCTGCGATTTTTATTCTTGGTTGATGCTGGAAACAACAACTACATCGTGTCACTGTCTAAAGCTAACTACATCCCGAATGGGATTGATTTTGGAAGGCCAACAGGACGGTACACCAATGGAAGAACCATTGCTGATATTATAGGCAAGTCCATTTCTCTTGTTTTCTGATTGATAGCTACTACTGCGGTGCCTAAATGATGACTCAGCCTGATAGTGAAGCAGATAAATGGTCTCATTTTCTCATCGTCATATCAAAACTTTGTTTAACTAACAGGTCAGGAATTGGGTTTTGAAGATTTCACTCCTCCTTTCTTGGCTCCTACAACAATGGGATCTGTGGTTTTGAGGGGTGTCAATTATGCTTCTGGTGGAGGTGGAATTCTTAATTACACTGGAAAGATTTTTGTAAGTTTTCTGTTTGATTCAATCGAATATTTTTATTTTCCAGAATGTATGCATGCTTGAAAGTGAAGCACTGATAGTAGACAAAATCAACTCAGCTTCCAAGTTTTTTGAAAGCTTTTAATTAAGACACTTAATGCTTCTAGAAAAAGTCTCAGAATCGATGAACGAATTTGTACTTCCAAAGTTTTTGAATGATTGTTTTTTTATTTATTTATCTTTTCAATGTTAAGTTTGGGGTCAGAGTTTTTAGAAAACCCCAAACTTGAAAGTGCATTTTAAAAAAAGTTGCTGCACCGCTATTTTAGCCTGGTGAATTCATGCGATAAGCATTCTATGCATAATCGATAGGGTGGTCGGATCAACTTGGATGCGCAGATTGATAACTTCGCAAACACCAGGCAAGACATAATTGCAAGCATTGGTGCTCCTGCAACTCCAAGTCTGCTTAAAATGTCTCTCTTCGAAGTTGTTATTGGCTCAAACGATTTTATCAGCAACTACCTGACACCAGTCGTCTCAGCCGTAAACCAGAAGGTGGTACCTCCAGACGTGTTTGTAGATACCGTGGTGGCAAGATTCAGATTACAACTGACGGTAAAAAAAGCTCCTTGCAACTATATATGTTTATTCAGACCCTTAATTTCCCATGTATTAGACCAATTCTGGAATCCCATGGAAAAAAAGCTCCATACTATTTGCAGAGGCTCTACAATTTGGGTGCTAGAAAGATTTTTGTGGCAAATGTCGGTCCAATTGGGTGTATACCATATCAGAGAGATACAAATCCAGCTGCAGGAGACAATTGTGTTAGTTTTTCCGATCAGATAGCCCAGCTGTACAACACAGAGTTAAGAAGCCTTATCACTGAACTTGGTGCAAATCTGGAGGGATCAAATTTTGTTTACGCAGATGTTTACCGCATTGTCAATGACATCCTGCAAAATTATAGATCATATGGTCTGACATCTCGATCGTTTTTGGATGAGTACGTAGATGGTGTTTGTGTTCTAATCAGAAATAAGATTTGTAATTTTGTTTTGCAGGATTTGAGAACGCAAATGCATCACGCTGCTATGCTGCCGGGCACTTTGGTGGTCTGATACCATGTGGCCCTCCATCAAAAGTTTGCTTCGATAGGTCCAAGTACCTTTTCTGGGATCCATACCATCCTTCTGACGCTGCTAATGTCATTATTTTTCTGAAGTTTGTTATCAAAACTCTCCTATAAAAGAGTGATTTCATTAATAAAGAAAAGATGCTTGCAGTCACAATAACAACAATTCTTATTGCTGGTTTGTTTCTTTGTTTCTTATACTGTAATATATATATATAACTTGAGCTACTATCTTAAATACCTCACACTGTCCTATGCAATATAATTTCACATCATGTCTTTGTAGCCACTCCTTATGTCTTACTTCTCAGTTCTCACAGGCTGAAACAGCAGAGAAATCAATTTTTTTTGCTGCATCTAACTTACAATTTTGCTGCGGACTGATAATGGAAGGAAGGAGCAACTTCATCTTATTTACCAATGTTTTGGTTGTCAATTTTACAAATCACATTGCATAAACCAATTTGGTGAGATTGAGCAACATACACTGGCCTCTGTGCTTTTGGAATTAAAGTAAGAGAAGTCTCATTAACCCGAGAAATATCTTTTCTTTCCCCGGAAAACATTTTTAACAATTTCAACAGTACCTCCTACCTTCCATTGAGCTTGGAAGAAACGAGCATGGAAGCCATCAGGACCTGCAGCTTTATGAGCACCTATATCAAATAAAGCACTTTGGGCGTCATCATGCACAACTGGACTACTCAAACTGGACATAACAGCATCCGCTGAAGGAAAAGCGCCTCTAATAGGAAAAGAAGGTGGTCGAGCCACCGCCTCCTTCGAAACCCCATTTCCCTTATCATCGCGCAGGGATCCACCACGGTTTCTCTTTCCACAAATCACGATGGTGGCATGAAAAAATCTAGAATTCTTATCCCCTAAACAAATCCACTCGACTCTAGATTTTTGAAACCAGTGCAATTAATCTTGCCTCCAATAATCTCATAATCTCCCTGCATCTGATTTTCTTTTCTTCTTTTTTTATTAGAAACCTATTAGGAAGAATAGCCAAGGCCTTTTGAATCACTCCCAAACGGGTCTCTTTCCGTTTGGTATTATGGTTGAGGCTGTGTTTTGCCCCAACCATAATTTATAACTAATTGGTTAAAGAAAGTTAATGTCTGATTTAGATGTGGGTCTCACTGAAAATTAAGTTCACGCAGAGGTTTTGCTAAACCTAAAAATTCCTACTTTTCATTATTTTTTCTAGGATTCTGCACCGCTTATTTTTTTAAAGCTAAAAATATTATTTGTTTAGAGTTTAATTTAGAAAGCGTGTGAAAGTTGTTGGAAATAGAGAGAAGAAATTAGATGGTCCTATAATTAAAATCTGTCATGTAACAAAATAATTATATGGGATCCCAATTTTTTTCAGAGGTATTTTACAAGACTTTGTCTTAATTCACTCTGCACACATTGTTTACATTACACAAATGAATGGCATAGTAAACAATAAAAAAATTTAATTTTTTTTAATTATATTTTATTCAAAAAATTATTATTTAATATTATTCAATAACATCACATAAATTAAAAATAGATTGCATGATGACATAGTATTTATAGGATTTGATCATAATCCTAATTTTATTTATAATGATATTTTACCTGATTTTATTGCACGCTTAAAGAACTATGAAAACTGTAGTGATAGAAATATAGATAGTTTAATGGAATAATAAAAAATATTTTATATAAAGTATAATTTTTATTTCATGATGTAATAGCAGTAACTAAATCTATAATATTTAAATTAAAAACCATCAATATTAATATATATCTTTTTTAGTTATTTTATAATTTTAATTTAAAAAACATTCTTAAAGAAACACATTAAATTATTTTTTGTTCAACTTCAATTTCAACCAGAGTTTTAACTAAACATATATTAATATCAAACCAATCTCAATTATAAATATTTTTTATAAAATAATTTTTTTCAAATAATAGTTATAAAAGCTATAGGAATATCAAACAAATTAAATTCGAAGGAAACAGCTTTAAGAAGAGAACAATTGATCCTCACCTACCCGTTTCTTTTACTTTTATATTGATTCGCTTGGAAGAATTATACCAGGAATTTTGTTGTTATTGATTTTTTTTTCCTTAATCTAATGTAGAAAAATACAATCATATGCTGATGGTGGTATTTTGGACTCTCTCTTTTTAAAGGAAATACGCTTAACATGGTGTCACCAAAAACGATTCTGCTATTGGAGTAAAATGAAATGAAGACTCAGTTTTGACTTTAAACAGTTTTTGTTTTTCAATCGTTTATTCTTTAAAATTTAATTTTTTTTTATTAAATCTTTTCATGTATATTTAATCATTAATAGTGCACTGTTTTTTCAATAAAAACTATGTCCTTAAATAGTAAATTTAATATAAAAAGTGCACTGTATATAGAATGTTCCAATTGATAATTGATATCATTTGAAAATAAAACTAAGACGAACATATTTTTAAAGATAAGATGAATATTAACAGAGGGTTATTTTTAAATTGTTAAATTCTGTTGAGATTTGAGAATGTATAGATTGAAAGGAGAAAGTTAGTCATAGCCGCAGAGGGTGTAGATACCTTATGACCGAGCCCCATACCTCAGATGTTGCCATCACACAACCCTACCCGTAAGCTTTCACACGCAAATCAATAACGCACAAAACCTTAAATAAAACAGGCTATCGATAACCTACCTGGAAAAAAAAGAGAAAAAAGTAGTTGTGTCACTTCTCTGACTTGAAAATGGATCAAACCAGAATTGAAAACCTTATCCTGGTCACTCGAGACCAAAACGGCATCGCAACGATCACAATAAACCGTCCCAAATCGCTGAACTCCTTGACGAGGCCTATGATGGTTCGCTTAGCCCGTCAAATCAATGCCTTAGGTAAGGACGAGTCAGTTCGGGTCATCGTTTTGACGGGATCTGGTCGGGCGTTCTGTTCGGGTGTGGATCTGACTGCTGCGGAGGAGGTGTTTAAAGGGGATGTAAAGGACGTGGAGACCGACCCGGTTGCCCAAATGGAGCAGTGCCGAAAGCCCATTATTGGAGCTATTAATGGGTTTGCAGTTACCGCCGGGTTTGAAATTGCACTTGCTTGTGATATTTTGATCGCTTCTAAAGGAGCTAAGTTTATGGATACACATTCAAGGTGTGTTGTATTTTATATTTGATTAAATTTTTTGTATGTTTATCTTTTAGTTTCACCCTTTGATTAATATGGTTTTGCAATTGGGGTCATGCTTTTTTTTTTTTTGTGGGGGTTTAAAGGGATTGGGGCTTGAACGAAAGAGATAATTGCAGTGTTTATAAGTAGTATCTGATTAGCTTGAATGTGCAGTAATTGAATGCTTTTGGGAATGTGAAAGTAGTTACGTTTTCGGTGGAATTTTGTGATTGGATTCGGTATGTGATAATATTCCATGCTTTCTAGGACAAGTTTTTTAGATTTTAGTGTTCGATATGATTGTTTGAATTGCCTGTGAAGGTTTGGGATATTTCCTTCGTGGGGCCTCTCGCAGAAGCTTTCACGCGTTATAGGGGCAAACAGGGCACGGGAAGCGTCTCTAACGGCCATGCCAATTTCTGGTGAGCAAGCTGAGAGGTGGGGCTTGGTTAACCATGCTGTGGAAGAAGGTGAAGTGTTGAAGAAAGCCCGAGAAGTTGCAGAGGCCATTATAAAAAATAATCAAGACATGGTGTTGAGATACAAGGCTGTTATAAATGATGGCCTGAAGCTGGACCTGGCTCATGCTCTTTCTCTAGAGAAGGTAGTTTTCCAGAATTTTTGACACACACATATACATATTTCTTTCTCTCAGTTGAGGGATTTTCCAGGATTCTTGTAAGCATACCCTAGTTCTTTCCAGACTCGTTTGCTTTTTGGTTCCTTGTGTTTTACCTAGCGTCGTGTTTCAGCAAACTTACTTTGTTATGGTTTTGCGCGAATGTGTTTTTTTTTTTAAGCCGTGATTTACATTTTATGTTATGACTAGCAAATGTTTTCTCATGGTTTGTTTCAGGAGAGGGCTCACGCCTACTACAATGGCATGACTAAGGACCAGTTCCAGAAGATGCAGGAATTCATAGCTGGTCGGAGCTCCAAGACACCTTCTTCAAAGTTGTAAATTTCTTAATCTCCGAATTGTTATGTTATTGTGAAAACCAACGTGTTTCCTCCTTGAAGAAGGGAAATTTGAAATCAATAATAATTATTTTGTTCACCACTCAACACTGTAGTAGCAAGTTTTCAACTATTAATATATTTTGGACTTGTTTGTCATTGTAATGCAACCGTCCTTTTAAAAAATTTTGAGTTTTTTTTAAGTTCAAATTAATATATATATTTTTTTTTAGATTGTTTAATATGCTGATGTCAAAATAAATTTTAAAAAATAAAAAAATATTATTTTAATATATTTTTAAATATAAAATACTCATTTCATGACAATATTGCCAGAGTGTAATGCCTTTCAAATTTTCAATGTTAACTAATAAGATATGTTTCCTTCTTTCATTTCTTAGATTTAATTTTTAGAGTCTTTATTTGTAAGATTTTATTAGATTTTAAAATGCACACATGAGATGTCTGTGAGATTTATTCAGAAAGATGATTTAGACTCCGTTAATTCGAAAACTGAGTTGTCTTTGAGATCATTCAGAAAGATGATTTAATCTTGGTTGAAGATTTTTTTTTTTTTTTAAAAAAAGGAATCATTTAATATCGATAAGCTTCATCAGCTAAAATAGAGCAGAAAAAGACTGGAGCATGGCTCCACAGGTCTCGACTTGATCGGTTACAAGAGGAAGATGATGGGCTGCCTTGTTGGCTCATCTATGGACATGAACAGTACTAAAAATCAAAGCACGTCTGATAAGAGATCTGCAATCTTCTATGATGATGCCATATTCCGAATAGTTCCTCTGTGTGCTTGAAATGCTGTCCACGACGAGTTTCGCATCCATCTCAATTATGAAGATTTAGGGGGCTGATTTTCTGAAGAACTCCCTTTGCAGCCAAAGCTTCGGCCGGTGAAGGACGAACACTTCCCCTTAGCTGCCAACGTCCACACCAAATCACCTGACCATTTTGATCTCTTATGATAAAACCTGCTCCCATAGCGTGGTTTTGGAAGATAGCAGCGTCAACAATGCATTTCAAATAACCCTCGATCCTCAGGCTTAGACCACGCCACATCTGTTCTGGGATTTGCTTTGACGCGTGTTGAGATGGCAACCATCCATTTGCCACGTCTGCGCCATCTTCCATTGCTCCAGAGCATCCAGCCCCAGGTGAACAATTTGACTACAAATCGAGTGATCTACGGTGCTACAAGTTCTGAAGTAACTCGTGTTATACTCTTAGGAAAAACTCAAATGATCTTCAACCAAAAGTTACTCGTTTCATTGGTGGGTAGGAAGAAAATACCTAGACACGCGAGACAATTCTCTATAAGAAACTTTGCAAAATAACCCTATAAATTCAAAAGAGAACGGGTGCTTCCTCATAAACAGGAGCGCGTCGACAAAGTTCGGACGACTATTCAACACAAGTCTTCGAAAAATCGCAAGAATCTGTATAAAGTATAAACGCTGACGCATGCCTAGCATCGAAAGTTCAAGGAAGTTGGTGATCTAATGACAAGGGAGCCAACAATCGAAGCCCTGGCAATTTCAACTATAATGGTCTTGAGGTAGCAAAGTTCCTTGTCATGTAAGTTTCAACCGGCTTGACGATTTGGACATATATTGTTTTAGAGAGAGGTTCGATGAAATAGAAACACAAAACCAAATAAAACCATGAAATTTAGATTATATAGATCTAAATTTATAATTATTTAGAATTTAAAAAGAAAATAATTAAAGGGAAAGAGTGAGGGAAAGTCACCGGTGTAATTTTAACATCCAGCCGCCCAAAAATATGTATTTTTTAGGTAGGTTTTTCAATTTTCCCTTAATCCTTGAAGTTTCTTTGGCCGAGAATAATTAATTTTTTCTCAAAAGTCCAAAACAACAATTTAATCCTGACATACTTGATTTTGTAAAGAAGCAATATTCTTACATAAGTCGGGCGTTTTTTAACGTTTCCACCCTCAGAGTGGAGGAGGGCTCTCTTTGATCCTGTGTGAAATCCAATCCTAATGTATTATAAACAGGATTTTGCTCTTTTTTCATAAACCCCACCACATGGTAAGTTTCAAGTGACGATCATACAGATGTTTGGTTAGTTCAACAAAATATCAGAGTCATATCATTTTCATGCAAAATATATAAAATAATGAACCTTCTGGGAAATTTGGATGTTTCCGGAAATTAAAGCAGACTTTGAGTATGTTTAGCAGTATGGTAACGGTTGCTTTTCAAATAACATTTTGTATTGAAATGCATGCCAATGATTTTTTTATTTTTTAAAAATTATTTTGACATCAATACATCAAAACGATTCAAAACGTACAAACCGTATTAAATTTTAACAAAAATAAAAAAAAATTTGAATTTTGTGGGAACGCCGTTTCAACCGCGTTCCCAAACACTACCAAATTAGGTGTTGAGTCAAGTATTATATTCTTAATAGCTCTATTTATATAATCACTATAGTATAGTTTAATTGTTTAAGTTTTGTGTTTGTTTTTTAGAAATTTTGAATTTAAATATTACAAATTTTAAAATTATTATAAATTTATATGATTATTAATTTTAAAATTTTAAAAATTAATTAAGATATGCATAGAATGATTTAAGATATTTATGATTAAAAAATACAAAGAGCTATATCTATATAAGGCCGGTATTATGCGAATTCAAAGTATCTGTCGATAGAAGTAAAAGGGGGAGTTGTAAAATTTCCTAGAAACTTGGAAGAAAAGCTTGTATCAGCTTCTTACCAAACACCAACTTAGCTAATAAATCACAACTTAATTCACTGATTTTATTTTATTTTCTTATATGATCCAAGGGTATATAAACCTCACAATGTGGCCCGCAAATTCAACTTTCCTTCCGATGCGCTCAAATTACCGAGAAATTCCAAATCACATCATGGACCCACTAATTCCTATCAAAAGAAACTACTAGCAGTACAATTAGTTGATTCTATTCTACGACAGAAACTTCATTCTTAGAACTCCCCAAATTCCAAACAATCAAAAACAAAAGCCTCTCTATTTCTCAACCAAAATGGCTCTCTCTTTACCCTTACCAAAACCCCAGCAACAGCAACAGCAACAGCAACAGCAACAGCAAACCACCACCACCACTGATGGTGAGATCCAAGAAATCGACATTTTCCATCAATTCGACGTCGTATCTGACTCGTCAGATCACCACTATCTCGTAAACAACATCGTCGACAACGAAAACGACAGCAGCAGCAAAAAAACCAAAGACGGTGGAGGAGATTCTTTAACAAATATCTCAAGTGGGGTCTACAAGAAGATCATGCAAGAATGGAAAATCCTCGAAAAACACCTCCCTGATTCAATCTACGTTCGTGCGCACGAGAATCGTATCGATCTCTTAAGAGCAGTAATCATAGGAGTCGCAGGTACACCATACCATGATGGACTTTATTTCTTTGACATTGCTTTCCCACCAGATTACCCGGCCCGGCCCCCTCTGGTTTATTACAGATCATTCGGGTTACGAATCAACCCGAATTTATACGCAAATGGGCGGGTGTGTTTAAGTTTACTGAACACTTGGCCCGGTAGAAAAAGTGAGAAATGGAACTCCAGTGAATCCACAGTACTTCAAGTTCTGGTCTCCATCCAAGCCCTTGTTTTGAATGAGAAACCATATTACAACGAACCGGGTAATGGGGTGTTACCGGGTCGGGCCATATGGGAGAAGAAATCAAATGCTTATAGTGAGAATGTTTTTTTATTGTCTTGCAAGACGATGTTGTTTTTATTACGTAGGCCACCAAAGAATTTTGAGGGTTTTGTTGCTAGCCATTTTAGAGAGAAGGCAAGCGTTATATTATCAGCTTGTAATGCTTATATTAATGGTCAAACTAGAGTTGGGTATTATAGAAATGATGGGTCATGTTCGAGTGGTAATTCATCAACTGTTGATGTCTCAGATAAATTTAAAGGGTTGATGGGTCAATTATATCCAGAATTGCTTTTGGGTTTCAAGAGAAATGGAGCGTCTTTGGGGCATTTCGTGGAGCCGTCGGTGCAGCCGGTCGAGATGAAAACGAGGTCGTTTAAGGGGAAAGCGGTGATTCAAAGTAAGAAGAGTGGATTTGCAAGGACTGTGTTTGCGAAATTAAAGAGAGTTTTGGGGTTAAAGAAGGTGAATAAGAGTGGCAAAAGCGGGGTCAAAAAGAAGGGTTTTTGACGGAGGATTCTTGATTTATTGATTTATCAAGGTACTTTTAGAACTTGTTTTTAGAATCTTTTACGATGATGATCATGACCATTCAATACTGTTATCGCTAATATTAAGTTTTGACTCCTATACTGTTATGATGATGATTAGCAGAGTAGTAGCAGATATATTGATAGCTTTATATGTATATATATATATATATATATATATATATATATATATATATAGAGAGAGAGAGAGAGAGAGAGAGAGAGAGAGAGAGAAGCGCTTAAATCTGGTTGTTAGTTGTGGGTATGATTTGTCGGAAGTTTGTTACGTTGTTGATTTTTGGTCGATAGAATGTTGACAAAGGTTGTTTTTTAAAAAAATTTTTGTTTGTGAATATATTAAAATAATTTTTTAAAAAAAATTATTTTTAATATTAATATATTAAAATAATTCAAATACGCTAAAAAAATTAAAATCAAAAAAATCAAATTTTGATAAAAATCAAGTTAAATCTCAATTTTAAATAACATTATTTTTTATTATGTAATTTTTTTATTAAAATGAATATTTGGACTAGTTTGTGCGTATTTCGATTAATTTTATGGACTTTGAAGTTAATAATTATATAAACTTTTAGTAGTCCTGATGTTTATGAGATTCGAACTGATAATCTTTATAAAACAAAACTAGAACTTAACCAGTTAAACTACATTCTTATGGTTAACTTACCATCACTATTATTAATTAATGTTTTCATGGCAGTGCTACAAAATAATAGTTATTGGTGCATTGTTAAGATAGAAATTCTCAAGCAAGTTACACTAGTAAACATTAAGGACGCATTAAAACCATACGTGAAGCGGGAAGGATAATGCAAAGAAAATCCTGAGGAATGTAGCTCAACTGGTTATACTTTGAGTTTGCTTTCCAGATATTACTAGTTCGAGTCTCATAAATCTCAGGGTCACTAGGAAATTATATTGTTATTAACTTTAAGGTCCGTGAGATTAATCAAAGTACACATAAACTACCTGGATATACAGAATAATCTAAAAACAAAAAGGATAATGCAAAGAGGGTTTTGTTTTCCTTTAATTGCACGGCCAGAATCTCAAGCATCCATATTGTTATTTGTTCCTAAGAGAAAATTAAATTTTATTTGCATATATTAATATCATGACCAATAAAGCGTACCTTCATATTTTTTTTGTATTATTGTGAGTTTTCCGTTAAAAAAATAAAACATTGAACTGTTTGGTTGAATTGTTACATTTATCTTTTCTGTAAAAAAATCAAAAAACAAGAATATTTAAATAAAACAACAAAAAAATAATTTATTTTTTATAGATATTCTCAACATGACACCACCACGCTACTATTAACATCATCCTAGAACTATGTATAATAATAATAATAATAATCATTTTCACTATCATAATACCATTAACATTAACAATATCACAATGCTTACTTTTATTATCATTTTTTTATTATTATCATTACTATTATTATTAAATCTATAATATTTACATATGTATTTTAAAAGAAATCATCTCATTTTATTATATTTAATTTTATTATACCAGCATCATTTACTATAAAGTGTTATTGATTATTAATACAACAGCAATCATTGTTGAATTTTTATTTTATTACTGTAATTATACTGACCGTTAAGTATTGTCATTGTAATCATCATAACTATCACACTATCATCATAGTATCACAATTTCTTATTATTATTAGTTTTGTATTTCAACTAAAAATATATTTTTATATTTCTTAAATGAAATATAATTTGCCTTTTTAAAAAAATAAACCGTTTCTTAAAAAAAATACAAGTAATAATTAATTTTTAGGTTCTTAGTTGTATAAAAGCAAAAACAAAAAATAAAAAACAATACCGAATACCTCATAAGTCATGGGATGTGGAGTTTCCATAAATCTCGAAACTCGAACCCTAGCTTTTTTACGGGTTGAATCAACATGCAACAAAGTTGATTAGTCTCTTATAGAGAGATGAACTAGCATGCGACGGATATTAGAGGATAACTAACATTTGTGGTTGGTGTGCTGCCCAATCACAACCATTAATTTTAGGTTAATCAGACATTGATTTTTCGATCTATAGGTTGTTATGATCATAATCCTACAGTTATCATATTGAAGCACGATCACCAGCTATAAAATATTCAACTGATTATGCAGGTCAAGAGAATCCTCGGCAAATCTTAGGCCCAGGACCACAATCGAAGAGGAAGGTCAATAAAAGCCATGTTTGTTTTTAAACTAGTTTTCAGAAAATTATTTTTAAAATTTTTTTGTATTTGTTTATTATTAAAAAAATTGATCAACGAAAAACATTTTCTGGTTAATTTTAGTCAAAGAAAAATTTGATTTGGTTTTCAGGAAAATATTTTCCCTTTAGCTGTGTTTGTTTTCCGGAAAGTGGTTTTCGAAAAATCACTTTCCAAACTTTCTTGTGTTTGTTTGCCATTAAAAAAGTTAGTCAATTGAAAACACTTTCCAGTAAAAGAAAAATTTGGTTTGGTTTTCAGGAAATTGTTTTCCTGAAAAATTTGGGGGAAAACACTTTCTAGAAGTTGTAAAAAATTTAGAAATGTCATTATTTGCTGATTATATCAAATTTGATCCTCAAACTTTTGATCGCTATATATATTTTGTTTTAAATATATATTTTCAATTTCATCTCTTAATTTTTTTTTTTTATATTAACTTTGGTTCTTATTTTTATAATTGTTATTTGCTTTTTTCTTATCATTTTTTTATTGAAATTTTTTATCTATCAGATTTGGTCCTCATTCTTTTGATTATTACTTATTTTATTTGAAATAATTTATGAAATGTTGATTATTATTATTTTAATTTCTTCATCTTTTATTTTTTTTATTTTTTAGATTTGATCTCTATTATTTTGATTATTATTTATTTTATTTGAGATAATTTATGAAATTATTTTTTTTCAATTTCATTCTCATTCAACTTTTTAATTTATAAGATTTGTTTCTTATTATTTTAATAAACTTGAGAAAAATAAAATGTTAATAAGTTATTTTCTAACTCATTTTCCATGACATAACCAAATACTGGAAAGTGTTTTCCAACTTATTTTTCATTACATTACCAAACATCGAAAAATATTATTTTGGAATTCACTTTCCTATAATTTACTTTCCCCAAAATTCACTTTAAAAAAACACATTACTTTCCTGCAAACAAATGAGCCTTGGAAAAGTTTCTTAAAAAAATACAAGTAATAATCAATTTCTAGGTTTTTAGTTGCATAAAAAATAAAAAATAAAAATAAAAAACAATACCAAATACCTCATAAGCCATGGGATGTGGGGTTTCCATAAATCTCAAAACTCGAACCCTGTTTTTTTTCGGGTTGAATCAATATGCAACAAAGTTCACTAGTCTCTTCCAAAGAGCTAAACTAGCATGTGACGGATATTAGAGGATAATTAACATCCATGGTTGGTGTGCTACCCAATTACAACTATTAATTTTAGGTTAATTATACATTGATTTTTTGATCTATAGGTCGTTATGATCATAATCCTACAGTTACCATATTGAAGCACGATCACCAGCTATAAAATATTCGATTGATTATGCGGGTCAAGAAAATCCTCGGCAAATCCTAGGCCCAGGACCACAATCAAAGAGGAAGGTCAATAAAGGGTGTATATTATCTTGAGTTTGTGATAAAGAGAATATTCGTCCTCTCATTTGCTTTATCCATTTACCGTACGGTGCTTTTTGATTGGTTTAAAATGGCAAAGGCTTGATAAGTCGGTTTGAGGGCTCCAGGCTTTGGATATATTTAGGTCAAAATGTTTTTTTTTACTATGATATATTAAAATAATATTTTATTATTATTATTAAAAATTTATTTTTGATATTAATATATTAAAATAATTTAAAAATATTTTTTTAAAAAATACAAATAAACCAGGACATACAAATAATAATAACTCGGTTAGTCTATGCGGAACTGATTCAATGATTCAAATTTGATGTTAATTATTGGGTTGATTGGTATAATAAAATTATTAAATTAATTTTTGTGGTTTCAATAACAAAATATTTGCTCTGGCCCTAGCTTTTTTGCAGCACACTGGATTTTTTATTTAAAAAAATTCAATCAATACAGGAATATGTTTCTTAAATTATTTATAGAAAAAAACTGATTTTAATCGATTTACAGGTTAATCTACAGATATTTTTTACAGTAAAATCAAAAGGATCAAACAAATATATTTATGATCTCATATTTCTCTTGATCCATTTATAATCCAAGTTTTTTTTAACCATATCTATATATCTTTCCAATTTATTCGCTTTTTTTCCTTGTTAGAAAATAGAAACAATAAAAAAGAGATATTTGATATGGTCAAATGTAATTATCACATAAGGAAATTGCGGTATAAAAAAAATATTAAATTAAGGATAGTGATCGAGGGACTAGTTAATTGTTGTTTACAGTGTAGGGATTAACTGATTAGGTTGAATAAACTATGGGGACTGGATTAATATTAAGTCGTATTAACGCGTAAAGAAATGACTTTACACGTTCAAAGTTCGAACGGTATAACGTGGGCCTAAAATCACGCCTATTTAATATTTATTTTGAATTTGGAAGGGGGGCAAGGAGAGAGAAGATTCAATAGTTTGGCTTATATGTTTTATCAGATTAATTTGTTAAAGTTAGGATACTGTAGATATTTTAAATAATAATAAATAAATAATCTTGAAAATGAACATAGCAAGTTGGGTGGTAAACTAAAATTCTTGAAACCCTGATTGAGCCATATTTATTTTTATTTTATTTATAAATATTTTAACTTTAAAATTTATAATAGATTTTTTTAAGGTAATAATTTTTTTTTATCTCTTTCTCAAAAGAAAATAACTAAAATTTAATGATAATACAAAATATAAAAATTAGAACCAACATTAAATATGTTATGATACTTATAGTCTATATTGTAGGTTCACATTTAAATATAAATCTATAAAAATTAACAATACAAACCCAACTCATAAATTTCAATAACTTCCATAACAAATTTAATTCATCTTATATATTCAATTTGTTTGGATCTAATAAAAATAAATAAATAAAATTTATAATTAGTAAATTATTAAAAAAAAGTTACATGCAATCATGAACCCATACCTTACCCACCTGTATTCATAGATGCCTTATTGATTGCTGTTATTATGTGATTCTTTTTCCCCACGGGACAATAAATATTTATTTTGAAAATAAAACCGGTAGATAATCTCGAAGGAGACTAACTAACCCCCCCCCCCCCACACACACACACACACACACACACACACACACACACACACACACACACACACATGGCACAGCACCATGCTATTATATACAAATATCATGTATTAAATTAAAGCATGGATATGATATTATTCCATATATTTTACACGGCATATAGGTTTATTATTAATAGGATTTATATAGAGTTGATTTAATTCAATGGTATGTAAGTTATCCACGTCGAAATTAATATGGATTCATACAACCAAGTTATTATTTTTCTGGGAGCAGTGGAATGCAAGAAAAATGTTTTGTTACTTTGAAAGAAAAAAAAAATACAGACACTCGTGAAAGTTAATCAGTCCACTAATAGCATGGTCCCCGCAGCCTCCTAATTCAAGAAAAAATTAAAAAGGTTAATGCTTCTATCCTCGACTCGTTAGTGGTAGTCCATTGAAGTGTATACAGGGGTGGGAAGTATGCCCAACGTCATTACGGGGGCAGCTTTCATGGACCACGCGGTAGCTTTTGAGATGTACTGGAGCAATGAAGCGAAGGCAGGAAGGGAACTAGTGGATAGATACTTTTAAGTTTTAACTGTGACGGTGTGCTTTTGAATTACGGATCGCAGCCTTGTTGTACTTTTTAGAGTTTTTTTATTTTAAATTAATTATTTAAATTATTTTGATGTATTAATATTAAAATAATTTTTTGAAACAGATAAATCATTTTAATATATTTTAAAATAAAATAAAAAACACTTTAAAAAATAATTTTCATTATACTATTAAATACAACCTTAACAAAATAAAACAAATTAAATCCAGAAACATGGAAGTGATGTTATTGTGTAAGGAAGTCATTAACATTTTTCAATCAACATTTTTCAATCTAAAAAATATAAAATTAATTTTTTTAGTGTTTTTTTAATAAGTTTAATATCAAAAAAATTAAAAAATATTTTTCAATTAAAAAATATTTTTCATCATAATATAAAACTCTTATGAAAAACCATATATGTATTTAATATTGTAGAAACTTGTATGCCATGCATGTATTTAGCTTTGTAATAACTCTTTATAGTTACAGTTTTAAAAAATAGATTTAAAAAAATATTTTTAGTTATAGTTTTCAAAATATATATTTAATTTAAACTGTTGTGATATATTAGGGTGAAGCCAAGTAATTTTTTAGAGTAAAAGACTTTGAAATTTCTTTCGGGGGCAAAACTTAAATCTTACTAGTTTTGGGCTTAAAATTTAAAATCATTCTTTTCACAGGGGCATAATATTAATGAATGTTTTTTTTGCAGGGGCCTCAACTCTTGCCATCTCCTGTCTCGTCTCTTGGTCGGATAGATTATTGCATGTAAAATAAATAAATAAAATAAAATAAAATATTAGGTCATCTGATGATCCCAGGGTGGCAACAATACCCGTGGCTGATGATGCATTGGCAGGCCATTGTGGACCCATTGAATTATCAATCAAAACGGGCCCACTGGAGTATTCTGGGTGCTGCGGACCAATCTGGACACCATCCCTCCCATACCTCATCGAACTATTTACTCAAACCGCCAGTGATGAAATCCTGGCTGGCTATATCGAGGCACCACGCCGAGCACTCCATATCCCTGCTAATGCTCATTTCTTTCCTACTGGCCCAAGATTTTAAGGTTGGGCTAGCAATGGTCGCAGCTGTTAAATTCGGCCCATGACCTCTTATAACTTCCGTCATCTTTTTTTTTTTTTTTTCTTAATGAATTTCAAATCATTTGAACAAAAAAGAAATATAACTCTGCAAAGCCCAAGTCGCCATGATGGCTATGCTGCCATTAAAAGTCACGAAGATGCCTAGTAATATTTTAGTACGCAAGGCAACACCATGCACTATTCATAGAAACCAAAACCATTAATGATCCACAAACAAAGAAGATAGAAACCCTCGTTCTATGCCAAAGTCCTCGGTTCATGTTCCCTCTACTTTTGAATCTGCTACTCAAATTGTCACCAAACAGGCCCCATCTCATGGCGACCATCTCTCGTTGTTCGAAGGACTGCCGAGGCCTGGCAACAGAGAGTTTGCTCGCCGTTGTACATATTAGGATGATTATTGACCTTCCTGATTTGTTAGATTAACTCTGGCAAATTTTGAACGACAAACCTTCTCTTTAAAGGCATGCGTGTGGCCAGAGCGTTAAATTACTCAAATCTTACAGCACAAGCGAAGACAGTTGTAGTTCGTGCAAAATCGGCTCCTACGAGACATCAACATCGGAGGAGCATAACTTTGTCTGCAATGTCCCCTCACGCGCCACGTGATGACAACTGGAGAAGGAAAACCTGCCGCCAATTCCGTGCTAAATCGGCCCCTACTGAGTTATACAACGGAAACACAAATTTGTGTTGCCCCAATGAGGAATGGACTCTTTGCCGGGTCAAGCTCTTGTAGGCGTGAATTGGAAAGCAGACTAGCAAGAGCGTGTTTAGTAATGTGATAGCGGTTGCTTTTTAAATAGCTTTTCGTGCCGAAAAGCATGTAAATAATGTTTTTTCATTTTTTAAAAATTATTTTTGACATCAGCACATCAAAACGATCCAGAAAATACAACCGTCACTCAATTTTAGCAAAAAAAAAAAAAAAAAATTTTGAATTTTTACAAAACGCCGGTTTGGCAGCAATGCCAAACGGTCTCTAAGTGGAGCGCTAGTATCTGACAGAACTTGAAATTGTCTGAAGTTATTTTGAAATATATTAAAATAATATATTTTTAAAAATTATTTTTAATATAAATATATTAAAATAATTAGGTTATTCTGCCGTGCTAAGTTGTGATTATGATGATTATTTTTTTTGGAATATATAAAAATAAATATATATGTATTGTTAATGTTTTTTTTTAATAGAAAAAAACCACATGAAAATCAATTTAATATGATTTAATTATCTTGATGGGTCTAAAAATAACATAAATGATTGGTAAAAATATAGTTCAAGTCAAAATAAATATTTAAAATGAGATTTTTTTAATAAAAATTAAGATATAAATATATTAGATTGATTTAAGTCAACCTGAATTACCAAGTAATAAGATCATGATAATTTCATATAAATCAAATCAAAATAAATTAAGAAACTCGATTTTCAATAAACTTAGCATTGAAGGATGAAACTAGAAAAAAAAAATAACCTAGAAAGTAACCCGAGTCAATTTAAGTTAACTCGCAAAACCCGTGTCTCGAGTCATGAAATTAAGATAACACAATAAAAAACAAATTAAAAAAAAAGTATAAAGTTTAACTTTCAACCAACTCAATGTTTAAAGATAAAAGTGTAGAAATAAAATTTTGATAAAAAAGATACAAAAAGATAAAATGAATTAATAATGGTTAACTCACCAAACCCGTGATCCAAGCCATGAGATATGAATAATCTTATAGAAAACATATCAATATAAATTACAAAACTTAATTCTCAATCAATCTAAAATAAAATGATGAAATTGAGAAAAATATCAATTAAAAAAAAAAACAAAACCTTGAGTCAATAAAGTTAACCTATTAATCCAAACTCTAGATTATGAGTCTAAAATAACCTCATAAAATATAAATTAAAAAAAATATAAAATACAACCATCAATAAATATAATGTTAAAGAATAAAATTAAAATTTAAAAAATACATATTAGCAAAAAAAAAAAATTATTCTAGTGAATAATGTTATATGAGGAGATAAAAACCCTTTATCTTTTAGTTTTTTTTAATCAACTTAATATTAAATAAAAAAATAAAAATTAATTAAAAAAACTCGAGTCAACTAGTTTAATTAGTTAAATTTTGATCAGTATAATAAAAATAAGATAAACCAATAAAAATTAAATTTAAAAATAAATGATAAAAAAAAACTCTACTTCAAAATTAATAGTATAAAACTCCTCCTTTAATTATTTTGTAATTGTTAACTGGACAATCGGAAGTGTTGCTTTCAATTCTCTTTTGGCAACATGGTGGCTGTCTCCATCCGAACATAAAACTGTCAACTACCGAAATGTTTTTGCACATCTAAAATATTCTCAACTACAAGAGGAGAGGTGGCAACTTATATCGATTCACCCAATTTATCACTAATACTCAACAATTTTAGACAAAGATTTGTTACATTTTCAAAGTTGCTTTAACCGTGAAAACACACTTCTCCCTCGATCTAAGGTTTGAAAATCAATATTGTCGAACATGTCCCAGATTCTAGTTGAAAAATTGCTGGTTACAAAACTCCTCTCGTTTGGTAGGAGCAGAGACAAAGGTCCCTGTGTCTTGCTGAGTGGCGAGATTAATGCCCATTTATCTTTGCTTCACCAATATATTCTATCACTTTATTGGATTAATTAAAATTTTAAAAAATATATTCTATAGCTCATTGTGTCTAAACCGTGTTTTATAGGATGTCCAAAAGTTTTTTCGGCAAGGAAAAATGTCCAAAGCTAAAGTGAAAAACGAATACTTTTGATTTGGACCCATACTATAAAGCCTCTTTCTTTTCACATGCATACAAACAAGAGACATTGAGAACAACACCAACCAAAACCATCCCCTCCCCTCCCCAACAAAGGAATTACCTTTTATCTGTTCCTCCACAACCGAGCACATCCTTCCACTCTCACCATCACCACCATTAAATTTAGATCATTATATCAAAAACCCGCACTGCAAAACATCGAGAAAGATTAAGTGGGAGGGAGAGGAGATTGGTTTGGTTTAGGGGCTAGTGTGATTGAGAGATGTGGGATGCTTCAGGCATTGATGAATCTGCTTTCGTTATGTCTTAAGCCATTTGTGCATGGTAGAAGTAGTAGTAACAGTGATTCAAAGCTTGAGTCATTTGTCGGTGTTAGCAAAGAAGGGAAAGATGGTTTGCTTTGGTATAGAGACGTTGGAAGATACTGGCCTGGTGAATTTTCAATGGCTGTTGTTCAAGCTAATCAAGTAATTGAAGACCAAAGCCAGATTGAGTCTGGACCTTTTGGAACTTTTGTTGGTGTTTATGATGGTCACGGTGGACCTGAAGCTGCACGTTTTGTCTGTGATCACTTGTTCAGGCACTTTCAAGGTCTGTTCTTTTTAAATATTTTTGATCAAATATCTAAAAAAGATTCTTACTTGAAAGAAAAAAACTTTGTCGTGTTCCTTTTATGTCATTGAATTGGCCACGTTTCTCACTAAACTTTGTGGGATTCTCAAACAATCAGCTTTTTTGCTTTGGAGATTTTGAAAGGTTCTGGTAGTAATTTTCTTTCATTGCTCTGGATTTTTTTTGTGAATTTAGATGAGAAGCTATTTTGTACAGTTGTATTGGATGATAGAGAGCTAGTTGTTTTCAGAGTATAATATAGTGAAGAAAATTTATTGGGATTTGAAAGACGGGATTTTGCATGTGAATGTCATGGACTGGGAGGTCAGTACTTATTGGTAATGCTTGCTTTTAATTGCTGAAAGTGATTCAGTTTTTTGGAGCTGTTCACTTTTGGGGCTGTATCTGTCTTGTCAATTTCATGGATAACTATTAAGTGATATTCAATCGGATTTTGCTTTCTGTGTAAGCTTCTGATTGGCTTTTATCAGTTTGGAGTATTTTTTTTTTCCTTACTTTAAATTGCAGTTTTAAACTTGGAACAGGATGATTAAATGTAAGCTTAATGATTAGTGTTTAGCAGCCTACGGCCTAGTTTTTGCTATCGATACCCAAAACCAATACTATTTCTTACTTCAAAAGTTTCAGATTCTTCAAGGCACTATTTGCAGTGTTTAGGAATTTAACATTTTGGCTTTTAAAACCTAAATTTCTACAGCTTTTTTTTTAGATTAAAATCTAAGCCAGTGCTTCTAAAATGTGTGCTGGACAAATGCATTAGCTCTAGGTAGAAACTAGATTTTGCTTAAGGGTGACGGGGGGTTTGAATTCCAGTGAAAGAAACAGGGCATATATCTCCCCTTTTTTTATCATTTTTGTTCGTAAAATATTTTGATATTTTTTTGGTTTAATGTCGTTTAATCTTAAAAAAGTATTGTGCCTTGTGTTGGCATTCTTAGGCTTTGTGGTTATGCAGCCATTTCAGAAGAGACACATGGTGTTGTGACAAGCGAGACCATCCAAAGAGCTTTCTGTGCAACAGAGGAAGGGTTTACCAATCTGGTGTCAGAGTTATGGAGCACTCGTCCCCAAATGGCAACAGTTGGATCATGCTGTTTAGTTGGAGTGATATATCAGCAGACCCTCTTTGTAGCAAACCTGGGAGATTCCCGTGTTGTACTGGGCAAGAAAGTCGGCAACACTGGAGGTATTGCTGCAATACAATTATCAACTGAACATAATGCAAACCTTGAGGCCATCAGGCATGAACTCAAGAACTTACATCCAAATGATCCCCAGATTGTTGTTCTTAAGCATGGAGTTTGGAGAGTAAAGGGGATTATTCAGGTTATTTCAAATCCCAATTTAACCTTCAGAATATTTCAAATTAAAACACATTAGGTGCTTTTGTATTCTTGTGTTTTTTGGTACTCAAGGAGTGATAAATTATGGAACTACTTGGTGGGCTGGAATTTTTATGGTTCTTGGTTGTTTATCATTTGGTATTCATAATAGCTGTCTCGACTTCTTTCAAGAAGTCGTCAACTTTGTTGTAGCTGTTAATGCAAAACCAAATTTACCCGTTGCTATACAATTATTTCTAAAACAATTTGTTTGAGTTATAGAATTGTGTCGAAGATTTACAAGTTGCAAGAACCATGAACTGCAGATGAGAAAGAACAACATATAAGCCTGTACCAAACCCCAGCACGATTCACATGCTCTGACAACCAGGTCTTTTGCAGATATGACTTCAAATATAGTTGAGACGGTTTTATAGTCATTGGTCAGAGAAAGGGTTCATGTATAGGGGCAAATTAGTTGATTGAAGATAATCTTTGTTGTTCTAGGTAACCTGAAATTCACCTTTTCCCCATAGGTATTCCCTTTGTGCTTGATGGATAAAATGCACTACATCTCAAGCTAGATGCTTGTTATTTATATTTTCTGACACGTTTAAGAAAATAAGCATGTTGATTATGAAAGGGAATTTGAACATCCTTTATCTAGCCTTTGCATCGATGAAGATTACTTTGAAGTCAAGTATGTTATGGAAACTCCTTGGAGTACATCTTGGTTTGCATCGGATTATCTTCATCTTTCTTCTTATTATTCATGGCGTGTTCCTTTGCAAATTCTAATTTCAAATAATGAAATCCATGATTATATTTGATGCAGGTTTCTAGATCCATAGGAGATGTGTATATGAAACATGCACGATTCAACAGGGAACCAATTAATGCCAAGTTCAGACTTCCTGAACCAATGGACAAGTCAATCTTGAGTGCCAATCCAACAATCATTTCACATCCTCTCCATCCAAATGATTCGTTCCTTGTATTTGCATCTGATGGTCTTTGGGAACACTTGAGTAATGAAAAAGTAGTGGATATTGTCCACAGTAATCCATGTGCAGTAAGAGTTTTCCCTTGTGTTTTTGGTTGTCATACTTTCTACATCGAATTTACTTTCATGCCTTTGTGCTTCTATTAAATAGGAAACAAATGACCATAAAGTTTTGACCTTTTTCTGGAACTCATATGCTGCTTGGTATTAGCTTAAAACTTGCTTGCTTGGTCATTTCATAAAAAACTCTTGGAAGAGTTTGGAAGGCAAACATATGTCCTTTTCTCTAAGATGTATATAGTAAAAGCAAAATATCTTGGAATAGTTTGAAACGCAAACTTATGGAAGCATTACGGTGCATTTTATTTAGTAGATATGTTTGTCATAATCATCGATGAGTATTTTAACATGATCTATTTGAGTTTTGACAGAGAAGAGAACTGCAAAGTATCATCATTGATGAGTTTCTACTTTGTATCGTATTTGGATTGTTCATCCATGACCTTTTTTCTCTAGTTCTTTGCATGGATTATGCATTGATACCCATAGGACATGTGCATTGCTGGGATATGGATGCATGCACAGATATGTAGATCATGCACTATGATCCAAAACTTATATAGTTGTCTCACAGCAGGTCTCACAGTTTTTTTATTATTACCAGTGAAGCTATCAGCCTCACTGCGACTGTTCTTGCATTTGACTACCCAGGTTTAGCTCTTGGTTCCTTCTTCATGTTTTTTTGTCCCTTCACGTGTTCCTTTTTTTTTACTTGAAGGATGCATTTAAGTGGTGGTTGACTGTATTCTTAAATTTATGCTTCGTATATGTAGTTCTTGCTCTAAATTTATCTGTGTTAGTATTCACGAGCTTGTTTTGCTGCAGGGAAGTGCCAAGAGGCTTGTCAAGGCAGCCTTACAAGAAGCGGCTAGAAAAAGAGAAATGAGATATTCAGATCTACAGAAGATTGACAAGAAGGTTCGACGACACTTTCATGACGATATAACTGTAATTGTTTTATTCTTGAACCATGATCTTATATCCAAAAGCGCTGTGCAAACACCGCCGGTTTCCGTCCGAAGTGCCTTGGAGCGCTAATTAATCACCCGTTGGCATATTTCTGCCGCCTTATCATGGACACCTGCAAAAGCACCCTAGCGGATCAAGACACATATCTAGGCTACAGAGCTGCACTGACAAAGCGGTCGCGGTACCTGAGTGGGAATTCCAAGATTTAATTAAGAGCTTTAGAATCTGTAAAAATGTTGATTGTCGGGCAAATAAATAGATCGCTGCTAAGTCCATGGATATCCTGATTACATTTCTACATAAAACGTGTTTTGCTTTTTTTTCAATAATCTATTTGCATGTCAAACATATATATGAAATGTTATAAATTGTGTTTGTGAATGTTATAAATGTTAAAAAAAAATGGTTTAGAAATATATTAAAATAATATTTTTTATTTTTAAAAAATAATTTTTAATATTAACACATTAAAATAATTAAAAAATATAAAAAAAAAATTAAAAAACACGATTTAGGGACTAGAGGGGCAGGCAACTATCCAAGAATATCGAAAATACCATGGGGTCATCAAAACCTTTGAACGACATGTCAACATGCCTCGAAACACGAGAGCTTATTTATTTACCAAAATCAACCCAAATTCAAATTCCATGGCTGGCCTTCAGCGGATGGCCGTGTGAGTCCCTGGCTGGCCTTCAGCGGATTTCCCTTCTTCTCTTCGCAATCCATCAAATGCACCTTTAATTCCTCTTCTTCAAATCTAACAGTTATCGAACATAAATTCATGGCTACGAAATCAATCTCAAGCTTTTTATTATTGCTTTATTTCACACCGACTCTCCCACTCACTCCCACTCAGCACAACAACCCATCTGTGGTGACCCCGGCCCCCTCACTGGCACCATAGCGCTTTTCACGATGTCTGTGGCAGCGTCCGATCCGACGTCCGCCGCATGCTCCACTCTCGCGCCGAGGTATCACTACAATATTTAATCATCAATTAGATTACAATTACAATTTAGATTCGCAATAATTCATTCGTGCTCGTTTTAGCTAAACTTCACGTCGTTTTGAATCATTAAGTAATTGTTTGTAATTCCAATGAACTGCGTCTTTTATTTTCAGCTGCCAAATAGTCCGCAATTCCAGTGCTGCTGATTGTCTGTTCGTTTAAGTTAAAAATTTAAATATCTACAGCGTAATTCAAGTGAAAAACACAGATTCTTGCATTTCTGTTAACTTGTATTTATTTATTTTGTGTTTATGAGATAATTGATTTTATGTGTTGTTGTGGTGCAGGTTCCATTTCAGGTTCCGTTGGAGGTGAATGCAGTACTGATAGGTTTTAATGGCGATGGAGGGTGTAGGTTTAGTGTAGATTCACATAAATTACAAGATTTTTTGAGGACCAGCTTCTAAACTCACAGACCTTCATGTTTGGAGACCGTTGAGCCTTTTGACATTGAGCATCAAGTCATTTTGAATGTGTTCCGGCAAGCTCTCCCTAAAGTTAGCATTGTTAAGTAATTGTGTTTTGCACTCTTTAAGTTACAAAGTTGTGTTTGTAATGTTGTAGTGGAAAGTCTTCAATACTACCATTGCACCGTTACATTTTCAGCTAAGAGTTCAGTTTTGCTTGAAGGGACCCATAGAGAGGAGATGTATTACAATGGGAGAATTGGAGAATTTCCTGAGTATTAGTAGATTTTTTCTTCTCATTATATGATATGAATGACACGAGTTCTGCTTTTATTTGTGCTGTTTTGTCAATAGGCTGGGCAGCCAGAACTGATTGCACTTGAGAAGGCATCAAAACAGAATAAGGTTCCTGCTGGGAATGCATGAGAGGTGAGTGATGCTGTGGATTGTTTTGGGGTAGTAAGGTGGAGTGTGTTTTTACAGGAAATTCTGAATTCTGTATTTTCTTTTACTTGGACCGATTTTGGAAGGGAAGTGCCAGTATTTCGCAAACTATATTCGTACTCTGCCAAAGATAATGACCAACCTGTTCCTATTGCAATCTTTCTTGTAAATTTTGATAAGGTGCGGTTTTCAATTTCAATTCTCTTTTTCTGGGGAAATCAGTTTATTTTGATTTCTAATTTGCATATAGAAACCACAATTTTGAGGTTGGAAGTCAAATTCTCATAATGTTTTTTCCAGACTATAGCATTACTAGTTTCGGTTTTGTTGGTTTTTTGTTGGTATTATTCATAATGGTGTGAACTTTACTCCCTTATGATCATGTGTGCCTTGGTTTGGCCCTCGATTGCAGGTGAGAATGGACCTTGGAAATAAGGAAATTGACCTAGACAATGTATGGCAAACTTAAAGAGTTGTCTGATGAAGACTTGAGGAAACAAAAGGGAGACTCAATATAATGGAGGAGGAGCAACTCAAGTGTGGTTGAGTTCAGACAGGTACTGAACACGATCAATATGTTATTGTGTGTCAAAGTAAGAGAGAGTCATTTGTGGAACAGTATTGGTTGTGCCTGAAGTTTCCTTGAGTTTAATTTTGGGTTGGTATAAAAATGCAAATATAGCATTCTAAATGGACTTTGTGGTTGAGCATTTAGACCGAATATGAAATTCTTATTTGATAGCCAAATCTTGCTTCTTTGGTGTATTTGATGCTCAATATCGCATGAACTTCTATCAATCATGTATGAGGTGATGCAAGCAGAAAATAGTCGATCCTTTTATTACATTTCCTGTTTGTTATATTTTCATGAAATTTTTAAGATCCTTGGTTCAGCTTCAGCATACAGTTACCTTGAAACAGTAAGCTATGAAGTTCATAAAACCTATTTCTGGCATATGAAAATCCATTAAAAATCATAGAAAAAGTTCATAAGCAAGTACTTATAAGATTTTATTTTAGCTGCAGATTACTAGTTCCAGTCGAGTTGGACGTGTGTAAACTGCAATTGGTGAATTATCTTTATGGTTGTGAATCTCAGGACAATTGCTACAGAGTATCTAAAAACCCCTTCGGTGAACCTGTCAAAGGCAAGAACAAGACAACAACCAAACTATGGTTGGAGAAGTTCTACCAAAAGACAACGAACTTGCCAGAACCTTTCCCGCATGAATTAGCTGAACGGTTGGAGAAGTACCTAGATGTAAGTCACCCGTATCTAGAATAACGCCTTGGAATTCACACTTGCAGAATTGTTCAGTTGATTTTATTTTTGGTTTAAATAACAGCGCCTTGAGGAACAGCTTGTAGATCTGTCTTCTTTCTTTGTTGTATGATCACCGGTTACAAGAAGCACATTTGAACAGTTCGGAAGTTCTTCAAAGCGCTCTCTTCACCCATCAGCAAGTTAGCTTTGACTTATTTAATCCTCCATTAGATGATTATTTGTCTTTGGTTATCCTCCTCCAAACTGTATATATACTTTAATTTGACTATTTCAGTGGGTTAAGTTATAATTTTACAGTCCATAATGCAGGTATGTTGAATATTTGACTAGAGCGAGAGAGAATGAGATGCTGTGACATGGAGTTCAAATGTCCTGTACATTCATCGCAGACTTGTATATACGGAGGGATTCTGCCTGCTGGGTTCTTTGTGTATTTTGTCGTCATTTTCTTTTCTAATCCTGTCCGTCGACGATCCCAACCAAGAGACTATTCTCATTTTTTGAAGGCATTGATGTTTTGCTGTGGGTGGGGAAAAGCCCTATACGGGCGAGTAGAATGCTATAAAGAAATTTTGAGAGCTCCTTTTGTAGTTTAAATTAGAATAATTTGATAGATTACAGCTTTTCATGCTCCTTCATTATTTTCACCATCAAACCCTGTGTTGGCCATTTGATTCCGCTGATTATCGATTAGTGGAATAGTTTTCGTTGAGGGTTAACGGTTTCGCTGTCTTATGGGTTCAAATTGATACTGGCAGAATGAGCAATAGAGCGAGGGGTTGTGGAATAATTGTGGCATAAAGGAAACTTTTGATAATCTGCAAGTGTTTAATTGTGTTTTCAAAGTGTTTAGCTTAGCTTGAAAAAATATCTATTTTTTTAATGTTATCTTATGGTTTTGATTTGTTAATATAAAAAATAAAAAGAAAATCTAAAAATAAATAAATTTTTTTAAAAAAATTACATTTCATCACTTGAGAAATAAATATCGTTTTCTGTTTCAAGAATAGGTATCACGAAAAAATCATTACTCAACCTTTTCTTATTATTAATTTACCAAAACAATTAATAAGAGATAATAGTAATGTACATCTAAAAATGGAAGTTCGCATCTCAAAATAAAAATTAGTTCGGAAATTTCATTTGCATTGTATCTTTAATTACGAGTTAAAAGAGATTAATTATTATACAACTCTTAAATATTACTCACATGCCTTTGAAATCTTAAGAGTAAAAACTGGGTCGATTCCTCCTTTTGCTTTGTTGATTTTTGACACTAAATTAGATTCCTCTTTTTATTAGCGTCGGCAATATTCTTTGAGCACATTTGTGGCGTAATTAACATAATTCGGCCTCTTTCGCATGATCACAAACTTAAGTATTGGCCTCCGTTGCGGGAATTTATTTGACAAATTTCACCGAGGTCGCATTTTTATGCATTGCAAGTCATAGAATCGTCCTCCCTCAAGTTGTCAAATTTTGCCCATAAAAACATTCACTGGAGTATTCAGTAAGATTCCATTTCCAGTATCATGTAAGGTTCGACAGCGTCTGGACTTCGACTTGGTCCATCACCCTTCTATGGACAAAAAAAAAGAAGAAAAAAAAAGAAACGATTTAAAATAGAAACAGATCAGACATAGCTTTCTAGGCGGCAATTGTGCATCAATTAAAGCAGCTGATAAACAACTTGCTCAGAGCCCAGTGCATATTCATCATCTCTGCATCAAACAGTCCTTACAAAAACCTAATCAAAGTACAAATCATGGTGTAAAACAAAATCACCACATGAGAAGAAAAACCCATCAATGTAAAATCATTTTTAATAAGAAAGGATTAACGAAGGGGTCCTCAGCAATTATGCTTGTAGTTGTCATCCAGTGAAAACAATCAGGTCTCAAAGATTACATACCATCATAGGATCCCCGCGCCTTATACACACTGATCCAAAACAAATAATATTTCACAACTAGAAAGAAGATAGGAAAGATAGATTTGGCAGGGTATAATTCACTGCGCCTGTGGAGAACAGGGGCGCAGCGACTCAATTTCTGCTCAAGCTCTAAGCCTCTTGCAAACGAAAAAATATTTTCTAGAAACCAAAAACAATTATTGTATTTAAGGTTTCTATCAAGAGGCATCAAATGAGAAAACAAGATTTAAAACACGCAAAAACATGCATTAGAAAAATGAGAGAGAGAGAACACGAAAGGGCAAGAGAGAAGCATAGCAAAACATGTTAATCGTCACATCATGATAAAACCCTAAATCGCTTCTGCTTGATATGGTCATGGGATTATATACTGGTAGCCTGCGAGAGCTAATAGGGTTTTTTGGCTCTGCGGATTACCGAAAAACCCCTCTGTGTACACAATATATAAAGTAGACTTGAAAGAGCCCAATGGCAAGTCATGTACACAACTCACTGTTAAAGCTTTGAATCCAAACCCAGCCCATATCACCTTGTTCTTTCTTTTTTATTTTTTTAGTTTTTATCGAGAGGCGTTGCCATGAGGGATTTATTATTTTGTTTCTATGTTTTTAATGAAATAATTAGTTAATCTCTTTTTATTTAAAAATAAAACGTTGAGCTCTTATATTTCATTTTTGTTATTTATTCCTTTTAGTTTCTTATGACGGTTTAGTTATTTATTTTCTATAATATCTCATTTTTAATTAAAAAATTAAAAATTTATTAAAAGATGAAAGCTAGAAATCTCAAAAATAAATTATGATTTTTGAAAACTATTGACTAACTTACAAGGTCATTAAGCCTAATTCCTATTACTTTAGCTGGATTATTCGTAATTGTTTATTTATAATACAGACATTATGATTAGTTGAATCTTTAATTAATTAATACCCTTATTTTTATCCTTTTTTTTAATCCACAAAGGTCAAGTTAAAATTGATATTCAAGTTTTTCCCTAAATTTTTTTACTAAACATAACAAGAATGGAATCATGCTATAAAATTTTAACCTATAACATTAAATTTTGGAAATCCATGTTTTACCAAACTGGACTAAGAAACACAAGCACTCTTAATAATCTACACTCCTTTGACTTCTTTTGACATAAAAACATGGGATTAATCATGGCTCATTCGAATTAAAACTAATTTTAGCAGCGGCTTAACTCGGATTGCAAATGGATAACTCTCAACATTATAATTTTGGTTTTAGGTTTGTATCGAGAAGAATAGATGCAGTTTCCAAGAAGAATTTTCTTACAAAACCTAACTTATTGGTTAATTCTTTGTTTATAATTTGATCAAAAGGATCTCCAAATACGAAAATCAATCGACCATTAAAAGCATTCATGATAAACAATTACAATTTTTTTTTTAAAAAAAAAGCGACAGAGCAGGTTCATAGAAGCAAAAGATGCACTCCTTTTCTCCATCTCCATTAAGGTTTTTCTAACTTTTATACCCATTCCCGTTTATATTAGAGGTGATTTACTACTTGCTCTCTATACCCGCAATCATAAGAGGTGAATTTGCACCGGAGGAAGGTTCATGTGATTTTATTTTATTTTTTATCAATTTATATTGAGTGCACAGATCATCAAAAAATAAAAGCATGTTGCAACTATCAACAAGGTTAATCAAAGTTAATTTTAGAAATAAATTATTATATAAATCATGTTAAATAGATTTTCAAAGGATTATAAATATAATAAACAATTTATATGTATAAATTCGAGCAAGGAAATCCACGAGTAAGAATGCGTGTGTGTATTTGCAATTTTTATGTTTATAGTACAAAAAATATAATAAAATGTTTGGTAACATATCAAACTATATTTTTTATTATAGAGCCAGTTTCATTAAAAAATTAAGTTTAAAACATAGTTTTTGATAAGCAATTTTTACATGTTTTTGTAATTGAGTTTCGCAAAACTCTGTTTGTTTTTACGTTTCAAAAATATATTTGAAAAAATTTAATTTTTTTATTTTAAATTAATATTTTTTTGTGTTTTTGAATTATTTTGTTATACTGATATTAAAAATAATCTTTAAAATCATAACCATAAAATTATCTAAAAAAACAAAAACATTTAAATGATCATAACCACACAAAAGCTATCTAAACATACTTTACCCATCTCCACGACTCAGGACGCCGAGTATTGTTTTACTCGTTTCCTCCTCTCGCGCTTCTAGATGGACAAATCTTTTTATATGCCTGTCTTCGTACGGATAAATAGGAACACGAAAATGGACACAGTTACATTCCTCACAACAAAGGTTGCTATAAGTATTTTCCTTTTGTTTTGCAACCTACTCTTCGAAAGGATGAAGGGCTGAGGTCGCAGTTCTAATCATTATCATTATATATTTTTATTTTTATTTTCATTTTCATTTTCATTTTCGTTTCCGGCTTGAAGAATCTTGAATTGCACAACAAGAACAATCCCTTTTAATTTCTTAACTCGAATACTTAAAACATTTGGTATTTATAAATCTGGCTACATCACCAACCTTCAATTTTTTATTTTCCTAGACAATCATGCACTCGAAAGGATATTAAAGGAGTTGTTTGGTATTATTTATCTTAAAAAAAAACATAAAAATTGTTTTTTATGGATTTATTTTATTTTTCTGGAAAAAATAAAACCAACTATTATCACAAAATTTGAAAAATTTATTTGATTTTGAGATTTTTTTACAGTAGTTGGTTTCTATATCTTTTAGGGGGGAAAAAAACTAATATCTCTGTTTTAAGATTTTCGAAAACAGAAACGGAGAACATGAAAATACCTGCAACCCCAAGCAAAATCAAAACGATCACAATAGTGAGTACATCGATGGCCCTAAAACCTTCCAAGAGCAAACTTTCATGTTAATTTTGTTTAAAAATTAAATAAATAATCTCAATCCATAAATCTTAAAATTATTTAATAAAATATTAATACAAAATTTATGTTATTAATTAATTTTAATTAAAAAATGGTAAAATTCAAACATGTGATGAAGTAATTATTAAAATCATAATACAACTAATTATTTCAATGTAAAAAATTAAAGTTATTAGATAAGATATCTTGTGGTAAACTTTCTTTTATATATATACAATAAAAAAAACTACCTTCCGCATCTCGCTGTCAATTTACAAAACATATAGAGTTGTAAATATTCTAAAAAGGAAGGTCACCGACTTAGTTGCAGCATGCAGCATGCAGCAGCCGCTATGATGTCATGACTCGGAGGGAAGAACTGTCGGGTGTAAATATGCTGCGATGGGAAGGAATAAATCGCAGGCCTGTGAAAGGGTCTAGTTATTAAAAATTAAATTAAATAAGTTTTATTAGATTAATATTTTACTCAGTTTGATTTAATTAAAAAATTGAGCCAATCAAATTTTAAATCCTGAATTATTGACGTCATTGGTTACGTTGGATTTAATAATTATATCTTATACCATAGAAAACAAAAAAAAGGAAAAGTAAACTAAAAAAAGGACAGAGACGCTTATGGCAGAAACTGAAACCATCAAAGAATTGCACGCGCGACACATTGTCTTCCAGTCCCTTGTAGCCTTAATACGCGTGGACGTCACGATCACCAACATCAATATTCAATAATGATATAATAACATGGTCGTTGAGACAAAATAATTTTTTATTTTAAAATATATTAAAATAATATTTTTAATATTTTTTAAAAATATTTATTGATATCATTACATTAAAACAATTTAAAAATATAAAAAATTAATTTAAAATATTATCTTTTTTAAAAATACTTTTGAAATGTAAAAACTAATAGGCTTTAAATCTAGTTAAGAAATCCTGATTAGCTAAACCTGACCTTCAATCTATTATTTTTTTATATAGTTTTTTTAATTCAAAATAACATTATTTTTTTAAAAAAAATATAAAGATAAAATTTTATCCTAAATTTATTTCCGAGTTTAATTTTAAAATTATACATAAAAGAATTGTATGCGTGGCACATTGCCATTATGATATATTTTTTTAATATCAAAACAATAATATATTAGATAAACTTGAGCTTCACGGTTTTATAAACCATACACATTACTTAGTTCATAGACTCCACTGGGTTAATTTCTTTTTTTAAAAAAACTATTTTATGTTTAATGACATGCTAACAAAAACAAATGCTTGTAGAATTAAACACCAACCACCAGAGCGTCTATTTAAGATTATGATAACCTTGTAAAAAGTAAATTAAAACAAATTATAAAGATTAATTTAAAATTAATCTAATATTAAAGAATTATACCTATAAAAGGCATAAATGATTCAATCAAGAGAAACAAAATGGAAAATGAGATTTTAATTAAAAAAATTATCTAACATTGTAGATCTAATGGGTAAACCTTAAAATCTCTTAAGCTAATTCCTTGATTAACATATATTTAAAATTAAAATGTATGGAAGTTGACTTTATAGGACCCGTCTAACTTGATAGTGTCAAAAAAAACATAACGAACAATCGGTAAAAATATGTTTTGATTTTGAAAAAAATTTAATGATAATTTTTTTTTAATATTGAGATGATGATTTATTGAACTAATTTTAGTTAACAACACACATTAAATTATGACTGGCAATCAAAATTAATAAAATAATGAATAAAAAAAAGAAAGGAAAAATTTGAAAGGTATAATTTAAGAAATAAATAGAAAAAAGGGAAAAAAACGTTCATTTTTTTTTTTTAAAAAAAATCGAGGTGATTAAGTGTTTATATGAAAAGCTAAGCAGCATGCATGAAGTTCTCCATTTTTTTTCAGTGGAGAGAGTAACAGGTAATTTAAATCTCACAGGAATTTTAAATCAAAACAAATACAACTATAAAAATTATATTAAATCAACATTGCATTTACAAGAATAAATGAAATTCTTATTATCAAACATTTTCATTGTTTTGCTTCACACCACAACACAGCACAATTAAGTGCAAGACAACATAAAACAACAACCGAAGCATAGCATAAGGTAAGACGTACGAGACAACATTGCCAAACAAACTTTTTAGAAATTTTCATGCGCCAATACCAGACACCACCAATCTTGATAGCAGCAGCAGCAGCAGCACTTCTCTCAAAATCTCCAAGTAAAGACAATATTTTATTGAAACGTGACGAGTCTGTATCTGCTCACGAACAATGGTATCGGACTGGCATCCATAGAAGGCCGAAAACTTTGTTCTTCTGTGATAATAATGCTCAAATCTATGACGATCAAGGAAAACAAATAAAACAATTAATTTCAGAGAATAAGTCCGCCACTTGCCTTTCAAGAATCTAAAAAGTTATACGCCACTCAAAAACCCCTCACAGCCGAATACAAATCAAATAAAGAATCCAGCAAGAAGTAACAACTCGAATAGCAGTAACATCGGCCTCGAAACTTCCAAGAGAAGACTTATCAAGTGGGTAGTAAATGCAGAGTCTACATGCCATAATTCGATCTTGACCCATGGCAGCGCAAACGTGACCTACCAGCCAAACAAAATAATACCAAACAGCCAACGAACGACCAGCCTCGCATCAAAGATTCAAAAGGGCGCTTGCTCCTTCCTCCAAAGAAGACGACACGTCACTGCATACGTACCTCGCGAATAAAATTAACCCACGTGTACAAAGTTTAGACTTCCAAGTTCTTGTGAATCAAGTCACATGCCCCGTAAATATTTTGTTTGGTTTGACACACGAACCCCCCCTCTCTATTTAAGACAACAAACTTGACAGGTTCTCCTTGCTGTTTTGCCTGCCTTATTTTCATCAACAACTTCCTAGAAAGAATCCCAAGCCTGATCTCTCTTCCCCAAAATGTGCCCATCTGGGACAAGTCTAGCTGCAGGGACCAAACGGGGTGGTGCAGATTTCAGGCCAGCATTTGATGTTCTTGATGCAGACCATGACGGGAAGATAAGCAAAGATGATCTTCGCATGTTTTATGCAGGGTTTTCAAGTAATGGTGCCGACGATGATTTTATAGGCTCAATGATGTCTGTTGCGGATTTTAACAAAGATGGGTTTGTTGAGTATGATGAATTTGAACGTGTTTTGGATGGTGCTAGTGAAAAGAAGAAATCTTCATCGTCAACAAGGTCTAGTTCTGGGGTTATGGAGGATGTATTTAAGTTCATGGATAAAGACGGGGATGGAAAACTGAGTGTCGATGATCTGAAGAGCTATATGCAATGGGCAGGGTTTGATGCTTCTGATGATGATATTAAAGCTATGATAAAATTGGCTTGTTATTCTGGTGGCGGTGATAAAGATGGCGTCACTTATCATGATTTCCTTAAGATTTTGGCTCTTGATAATTCTTCTGTTGCATAGGACTTCTGTAATTTTAACCTTTGATTTTGTCCTGCTTTTTTGAAAGAAGATGCTCATTAATTTTGAATGGGATATGTTTGTGTTTATGTTTATGTACTGCCACATGAAATTGTTATGTAGCAAATTATGATTTTTTGGTGTAAAGCGATGCCAATTAGGATGCATTGCCAGCTTTGTTTGTGATGCTGATGCTTCTCTTAAATGTCTTATTTTCTGTCTCATGCTATGTGCCTATTAAAACTTCCTCTGATTTCTGTGGTGCCCAAATGAATGTGCTGGTCTTTTTGCAGTGATGTATTCACGTTTAGCTTCTTATATTCTCTTATCACAGTGGCAACTTCAGAAATAACAGGCCGTTTAGTATTGGTTTTTTTTTTTTTTTTCAAATTAATTTTTTTGAATGTTAAAAATAAAATTTAAAAAATAAAATTATTATTATAAAAAATTTCTAAATAAAAACGACTTTAAAAACACCCAAAACGAAGTTCAGAGGAAATCATGCAACAGACAAGCCGTTGGGCAATAGGAAAACTATTGCGAGAAAAGCACAGATTAATACAATTCTGCTGCTTGCAGAGTATTTGCGGAGCTACAGCACAAAATTTGTAACGTGGAAGGCTCACCAAGTCGATTTCTGTTGCCGCTCACACTGACAATCTGTTCTCAAGAACCGTTGCACAATGCTCGAGTTTCTTTGTTTTGCTTTTAGATTTTGAAGGAGCGGGGTTTTCAAAGCACGCCATATGAGGTCGAAAGGCCAATGAAACTTGTGCTCTACCGGCATCTATCTTTTTTCAAGGCGGGTGTTTAAAATACTCTTAAAAAAACCCTAAAAACAAACCGTTCCAAACACCCAAGACGTCTCCTTTTGAAGCAAAAGGCTAGGACATTCTGTCACAAAATTTATCCGAGAGGACACAGCAGAAAACTTAAAAACTGTTCTGTGAATGATTTGGAAATTCAAACCATAGATAGCAGATATTAATGTGTATAATACAAGAGATGAGACGTTAGAGCCCATCAATGGAGATGACACATCAGACCCCATCAATAATACAAGGCATTTGGCATCACATTCAGGAGAATATCATAAGACATGCAATCAATTACTACATCCTACTGCTCTGACAACTGAAGTACTAAGCCAAGTTGCAACTCGGAGTAGCATTGTTAACTTCTGGCTCGCTGCTCTACCATTGCATTGTTAACCCAGAAGCCGGGATTATTTAGACCAAATCTATCTTCCCATTCTCTAGAGGCTTCTTTATGAACTTGTAACAAACAAAGGTAAGTAAGTCGCGCTCCATCTCTGTGATTTCCATGCTGCCAAAGTATATAGATCTTATCAGTAAGCAAACAGATAATTCATTTTCTTTCTTATAAGAAATCAAATACAACCCAACCCATAAAGAAGGGTTGCCTTGTAAAGGCCAATAATTACTGTCATTAATTACCTGTACTCAGGCTCAAAGTCAAGGCCAGAAAGATATTGCTTGGCTTTGCAGATAACGAATGTGTCAAGTCGGGGCACTGGCACTATTGACGTACAGATTACAACAATGAAAAACTCATTTTAGTTACTGTCTAGGTGCGTGTACTCAAGTACATGAAAGTTAAAAAATGGACAAAACTGAGGAAAGACACTTCTTGAACCAGGTAACAGACACCCCTATCTGGAAGTTAGAATTGTCCTATGTTGGACAGGAAAATCTACAAATTAGATGACTAAACGAAAACAAGGAGAGGAGAGGCTAAGCGGAAGCAAGGGAGGAAAATGATATGCATAAAGCCAGTGATGTTGTTAATGAGCATATGATGCTATAAATACAGTGAAAGCATTGTTTTACAAGAAATTAAAGAGGGAGGTAATGAAATCCAAAGACCAGGAAACAGAATAAATTGACTAGCAGATAAGCAAGAAAAACACTTCTAGAATAATAACACATGAAATCTAGGATAAAACAAGCTTAATGAGGAACATCACTTTTCCTCATTCCTAAGATCTGTAGATGCATGCCTTTCAGTCATGCAGGCATACATGTGCGAGGATCATCCAGTGCTTCAGCAATTTCATGGAACAGAGACTACAGAGTGCAGCAGCGAGCTACTAACAAGCTCATTTAACCATTGGGTAGCCTATGATTGGATAGCAGTTCTTGGGCACATCTAACAATAAAAAGGCTCGAGTAAGGTCAAATCCCTCTCTCAATCACAGTTTCCGGAAGTTGCACGTAAAACAGGTTTGTCTACAAATCCAAAAATATTCTCTCAATGAGAATATTATAGTTGGATGACAAGTGCATGACAACCTAGGTTCGGTTTCACAAGCTCATTTCAGGCACTAGCTACATTTGCATTCACATTGTCATCACAAAGTCACATCAATAAATCATGAGAGCAGTAGTTGGATGCATCCAACAATAGAAAGGCCTGCTATGCTTGAAATCCTTCTCTCATCACTCAGATTGTGAAAATTACAGAAAAACAAGTTTTTTGGAAAGTAGATAAATATTCTCTTGACAAGAATATTGGGATTTCTACAACATGCTTAATGGAAAATATAAACCATTCCTACATTCCATTTGCACATTCGAAGAAAACAACAACTTGAGCATCTCAGATAATGATTTGAAAATGCCAACTCGAGAATCAAAAGGTTACCATACATAGCAACCTCACAAGCTTCCAAACAAATTATAAAAATATCAGCATGTTATGGTCCAATATGCAATTGACTCACAACATGAGACTGAAGAGTAAATAGCACTGGATCCACACATCCATTCATACATCGTAAATAGAAATAATGTTTAAACACTTAAAAAAAAAAGAGTAGGAATGAAAGCGACTTAGAGAAGAACGAGTACCCATATCATCCTCTTCACTGGTTATAGATTGCTTTAATATGGACTGGTAATTATCAGGCAACTTCGCCAAAACAGTCTCATCAAGATGGCTTCCCAAATCATCCGTGCACCTGTAATCACACAACAAACATCACAAATTAACAATCCAATTAACCCCAAACCACATATCATTATCACAAACAAGACAATCACTTAAATCCTTCACCTTCTTGCAAACATTTGCTCGTGCTTAGAAAGCCGGTTTAGATACTCATCAGTTTTCAAAACATAGAACAAGTACTTCTCAATCTGCATTCCAGGCCCAACAAGCAAATTAAATTCAACATAATCTCCAAACAACAGCATAACAAAACACAAGAACTGACTACCTTCTGAAGTCGAACCCGAAGATATGATCTCAGCAAAAATTGAGTCCTATCCAAGTCCATTTGGTAAAGCGACACAGTGAGTGGATCTATATTATTTGCTTCGGATATTTCCACATTTTGTTCCTACAAATCACACGCCAAGTCCATTTTGTTCCATTTAAATAATTTATGAATCAAATCGCAACATAATCTTTATTTCCATTTGATTAATTCATGTAGCGAAATCGCAATGCAAAACAAAAAATAAAACAACAGCAATCCAATTTAAGCTTCTTATTTCTTAGCTTCGTAGAATTGGATTTACAATTAAGCTAAATAATAAACAAAAAAACGTAAATTAAATAATCAGTCGAAAATCTGCGCTAAAGCAAGCTTCTCTAGGAAGAATTACTTAAAAATAAAAAATATAAATGAATAGACAGCAAAAGAAATAATTTCTCTACTTCGATTTTGATTTTTTTCAGGAAACAGATAAAAAGTTAGGGTTTCCGATTTCCAAAAGAAAAATTACCGCTAGTTCGATTTGCTCTTTGATTCTTTGAACTAAAGAAGATTCAAATTGAAGAATCTCCGGAGCAGCTTTCTCGTTACGCCACGCTCTTTTCAAGAGCTCGACATCGGTCGTCGAAATCAACGTCTCATAATCATCCATCACGCTCGCTGATTCCTCCGTAGCCATCTGATCTGGTCTGAATCTCTTTGATTTTTTTTCCCCTCTTTCGACTTCCAAAATCTGTTACGGAGAGATAGATAGAAATGTTAATCGAGTATTAAATTCGAGAGGGAAGATAGAAAAGGTGGAATAGGAATTGGCGCCAAAACGGATCTATTCGGTGTAGTAGAGGAGACAGATCGCGAGTTTGTGCGTGAATCTAAAGCCATTGGATGGTTGTGTAGTGGACGGTTGTGATGGCCTCAGATCCACGCACAAACCAGAGATAGGACGCCTCTTGTTAGGGGAGAAGATGGGCTTGTTAAGGGGGCCCTCTAGATAAAGGAGGAGTAACGAGTTGATGTAAATGGGTTTTGTCTGTGTTGGGGGCTTTTTATAGAAGGATGGATGGAGGGGCAATATTGTCACTACATTTCCACTTGTGTTTCTTTTTATGTATTGGGTTACATCTGTAAAACTTGGAATTCAATTGTGGATATCCACATGTACTTGTCTTTGAAGTATTCTTTCAATTTGAAAGATCCTTGGTCTCGAAGTTGATTCTCAGGCTCTAAAGAGATCGACCAAGAAATTTGTCATGACCTAGCAAAAACAAACACTAATAAACCAATGAGCTAGGATACAGCCAAGATCTTGTTAGATCTTTCAATTTGGCTTCAAATTCCCGTTTAATAGACAACTTTTCGCATCGAACTCTCTAAAATCTAAACATTTTAATTCTAGCCTAAACTTCAATATTCAATAAATTGAGTGAGAAACATTAAAAGAAGTAAAAAGAGTGTGGTAGTTTGAGTCTTCTTAAAAAACCCTTCAAGTTAATTAGCATATGGTCAAATATAGTACTAAGGTTAAAGGAGAAGTCAAATATATAGAGTTCATCGCATGCATGATGCAAAATCTTAATAGGTAAAAGCGCAAAAACTGAAATTTTGCATTTCAGCCATCTAATTCTAGCGTGATTATAGATTATAGAGTAAGGAGAGAAAGGAGCCGGACACTGGACATGGTCGTTTGCAAATAAGTTCCTAAACCAAAACTTTGGAGAGTTCTTAATTGTTTCACACACACACACACACATATATATATAAAAGCATGATCTATAAGTCACCTTGCCAAAAATATATAAATGAATTAAATTGTCAAAACTAGAAAATTAATCAATGGGCAGATAAATCACTTGATAGTATTTCCGATGATCTTTTATATGCAGAGATTAATCCTTTGTTTTTGGATCCCAGATAAATCACTTGCATACAAACGAATGTATTCTCATATGATGACCTTTTCTTCCTTCGACTGGAACCATGAAATTGGAAAGGAAGAGACAACGATCAATCAAAAAATTAAGAGGTTAACATATATGATATCTTCCTCTCCTGCTACTTGACTTTAGCACACCACGAGTCCAACAAATGACAGCGTCACATCACGCATCTGGTGCCCGAACGGTGCCGCCCGTGACCTGTAAGAAACGGCAAGATCTATGTTCAAGGATTTTTCTAGTTTCATACATCATACGTTAAGTCCAATTATTCCTCCAAGAATGGCAGCTTGCTGTCCAAAAGTGGCAGATATTATGAATATAAACTATACCCCGTATGGTATTGTTGCACGACACCTGTTATGCAGCCAAAGAGAGTCATATTCGATTCTTGCAGCGTGTGTTTCATTGTGGTAACATGTGGACGTTGAATTTATACTCCTACATGACCTAAGCACAATTCAAGAAAGTAATGAATTCGTCATATGTAGAAAGGAAGAGCAAAACAAAATGTGTAAGGATGAAAATATGGTCCATTAGCTAAAGATTTGGGACTGGTATTCAAATCTCAACGAGCCATTAAGATTCTCTTGTGTATGAAGCAAAGAGTTTGGGTCAAAATCAAATGAAAGATATCAAAAGTACACCAAAACAATGCAATGGAGAGTTGCACCCTAGCTAGAAGGATTCTTTGGAAATTCAGTAGTAAGAGAGCGCATGGGCCAGGCCCCTAAGGCCCTAATTACACACTGCCCGTTCATTTCCCAGTGAAAGTATTCCCAAATGTGGTAATTCTAACAGCGCAACATCACCAATTCACCACGAAGGCAGAAAAGGTGCCTCGTAAATAATTTGCTGCCAAATGGCGTGTGTTTTGCCCTAGCTATCGATAAATACTGTTCTTAACAAAGTCTTCTTTTCTAGATTTCATCATCCTCTAATAGTTTCTTGGCTTGCAGGCGATTGTATCCATTCCTTAAGTGGAGAATCCATTCATTAATTACTTGATCAAGTCTCCAAACAACTGTTTTCCTTTACAGTATTAGCTTTTCATAGTTGATATTGATTTGAAGTTCTTCCCAAAGTTGGTCTGTTCTATCATATATTCATCACTAACGGTTGACCTTCTGTTTCTTTACTTTATATATTAATCAATTAGGTTGCGGATTCAATGGTTCTGACTTTAGACTAATTATGAGTTAATTCCTGGAATTTTATAATTACGCATGCAATATCTACTCGTATAGTGGACCCAAAAAAGTTGATTTGTGTCTAGTCGATACACCTCAAGTCTTGCTTCTCTTGTTTTTGGCTATTACTGAAGCTTGGTGGAGTTGTCTACGGAGGATCTCTTGCTCATTAAGCTGTTTCCTGATCTTCTGGTATATGCATTTTGTTTTTGCTGCTGTTTCATTGGTAATATTTCTCACCAGCGGCTAGCTTGTAGCCTCATGGTGCTTCTCTTCTACAAGAAAAAAGAAAAGAAAAAGAAAAAGGAAGAAGCGTATACGACCCAAGCCTTCATGAAAATTACTCCAATGTCAATTTCAAACCGGTACAAGGACGTCAAAGTCACTGTACCACTAACTGCATATGTCCGTAAAACATCTCAGGAAGACTTGCCCTTTCTTTAAATGTCCTTCCCATACCTTACAATTTCCTAATCTCCCGTTAACTTGCTTGCTGCTCGCCACTTAATTTGAAGATCAGATGACGTTTAATTAGTCACAATTCCATATACATGTTGTCTTTAACGGTTTACATCATTACCGAAACATTTTTACTACTGACATCCCCTCATGGAAGAGCTAATGATCTCTTATAACTGATGGCACTCGCATGTGTAAGCTGAGTAGAATTGCATCCTTCTAGTACGTAGTGGATTTGTACAAGCTAATCTTCTTAATTTCTAATTCAATTTCAAGGCATAGTTTGTTCACCAATGACAGCAAACAAACATGGGACATGGTGATGCATTTCTTACCTTTTTTTCTTCGCTAGGCGGTGATTGTATATTAATGTATTCTTTTAGTCATCGAACTTTTCGTATTCAAGAGTCGCACGGCATGTTTTTCGAGCAACTATATGCAGTTCCACATCAGGCATATGCATATTTCATCGAGACTAAGGCAAGGTTTGGAGCAGTAGGGCAAAGAAAACTTGAGGGATAAGTGCATATTTTGCATATTGCACTTATTATTAAACAGGTTTATAACTGCAACCAGCAGCTATCATACCAGGGAGAGGAGGTGCTTGGGAGTGTGTCAAAAAACTATATCAATCTAATAATTTAAATTATTAAATGAAGTTTTAAAATATAATTTATATTATTTTTTAATATACCTTCTCCAATGAAAGCCCTTAAAACTTGCATAAACTCAATACACTACCTTGTGTTTAATTTTTATCAAATAAATGAGGAAGATGAAATTTAAATTTGTGACCGCTTGATCATCAAAACTCTAATATGATATCAAAGAACTATCTCAACTCAGTAGTTTAAACTGTTAGGTGATGTATCAAGATATGATTTATATTATTATTTAACAAAGTGTGTTAAAATTGCTTTTTAAAGTATTTTTTGCTTGGAAATATATTAAAATATTATTATTATTTTAAAAAAATTATTTATAATATTGATACATCAAAATGATAAAAAAATATATAAAAAATTAATTTTAAACAAATAAATAAATAAATTTTAAAAAACATGTTTCAACCAAGTTACCAAATAGTAATTAAACTCCTTTCTAATCAATTATTGTATTCAAGTCGGTACGAACTCATTAGGGGCTTATTTTTGTGGTTTCTTTTTATCTTTCATTGTTTTTTTTTTTAATTTAAATCCAAAACTATAGCATGAGAAACAAATCTACTTACCATCATATCCAAATCTCGTGAAGCAAGTGTGTGTGTGTGTATTGAACAGCTATTCTAACTGTTAAGTCTGTGAAGAATTTGATGGTGTGCTAAAGTCAGACCAATTAATCTGCTAAGAAATATTATTGGTAATCTAAAATGAGAAGTTATGCTTGGTTGCACAAAAACCATGCTACGATATGCCATTTACTGAACTACATACATGTGAGATACACCATCTCAATAAAATCTTAACGCGTTCTTTTCTTGACCTAATAAAATCAGTCGTAAAACTTGATGATCAGAAGGGAGAGCTTACCAAACCGTGTCACGGTTTTCCCTATATGAAATCTTGACAATCTATATGATCAGTCAAATTAATTTCCTTGATTATTATAAAAAATATATATAAAATATCGTTTAGTATGCGTAGCAAGGTAAGCTATATCGTATGATATTCATCTAGCATATAACTAAAACATAATTAACCTGGCGCTAATCAGTAGCTGGCTTGCCATAGCCTTTTTAATTTAGGCAAAGTAATAATATATTTTGGCTTAAAAGCTAGATTTGCATCACGCTGATCAATACCTTCACGTAGGAAATGACAACTATTTCACATGAAACAATACATGTGCCACAGTACACACTTGTTTTCGTGGCTAGTAACATGTTTGTTTCCACTTTATTAACATTTTAAGCAAATCAAGCCACACCATACTTACATACATGTAAGCTTCACGAGCTTAATTATCAAGCTTCATTAGTTTTTGGGTGGTCTAGTACCATTTGTGTAATGGTGGTGTGTCTGAGCAGATGAATATCCACCTCCATAGCCACCCAAGCTTTGGTTTGTTTCGTCGTCGTCGTCGTCGTCGTCGTCGTCGTCGCTGGCAGTTTTACTTTCTGTGTTACTGTTTCCCTTGTTTGAAGTAGGCGTCTTGGCATCATTTTCCCCAGCGTTACCCTTCCGACCAAGAGATGATGGTTCACTCAATAGATGACGGTTGGCCACCTTAGGTTCCATGGTGGTACTGAGCACTTCTGCATCAGCTTGCAGAGATGCTAACATCAACAGGAAAGCAAGGAGAAGAGCTAACAAGATCTTCATCATGATCAGATATTTGTCTGCAGTATCCTGTAAAGCAGCAGTAATTAATATGCTAAATTATTAGTTAAGATCCTCTCTTCTTCTTTTTTTCTTTCAAAGACAAACTATCTATAGAAAGCAAGATGAAGGAACTGAAGCTAGATAGGATAGGAATTACACACATATAATTTGCTTTGTCTGAGCTATTTAGAAACACGGGTCAAATTAGGGTTGCTATATGTAAGCAGGTTTTTCATCACTGTTTAATGATTACAATTGGATTGTGAGACAGATGAGAGATCAAATTAACTGTGCGAGCACTAAAAAAGCAAGAATGTAGTGGTTCTATCACAATGTCGTGCCGCCATTGGAAGAGGCAGTAGCCACCAAAGAAGTAATTATGATTAAGATTGATAATTAAGGCATTCTCATTGTATACGTTCAAAGATTGTCATAATTAATCATGGATTGTATATGATGCCATTTTAGGGTTCAACAGTGTCGATGATAAAATGCGAAAGATTGTTAAAAAGTCTTCTCACCTCCAATAATTGCTGGTCACCAATTACATTCAAATTTGCAATTTGGTTGACTATATATGATCAGTGTGTGTGGGGGGGGGCGGGTGGGTATGGTTAAATTCAATAATTATATCATTTCCCGGCTCAATCCTATGGCACCATTGCATGTTAAAACACTATAACGTACGTAGTCCTTTTTTATATTAATCCGTGAGTAATTATCAATGCTTCCTAGATGAGACTTTTGCACCGATTAACTCAGGAGGGGGGGATTTGGCGAACAAAACTTCTTTAAAATGTAGAGCCTCAAATTAAATCGAAGATTATTTTTAATGAATCGCGGTTCTCCTCCAAGAAATTATTCATGCTTTAATTCTCCCTCTGATTTTAAATAGTAATCACTTGTACCCTTGATTTGCCTCCTCAAAGTTAAGTTTTTAGTGCTTTCTGTCATAGAAAACCTCTATTCTAATTAACCATGCGTACATTTGATATTCTTTCTAACTCACAAACAGACAGTTTCATCTGCTCATTCTTAAAATAAAATGAAAAGGGAAGAAAAGGGAAAGGAAAATATGTATAAGTCTTTAACCCCTTCCTTTTGCAATTGGTTATAATCTTAATTCACAACGTAATTTCTCCTGGCTCACTTAGCCTATGCAGGCAGTTGCATTTTTGGATACGTAAGCGGTTAATTAAGTGTTGACGCATTACCATGAGAAATATGAAATGTCAATTTAATGTTAAAATAATGTATGAAGATAGATGATGATTGCTGAATTAGTTTGCACAGTGCATGGATTTAAGCGGAAACATCAATTCTAAGTTATATCAGACCCAACGAGGTCACCATCTATCCTAATTATGATTATTTTTATGGAGTAATGATATTGTATGTTGTTAAGGAATGATTAATTGAAGAGAAACGGAACAAAACCTCATAGTTTCTTACTACAATCACATGCTGTAGGTTAAGTGGAATGATTTTTTGGACACTTTAGTGCCAAGGCCTCATCAGCCATAAGAGGTTCGAAAGTACCTCTGATCTGCCAGCAGCCACACCACAACACCTGCGCCAAATGACTCCTAATGAGAATAAAGCCTGCCCCAGTAGCATTTCTTTGGTTTAAGATTGGCTGCTTCAAGATTGCACTTAAGGAAACCATCCACCAGCGTGTTCCATACCTGAGGTAATTCTGCTCCCGTGCCATGCGACGGTGATGGATGAGGAATGTGCTGCCTTCTATTGATCAAGGAAGTCGAGCCCTAACCTTGTTACTCTAGTACTGCTAGACAAGCTGATGGAGTTCCATAGTCTATCGCTGCGGCGCCTCCATGCTACTGTGGTTATCTTGGTGACCAACTCCCCATCAGTTGCCTGCAACTGCATAAACATCCGGCTCCTGAGTCCTTGCATCACCGATATGGTAGGCTGGAGTTCACCAACAACCTAGCTTGAATGAACGGGCATTGAAGTAATATATGATTTTAACGGTTTCCTCCTCAAGACCACATAGTATACACCTACTATCTTCAATCTCCAACCCTCTCTGTAATAGTCTGGCACGAGTAGGTAGACTATCATGACAAGCCCTCCAAATTGGAAGAATATTAATCCTTGTGGTAGGTGTTAATGGATAGCAAAATAATAAATAAAATTAAAGAATAAAAAGAAGATTTGAGAGTAATCTTATTAAATGTTTTCTTTAATGTATTATTTTTTATATTTTTATATTTATGCTTTTATTATTATTACAAGTTCATTTATAAATTTTAAGTTCTAGATAAATAAAAAAATTAAACTACTAAAAATAGATATATTTTGCTAACTTAACACTCATCGATCGTTTTTTAACTAGTTGACTAATTCATCGAAAGGGGTAATTGGGCTCTCATCTCGAGTAAGTAGCCGGTGAAGTAGTTCCTAATAAATATACTATATTTATTTAATTAGTTGATTAATTTATTTAATTCACTTGGTCTACTTATTGATACCGATTCCTTTAATTTCCAGAAAAAAATAAAAATCAATTTATTTTCAGCATAAAATACTTGATTTTTGGAGGGATTTTGAGTTCCATGGTCTCCTCCAAGCCCCCTTCACAATTGCACCCAAATTCGGATTAACTGCTTCCAAGGCTACTCGGTAACCTGTCTTTGCCGAATACATCTCTGGGGGGAAATAAAGATTCAAGTGGATTGCAATCCCATCTAGGAACATCTGGACAGTACATGAGGGAGTGGGCCTCCATACCTTCTAATTAATCCTTCGATAACCAGAGTTAATTTCAATATGACCCCCATGGTTGTGGACCACCATAGCAAGATAATCAAAGCTAATTACCTCCCTTAAGGGGACTTTTTAAATGCCAGGATAGTGCATAATCCCAGTTTTGTTTGGCGAATCATCCACAGTTCTCTGGAGATGGTTAGGAACGGGTGTAGATGGCTTGTGGGCAGGGGCCATTCGATTAATATACGGATTAATGCATGGTTATATCCAATCGCTTTTAGTTTCGCATAAACTGTTAAGTTTATACACCCACAAGTGAAAGAGAATAAGAAAAAGTAATCCATACAAGTCATTTTGGTTGTCAATGGCCAACAATGGAGGGGGGAAGAAAGTAAGGAAAAAAAAAAAAAAACGACCCGAATTTTCAAGGATAGGCATTAAAACTGGCCGTTTAGCAGATCACTAGCCAAAAAAAAAAAAAGGGTAAATTAAGTACTACTACTTCTTCACTCCTTGCACGTCAAAATAATCTCTCTCCCCACACAAATTCCGTTAATTCCTCAACATCCATAGCAGTCATGTTCATAGCTGATAATAATGACCAGCCACTACTTGGGCCATTCTATTAGGCGCCTGATCCGTAACGTCTGCCCTCGGAGGCTTCGCTTCCATTAAAACAAGAAAGAAAATCGAGCCTCAAACTTCTTCTTACGTGGCGTGTAATTTGGGCCCTGGTATATTATTTAAGCCGAGACCAGGCCCGGCCCATTAAAAACTTTCTACAGACCTCCATCCTCAATCATGTTTATAGCCGTTACTAGCCCCCCCAAAACAGAAGCCATCATCAACCATGATTTAAGCTGTTAAGCGCTCAATCAGTAACCTCCATCCACTAAAGGAATTAGGAGTATATATATGATAACACTCGCCCTTCTCCTCCATCTCCTTTTTCATAATTCTGCAAAGGAAAGCAAGAAATAAAATCAAAACTCAATAGTCCTCCCGCCAAAAACAAGACGCTCAGAATGAAAGCTTATCAAACACCATAAAAAAAAGAACACTACTCTCGAACTTCTTCTGATCGCATGTGCAAGGATTCTCTGTTGAAGAAGCCTCTAAAGGTTCTTCAATTAATTTAACTCCAAACCCTAACTTCTCTCTCTGTATTTCTCGTTTTCAAATTCAAATCTCCTTTTGATAATCTCTTACCAGTCGTGTCACTTGTGTAGAATGCCAAGAAAAGCTTGGACGGTGCGTTTATCTCGGCTACTCCAGGTGTTTCTCCGGAAATCAGCAAGGAATCGAGTGATTTATCTCCGGTTTCGGAGATCTCTGATGCTAATCATTGTTGCCAAACAGCATCAGTAAATTTCTCCTCGTTTCATTCAAATCGTGTATTCTCTCTCTCTGTTTTTTTTTTTTTTGGTGTTGTTTTTATTCTTTATTGAATCTCTTCTTCTCTATATTCATGTGCCTTTACATAATTTTAGATTGATAAGTTTTGATTATTAGGTTTTTGTTGATGTCTTTGATTTTGTTTCAATTTCGTGCCTTGATTTTTATTTGTTTGCATCTTTCGTGAATATGATCCTCATCTTGGAAGGATTTTTATTCCCCCTAATTTGCGTGTTTTAAAATTGTGTTCCTCTTTTTTTTTTTTTTTTTCTAATTATAGGTGTGTGTCCGTGTATATATTTTCCCAAACCACAAGCGTGTTTCTGTTTTTTCCGTTGCTTGTCTGGCACCATTCTAATTGTGCATTTCATTTTGCGTCAGCTTTTCCCTCATTCATAATCATTGTCGTGGAGTAATATTTTTCTAATTTCCGTTGATTTTCTTTTAGATAATCCATATAAATGTCATTTAACATTTCATTTTCAGTTTGATATTTTTTTGGGGTAAGAAAAAATGGCGGTTGTGAAGTGATTCGCAAATCTTTTTATGATATTTTATGTGTTTGATACATGTGATATTTGAGCACTTGTGCTTCTTCTTGTTTTTTTTTTTCTTTTCAATTAACTATATTTTTTTTATGTTTCATGTTTGGTTTATTTGGATAAATTTGTTTCCCCGGTTTCAGATCTCCGTGTTAGCTTTAAATCCAGTTGTTTCAGCTTCAACAGAGATATCCTCTCTCCCGGATATTACCCCAAATTCAAACACCATCACCATCACTGATGATTCGGGCAGTATTTCTACGGATTGTTATGGTGTTAGCAAACAATGCAGCTCGAAGATCGGTCAAGTGGAGGGACTGGAGGCAGATTTTGTGGTGAATCTTCTCAAACAAGCTCGAATTGAGGTTTCGAAAGCAGATGTTCAATCAAAGAAGCTTCTGGATGCACTAATTAAGGTTGTCATAGATGAATTTTACACTCTAACAGGAGAGAAAGACTTGACAAATTGTTTTGTTTCTATGAAAGGGCGTGTCGTATGTTTGTGTTTGTTGATTTGGAGCTTTGCGGTGTCTGGGTTCATCTTGTTTGATCTGGGATTGGGTAGCTCCGGTGGCGGACCGCCGCCTACTTAAACTATTTAGAGGAAAGGGTATGAATTTTGTTTGGCGGGTATCGTTCTGTTCATTGATGATATGCCATTGAAATTCGTTGACTGACCTTACAATTGTTTGTTACAGAGTAGAGGATCAAGCTAATTGGAACTTGGCTACCAGTGCCAAGCCCCTTGTCTCTCATTTTCTTCTGCTCTTGCTACTTATCATCCTCTGCAGTTGCTTCGGCAAGTGAAAGCATTCATAGCCCTTTGATTCAACACTTCCGCTCCGTAACATAGGAGTTCATTTTGGTCTGTTTTTCTGAGCACCTCCCTTGAAATGAATTTTAAAACTCATCATATCACTTCCTTTTAGATGGTATGCTGGCACGCTCTACTGTCGTGGTTCTATTTCTACCACATCAATTCCTTTTTTTTTAATTTACACTAATCCCATAATTTACTAAACATTCTACAAACTCAGTCAACATGTAAAATAGCATAGGAATAACAAGCATATACAGTGAAGTTTAAACTCAATGCAGTCAACATGTAAAATAGCACAGGAATAACAAGCATATACAGTGAAGTTTAAACTCAATGCAGGGAAAGAAAACAAACCGCTATGCCACCAAGACCTGAAGTGCTACCGCATCAATTCCTTAAAATGATAGGTGCATGACTTTTTTTCTTATGATATAGGTGCTCTGTTCTACTCCACATAGATAGTAAGCCATTGCCGATGTTATTTTGATTTGCTTGGGCCTAGTTGATAGTCCGTAGCTCGATGATGTTGAAAATCAACGTCATTAGGTACTGCCCTCTTCCGTCCTGATGCCGATATATCAAATTTAGAAACACAATTCTAACGTGAGATTCCTGTTTCCACTTTTTCCTGGCTTGCCATCTCGTCTCACCGCCCTGAGCATGACAGCCACATGGGTTTTTTTTTTTTTTTCCATCTAGTAATAATTTGAGGAAGCCCAGCCGAGCCAGTAGCTGGCATGACTGATGTTGCTTGGTGTCCATGAATGATCCATTCCTAATGCCAAAGGATAAAACCATTTCTTGTGCCCAAACCACCCTAAAAAAATTAGTTACAATCAAATTCTATATTAAGTATACCCCTAAATTGGAAGCATTTAAATGCCTTAAAATCGTATAATTAGTTTAGGACTCTCTTAGCGCAAATTCTAGCAAATCTACGAGCGAGCATGTCCCATCATCGTGTAGAACAATTTCCAGCCATGCTGTTTAATCTACCAGCTGATCTTGTCGAGTGAATACGCTTTTGTCATCTAGTCAGCTTCCAATCAGACTATCCACTATGGAAGAACGTGGTTTCCAACCAAGGGTTGATAATGATAATAGTCAGCGGTGGAGGGATTCATCTTTAAAGCCTTGTAGATTTTACTTCGTAGGAGGCGGCGACGATCTTGACATCGGCAATTGTCTATAGGAAGACAGAACAAACAAATTTACTTTTGAGGTTACCAGCTATGCGGACAGTCCGAGTAATGATAGCAACCATTGGATGTGTCAGTAATCGCTGTTGATATATGCATGATCTTTGGCCACTCGAAAAGTTTTCTCGTTGGAAGGGAACGAGGAAGAAATAAATGGAGGGGCCTCTGTGAGTTCAAGTAAGACAAAACAAGAAAGTAGGTTCAAATAGCTAATCAGCATGCCGTCTAAGGAAAGTCTTAGGATGTAACTTGTCGCGAGGAAATCTTACTGCTAGTTGAATGACTCCGGATCAAGAGAACAGCTTGGAGTAGATTGGTCAACCTTTGCAAGTCTGAAGATTATATTTATCACACAATGAAAGGTAGGGACACAATTGTAATTTGGTTCACTGTGGTAGCATTGAATTGCACCAAGACAACACCGTCACTAGTTTTCAAAGCTTAATTTGAATTATTTTCTGCTTATTAGCATGATAATTAATTTATTAAATATTTAAGGATGTGGTAAAATTACAGGAGTTACCCTTACAAAACTGAATTATATTGTTTTTTTTTTTTTATTCTTCAATAATATATCATTTTAAAAATTTTGCTTTATACTTTTTTTTATTTTTTGAAGTGGAGACATATTTTGTGAGATAAAGACAGGATGGTGGGTTTAGAAGAGGAGGAGAAAAGGCAGGAGAGGTAAAAGAGATGTGTTAGTGATTCAAGGATTAAGTTGAAGATAAGTAGACCGACAAGGGATTACGAGGTTCATTTTGAGAGTAAGAGTGGTGCTTCAGATACAGTGTGTATTGGAAATCCTGACTTCCATTCTTGTGATTGTGAGGACTCGATCATTGGCATGGTCGTGTCTTTTAGGCATACAAAAACTTCGAGAGAACGAAGGCAGACAAGATACGAGAGGTTTTAACTTTTAAGGTTTTTAGGTTTCAAGAGTTTCACTTCCATCCCTCTATTTTAAAATTGTGAAGGCTTGGGATTTGTTTCAGAAAAAAAAAAAAAAAAAAAAAAAAGGAGATCAAACTCTTGTGTTCGTCCTGAAATTCTTGAGCTTGCAAGAACTATAGTCGGATAATGTGGTGGTTTGCCCCTTACACTCACGACTGTAGATAGAACATGGTTTGCATTATGCAAGTGAAGTGTTTGATAAAAAGCATAGAAGGGATGAAATATTGATTACCAAGTCATTTGTTTTTTTGATGATAAAGATATAATTCTAGTATTACAAGGCTTTTTAAATATTAAACGAACAATAATAAAAGGTCCCGTAAATAATTAAATAATTTTTATTATTTTTTTAAAACTTTAAAATGTTAATGTGTATCAAATTCAAGACATAAAATATAATTTCTCAAACTAAAGAAAAAATAAAAACATGATCAAACTTCAGAAGATTGTCTTTTTGTAACCATCACTATTTTCATTCATGTCTACAATCCTGACGCGCATCACATCTTTAACGAAAGTGGTTCGAAAGAATCTAAGATAAAGACACCTCATAAATAATTTGACAATTAGATCAAAAGTTAATTGGACAATGAATCCTTTTCTTTTCAGTCTTTACGAGGAGACAATGAGGCATCTAATTTGACAATTTGATCGTAAGTTAGTTGGAGGAGCTAGAGACCCAGTGGTTACAACTGGACTTTCACAAATGGTCGTGCCTTCACTTGATTTCGGGTGGTGAGCTCTTTATTTTATTTTCAGCGGCGGTTTCATGCCAGGCGTCCGGTTTTTTCAGGATCCAAGAGACGAAGAAGAGGGCCACTTTTGAGGGTCGGGCAAGGGCGTGAGTGGCGATGATTCGGTGGCAATCAATGAAAGTTTTATTAGTTTATAGATGATGGTGAAGCTTCTTTTAGCTAGCTGTACTTAAAGGCAAAGAAACTGGTGTAATCCACCACCTATTCTACTTAAAAAGTTTGTGGAATAGGAATAAATTATATATTTTTATAGAGCAAATTGTGCTTAAAGAAATGGTTAAGTATAATCAAAAAGAAAATTCAAGTTATTGGAGCGAGCCTTTGTGATAATCATTCGACGTGTCCCTTCCATCCATCCACTGGCATCTCCTGCTGGTATCCTGTCTAGTCATCGAGCAAGGGCATATTCGTGGTCCTGTGAAAATGGTTTTGGTCTCTCGGACTGTAGCGTTAAACAATAGATGGTCCTGAGCCTGATTTTAGGAATATATATATTTTTAAACATCTTAATTATTTTCTCCCATCGCAGTGAAATTATCGACGGTGCTTCCTAAGCTCCTTGACTTGGGCTGTTGCGAGCTAAACTCTCACAAGAAAATGGTACATTTGGTCACCTAATCTCAGAATAAATGCCAGTTACGTTGAAAACCCTTTTATTATCATCTCTGCTTTTGCTCCGTCGTTTCAAGATAGGTACCAGCAAAAGATAACCTATATTTTATTCGCAGCAAAACACATTATTATTATTATTATTATTATTATTATTATTATGTATCTATGCATGCGTGAATGAACAAGAAACAAATTCAGATGGATTTTGGATTCCATCACCAAAGCATGTCGGGCAATGTATTTGAATGTGATTTGATATTGAAAATACATCAAGATCTTGATACTTTTGCCCAGTAAAATGTCAACTGTCAAGCACGTTAGGGACGCATCGGATCACAAATTTACAGCACGCACAGGTGAGCGATTCTCTGTTAGCAAACCTTCTGCATTTATGTGATCCTTTTAGTTCGAATCGGTGATCCTTCACCATCATCAACTACATGCATCTGATCTGGTAATTAATGGGAATTCCACAAGCAATAATTACCTTACTTTTATGGTGCTGTTTTTTGCTATATCCTTTTTGGTGCTTGATGTTTTATCGTGTCTCATACGAAGGAGGCAGTCTCTCTGGCACGCCATGATGCATAATAATATTTTAAATTCTCAGGAACGTATTTTCAAGGTTTTCGTTTCCCACTGCATATGTGCTCAGGGGGGGTCGACAGACAGACACATGGTACCATGATTTTTGGTGAGAACGAGGATTGGTTTCATGATTAGCATTCTGGGATAAATTAAACAATCCATGATGATACAAGGATCCAGACATTGTTTTCTTTATGCCAAGCTCGCCGTGGCAATTCTTGCTTTTCCGGCTCAAAACCAACCCATTTTTGGACGGGAGATTAACCTGATCATTTCTACTGTGAAGACAAGCTTGATCTGCTGGTGGTTCTTAGGAGCGAGTGGCCAATGACATGAAAGCCCATCACTTGGCTTGACATGTGCCTGTTGACTGTTGTTTTCATCACTGAGACATGATGCAAGGTCGGGGAATCATCAAGCACTCTATTATTGCAGGGCAGCAATGCCGGAACTGGAAATCATATGAAGGTCTGTCCAGTTCTACAGCTCTTTGGACGGTTCTGTGCATAAACCCAGAGAGTGTCAAAAGAAAGGAAAGCAATTGCTGTGATAAAATACAGAAGAACCCATCATGGATCCCTTCAAATAATAAACTTTTCTGCAGAAAAAGCTGGGGAGGTGGGTGCTGGAAATGTGGAGCATAACTGTCCCACACCTCACCGAGGAGCAAAATTCCAAACCTCCTCCAACAAATACAAAACAGAGGGGAGAAAGAGCAAAGTGCCAGAGGAACAACCCACATTGCACATGCATTTTTTTCATTGTTTACGACTTCCTTTTCTGTATCATCACCTCCATTAATCATTGCACGGAATGAAAACCAATATTTTTTTTGCGAGGGACCCAAGCTCGAGTCAAATTAGTGGAAGCCAACAGACTCCCAATCATTCATTGAAACATTATCAGCCCATGCTATTTTACTACTGGTCCTCTGCTTCTCTGTATTCTGCAACCGTTCCCAACATCCAATATCTGGTTTGAAATTGTCAACTAGTCAACTTCGTAACTCCATCTTACTGGTGGTGAACGGGGTTCTCATTATAGCAATCCTTCTTCTTCTTCTTTCAATGATATTTCGAAATCGGAAAAAATAAGTTAAAATCTTGTGACCGCAATGTATCCTTAGAGTATAAAAATGTCCTAAGGCGTTTGTTATTGATAAGAATTATATTATCCTCACCCTGCCATTTTTTGTCCTAATCAATTTGACTCGAGAAGCTTTGATTTTAACTAAAATCATGTTAAATCTTAAAAAAGGTTTCTCTTTTATATACTAAATATCTTTCATCCATCGCGTATACCATTTGAAAAACCAAAGAGTGTATAAAATTGTGTTTCATGAAAATTAAATATTTTTAAAATTAATTTTTTTATATTTTTAAATTATTTTAATATATTAATATAAAAAATAAAATATTATTATTTTAATATATTATTAAACAAAAAATTATTTTAACAGATACCCATTCCGAAAACCAAGGGTACAACGTACTAAACTTTGGCAGCACTCCCATGTATTACGGCACATGGAGTGCACTGCTATGAATTGCAATTGGGGTGACAAAAATAAAAAGGACAGGAAAATGGAGCGAAGATTGGAAATATGATGTGGGTGCCATAAAGTTCGTTAAATATTGTACAATTGCACAATACGAGAAGGGCAATATCGTCATCCAAGAAGAATGTAAAGCAGCAGCAGCCCCTGCAACAAATTTGTCTTGGGAAACAAGGAGGCAGGTTATAGGACAGAGGTTCAGGGTGGTGTAGGGGCTGGACCCTACACAATAATAGACCTAAAGTAGGGGTAATGGGCCAAGATTGTAAAATCCTTAGACAGGCCGAAAAGATAGAAGGACCCCCCCGTCCGTCAAAACTGAAGAAGAAAAGCATCATTAATCAATGTGGGTTTTTCACTTTTAATTAAATGAAACGCGTCCTGTGCTGCCTTTTGATCTCTTTATTCCTTTATAACCTTCTCCACCACCGTTTTCTCTATTTCTCCTTGAACACACAGCCCCCCCTCCCTCCCTCCCTCCCCCGGCCTCGCTAAAAACCTCCGTTCTTTCGTAAATACTAGATATATTTATCATTGATAGCTCCATCCCTGCTGTTGTTGAAACCTCAAGATCGATGCCCCCCTCTCTCTCCGGAAGGTAACAGTCGGTCTTATCCTTAGTCTGGTAGTTCCATGATTCTTGCTTGCATTCAATCTTGAATCTTGCTTTTCTTAACAACTCAATCTTATCCTAAGCACTTCATTATTAGCATCGAACCTGTTCTTATTGTTAATTAATCCGTCGCTAATAAAGTATAATTTCCCCCCTTAATTTTCGTGAATCTGATCCCGGAATTCTCCCTCTTTTCTACATGAATCTAATATCTTTTGTCCTTTTGAATCAGAAACAGAAAGGAGGGATGAGTTGACAGAAAAACTGGATTTTGATAGACTATATATTATCACCACCAAGACACAACACTGAAAGGATTGGTGATGATGATGGCATCATCGACGACAACAACGTCAGTAGCAGCAGTGAATACGAACGCCAACATCAACACGGATCGAACAAGAAGGAAAAAGAAGAAGAAATCCTTGTTGCAACAGCACCAATCAAAACAGAACCAAAACTCGCAGAGCCACGCCAAATGGAAAACAGAAGCACAACAACAAATCTACTCATCCAAACTTATCCAAGCCTTAAGCCAAGTCAATCTCAACCCCTCATCTTCATCAGCTCCGCGTCAAGGTCGAGCCGTTAGAGAGGTTGCTGATCGAGCTTTAGCTTTTGCTGCTAAAGGTAAAACCAGATGGAGCCGGGCCATTCTGACTAACCGGATAAAACTCAAATTTCGGAAACAGCAACATAAGCGACAGAGACTTGCGTCTTCGTCTTCGTCTTCTTCGGGATCTACTGTAGTTACAGCTGCGAGTAATAGCCGGTCGTCGAGGAAGCATAAAGTGAGTGTTTTGAGGCTGAAGGGGAAGGGTTTGCCGGCTGTTCAAAGAAAAGTTCGTGTTCTTGGCCGATTAGTTCCCGGTTGCCGGAAACAACCATTGCCTATTATCTTGGAAGAAGCTACGGATTATATTGCTGCTCTGGAGATGCAAGTTAAAGCCATGTCTGCTATAGCTGAGCTGCTTTCTCGCTCTTCCTCCGGAGCCGGCTCTTCCTTGGAGCCGATGAGCTCCTGATAGGCTTGTAATGACAGATGTCGTGTTCTGTTTTTTTCCCATATATATTTTTTCTTCTAGCTCCGTTAGATACTCGTCTTTACTCTTCTTTTTTTTTTTGGAAAAAAACAGTTTTCTAATTTCTTTGTTTTGAATCCTCAAGAAATGTTAATTGATTATAATAACTAGCTAGTGCAGTAGAATTCGTCCTTGATAATGCGTGAAGAAAGAGTAGGCATATGGGATTCTATTTTCCTCCCTGGCTTCAGGAACCACGGTCAGATTTTATTAGGATGTTATGGATTTGGTACAGGCATTTGAGGTGTAAAATACACAACAGTCCTTGGTGTCTTACTGGGTAAGAATAACATGAACTGTCATATCCAAATGGAGTCCGTTTATGCGTATTCCGACCAAACGGTGAAAAATCTGAAAGCATGTCTTTCTTTTCACTTGTGATGGAAAGAGATTAGAGCAAATCCCTAGGCCACCATGGTTGTCTGAGGTCTAAGAAAGTTGTCAACACCTTTTGTGTTGGAGTATACTGAAATTTGTTTTTGTAATTATATTAAAATAATATATTTTTTTAATTTTTAATTTTTTTATATTAATATATAAAAACATAAAAAAAATTAATTTTAACAGAGCTCATGTTTGGAACACAAATACCAAAAGAGACATTAAAATTACCTCAAGTGGCAATCTATGATGCATCGAGTCAACAATGTTACTCCCATGCATGATCTGAAAACAAAAAGGACACTCCAGTTGTTATTACTTGTATGATTGAGAGGTTAATTTGAGAGGTTTTTATTATTTTTTTCAGCACAAATGCTATTTGAAATAGTGTTTCCGTCTCATAATATATTTTTCTACACCAAAGCTATTTGAAATAATAGTTGATAATGAATGTTTCAAAACATCTTTATTTTACAAATTAATTAACTTTAACAAAATTTAACCAAATATTTTATGAAAATTCAATGATAAAGAAAGAAAGAGGAGACAATGTGACATGACAGAAAAGAGAAATTGAGGAAGGAAAAAAAAAAAAAAAGAATGGGTCAATGAGGATACACATGACTTTATTTTTTACATGTGATATCGTTAAAAAAATCTTAACAACATAATTCAACCACATATTGAAAGAACACGAAATGAGATCGTACTTAACTATAAAAAAACTAACAAATTAAAATCATATTTGGTGGTTTTTCAAAGCATGGTTAGACTCGTCTTGTCGAAATCTTTCTAATGGTATTGAATATGTTGAAAATGAAACTCTGGTGTGTTCCTGATGAGTCATTCTTTCTTGACTATTGAATCTTGAATCTCATTTCTTGATCATTAGATTTTTATAAAGTTTTGGGTTGTTTTTTTATGCATGTTAATTAAATTGAGAGGGACATATTTTTTTGAAACAAATATTACTCTCGATAGCAATTGTGTTCAACCACTATTTTTAATAACGGTTGCGTTCAAATTATGTTTTTTTCCAAATACTTTCCTAACTTATGTTACTTTACTCAAACATTTTATGAAACTGTGCTAGAAATCTAAAACATGCTCCTTTTACTAGTTGTGCAAGTCTCACTCATGCAACTTGAGATCTCATGTACAAAAACAATTTTTTTTTTTTATTATTACTCTGTTTCTTTACTTGGTACATCAATTTTTATATTTATTTAACTCTAGTTCCATTATTTTGATTATCTCATGTTATTTTTGTGCAATTTTTTAAACTGAGATTAGTATTTATTTTTAATGCAATTACCAAAAATAAACTAGTTTTTTTGCCTAAAATATTGTTATCCTTTTCCCAACCTAAATAAAATTAATTTTAACTAATAAAATGATCATAGTAATAAAGATAAGATATCAATCATATAAAAATCAAGAGATTAAGTAAATGTTCGAGTAGAAAAGTAATAAGAAGTATGTTTGCACAATAACCAAAGAAGGAAAGAATCGGAGCTTCAATTATGACACTTATAGTATTATTAGGAAGATTTTGGCGAGACAAATCCATAGATATCAATGAAATTTATATTTAAAATGGAGGTTAGTCACACACATTATCTAAAGAAAACAACATGCTCACCTGTTTGTGTTAGACATAAAAACATTTGATATTCGTGTGATATTCACATTTCTCATGCTACACAACTAATTAAATTGTGCTAATTTAAGAATTATTTTCCAAGAAGTTGAGTTAGCTTGGAAAAAAGATTTTATTGATTGCACCATTTCACCAAAATAAAAAATACTCTCAATTTGAAGATACATGAAGTAGCCATAGTCTTGCAATTGAAAGAGGTATTTTTGGGAATCCATTTGCCTAATTATCTAAGGACTAGCACGAGGGTTAGTGTCGAGGAGGCATAACAGGGTGACACCTTTGTCCAATGTCTCTGACTCCGTTTATTTGTATTTCAAATTTACTTTTGAAAAAAATTAAATTTTTTTACTTCAAATATTTTTTAAGATATAAAAAATATAATTTTAAATAAAATAGTATTTTAAAAAACAATCACAGGTATTCTTGCCATTAAAACCGCGTATCATTTTCTATGGCAGGCACACGGGTGCTTGTGTTTCATCACACTATCAGTTAGGATTGGGATTTGAGGGGGTGGAGAATGAGAGTGCAGAGACTTCGATGATTGAAATTTTGTTTAAAAGGACCATTAACATAGGACACCCTACCCTACGTTATTTTTGCTTGCATAGGTCTCAGAAAGTGATGATTTTCTCAGAACACATGCTTTGCATTCATTTTGTTCAGGCATACAAACAACCGCAGTCCACATGCACCCATGTGCCTTATAGGCCTCTCCTACACCCACACTCTTCAGGATATCCACAGTTTTTTTTTTTTTTTTAAAAAAAGAGAAAATTCCCTCTTTGTAACTTTTGAATTAACCACTGTAAAAGCCACTCAGTTTGACTGGACGAGCCCCGTCCCATTTACAATGATTTAACTCTGTTAACTCGTGAGAAAAGAGGATGTGCCTTTTACAATGGCATCAAGTCATTTTTTCCTTTGAAAAATAATTAAAACGTTTCTGCTTGCATAATTAAATAATATTGATTATAGTTATGGTGGCTGGAAGTCATGGGAAAAAACCCATGAAACAGAGATGGGCTGTCAACATCCCACCACTAGTTAATTGGGGGGTGGCAAGTTGACTCGAAAGATTAAAAACAATTATAATTGTTTAGAGTACACGTGTTTTTATATTTTAAGAGTGTATTTAAATTTTTTATTATTATTTTTAAATTGTTTTGATATATTTATGTTAAAAAATATTTTTTTAAAAAAATATTATTTCAAAATATTTCTAAATAAAAACTATTTAAAAAATAATTATTATCATAATACAAAATAAGCTCTTTGTTACCGTTAAATTATATTTTTAAATAAAAAATACTTAAAAAAAACTACTAACATATTTTCTAACAAACTTTTTATTATTGAATCTTATAAATTTGACATTTCAAGTTATTTAAGAAGTGATTTTAAAAAATATATTTAATAAGATTAACGAAACTCTAAATATTATAATAAAACACTATGCAAAAAAACATTGTCCATGCTTTTATATTTTACTATGAACTCATTGTGACAATTTTTTTAAAATTTATTTTAATCTTTGAATTTTTTTTGAAGCATTTATATATTTTTTTATGATAAAGTTAAAAGACATTATCTATATTGTGATATTAAATTTATTGGTCAACATTTATCTCTTAAGCTTTTCAATTTTGTTTTTACTTATAATTAACGACATATTTTTTTTATATTTATTAACATAAATAATTATTGGTTTATTTAATTAGATATATATGTAGATTTTTTACTAGGAATTTTTTCTTGGTGAAAAATACATTAGAAAATGCTGCATATTTTTTTTTTTTTGTTGAAAAATAAAATTACCCGACCCGCTATGAACACCGATAAAATAGCTAACTAACACTATTGTTCATGGTTGTAACCGGAAAGGTTATGCATAACAAGCATCAAGGATGTTTAGTTTAGTGTAGAATAGTTAGAGGGCAAGTTTCATAATTGATTTCCTAGTTTGATTTGTATAGTTTAGAGGGCGAGTTTTCATCGTTTTTGAGTGCTTTCGATGGAAAGCCATTATCATGATTTTGATTTGAGAGCTGAGGGCTACCTTTAAATTAATCAATCAAGACATTCAAACAATAAACTTGGGGAAGATAAAAAGCCTCTGTCATCCATCAAACTAGCTAGATAACATATTAAATTAATTAATGCACAAAAATCATGCGCAATCTTCGAACTAACGAATCGCCAATAATTGATCTGAAAATCAAATTAAAGGTACGTACACGGGAAGGATGAATTAATGCTCAATGGATCATCGAAGATCATTCGACTTTTTAGCTGAGAGATGGCTTTCCATCTCTTGCAAAGAGAGGTACCACACCCAGACTTGAAATTAATTAATTAATTAAAAAACGATTTCAAACTCGAGGTGTTAATTTAAAAAGAAAGAAATAAAAGTCAAATTGATGAATGCCTTTTGTATCGACAACAATTGAAGTCACGAAATCCTTTAAAATTAACAAAGAAGTTATATAATTTGGGGACGCTTTCAATAAATGTTCACGATTTAAGATTTCCATTAGAATATCTTAAATTTAAATCTCAAAGTTATCTCTATATTGTATCCCTCAAGAACAAAGAATCTTGCTAGCCTTACTGTACGAGATCCAATGCAAATACAAGGATGTCTGTTGAGATTAGCTGCACGGAATCTACAGTGAACTTGCATGTGGCCCGCGGGGTATGATTCTTGTAAACGTTGCTGCTACTTCACATCAGCATCCCAGTTTCAGGGCATTAATATATAGTGCATTTCACCATGAACGAGTACAAATGATAAATAAAAATATTGGAATTAAATCCAAATAAAGATCACGAGAAATAAATTCTATGAATACAAATGACCAGTTTGCAAAAACATATTCAACATATCTGCTCGTCACTGCTCGAGTGATCTCGAAACTATTCAAGTGCCTGTGTTATTCTGCGTACATCTCTAAAACATATTTACCCACAGAGTTGCATATTGCCTTTCAAAAGTTTGATAAAGGCACGTTCGTCTACAGCAAGTAACAGTCACGTTTACAGTCTTTTGAAATACTCAACAACAATCTCAGAACGTCGGAAGGAGATAGTTACCATCTTTGGAAATAATGCGTCGGGAAGATGTAAAGATCAAACAGAGACACCCTTGTGTAAAAGAACGAAAACGGTACCGTTATTTATCGATGCTAGATCCTATATATGAAGTTTTGTTGCTGGTATATCCCATCCAAACTTTCCCAGATAGCCCAGGTGAGAAACAGAGACAAAAGATTGCAGAGATTCTAAGATTAGTAGTCTCATATACGCGCCATACCATGGCTAAATACGTACACAGGAGACCTTTTAATTTAACTGCCTTGCAAATTCTCGTGTTTTGATCGTTTTTACAAGGGCAAGCAAGCACCAGCCACCATGTGAATACCAAGCAAGGAAAAGGACATAAAATTTAAAGAATTGCACACTTCGGCTAAAGTATTCTTGAAGCACATGGAGGGGTCTGGCCTTGTCCATTGAACTCCAAGAAAACAAAAGGTAGAGAGGTGGAAAAGTAAAAGTTGCAAAAGATGGCTTCGGCGCCATATGGTCTCCACTCTCCAGAGATGGAAGAGTTTGTTTGCGATGTGGCACTTTGGTCTTCTTTTATTTATTCCATGGCCAAAAACTGTCTTGAGAACAAAACTAATTATAGGCATTATATATATATATATATATAGTGGATGAAAAAACTTGGTTGTCTTCCTGTACACACACACGACACGTCACAGAGCATGATACGAGTTGAGGTAATAATTGTTACCATCTTTTTGTCATTTTCCCATTGTTTCCATTTGAATGCATTGTCACGAGTGATCAGCTCCATTCAAAGCCGATTGAGTTGGGGGAATTATTGTACTTTTATTGTAACATTATTTTTATTTATTTTAATATTAAATATTTATCAAGAACTTAGTTTTTTAATTTATTTTTTATATATTTATCTCATTTTACTGATTTGATTTATGACTTCTGCATATTAATAACGAGTTTTGTTTATAATTTTATTTTTAAATATTAAATTAATTTAAAAATTAACCAAAACTAATTGAAATAACTTTAATAATGCCCAAATATTTTTCTAACTTTTTTTTAAAAAAATTAATCCGATTCGCAATATAATATGGATAAATAATTTAGTTAATGCTAGTTTATCTTCAAACTATTTTAGTCATATTGAAATTGTAATGCCGGTATTTTTGTTGCCTGGCATATCATTTTGGATTTAAATCCATTTTCAGATATGAAAAGGAATTTCTTTTGTTATTATAAGGGAATTCTATCCTTTAAAGATGATTCAATCGTTTAAAAACCTATTTAAAAAATAAAACCTTGAGTTCTCGTAAGTGAACCTTAATTAGTAGGGGAAAATGACATCATGGGGGTACTTGAAGGCAAGAAAATATATAGTTGAAAGGGAAATAAAACGATCAAATTTCCTTCAATTGATTTTATTTAAAATAAAAAAATAATAAATAAAAAGATCTAAATTTTTCAAATTATTTTTTGTTTTGAAATACATCAAAATAATATATTTTTTATTTTTTAAAAAATATTTTTTATAACATCACATTAAAACAATAAAAAAATAAATTTAAAATAAAAAATTTAAAAATTTAAAAAACACAATCATTCCAATCACAATCTCAGTTAAATCTTATCGGTTGGGCTCCTCGTTTTACCCAAATAGCCTCATTGGATCCAAAAGATGCCAAGCTGTTGTTATGTACAAGGAAAAAAAATATCAGAGAAGAGGTTAAAAATGCGATGGGACGGGACCTAAGTAGGATGGGGACGTCAGGAATTACTGACAATTTCTTTTAAGTGAACTTTTTAACCTGTTAAATCCCACATGAGAGATGACCAAATTTCTTTTTAACCTTATAGTATAATAAATTAGAGAACAAACAATGTATAGGGTGCTAATTCCAGGTTCCATGTGCAATGCATTTATGTGTCCTGGAATAGGGCATGTCGTTTTCACTCGGAGATAAAGAAGAACGAAGAGACAGAAATAATGAAAAGCCGAGGCATGCGTGGATAATAATACATGAGGGCCAACAAATAATGTTAAACCCCATCGATCTCAGTGGAGTTTTGACATGCCAATTCGAGGGCCAATATGTGTAGAAAGAACAGGCATCGAATATCTTTGATACATTTAATCTGTCGGTTCAGGAACCAAACTAGAAGATGCTTGATACATTGACCTTCTTTCCGACCGCTGAGAGATTCAATGAATAGTATGAAAATCAAAATGCAATTTTGTTTTAAGGGGGAATGTATTATTGTTAGATATAATTTGGGGATTGACTTGGTGAACGTTCTCGGCTAACCTCTAGATCACCCATATGCAAATCGTTTTTTTCAATGAAGGCAAAAAAATTATGCTATTAATTTTTTTTATTATCAAGAAATTTTTCAGATCATTGATGGAGCTTAATTTGATTAATTTCTTTGTTGATTTAATATTAAATCAAACTTAGATTATTTAGGTCTTGAATCACCCGAGTTTTCAAGTCATTCCATCAAGTAGGATTGGGTTTAATAATTATAATAGTATGGCTTATGATTTTGAAGTGTAAATTTCTTTTTCGTTCTCAAAGATTCATTAATATTTCACTTTTAAAACCCCAATTTATAATATCTCAGTATTACTTTCTTAACTTCCAAGTAGTATTATAAGAAAACAGCCCACTTCTTATTTGTTTTCTAGGTTTATTTGTTGGATGGTATTACATTTCAAGGATTTGAGAGGAAAATCAGAAAGAATAAAATATAAATATGAACAAAATGGAGTCTGTTGTTGTTTATTTAGCATCAAAATGCAAAATTGAGACTTTTCAAAGATAACGGGATAGCAGTGGAGAGTTCCTAAATACAGGATAGGAACGAAAAATATAATTAGAAAATATACTAAAAATGATCGGTCTTTCACTATAGCAATTTATAGTGAAAGGCTGAGTTGTATTTTTTTTTGAACTGTTTTTTTTTATGCCTTTCAATTTTTTTTTCTTTCTTTTAATAATTTTTTTTATTTTAATTTGTTAATGTTAATTTTTTTTATTTAGTTATCAAACTTTCATGACACTGATCTCATGTTTAACAGGTTAACCTGATTTCACGAATTAACCAAGATTTTTTTATGTTTTTAATTAATTTTTTTCGTTTACTTTAGTTTGTTAATGTTAAATTTCTTTCTATTTAGTTATCAGAATTTCTTGACACATATCTCAGGTTTCATGGGTTAACCCGGTTAATTCTAGGTTAACCCGGTTAATTCTAGGTTAACCTGTCTATTTTTTTTGTTTTTTTTTCTTTTGTTAATGTTAAATTTTTTTTATTTAGTTATCAGATTTTCATGACACAAATCCTAGGTTTAACAGCTTAACCTGATTTGACGAGTTAACCCGGAGTTTTTTTTTCTTTTCTTTTTTTTTCTTTTTTTTTTGTTTAGTTTAGTTTGTTTATATTATATTTTTTTTCTATTTAGTTATCAGACTTTCATGACACATATCTCAGATTTTACTGGTAAACCAAGTTAATTCTGGGTTAACCCATCCATTTTTTTTTGTTTTTTTTCTTTTGTTAATACTAAATTTTTTTTTATTTAGTTATCAAACTTTCATAACATAAATTTCGGGTTTAACGAGTTAACTTGGTTTGACAAGGTAGCCCAAAGTTTTTTTTTTTTTGCTTTTTTTTCTTTTTAATTAATTTTTTTCGTTTAGTTTAGTTTGTTAATGTTAAATTTCTTTCTATTTAGTTATCAAACTTTCATTACACATATCCCGAGTTTGATGGGTTAACGTGGGTTCACAGGTTAACCGAGTTAATTTTGGGTTAACCCGTTAATTTTTTTTTTCTATTTAGTTATCAAACTTTCATGAAGTAAATTCTAGGTTTGATGGGTTAACCTGGTTTGAAGGGTGAACCCAGTTAATTTAGATTTTTTTTTTCTTCATTAGTTTTTTCTTCTTATAGCTTTTTTTTTTCTTTTTAATTAATATTTTTTATTTAATTTAGTTCATTAATATTAAATTTTTTTCTATTTAGTTATCGACTGCTGCTTTTATTTTTTTTTATTTTTTTGCTGTTTTTATGTCTTTTACTCTGGACTGCACAGTGCAGTCCACAGTGAAAAGGCTTATGCGCAAAAAATTGATTTGTTTATGTTAAATTTTTTTCTATTTAGTTACAAGACTTTCATGACATGAATCTCATGTTTGATAGGTTAACCCAGTTAATTTAGATTATTTTTTTCATTAGTTTTTTTCTCCGTATAGGTTTTTTCTTCTTTGTTTTTCCCTTTCTAACTAAATTTTTTTAATTTAGTTTGTTGATATTAAAATTCTTTCTATTTAGTTACCAGACTTTTATGATGCGGATCTTAGATTTAACGGGCTACCCAGTTAATTTAGATTTTTTTTTGTTTTTCTTCATTAGTTTTTTTTTCTTCCTATAGGTTTTTTTTTCTTTTAACCCAGTTAATTTTTTTTTTTCCATTTGCTTTGTTGTCTTTTTTATGCCATTGACCGTGGACTGCAAAGTGGAGTCCATAATGAAAATCGATGCCTTTTGTTTTTTTTTTCTTTTTAATTAATTGTTTTTGCTTATTTTTGTTTGTTAATGTTTAATTTTTTTTCTATTTAGTTATCAAACTTTCATGACACGGATCCCGGATTTAACAGGTTAGCCTAGTTAATTCTAGATTAACCCGTCAATTTTTTCTTTCTATTTAGTTATCAAACTTTCATGACACAAATCCAATGTTTGACGGGTTAACCTGGTTTGGAGGGTTAACCCAGTTAGTTCAGATTTTTTTTCTTTTTCTTCATGTTTGTTTTTTTTTTTTTTATATATATATATATTTTTTTTTTCTTTTTACTTAATCTATTTGATTATTACACTTTTATAATACAACCTTGCAGCTAGACCCACATCCAACGCTATTGAGTTTGATATTGCAGCTAAACCCATTTAAACTTGGATCATGCAAGTTTAATATTATTACTAATATTATAAATATTACACTTAGGTTAGACATTCTAGCCAAATCCAAGACTCGTATATTCTATTTTGAAACGTAACTATCTCAGTAAACCAAAAGCACTGTAAATTTTCGTATTTTCCCCTCACATCTCTCCCTCTCCCTCTTCATCCTCCATCCTATTTTTTCCTCTGCCATCACAACAACAACAACCACCAAGGAAAATCAAATAAGAAAATAAAGAGAGACAAAAGAGAAAGAAATTATTGATTCTTCAATATCGGCTGCTAATGGCAGGACCACAATTAAATGAAACTTCCCATCTTCAAAAAATCATTGATATCAAATTTGGATCTAAACACCACTTAATTTAGGCGTTTCAAGACTTAAAAATCTCGAGTCTAAAAGTTAAAATTTAAAAATTTTATATTTAATTCGAGTTTTTTTTAAAAAAATACTGCAATATTGTTTGACGGATGGAATACGATAATTAATGATTATTATTAGTAGTTTTGAGGCTAGAAAGGTGGTGATTTGGCCTTGGACAGTAACCATGAGAGGAAGAAGGGTGCTGGATTTTTAGCAAAAGTTGTGTTCAGTCTTTATAATTTAACAAAAACTGTAATTAAGCTTTACAATTTCACAATATTGTAATTGAACTCTTATATTTTAAATGATGTTCATTAACATCTACATTAGCCAATATATAGTTGTCTAGGCATTATAATTAAAGTGTATCTTGAACAATAATATTAACACTAATATATATATATATATATATATATATATATATATATATTAGCCATTTAACTGTCAAGGGTTTATTAAATAATTTCTCGTAATAAAGAGATTAATTAATTTGTTTTAATAAATTAGAGGAACTAATTTATAATTAACTCCTACTTTTAACAAGGTAACTCTAGCCAATGGAATGCATATTACAAAGGTTAATGGATGCTTAATATTGATCGGATGCAAGTCAAATAGCCATATACTGCTGGAAGTAATTAACTAAACAATATCACAATACTGCAATGCTCTTCCCACAGCTTGCATGCCTCTCTGGCCATGTAGGCTTAATTAGTATATTTCTGCTCAGGTTGCAAGGCTCAGTGCACCCTTGAGCTACCTGTTATACAATTATTGCGTGATTAATTATCATCGTGGGAAAAATCGGTGCTTAATATAGGTTTGGACTATAATTCTATAAAGCCCTCGATTAGGCCCAGATTCATAATAGCAACACCCAAACCAGGACCAAATATCTTGAAAATTTTTACTTTTGCTCGAGTTGGAGGACAACAACATATATAATATCTGTTTAAAACGGGTTTATTTTTAGGGTGTGTTTGGTATTGTGGTAGCTTTTGTTGTTGTGGTTTGAAAAAAATTATTTTATAAAAAGTACTTTTAGTTGAGGTTGGTTTGAAAAAATAAGTATTTAGTTAAAACTGTGGTTGAAATTGAGGTTGAAGAAAAAATAGTTTAATGTGTTTGGTTAAAAAAATGTTTTTCAAATTAAAGTTATAAAATAATTTTAAAAAATATATATTAATATTGATGATTTTAAATTTAAATATTGTAGAATTAATTACTCCTATTACATCATGAAATAAATAATACTTTATATAAAATATTATTTATTATTCCATTAAACTATTTATAATTCCATTACGTATAAAATTCATCCGATAAGGACAATAGGTTCCATGGTTTTTTGAGCGTGCAACAAAATCAGGTAAAATATCATCAGAAATAAAATTAGAATTGTGATCAAATTTCACAAATACTACGTCATCATGCGATATTCTTTTAATTTATGTAGTGTTATTAAATAATATTAAATATTATTTTTTTGAGTAAAACATAATTTTAAAAAAAATAAAATATTTTTACCGGTCCAATGAATTATGCTTGCGTGAATAGTGAAAAAAATTCAACAGTGACAGATTAATGCTTCTCGCATTACAGGTGAATTAAATTCACCTGGGCACAACAGTGCCAAGATGAATTTAATTCACCTGTCATTACTTGCAATAGACACTGTTACGAACAGTGCACAGGTAAATAAAAAGAGGCAGCGGGAGAGAAGCAGCTCCCAGCTGCTTTTACAAAACCCTGTTTGATGGAAAAAATTATGGGACCCACAAAATAAAAAACAATTTTTCTTACGTTACCAAACGCTTGATTTACACGATTAGTTTTAAAAGCAGAAGCTACCGCGTAAACAAGCACCCACTTAGAACAAGTGAAACCACGTTTCGCCGGAGCATCATTTTTCATACCTTTTCCAGAACAATTTTGCTTTGAAGTGCTGTCAACCTTGATTTTTTTGATAGCCCAATTCCGAAGTTACCAGCTTTGATCCCTTCGATTGTTTGTCTTTTTTTGTATTCCAATATATTTGTAAGCATGTTTTGAGGAGCGGTTTATTTCAGTGGGAAGATCCACCGAGAAGCGTTGTGACACGTAAAGGCTGAAATCGATTAAAGAATTTAGAGATCTAGAAAACTGGCTGATGAATCTTCATTAGGCGAGAAGGCCTCGATTAACCCATGGTGGAGCCCAATAAACTCAGTGAGTCCACCATTATCATCCTTTGTCTGTTGGACTTAAACCATGAAGAGGCTCTCAGGCTAACTCTTTTTCATACGATAAGTTTTGAAGGTCTTGTGGTGACGATTTGCATTCAGAGGGGATTTGAGATCATTGCATATATTTATCTACTCTAAAAACATCTAAATTACGCATTTCCTTCACATGCTATCACTCATGCTTCTCTTCAGACTACGAGAATGTAATGAAGCTGCTGCAAATAAAAACCCTGCTATATATCCATGTGAAAACGAACACCAAAGAGTTCATTGACTTGAACATGCATCAACTAATCACTCACACCGATTCTTGTCTGACTGGAGATACTGGTCAACAATATCACTAGTCTCCTCAAACTCCGCAGGCAACTATAATGCAGACAACATGGTTAGAAGAGCAGCTCAGCGGAAGAGAGAGAGAAGATTAGATATGGCAAATGGCTGTAATAGTGTAATGGGCTCAAGAACACATTCACGTGATGTAAGACCTCAATTAGCGAACGATGGAGCCCGTTAGAATTATATCTCGAAATCGGTCAAACCAAGCCCTTTATTTTGAGTATTCCCAAATCAACCCCTCAACATCGATTTAAATGTGATTGGAGTCTATTGATCCAGCCTTGTTTTACCAATAGAAACTTATAAAGTCCCGATCGATTTTACCTTTTTTTGACGGTGTGGTCTGAGACTCTGAGGATCAGAAATCACATTTTATCTGAGCCACCACCAGCTTAATTGACCAAATATATAGTTAAGGGTCTGCTAAAGAAAATATAAAAGTAAAGGGACTCAATTATGATACGCAGCCGCAGTTAGGCTGAAGACGACATCGTTTTCGGTGTCTAGGAACCGAAAAAGCCCTTCATTCTCTGTCTGTGTCTTCCTCTGCTTCTAGTTCCCAGATACAGTAGCTGTGGAGAAGAGAATGGCATCATCGTCATCAACAGCAGCAGCAACAGCAACAACTACAGAGAGAAGAGGAATACCAGGAGCTCAGTTTGTAGAAGATGTTGAAACCTATCTTAATCAATCTGGTCTTGATGTCAACTCTGCCCTGTCTTTTCTGCAAGAAAGGTATTCTCTTTTATTATATCTTTCATAACTTTAATCGATTTAAAATGTTAAATACTTCATCTTTTTCGAGATTGATGTTGTGGGTTATGTTTGTTTTGTAGATTACAGCAATATAAGTTGGTGGAGATGAAACTTCTTGCCCAACAAAGGGATCTTCAGGTACCTTTTGTATTCTATGGTTTGAATTGAATTATAACTGTAGAAAACTAGAGTTTGATTAACAGGGGAGTCGTGACTTACTGTTCTTTGGAAACCTTGTGGGCATTTATGTCAAGTGTTTGACGCTCCAAATCTTAACATTATGGAAATTGCTAGAATTTGACTGTAACCGGCTAAAAGGGGTCTTACAGTTCATGAATTATTAATCGGTTGAATTGGTAGGAAAAATGTTTTTAGCTTTTGAGTTCTCAAGAAGCTTTGCATGGCAGGACTGAATTGCTGCATTTTAGAATTTGACCTCATAAGGGTTTTACCTTTTCTCTGTTTCGTATGGTTTTGGCTGGAGATAATTAACTCCAAAACTACTATCTCAGTTATAGCATTTTTTACGAGTATTTATGCACTCTTTTTTTCAGCTATTGATTATCCAGCTGAATGTTGAATATCATAATCTTAAGCTATAAGCTATTCTAATGTCTGAGTGATGCTTTTGATTTGTGCACTCTGTTTCTGGGATAAATATTCTGTACCACAAGCAGAATCTAACTTGGTTAATTTGGGTCTTTGTGCTGAATCGGAATCGAGTTCTCATGTGACTTCACTAGTTTAATTTCTTTGGTTTGTAATAACTGGTGTAACATTCAGTAATTGCTTTGGTTGCCAGGCAAAGATCCCTGATATAGAGAAGTGCTTAGATGTGGTTGCCACTTTACAGGCTAAGAAGGGTACTGGTGAGGTTCGTTTTCTGTGCTGATCATTTTATATTTGTATGGTAGCTTGCTTTTGGAAATTGTTCTTACCCAAGCTATGTTAAAATAATGGGCTCAGCGGACTTCATGAATAACACTGTTTTTATTCTGATGGATTTCCTTCTAGCTCTAGCACATTATTTTATAGGGTAGTTGCAAAATTGATACTGTATGGGTGAATATGCTTGTGAAGAATACTGTCATGCTCTTGTTGCAGCACAAATATCATAGTAAATAGATATGCTGTTTGTGTTAAATGGGGAATCCTAGTAAATCCCTCACCCACCTTCCTCCCCTGCCTCCTTCCTGATGAATTGATAACTTCTAGTTTTAAATAAGTTGAACACAAGAGGTTGAAGTGTGCCATTTACTGCTTACCATTGCATGCTGAAAATAACTTTGAAACATGACCGTCATAAGGAGGAGAAATCAGATGTGGTTTATGCCTTTGCACTAGTTGCAATTTACTAAACACATGCTTTCATGTTCATCTCATTTCTTGTTATTTGATAAATGATGGCATTTTGGAACTCTTAAACGTGTTGAGTTCTTCATACCCATCTTTAATTGATGAAAATGAATAAAGCCCACTGTCATGTAACTCCTCTGCTGAAGGGCTCGCCTCTACTTTAGGGCAAGCACACTGGAGCCTCGCTATCACTGGCCTCAAAAAAGCAAGCTTTGTGTTTGTTGACGGCTTGCTGTTAGAGAACGGCTTCCTCTTTTCTGACATTATCTTTTACATCACCATAGTTTGGATTTGCTAAGATTCAGCTCTAGAGTCCATGTCAACCATCCTACCCTTAGCTTCCTTAGTCTTGACAAAGGGATTCTCACAATCATTATAGTCATATCAGGTCTGTGCTCAATCCATCAGCCAGGCTAATTATGTATAATCTCCCATCTCATGCCCTGCTCACATAGTTCACCGTGATTGTAAAAATCCCTCGGCCAAGACTAAGGCAGTAGATTTCAAAAATGTTTAATTTGTAAATTAGATGCTGCACTGTAAGTGTATGCTGGCAGGTGATTCATCTAAAATGGTCTTATGCTGGTTGAGTTGCATACATGATCATACTTGCAGAAGAAATTTTCACTAGTTGAGTTGCTCATGAGAATTAATTCTAAGCTTACAATCTTGACTTGATCTTACAACATTCTTGCCCACGTAGCATGTCCAAACTAGAGTCCTTTTTTTAGACTACCTTAATGAATGCTATATATTTTTCATGGCGGTTTCTTCAGTCTTCTTGGATTAGACATGTGGCAATCCTGGCTTTACGTATTCCAGAGTCCTAGCTTCTGGTTGATGAGAATCTACTTCTCTCATAATATCCTTATTCCTTACAATCAGTGGTCCATTGGTTGTCCATGGATGGTCTTTGCTAATTACATTCCCCCACCTTTTAAGAACCCAACACTTGCGTGCTAGTGGGCGACGTGACTTAAAAGGGATTGAACTAGTGAGCTGCTATTTAGTATCTATCAATAGATTTGCTAAGAGCAACCTGCTATAATTTGATTGGCATTCTCCCACAATTCAGATATATATGGCATTATAATACCGCAATGTAGCTAGTTGGTTAGCTATACCCAATGAAATCACCTTGGAACTTTTTGCAGGAGCAGCCTTCAGAAAGTTACTGTTATTTCAAAAGGTAAAACCTTGGATTATAATTCTGTGACCTTACATCGATAGCAGTAACAATATACATATACGCCATATATGAAAAAAGTGCTGACTTTATTAGTTAGCATCTGAAAGATATGCCATCAATAGGACTTGAAATACTGTATTTTTTAATATGTTTCAATCATATCATATCCTCTTAACAATTATTCCTAACTTGAAGCTGTAATTAATTCAGGTGCATATGTTGGCTGTTGACTAGTTCTGAATTATGCAATCCATTTTGTTATCCGGTTGAACTTAAAAGCTAATGGTTTTAGGTTTCTATTCTCTTATAGAGTTTATGCTATTGGATGTTTCATTGGCTTTGTATTTTGGATGCAGCCTCTTATTGCTGATTTTGAAGTTTCCGAAGGCATATATTCTCGGGCTCGCATTGAGGATGCTGAGTCGGTTTGTTTATGGCTAGGAGCAAATGTCATGTTGGAGTATTCATGTGAAGAGGTTTGCACCTGTTCTTTTATATGCTTCAGAAGCTTTCTTTTTTTAAAAAAAAAAAATATATTCATTAAGAATTTTATGGTGTAGGCCAATGATCTTCTACAAAAGAATTTGGATAACGCTAAAGCTAGTCTAGAAGTTCTAGTTGCCGATCTATTATTCTTAAGGGATCAAGTCACAATAACACAGGTATTGCTAATTAAAATATAGGCTTCTTTATCTTTCTTCCTGGAGTGGCAATTAATGTGTAGAATTTAAACCAATATGTTGCATATGACATTATTTGCATTACAAACCGGGCTAGTGTGCTCTTAGTGCACCAATTCCCCCCCCCCCCCCCCCCCGCAAATCAATTTTTCTGTATTATGATGATGTTTCATTTGTCCTAAAATTGTTATTGGTACACCAACTTTCATTCAAGTACTTGAACTTTGATCTTTCTCTTTGATACACCAATGTTTTTTATTGATCCAATCCAGTGCTTTAGCCAGTTTTTTATATTCTAATTTGGATTGTTTTTAGTGAAAGCACCCTATAAAATAAGATTATTTTTAAGAAACAAAAATATTTTAGATTAAGATAAATGATATATAAAATTAAAATAAATCCTTTTATGAAGTAGTTTTTAGTCTTTATGTAAATGACTTGCCATTGATGAAAATAGTTTATGTTTTAAAATGATTTTGAGCAGGTTAAGCTGTGTTTAGCAAGCAATGAGCAAGTCATTTACAATGAGAAAATGTGTAAAGTTACTAATAGTGCAAGTATTCCCAAGAAACAAATGTTAAGGCATTTGATTTTACAGCATACCAAACTGCAAAAGGCTTCGGAAGTTTGTAAATTGTTAGCGGTTTTTTTACCATTACTACCATTTTACAGGTTACTATTGCCCGTGTGTATAATTGGGATGTTCACCAGAAGCGCAGAATGCGAGAAGCTGCTACTGCTGAGAAAGACTCATGAAATAGTTGTTACACTGCAACTGAGTGTCAGAGGCAGCAATGCAAGCTTATCTTCTAGGGTGTATTGTCTTAATCCCTGGTTTCTTAATCTGTTGAAGGTATTGTCTCTGCATACCTGTTGATGTTTTCTGCATATCTGCACTTTTGTGGTCCGGTTCACTGCACTCATGCAGAAGCTTGATATATTATCTGGATCATTTTCGATGCATGATAGAATTTCTTAGCTTGAGCTGTAACATCCGTATTAACTGAAAGTCCTTTAGTTTACTGTTTTGTAAGCTTTTGTTTTTCAAAAAGATGTCCGGTTAAGTTTCAAATCTCTTTGTTAAATGAGTTAGATATCTGGTTTAAATTTTGAAATGTCGGGCCCGTGGTGGAAACAATGGGGACCGCATGTAAGTTCAATATGAAGGAGATGCGTCGGCAAAAGGTTTGCGAGATGGAGGTAAAGGAGCCTAGGTCACTTGGTCTGAATGACGTCAACATCTTACCTCAAAAGGGTTGTAGATCTGGATGTTTTCAATTACACTATTGAGTTTTTTAGTTTTAAACAATTACTAGGTTTCTGCTCTGTAGACTTCGGTCCGCGAGCTTGGTGGGATCACACTTGTGTTCATGTTGGACGTATTTCTTAATTGCTTCACATGACGGTTGAGTCTTGTAACGTTAGGCTGGCAGTTTGGCAGCCTCGCTACTGATAACGGCTAACGTTTTCACATATGAGCCTCAACTTGTCGGTGACTGAGAATCTAGTTCGGAGCAGTGGCAAGTTAACATGTGTCTATGAGGGAGTCGAGTTTTTTGTCTTGTTCCCCCCGAGCACCAAAACACCATTTGGTTTAGGGTGCCGCATAGAAATTAAGGATTATCCAGGTATATTTCGAGTGGACTTTTAGAAGTCGATTTCAAGCGTTGAATGTAATCTGATTACTTTTGATCAAATTGCTATATAAGTAGGTGTTTGAAAAAGTCTCTTTTAAGCAACTAGCCACCTACCTAAGAGCAGCCCATCGTAAATTCCAATACAGGAGGCCGTAGAAAATTACGGATGTGGGTCTTGCTGCCTCCAATAATCTCAATTTTAAGTGTCGGTTAAACCCAGCATCATTTTATATGTCGGTATATCCTTGACTAAAATGTTTGGTTCAGTCTGCAAATTGGCAGCAAACTTGCAGTTTGGATGCTCTAATATCACCTAATTTTCCTATTACGGAAACAAGCATGATCTTTCCATTGCTATCAAATCCAATGGATAGACAGTTTCTTGTATTTCACTTAAGTCCATTTAGGAGGTTGCTTATTGGATCGCAAGACCTTCGGCCTATACGATGGGAAGTATGTATTGGAATATAGAGGTCTCTGCACTTCACAAAAGCGCCCTAAATTTATGAAGTACGCATGCTCTAAACGCGTCTCTTGCAAACAAACAAAAAAAGGTGCTAGCACAGTTCAGATATAAAGATCCCTTCAACATTAATCGAAATAACGAAGAAGAAAGCATCCAGCCATCGTGTTCTATACATATTTGCATGGAGTTTTTCCATTCGAGTACCTGGCCCTTCAAGGCATATGTAGTTTTCATCGTAGGCCAACTGTAACTCGGAAGTTTCCAACCTTTGCTAGCTTCTTCTAAGGTTCAACCTCGAATGAGACCCGAGAGATTAACATGACCTCAAAATGGCAGTCAAGATGAGATTTTTAATGTGGATCCAATAAACGTCCATGTTCATACGCAGTTGACCTTGAGAATTATAAGGGGTCCCATAAAATTAAATGAAGTGAAGACCGAGTTGCATTTATAGTTTAAAATTAAATGAAGAGAAAACCCAGTTGCATGTAGAAATGGTTTGACAATATTCAAAAGTCAGCAATAGGGCACATCTCCTTCTCTTCCTCTTCTTGTGCTGACATTCGGTTTTGTCGAGGTTTTTATACATACAAGACTGGTGCTATATATCTAATATATTATGAAATCAAAAATTGAGCTAGATGCTGCTGCTGCTGGTTTCCAATCTAATATCCAGATTTCACTGCCAGAAAATCTGCAAGAGAGTCAGGGATCATATTTAAACAAAATAAACAACGTTCGGTCAGATTTATTCAAATCATACTGATTAATGCAACTTGTTAGCACTAATGCACGATTCATGCAAAAGATGAGGACATCATTTGGTGTCTATAGAACATCAACGTTAACATGATTAATGGGATTTAATTACTTGTCTGGCTAATTACAATTAAGGTAGCAAAATCAATCTCAACTCAGCAACATATAAATTGTTAAAACACTTTTGTGAGAGTACTTATGCCTGCTTCTGGTTCTCTCATATTTACACCGATTGTTTATACTCTAAATTCAAGAAGGCATTTTAAAAAAACACGTCCACTCTTCACAACCTGATAAACTTCAAGATCAATGGTGAGGAGAACACATACACGTTACTTCCATGGAATCATGGGCATCAAAAGAAAGGAGGGGAAAGGAACTTATTTATTTATGGAGTCGTGCACGCAAAAGAAGACTGACTTGTCTTTACTGCCTCGTAATTAAAGCCGTTTTGTCATCTAGTGTTTTCCACGCGTTTAGCGGTTGCCCGTATGATAAACCACTTGATTATTATAATAATAATAACGAGAAATGTTGACTTTGACTTATCATCATGTGAGGCCAATAGAATAGCTTGACGAGTTAAATGCAGTCGCTTGGTCTAAAGAGAATGGAAAAGTTTATTTTGTGTCTAAAAAATATATGTATCTTTCAAGGAGATTAGAGTAACTTGCAATTGCCGCAATCATCGCTAGGTATTTTTATCAAGATTTGTCTAGGATGAAATGAATGGGTCAACTGCTTGATTTTGGTTCTTAATTGTTCGGATTATTCTATTTAGTGAGTTATCTCCTCTCTTTTTTTTCTTTTTTTTTTTGCCTAATTTAGCCCATTAGTAGTTCTAAAGCAATCATAGTTTAAAACTAGACTAGTTTATCTGTACCTCGATTAATTTTACTGATTCTGAAATTAACGACGATGTAAGCCTTAAATAGCCCTGAAATTTATGAAATTCAAACTAATAATTTTTAAAAAATAAATCTAAAATCTAACCTATTAAATTACACTTCTCACGATTAAATCACTCCACCTTAATAGATAGGAGTTATTCTTTCTTTCTTTCTTTTATTTTTTTTTTATGTTTTGCCTAATTTAGCCCATTGCCATTCTAAAAGGCATCACAGTACAAAACCACTCCTTGATAGATGGGAGATCTACAAATACATTCTGTCCTTGCAAGTTTTTTTTTTTTTTCTTTTTATGATTGTATACAGTTTTGGATCAGATTGATTTCTTGGATATTTTTTCATGGTTTAGATCGATTGACATGATCGTTAAGGTTGCCTTATCTGATCAACTGAGGATTTGATTTGAAAACGTACAAATATTTCCACGTCATCCACAATATCATGAAGATTTTATACAATATTTGAAAAAGGTACTGTCTTCCAAATGCTATAATTCGTACATCAAGAATGATGTACTTCATATACATTAATACTCAAGAATGATATGTACTTCGAGAAGCTAGGGAAGGAAATATTGCCGAGCACTAATTTGTTATGCTATTTAAATGTCAAAGAAAAAGAAGACACAAGGAGTTTGGGAAAGCAAAGCTAATTTGGACATAATTTATAGCTGAAAGAAAGCGTATAACTAGGTGTTCAAGCAAACATGTCAGCATCAACATCAACGGCGAACACAAGTAATTGACCAGGTCTAAACTCCGAAAGCTCGAGGATGTCATCAAGTTAGTGTAATATTTGCTTTAGGTCGACTATCAAGACTACAGTCAATCTAGGGAGACGGGGGGGACAGAGAGAGAACTACAATAATATAAGGTCAAGTCTAAAGCAATTTGATATTTAATTCCCATAAACAAGAGAAAAATCTTCTAGGATCTTGCTCCAGCAATTAATAAAAATATTGAGGTACGGAATAAATGGCTGTTCTCCATAATCTTACTTTAATATATAGATATATACACACAGAGAGAGAATAAAGTATTGGAAGTTTATCAAAGTTCAGTTTACAGCTGCCATTAATCGATGATGCAAGCATTAATCTAGAAACAGAATCATAAAATATTTCTTATAAGATTTATGTCAGGATAACTAAGTTGGCCTGGGATTACATATTGAGGATTATTTATAAGTGATGAGTGGTACTTCACCATTGATTTTCGCTTGATTTAATAGCGGTTTTGGATCCGGAATTTGTAAATTTAAAAACCCTGATGAGATAAGGTTTAAGAATATAAATAAATAGACCCTTTGGATCCTCTCTGTGCACCTAAAAAATGGGCAGCTGGCTTTCTAATATGTCAGCAAGGAAGTGAAATTGAATCAACATTACTCAAATTGACGAAAGTTGATAAAAAAAAAAAAGAGCAAATAATTGCTGAAACTTGTATAAAACATGGAATTTATTTCACCTTCTATTGCTCAAATATACACACACGCAAGACAAATAAACAATCCATGCCATAGTCTTTGCTGTCCCTTGCGCGCTTAATTATGGGTGCCTCCTCGTCGCTTTTTGTATTTAAAATAATATAAATTATATTTTAAAATTATATTTAATAATTTAAATTTTTAAATTGAATTATTTTTTTATCATGATATTAGAGCTTTAATGATCAAACAGTTATGAATTTAAATCTCACTATTTATTTTTATTTGATAAAAATCAACTTAAAATAATATAGATCTATATACATTTTAAAATCAAGGATGTTTATTTAAAAAAATATTAAAAAATAATATATATTATATTTTAAAACTTTACTTAACCATTTAAATTTTTAAATTGAATTTGTTTTTTATGCGTTTCACAGTTTCTTTTTATATAATCCTAACATCATAGTCTGCACGATCAAGCCATTATACATACTAGGTTCGCTTCCCCTGCATCCTAGCTACTATCGTTAAATTGTAGATGGTATAGGGTTTAACATATGCATGTATAATTTTTCTTTTTAATGTAGATATTGCTTATATATATAATTAAGATCACACGAATTCTTTACAAATATATAAAAAAAATCACACAAATCAGACAAACTTCTTTGGCATGTGCAGTTGATAGTTCATAAGTTGTTCATTATAATATCTTAATAATAAATCGAGACCATACAAATAGAGAATTATTACCCAAAAAAAAATGTGGGGAGAGAGAGAGAGTTGATTATTTCCAAAAACAATAAGAGAAAATTATAATTCTCTATAAGGACCATCCTCACATCCTATAAAATAAATGCATCTAAAGCTTAAGCTTAATTTGTATACACATGCACATCATCCGCTTGTTTTCACTTTCACTTCTGTTTTTTTCATCTTATTTGAATAAACAAATATTCAAATGTTTTAACTTTTGACTTTGGTGTATGATTTTTTTAATTAAAAATGTATTAAGATATATTTTTTTAATTTTTAATACTAATTAGTACATCCAAACTATCAATAACTATCAATAAAAAATTAATTTAATATATTTCTAATAAAAACACTTTTAAAAAATTATAAATACAACCACTCCCCGAGAGCTCTTGACCGGCGTGTTAGATTTCTTAATAAAAGACATATCTACCTTAAGTGAATTACACCGTTAGACTCTAGGAAACATGGTCAAATATTAATATGACACGATGTTCGATTATCAAGGAGCTATGTTATGTGTGATTTTGATTTTGTTGCGGCTCGAGGTGTAAACAGAGTTCTCGGAATAAAGTGTGAAAGGAATAGGAAATCTTTGTCGAATTACTCTGTGTAGTTTTGTCTCTTTTATGGATCCCATACTTAACCTCGAAGCAACATTGACTCAACTTGGCGTATAAAAATGTTACTTATACAAGAGCTTGCTTGCAATATTCGAGGTGTACATTTACCAATTCCATTAATTAATGAAACACGTTTGTCCCTGTTTTCGTTTTTCTTTCAGTAGAAGGTAAATATTAAATGGTAAAGGAGAGTCAATAAATTTAAACTTGTTAGTTATGTTATTACAAGGTAATAAAATAAAATTATTTCTTGAGTTTCATTTGATAGTTTAAATTTTTTTATTAAATTTTTTTTTTAATATAATATTAGAGTTTTAGGTTAAGATTTTGACTTCTATCACCATTATTCTCTCTGATTAAATTTATAAAACTAGAACAAGTTAATAGTGAGAATATGTTAAGTTTCAATTTTAATTTATCATGCTTCACCTAAGTATTTAAAATTTTAAATTATAATGGTACTTTAATAAATGCTAGCGTAGGGAAAGTAATAGTTAAAACCTTTGTCCAATGACGTACGTATCTCCTGGATCTCTTTTCCATTACTCTTTTTCCCTTTTTTCTATTTTACATTGAGGTGATTCTTTTAGTATGTGGTGTGCATCTCGAAACAAAATCCATTTTCTTGATTTGGTAAAAAAAAAATAGGATACCACACAAAGATTCTAATACCAATGGAAAAAAATACATCATTGTGGTTACCAGAACCATGATTATCAAGGTCGATATCCTGAAATTATTTGAAAATATAGTTATAATTATTTTTTAAAATATTTTTTATTTAGAGATGTATTAAAATAATATTTTTTTAAAAAAATTATTTTTAAAATGAGCACATTAAAATGATTTTAAAATACCAAAAATATATTAATCTGAAGTAAAAATAATAAAATATTTTTGAAATACAAAAACAAACAGGATCTTACTCTAAACCATGATTGCCAAGATAAAAATAAAAGTGTGATGTTTCAAAAATATTTCTACATTATTTTATAACAAATAAAAAAAATTCTTTTTTAAATAAAAGTTCTTAGAATATGAAACTTGCATAGAGTCATTAACAGCTTCCACTAAAATTATTTTAATTAGAAATAATGATGAAAAAAATAAAATTTAAACTTATAATTTTTTATTCAAATCAATCTGGTTAGGCTAATACCATGTTAGAAACTATTTTAATTATTTCAATTTTAAATTTTAAATTATAGATGAAGATGTGATACTTGAAGAATAGTATTGTATTATCCTATAAAATGCCTACAAGCCTCCTTAAATGAGATTCAAACAAGCATCCACTATTTTGCATTAAGATTATTTTAATTAAAGAGAGTAGAAGCAATAAAAAAAATTAAATTTATAATCATATTTGATATTATAATAACTTGGTTTTAAAAAATAATTATAAATTATTAACCAGAAAAACTTTAAGAGGGAGTTTTTAATATGTACTATGCAAAATTGTAGATTATGTTAATTACTCAATCAAGTGCTTTCAAGACAGAATACAAAACAAACTACAAAATTAAATCGAGCTCTGAGAATTTCAGATCACATATAATTGATAAGATTCTAAGAAATAGTTTTATATTATCTATTTATTCTATCTTTTCTTGGGGTGCTAGCTTGACGTGTAGATGCAGTGAATTAAACAAATTAGACAGGAAAAGGTACGGTGTTCAAGTAGCTTCGAACACGGCTCAGGTGAGCCCTGAAATATTTGACTGCAAGAGAAGATACAAAGGAGCAATGCTCTGGAGGGCGTGTTTTGGAAGCAAACTTCATCGAATATGCTAAAACCGCGTAAGTGGCATGTGCTTCGACAGAAAAAAGCTGATTAAGAAAAGGTGGCCCTGAGATATTTTGATCCCTGACATCATGATTTTTCCTGCATCGACAAGAAGAGAATTAAACGTATATGTCTCCAGGATTGGCTTGCATGTCACACATCGAACTCTGGAAGATGGGGACCAAGAGACCAAGGGCCGCGTATCGTGGCAGACTTTGGAGTACATTTATTTTTAAAATAATTTTTATAGTTATAATTTGAAGTAAATAAATTTATAAAAAATAGTTAAATATGATTAATTAAATTTAAATATGTATTTAATAAAAATTATATTTGTGATTTATATATAGTAATATATATATATATATATATAAAATATGTTTGGTAGTTATGTAATTGCAGTTGCTTTTTAAAATGTTTTTTATTTAAAAAATTATAATTTTTTTATTTTTAAAAATTATTTTTGATATCAGTATATTAAAATAATTTAAAATAAAAAAAATATTAATTTAAAATAAAAAAATTAAATTTTTTAAAATACATTTTTGAAACGGTTTCAAAAATAAATAGAATTTTATAAAACTTTATTACAAAAATATATAAAAATAAATTTTTAAAAATTATATTTTAAACTTAAATTTTTAGTATACTGTACAATAAAATATAAAATCTAATATATTATAAACTTCTTACTATATTTTTTACACTGCAATTAAAAAAACTGAATAAAAAAGCTGAAGGAAACAAATGCAGCCTCGTATCACCCGAAGGATACAATAATTTCTTCTGTTGCTACAGTCGTTTTAATTTGAATATCGATCAACAGTATCCCAGATAACGAAATGTCTTCGCTTTGGATTTTTCTCTTGATGTTCGATGGAATTGACAAAAAGAAGTTCTTGGAAGTTTTATCCTAATAATCCAGGTTGTACCTTGTAATGACCTCATAGCCTTTTCACACATCAAGAAGATTTATGATTGATGCTCCCCCCCCCCCCCCCCCCCCCAAAAAAAAAAAAAAAAAAAAACCAGGAACTCTGTGGAACTTAAATGGATTTAAAATATAGTGTTTTTTTTAAATATTGTTTTTATTTTTAATATTAGTAGATTAAAATTATTAAAAAATATTAATTTATGTTTTTCAAGTTAAAAATATTCTTAAAACATATCTAAATATAAAAACAAACAATAATGATCAAGGAAGCGAGGAGTGCTGTCATGCTTTTTATAACAATTTTTTCTCTTCATTTGCTAGCTCTTGCTGACAAAATTTTAATATCCAATAATGTAAAAATATTATATGAATTTGATTTATCAGACCAGATTAAAGGTATTGCTGTGATTTACCATGTTCATGCATCATTATTTTGGTACAAGTAACAGGATCCATGCATGTAAATCCTCGAATACCCCGTGACACACGTAACATAAAAAGGGCTTCCAAGAAGTAGATATTTACTAGTTCGAAGATTTTGATCCGACAAGTGGCTATTGAAGTGAATTTTATTAACTAATTATTCTCGGCAAGGAAACCAGTTAACTTCATTGCAAGGAGGCACTAACTAGTAGTTAGTCAGTGGTACAACAACAGACCAGAAGCAGAATTTAATTACATGACATCAATTCCTGTCACTGGGAATACTTTCTCGGCTATAAGTTGTGTCAACTAATTAATAATTAATTTAGAGATGGTCAGCCAATTCGTTAATTGAATTGTAAAGAACGCAACGAAAAAGGTTGCCAGCATTGGTTAAACCGGTGCGGATTGTGGTCCATTGATTGACGGTGTTAGCTCGTCGGGAAAGAGAGATGCGGGGACGAGTTTGGCGACGTGGAGATTGTGTCACCAGCGCGCACTTCATGTCGGGCCAAACGTGTCAGGAACCTTCTCTAACACGCTCACGACGCGGTTATTTTGCTTCTTTTAACAAAGCTCTGTGGATAGTTTTTTCTTACTTTCCCTGGAGGCAGCAGCTTACCCTTAATTGAATTTTCACTCCACAAGAATGTCTCGTTTGCAGTCGCTGTAATTCTCCGTTCTCTAGAGGCGCGTGGCATAGAGTGAGTACTCAAACTAAAAGGATTTTCAAAATGGGAAAAAAAAATAATCAAATTATCATAGAAACAATAGATAACTGGTTCCAATTTGATTATATTTCTTAGATTAATTTTTATGAAAAATATAAAACCACCAGTAAAGGGAAAAGAATCATGAGTTAAGCGGAGTCAACTGATCAACTCAGTTATACATTATTCTAATAGTGTTATTCTTAAAGACTTTTCTTAATGAATAAGCAAGTTTGATATTTGTTTGCATATGTTAATATATAAATTAATAGATTTAATTATTTTAATTTAATTCAGTATATACAAAATCTAATTAAATCCGACTAAGAATAAATTCGGTTTGAACACTCAAAATCTGAATAAAAATCTTGACATTTGGAATTAAAAAGAAAAAAAAATCATCAGGATGCACCTATTATCCAAGGCTCTAGGGTGTCTTTAACTTACTGCTGCAGTTTCGGTACGTAATATATCAAGAATATATTGCATAAATGCTGCCACAGATTATATACATGGATGGATTAAATTCCTGAACTTCCTAAATCATTGTCGCCAAAAGCAAAATTAGAAATGATGTGCATGTCAAAGGAGAGGAATATGGAGTCTTTTCAAGGATTCGAATTTGAGGTTTTCGGAATTGATCGTGCTCGAAACAAATCCTTGATCGTATCATCGCATCAAATTTAACAAGATAAGAATTTGAATTAGTTGGAATATAACGAAAATGGCACTATCTTATAAATATCTAACTAAATTAATTATTTTTTTAAAAAAAATTTATATTTTAAGATCTCACCTAATAACTTAAATTTTTAGATTAAAATGATGTTTTAATATGATACCAAAACCTTTATAACCAAACGATTATGAGTTTAAATTTCAACATTTCTATTTATTAGATAAAAATTAAATAGAAAGTAGTATGAACCCATGTAAATTTTAAGCTCGAATAAATTTTACTTAATGAGATGTTTTAGATAATATTATAAATTATATACTGGAACCTCACATAATAATTTAAATTTTTGAATTGAGATGGTTTTTTGACATCCCCTTAAATTCTTAATTATAGTTAAATATTTTGGCAAAATATTTTTTATCTAGCAATGTTAAACAGTCTTGGAAGATATATTTTTATATTATGTTAGGAATATTGAAATTTGTTAATTTAATTTTAAAACGAAATAAAATATAATTATAAAACTCTGGTTTGAGTGTTGATTTGATTTAAAATTTAGATAATTTATCAAGTCAACTAAATAGAGTCATTCAAAGTTCTGGTTTTTTAAAAGAAAACTCTTTAAACAACAGTCTTTTGATAAAAAAAAAAATGGAGTTTTTTCTATGACGCCAAGTCTACAGCTCATTAGATTAACCTGGAAGGAGGTATCATTAATCTCCAATGAAAAAGCTATACGAAGAGCTAAAAAAAAAAACCTATCAAAAATAACTCTTTAATAGGATAGCTATAAGTGATGCTAGCTCTCTCTCTCTCTCTCTCTCTCTCTCCATATATATATATATATATATATATATATAATGAAAGGAGAATTTCAACTATTTTTTTCTTTAATTTTTTTTTAAAGAATTACACTATTCAAAAATATTATACTGTTGGCATAGTGGCACATTTTCATCAAATTTTAATTTTTTTAATTTTAAATTAATTAATTTTATATATTTTTTCTATCATTTTAATATGTTAATATAAAAAAAAAATTGTATTTTAGAAGATATAATTTTAAATAAAAAAATTATATATATATATATATATATATATATATATATATATATATATTCAAGAAAAAAAAACTCCAAAAAATAACTTCATAGATGTCATTTTCATCGAAAAACAGCAAAAGTAAAATTGTCATCTAAAAGTTATAAAAGGGAGTAAGGGCTAGAGAAACTCGAAAACCGAAGGCAGAGAGAGATCACATGCACACTGAGACTATGTAAAACTTTTGCTCCAAATCCATTTTCAAAACCCACGTGTACCTAAGAAGTCTGTCTACCCGCAACCGGTGAAACCAGTCAAATTATCCGCGTATGAAAATGTGGACCCCAATTGCGGTCCAGCTGCAATCAATGACAAACACCGTCCCCAGACCACAACTTCCGTACACAATCTAACCGGCAGATGCCGGTCACCTCAACAATGGGAAACCTCAATAATGTAAGCTGTTATACACGAAGTTGAAAGTCCATTCACACTTCCAAGTTAAATCATTTTTTATTTTCGGCGATGAATGAAATGAAGCAGAATCATAATATCAGTATTGTGCGCATAAATTCTGTGGAGAAAAGAGAAGAGAAGAAAGAGTTAACAAGAACAGCATTAAAGACAGAGAATTTCAATATGGCAAATTCTGCATTCATTACACCACCACCAACAAGCGATATTGATCACATGCCTAATGTATTTTCTCTATCAACACCACCACCACCACCACCACCACCACCAACAAGTAGCATCTTTGACATGATACCATGTGATATTATTACTGGTGGTGATCCAAAGGGGGGGTCTTTAGGATTTATGGACTTGCTTGATATTAACCAAGATTTTGGCGCTTCTGCTTCTTTATTTGATTGGTGTAATCAGAATCCGGTCGTGGGGTCTCCGCAGCAGCAACAGTCTTTTGTCCCTTCACCGGCATCAAGTGTACCGGAAACATCGGAGGTGTTGAATAACCCAGCAACTCCGAATTCATCAGCTTCTATCTCTTCCTCTTCGAATGAAGCAGGAGAGGATGCTTTCCAACAAGTTAAAGCTGGAGATCAAGAAGAAGAGCAGGATCAGGATAAGAACAAGAAACAGTAATTTTTTTCCTTTTCTTTTCCTTTTGCACTATAATATAATATTGGTGTTGTTTTTGTCTCCTTTTGCCTCGTTTGTTACCGTGAGCTTCTGGTTTTAGATTGGAACATGAAAGTAAAGAGTGATGAGTGATCTACTGAAAGCAAAATGAATTAAAAAGATGGGTTTTTCTTTACGTTGTACTGTTTTGTGCAATTTGATGCGGGGCTTTGTGGTTTGTTGTGATTCTTTTCCTTTTTTTCATTTTCTTTTCGTTTACTTTCTTTCTTTGGCCTTTTTTCCCCTCTGAAAGCTCTGAGAGTGTAATACTGTGTTGTGGGTTTAGGTTAAAACCTAAAAAGAGGAGCCAAAAAAGGCTAAGAGAGCCGAGATTTGCTTTCATGACGAAGAGTGAAGTTGATCACCTAGATGATGGGTACAGGTGGAGGAAGTACGGCCAGAAAGCTGTGAAAAACAGTCCCTACCCAAGGTATAATTACAATCCCATCTTGCTCTTCTGATACGATGATACACAAAATCTTGTAACTTAGGTAGCAAGAAGTAATAAATATGCATCACCTTTTGTTGGGTGATGATGATGATAATATTTGCTTTTCTTGCAGGAGTTATTATCGTTGCACTAGTGCCGGCTGTGGTGTGAAGAAGAGAGTGGAGAGATCTTCAGATGATCCATCTATTGTTGTTACAACATATGAAGGACAACACATACATCCAAGCCCAATAATTAGAGGAAGTATTGGAATCTTGGCTGATTCTCGTGGTTTTGGTGCTGCAACGTCTTCTTTTGTTTTCCCGCAACCTCTGTACCAGCAAAAAGATGCTTCCATGTATAGCTCATCACCTTCTTTAAACTTTACTTCAAGTACTACTCGTTTTAGTCCTTCCTTTTCTCTTCAAGAGAGAAGGTTGGGGAGCCCACCTTCTTTGCATAGAGACCATGGCCTTCTTCAGGATATTGTGCCCTCTCAGATGATCAGAAAGGAGTCTAAAGAGGAGTAGTAGGGTTTGGTGTTGGATATCGGTATGTAATTGAATTCTAACTTACTTATGGAGTTCTGTATTTATTTTTAGAAGATCCCACTTCCCCGTTTTACATGATATAGAACCTTATTGACATTTGAAAATGGTTAGCCTTGTAGCTTATATATGGAGGGGACTAGTTGATCTCTTAGATTAATTTCTTCTTTTGCTGTATTCTTTGTATCCAGAGATTATAACAGTACGGAGATGTTAGGTTTTGTATCATCGTTGTTCTCTTTAGATATTCAATTTCTTTATATTCTTCCAGCACTTAATTACTAATTCTTCTTCTTCTTCTTCTTCTTCTTCTTCTCTTTGGTTTGGTTGGTGCATTTACATTGATATGAGCAAAGGCTATATAGAAAATATATGCTGTCAGCATATTAAGGTTAGGGTTTTTCACATTTAACAAATTATTTGGTTTGAGCTCGTTTTCACCTAATTTGTATATTAAATCCTAGACTTTTCCCGGGAATGAGAAATCAATGATGAACTTGATACATGTATGCGTACCTCAATAAGGTTAATTAAAGATGCATTATTTGTGAAAATTATGGATAAATATTTTATCGCATTATATATCTTGTAACATGCATGGGGTGCAAAGTGTACCAACAACTTGATACCACTAATCGTGATGAATTATGGCCATTTCTTCCTCTTTAAGTTATATATACTCAGATTGAAAACTCGAGGCACTGAATGATGATGTGAACATATATTGGCATGGGGATGGACTCTGTGGTTCTTGATTATTGAAGGACGGTGAAAGATTTTTGATGGGATATATATATATATATATATATATATATATATATATATATATATATATATATTTAAACACTAATGCTGAAGATATCTTGGCTTTCGTATGAATATTGCTTCTGGAGGTGTGAAGTCTAGTCCATAATGCACCGTCTTTGCGAGGACTCTGGAATTCGTTTTACATGGCGTCTACAATTACTACTAGCTAGCGGCTAGCGGCTAGCGGCTAGCGGCTAGCGGCCATCTTTTGTATCTAATTAATCAATGGGTGTAGGAGAAACAGTACTGTATGAAAGGCCGACTTCAACTTTGACACTATCTCTTAGCTTTATTTAACATCCAATGCTTTCAGAAATCACATAGGAAACACGCTTAGCATATTTAGTAAAATAACACGTACTCACATCCTAATTTATCTGTGCAGATATACAAACATGAATTATCAAACATGCGAGTAAGCACCAAAAAAAAGAAAAACACTTTTATTTGTGAGAATAAATACGTACAGGGCCTACAGGCCCAGCTAAATGTATGTATTCCTTATTAATACGTTGTTCAATAAACAAGAATTTGCTTATATATTAAGCATGGTTTCAGTTGCTTATACAGTGGAGAGAAGATTCAAACCTCGTGCTTTAGAAAATGGGATTATTTCTTGAAATTAAGTAGCTGGGCGCGCGTATATTGTTGACAACTTGTAAAAGTAAGGATAAGGTGACGTGGAATAATTTTTATTTGTCTAAAATGTCTTGTCATACTTATTTCCTAACTAAGCCCTTGCTTAATCTGTTGAAGATTTTCATAAGCAACACCTTCAATTTCTCTCACACATATCTTAATCTACTTTTTTTTAGAAAAATATTTCTCAATCTTTTTAATATCATGATGTAAAATAGCTGGAAATGTTGCCATCCATTCACACCATACTACAAATCTCCATGACTACGGAGGTTTCAGGTTCCATCGTGTGTGTGTGTGTGATCTGTAAAGCGGTAGCATATAGCAGAGGCCATGATCGCATGCTGGGAGGAACTGGGTGTCACCTGGAAATTGTGTAAAACCCTTGCTATCAATTTTTAGGAAAACTTTCGGAAGCATGATACGGTACGAGTATAGGAAGGTCACAAATAAATAAAATTACGATGGAACAGTGAACATGATAAAGATTCTCATAATTTTTTCCACCATGATTTAGCAGTGAATATTCTTTAAATTAATGACAGGATGAAGTGTGTTTGCCTTTAAGCATCGTTAGAAAGTGGAAGAAAGCGAAAATCGCACCCATCGTGATTGTTCTCAGAAAAGAGAGTGGAAAGTAATTAAGAACTGTCCTATGTGATTAAAGCCCCAAGCTTTCTAGGCAGACACTAATTATAAGCTTCATCTCAACTTTTAAACTCAATATATACAATTAATAACAACAAATTAAAACTTTCTATCCTCAACAGCTCAAGTGAAATATGATCACCTGAAAAATCAACTGCACAACACACGTGTGTGTGTGTGTGTGTGTGTGTGTGTGGAGGTTATAAGGGTGTTTTTGGGTCATTAGTTAAAACGTATCCAATATCGCCAGTGGAATTTCAACTGTAAATCTTATGTAAAAATCTTGAAAATAAGGGGATAGAAAATAATTAAAAAAGATTCATACTTTATACATTATCAGCAAGAAAATAGATTTACATAATCTAATCATCGGGTTTCCATATTCATTTTACAACTATTATTTATTGCTCAGCAAAAAAACTGAATAATAATATATATATTTAAAGAATGTGCATATTCAATAAAGATTAAATTATATATATAGAGTTAGATTGATTTGATAATATTTATATTATATTCATTATCCATTAAATAAAATAACTATAAAAAAACTCATCTATTCATTTGATGGATATATATAGATTTCAGATTAAAGTATCATTTCTATTAAAAGCACAAATCTATTTTAGAGAGGAGAAGAATTACAGGCAAATGAGTGGCGATATGGGCTCTTTTTTTTTTTTTTTTTTGTCCTAGCTGACGAAATCCCATCTAGAAAGGAAGCCTAGTTTGTTATTGATATAGAGCCCGGTACTCAAGAAATTGATTATTTTGAGAGGCCCGATTACTAAACCCCAGTTCATTGGACAAGTGCCGATATTGGAAATTCCTCTCCGACAGAAATCATGGGCTTTTTGAGTGTCCGGTCCAACTGACCTTGTTGTGTGCAAGGGTCCTGATGATCTTTGTTCTGCTTCTTAAAGACGACCACGGGCGTCGCCCTTAGCGGACAGGCCCCGCTGATATTTGAAAACAGGGCGGAGGGGGGAAATAATTGCTTGGAAGAACCACCAACAAATGAAACACAAACACACAATAGGAAAAAAAGAAAAAGGAAAGGAAATTTCAAACAATTACGAGTGAAGTGGGATTAAAATTTAGAAATTGGAAAAAAGCCAACACTGCATTTCAAAGTCTACTAGGTACTGTTGGGAAAAAAAAACTAGAATTATTTCGATGATTTTTTTTTTTTAAAAAAGGATAAAACTTAACTAAATGATCTCCCTCAACCAAGATTGTTAAATTCACGATTTTAACAAAGTACGGAAAGCCGTTTACAAACTCGGATTGTAAAAACGGATCGTAAAATCGTAAGGAATTTTAAAATATATTAAAAAAATCCATGCTTTAAATAAAAATTCATACATAACAATTCGTCCAATTAATTCAGTCCTATAATACTGAAATGACATTAAATTCAGTCAAATTCAACAATTTTCAGTCCAATTTTCACCCCATTAATTCAGTCCTATAATACTGAAATGACATTAAATTCAGTCCAATTTTCACCCCATTAATTCAGTCCAATTAATTCAGTCCTATAATACTGAAATGACATTAAATTTAGTCAAATTCAATATTTTTTAGTCCAATTTTCACCCCATTAATATTCAACATTTTTTCAGTCCAATTTTCACCCTAATTCAATCAATTCAATCCTATAATACTGAAATGACATTAAATTCAGTCCAATTTTCACCCCATTAATTCAGTCCAATTAATTCAGTCCTATAATACTGAAATGACATTAAATTTAGTCCAATTCAACATTTTTTCAGTCCAATTTTCACCCCAATTCAATCAATTCAGTCCAATTTCAACCCAATTCAATCAATTCAGTCCAATTTTCACTGAGTAATATTTGCACAATTCAATCATATATAGTATATACTGTAGCATTCAGTTCAACAATTTTCACACCTGATCAATTCCATTCAATTCAACATTATACATATATAAATTACAGGACTAACTAACAATTAATACTTAACAGGAAAACATACAAATCTATTACAGGGGCAAAAATAAAGAAACCTTGACTCCGGTGATGATGATGAAGGCAAAATGAACTTACAGTGTCGCCAGCTGCTGTTGAAGAAGATGATGATGAGCTGAACGGTTGTTGTTGAAGATGATGAGGATGAGCTGAACGGCTGCTGGTGAAGAGGCCCGACCGCCCGATGTCGCCTGCTGCTGTTGAAGATGGGAAAGAAAGGAGAACGTTGTTGGTGTGCCGCTGTTAATGAAGACTACAGAGGAAGCCCGAAGCCGTGAGCTGTTGAGGAGATCGTTGTCGGCTCGTCACGGTTAAAATCACGATAACCAGAAAAGAAAGCCGCGAACGTGAGCACTGAGGAAAGAGAAGGAGTGAAGACTGGAGTCACCAGACCGTCAGAACTGTCGCTGGCCGCTTTTGTGAAGGATGGAGAATAGATCGTTGTCGCCGCCCGATTAGGGATTTGTTCTGTTGGAATTGGAAAGATGGGAAAGTTACAATTGCAATTCAATTGTGATTTGTGAAAATGCTGCAAAGTGAAGAGTGAAGACAGTCACGTGAGTCCGTGACTGTGCAGGAATAATCCAATAGGCATCTGACAGCTGTCCAGGAGGGGGGGATTTTGTTTCAAGGCCTTATTTTGTCAAAATCGCAAAATCGGTCCTGAAATCACGATGTAACGCGATTTCATCCGATTTTTGCGATTTTACTCGATTTCAACCTGATTTTACCTATTTTTTATTTTTTCAAGTGATTCAACCCATAATGCATGTTTTGACTCGTAAAATCATACAATTTTACAAGTCAAAACACGATTTTAACAACCTTGCCCTCAACCATTATGGAAGTATTCCATTTACGACATTGCCTTCCATAAGTATGCCTACCAAAGAATGCTCAAGAATGAATTTGAAGGACGAACATTTCCCATGAATGACGCGGGAGAGATTAGTTATGAAAGGCCTGTGTTTAGTATTGTAATAAATTGTAATTGAAACTATGTTTTAATTTAATTGTAATTTTAAAAGTCTTTGATTAATTAAAATATATCATAATTTTATACAAGTACCGCTACTCTTTTTAAAAAATTTAGTTATAATATTTATATATTTTTTAAATCATAATCATAAAAGCTACTATAATATTAAATATGTACTTAATGAAAATGGGTTTCTCCAAGTAGGTTGATCTTGCCATTTTGCTTAGAATGGTGGTTCTATACATAATTTTTTTTCTTGATTAATATCAAGACCACAAAGAAGATAAAGCCCATTATTGCAGCTACTGTATCCGCACCTCCCATTTAAACAGCACAAATAATGGAAATTCCCTCAACTACACCTGCGCTCTGTTTTTTTCTGGATATTCACTGTACAAATTAGATAGGATCAATTGCCGGAATTCATTGTTCCTCTCAGTAACACTAAGAGATCCTTTTCTTTTCTTTTCTTTTCTTTTCAGTTTTGATGCCAATTTTTTTTTTAAAAAAAAGATGCTTGGGCTTTCAGACAGTAAGTCAGAGATTTAAACAAGCATCTGCATATGATGAGTTCATGAGTGGAACAATTCAGCCCCTCAACAGAAACAAAACCCACAACTCAAGCTTCAGTTGATTCTAACAAACTACTGGGCCCCTTCCTCTCAGCATACTGAGGAAATTTTCAAATCTGATTAAAGCATTCGGTAAACAAAATTGAAGCACATGGGATTAGGTTAGTTCATGCTCACCATGTCCTGTGCACTTGACCGCTTCCAAGTCCTGACAAATTCGTCCAGCAACCACTCAAAACGTGAAATAGCTCCGTCTCTGCTTTTTCACGGCAGCAACTTCTATATAAGTGAAGCTATTAACCCCAACACCACTTCACATACATCCATACAAACTAGTGCAACATGGCTATGGGCTTATCCATTTGTTTTATGATGCTTATTAAGCTTGTAATTGCGTTGGCAAAGACACCGACCACCTTGAACACAACATGTGTGGGTGATATTGGTGTCTTATTGCAGTTTGGTGTTTACCAAGAATCCTGCCCAGAGGCACAACCTATTATACTATCTTGGGTTCAAAGTGCAATCTTCGAGGAACCAAGAATGGCAGCTTCCCTGCTTCGTCTTCACTTCCATGATTGCTTTGTTAATGCAAGTCAAGTTTAATTTCAGAATTATACATATTGCTTCTCTTTATCACAGCTTCTATTGTAATTGCAATGATCATGATGCAACCTATGTGTTTTGCAGGGATGTGATGCTTCAGTGCTGCTAGATGATGCTGAGAACTTTGTGGGTGAAAAAACTGCACCACCCAACTTGAATTCACTAAGAGGGTTTGAAGTGATTGACGCCATTAAATCTGATCTGGAATCTGTTTGTCCTGAAACAGTTTCTTGTGCTGATATTCTCGCAATCGCTGCCAGAGATTCTGTTCTTCTAGTATATCTTCGCCCACTCTTCATTTTATAAGAAAATCTTACTACTATCTTTTAATGCTTTGAGCTGGTCTCACTTCTACTTAATTTGCAGTCTGGCGGACCAGGCTGGGAAGTCCAGACGGGGAGGAGGGACAGCTTGACCGCTAGCAAGGCAGCCGCGACGAACAACATCCCTGCTCCAAATTCTAGTGTAGCAACTCTAGTGGCTAATTTTCAGAATGTCGGACTCACACAAAATGATATGGTCGCCCTCTCAGGTAAAGTTTTTGTATCCCAATGCTTGAAAGGACACTCCTGTCCACTGAACGAAAATCACAGTCTAAGTGTAATTTGGCAGGTGCGCACACAATGGGAAAAGCGAGGTGTTCAACTTTTAGCTCTCGGTTCCAGAGCCCTAGTAACTCCGGTGGTCCTGATGTTAATACGGACTTCGTTCAGTCGCTGCAGCAACTATGCTCAGAAACTGCTGACAGCACCGCGACAGTAGCACATCTTGACCTGGTGACCCCAGCTACATTTGACAACCAATACTACGTTAATCTTCTTTCAGGAGAGGGGTTGCTTCCATCAGACCAGGTTCTTGTGGATCAAGATGATCGCACACGTGAGATTGTAGAAGCTTATGCGGAGGACCCGTTATTGTTCTTCGAGGACTTCAAGAATTCCATGCTCAGAATGGGAGCCTTGGGGCCACTTACCGGTGACAGTGGCGAAATACGTGTGAATTGTAGGGCTGTCAATTAATCTTTAGCTTCTTGAACTGAGGATCATATGTAAGCAAGATGACAAATTGCATGCGAATAATGTAGCTCAGATTAGAAGCTTTATCCATGAACTATAAAATATAAATATGACATGTATCAGTTTGTCAAAAACATGTTGATTCAACTACAACACCCCAAGATTAAAGTTTTATTAGCACTATAAACTATAAACGAAAAGAAAACGGTGATTTGATGTGTTTTACTGTTTATCTTCTTACATTAGCTTGTTCACTTCACTATTTATAGCACTATAAATATGCATTGAAGGCATATGTACTCATCAGATCAATCAACCCACTGTTAAACTTTCACTAAAAGAGAATAAAGCATTCAACAAGAGGGAGAGAGAAAGGGCAAAAACAAAAACAACCAATGGACATGAGACATACTCTTATTTAAATTTAAATTTATCAGATTAAAATATTTTAAATTTGTTTGAGTTAATTTCTCTTCTAGTAGAATTCTGGGTAAGGAAAAAATAATATAATAATTTATAGTAACTTTCTACTACCTCAGGGGAGGAATATTAAAGAACCTCGAATATAAACACAAACTTTTTTAAAAACAAAATTAGATTTTTATAATTAATTTTTTAATTCAATTAAATTACTATTATTATCAACCTGTTACACAAAAAAAAAAACAAATTCAATTCAATAAAATTTGCAGCTCAATGCTACTGGGAAAACTTCCCTTAGGCTTAGGAAGGTCAAACAATAGCCAGGCAAGGCTCTGATGGACTTGTACACCATAACATAGTAAAGGAAGCAAGACGGATACACAACTGTTCGGTGGTCTCGTAACATGTGACAATGAGACCACTACACCACATATTTTAATTGAAGAAGAGAGGCAAGCTGCCAAGTGCACAATGCTGCCTAATATAAATAGCCAATGGCACTGTTGTGGCAGAATATATGGTCTTGCAAGAGAAAAAGAAGGCACAGGAGAAACACCTGAGGAGACAGCTTGAGCTGCTTGCTTTAAATCTAAAAAAACAAATGAATCATACGATAATCTCTGGAGGTATTATAAAATTATAAAAACAATCTAAAAGATTTATTACTATCTATAAAATAATTAAACTAAATAATTTTAAAAATAAAAAAATATATTAATTAAAAACACAATAGAAAACCAAACAAATAAAAAAGAGTCAAGAGCTATTGGTCTTAACTTCAAAAACTAGATTTTTAACTTGTTTTTATCTATAAACACCTCTAAAATACCGTTTAATTTCAAAATACCCTCTTATCACTCTAATCACGATAAAAAACAAAAAATCTAATTGTTTTTTTTAATACAAACCTCATTCTACTTTTCTCGTAGTGTTTAAAGAGAAATATCATCTCTATTGAATTTTAATTTTTGAGACAAACCCATTAACATAAAAAATCAATTTTTTCATGATTAAAATATAATCAATCAAACCTTTCTCTCTTTTCTACTTTTTTTTTAATGAATTTTTATTTTCTCTTTTAACACTCAAGTATTGAAATATGATAAAAAAAAAAAAGTTTAAGATGAAAATATAAAATCCTAGAATATCAAGTACCATGTATACAAAATTAATCTTCAAATGAAACCATATCTTTTAAATGATGCATTTGTAAAAAGGATTTGTTTTGTTTGTCTGTATTAATTTAGATACTTGTTATTTTAATTTTTTGAACAGTAATATAAATTATTATTTTTTAAAATTTATTTTTGTTGTTGATGCTAATTTTGGTATTTGTCGTTTTAATTTTTTTAATATTGTTCTGTAAAATGATCATTGATCCAGTACGTAACAAAATATTTTGTGACACTTCACACACTTAAAAACATGTGAATCCAAACAAATTTTAAAAAATAAAACATGACAGCATAACTTGCGAGGACCAAATAAAAAAAGAAGAGAAGTTTAACGAAGAAAACAAAATAGCTAGAACATTTTGGGGCCAATAAAGGAAAAAGGTGTGGATATAGTGAAAAAGAAAAGCCCAGCATGCAGATTGATGCCCCCGGAGTAAATAAATAAAAAACAAAAGGAAGGCCAATACACAACATAAATCGTGAGGGCTTTAGCAAAATTAATTTTAATATGGGGGGTTGTTAAAGTATGATTGTAGTTATTTTTAAAAATATTTTAATATATATATATTTTTAAAAAATTATTTTTTATATTGTCATATTAAAATAATATATATATATATATAATATTTTTTTTAATTTTAACGGTTTAAAATATAATACCAACCAGAAGCTGCTACTTCACAGTTATCACTGCAAATCCTTTATATTGCAATTATAATTATATTATAAAAATTGATATTGTTCTTAAAACTCTATATTCTTCCATTATCCACTCTCACCTAGCCACTTTCCTCTAAGTTTCTTTATTCTTTGGTTTTTAGAACTTGAGTATTTGTAAATATAGCAGTAGTTTTTTTTTTTTTAATTCTTTTTATTTAAAAATTTATTAAAATAATTTTTTTATTTTTAACAGAAACAAATTAAAATAATTTGAAAATATAAAAAATAATTTTAAATAAAAATATAAAAAATAATTTTAAATAAAAAATTAATTTTTTATAAAGTTGTTTTTGAATCGAACTTCCAAAATATGTTAAGGTCAAGTTTTACACAACTAAACTAGACGCACTTCTTCTCATTCTAGACGGAGTAGTACCAAAAAGGCAAAACCATTTTCTCATTTCTATTGGCCCGCCCGCCCACCTTCCCTCTCTCAAGTCTCAACACTCCGAGCTCCCTCGTATTCCCAGAAAAATAAAAAACCCGCTTGAATCAATTTCATCACTCTAACCCAGGTATACTTATTCTTCACATTATATTCAAAACCCGTCTGTTGTTTTTTTCATTTCAACGGAGAAGATGTTGTTAGGGTTTAGTTAAGCTTAATTTTGTATCAGCTTTTATTTATTTTTCTCTTCTTTATTTGCATGCTGATTTTAGGGTTTCCAGGGGACTCTGAGATTTTGACCGAGGGAATTGTTTTTAGGGTTTATGGGTTGTACTGTATAGTACTAATCAGTTTTTTTTTTTTTTAATTTTAAATAGTGAAAATGGATATTGATTCTAAGCTCAAAAAATTGGATATCAAGTCTGGAGATGAAGCCTCATCATCAACGCAAGTGCAAGTGGATTCTAAGGTATATTATATTATGTTGGCTTCCAAAACACTTCCTCTTCCTTTCCTTTATTTCTTCCTTTTTTGGATGTCTCGGTTTGTATTACCATGTACATATTCAAGGAAAGATAGTCATTTCTTCTTTGTTTTTATGATGCTGCTGTGTAGTGAAAATCTGTTAGCAGAGCCTGGACTTTATTTTTCCCATATCCCCAGCTGTTCCTAAACTGAGTTGAAAATCTGTTTTTGTTTCTGGTATTTTTCTTGGATTTTTTTGGCAGTTTTGTGAGAAAAGATAAAACAAGTTTAGTTTTTTTTGTTTATTGAAGAATTGTTTGTGATATTGATTTCTCAATGTTTGATTTTGATTTGAAGGGAACTGCTGAAGACAAGGATGAATTAGCTGACTCAATGAATAACTTGAACGTGGAAGCATCCTCATCTGGGCAGGTGGGACCTACATTCAAAAGAAAACCGGTTATCATCATTGTTGTTGGAATGGCAGGTAATCCAGCAAGTTTTTTTTCGAACAAGTGTTATTATTTGTTATTTCATTTTGACAATCCCTGCTGCCTGCTCTTTTTTCAACTCAATCCGCAAATGGGAGTGTATTGATGAAATGGGCTTGAAGATTGAAAGCAGTTACTGTATGTGGACAGGTAGTGGAAAAACAACTTTTCTTCATAGGTTGGTTTGCCACACACAAGCTTCAAGGATTCGTGGTTATGTGCTCAACCTTGACCCTGCTGTGATGACTCTCCCCTATGGTGCAAATATTGATATAAGGGACACTGTTAAGTACAAGGAAGTGATGAAGCAGTTTAATCTTGGACCTAATGGTGGAATCCTGACTTCTCTTAACTTGTTTGCAACAAAGTTTGATGAGGTAAAATCTACCTGCTGCTTTTTTTCCTCGGACGGGCTTATTCTTCTTCCCTGTCGCATAGTACCTGTGATTTATTTTTTTTACTATTTTCACTAAACCTTGCAACTATTGACTTCAATGTGAATTTCGGTTGAATATTGAGTGGTCAGGTGCATCATTTTCATCCTGATAGACAGCAGTCTATGTGTTAGCTAGTGGATAGCATTTTGGGCAGGGTTATTGGACCAGCACAGCCTGTCTTGCAATGTTTTTTTCCCTGCATGTGGATTTTTTCACCACAAGTTTCATACTGTTCTCTTAATTCCAATATATCCTCACCTTTGTATTTCACATTTTCAGGTCATTCAAGTCATTGAGAAGCGAGCAGATCAGCTTGATTATGTTCTTGTGGATACACCTGGTCAAATTGAGATTTTCACTTGGTCTGCTTCTGGAGCTATCATTACCGAAGCTTTTGCTTCAACCTTTCCAACTGTGGTTGCTTATGTAGTTGACACACCTCGTTCCTCAAGCCCAGTAACTTTCATGAGCAATATGCTTTACGCTTGCAGCATCCTCTATAAGACGAGGTTGCCTCTTGTGTTGGTATTTAATAAAACTGATGTGGCTCAACACCAATTTGCTATAGAGGTATAACTTTCTTTCTTCTTATTTTGATGCATCATCACTGATGTTATTCTTATTTGGAAAAGAAGTATTTTAAAAATATTGGAGAGAGTTGGAGGACTAGCCAGGCTGCAGCAGTGCTCAAATGATTTTGGGATTAAGCCTGTGGAATCCATAACATGTTCATAAATTTATCAATCAAGTAGCTGAAATAATACTTGCAGGAAAGATTTTTATCGTGCCAAACTCTCCTATATTTTCAAGTTCAGTTATGATTGAACCTCAGTAACTATGTAGAACCAATATCAGAATTAAGGATTGGTGGAGACAGTGTATTCAAGGGATCTGAAACATGACTAAACAAGAAGCGTATTGAAAACTTCAAGGTTTTCAACCAAACCCCTAGCTTTTAAGGGACTGTTGTTTGACAATAGAATGCTACACTTGCAATTTTCCATACCATTGCTTTCCTAAGTCATTCTCTTGATTTATTTTTTTTATCAGTGCTCTCTATTTATCTTTGCTTTTTATTTTTAATATCCTTGTTCTGAGAGTTGTAACTTGCCCAGTGGATGGAAGATTTTGAAGCCTTTCAAGGAGCAATGAGGTCAGATGATTCATACATGTCTACTTTTTCTCAAAGCCTCTCCCTAGTGCTAGATGAATTCTATAAAAATTTGAGATCAGTTGGGGTCTCTGCTGTTTCTGGAGCTGGAATGGATGCCTTTTTCAAGGCCATTGAAGCCAGTGCTGAGGAGTATATGGAAACTTACAAGTATTTCCTTTTAGCCCTTAACTCCATAAGTATAGTTATGATAAATTCTTTTGTGTCAACTACCAATACGCTGCTATCACTTTTCATTTGTCTAACCAATGGATCTTGATGATCTCAGAGCTGGTCTTGATAAGAGACGGGTAGAGAAGCAACGTTTGGAGGAAGAGCGGCAAAAACAGAACATGGAAAAGCTGAGGAAGGACATGGAAAATTCAGGGGGACAATCTGTTGTTTTGAGCACTGGTTTAAAGGATAAAGCCCGTCATAATAACATGGTCGATGAGGAGGATGAGGAGGATGAGGAGGACATTGAAGATGATGATTCTGAGGTGTTTACTGAAGAAGATGTTATAGATGAGGATGAGGATGAGGATGAAGATGAAGAGGTGGCCAGGTTCTCTTTCTAGTTCTATGGTTTTGATACCACAATGGTAAGACTTTGTGTAGGACTTCTAGGTCTCACGTTCTCCACGGGTATTCTTCCCTAAAACTGACTTCCCATATGCATTGTTGACCGCAAACTTGTTTATAACAGGCTTAAGAAATGGTGATCAGTTTTGTCCACCACCCTGGTTTTTCTGTCCGTCCTTTTGTTCACATTAATCTTCATATGCAGGAGATAGGCTTTTGCCATGCAGGAGTTAGTAATTCTGTAGCATTTCAACTTGTTACGCTTTTCATATAACGTGAAGTGCATGAATACATTGCTTGTGCAGATGTCTTGGATTTATAGGAACCTACACGGACTGCCCCCCAAGATATCTGTTTGCGCTCTTTTTGCGAAAGATTTTGCTCGAAAGCTTAATGATACGAGCCTTTATGAACGAATTGGCCGTGGAATACATTAGATTTTGCTCGCTAGCTTAATGGTACAAGTCTTTGTAATCTGACTGCAAAAGAAATTCATGAATTCCTCTTCCCTTGTCTGATGGTTCACGTGAAGAATTTGCACTAGATTTGTAATTATAATATCCTATCAACTACAACACAGTTCCTTTGAATCTATGAAGCCGAGCTGTGTTTTTCTAAATAAAGAACTCCTTGAATTATTTCCCCTGCTAAGGTAGTTCTGATCTTATTTACTAAAAATCCTTTGTGCAAGTAAGCATATCTTTGTTCATGAGATCCACGTTTTACCACTTTTTTGTGTGGAAATTTAATGAGATTTTTTTTAAAAAAATAATTTTCTTTCTCCCCTCTCTATCTGTTCTTTCTTGGAAAATGATCGAGACAACCTTTTCACGCTAATCTCCATATAAAATGTTTTAAGTCATAAAGTGTGGATCTGATTGATATTTCAAATGATTGTTCTTTCTTAAAAAACAACCGGACATGTGTGTTCGGAAGATAATTTTGGTTGTATAATCATTATTCTTCTTTTTCATTTGCAAAAAATTAAAAAATGTTTAGACGATAAAAAAATAATAATTAAAAAGATAGGAATTTTAAGAGAGAAAGGAACGAGGAAAGTTATTGAAAGGATCAATGAACTAATACCGTGCCTTATAATTTCATGATCGTTGATTTTGGGAAAATTCCTACTTAAACTATACTTGAATTTGCATCGTTGACCGGTCCAAAGAGAAAAGAAAGTAATTTTTTTTTATTTAAAAAATGTTAAATTAAATAGTCTTCTACAAGATAAAATAAGACACACATAGTGGCTAATTTAGGTTTTTTATTATTATTTTAATTTTAGAAATTAAATTCACGCTATAAATTAATGCCTTTCATTTGATATTATGATTCAGATGACATAAATTCGATCTAATATATAAGATCATAGCTATTGTATATATTTTTATTGCGTGATTCTTTAACAAAATTCTTCCTCCATATTATATAATTTTGATGGACGAACACGCCAGAAAAGAAAAGAAGAAGCCTTAGATTTTTCTTATTTCGGGTACTGAAACTGAAGTAACATGCCAAGAAGAGAAAACATAACCTAAGGTATGACTCCTGCTTCATGAGTTAGTTACATTGTAGTCCTTTCGGCTGTAAAAGTGAAGTCGCAGAGCCAGATGCAGCGATGGCTAGCTACACCTCATCCTACTGATGCCAGGTTTGGGAATTTTCATTTTTGTCTGAAAGGCAACGTGAGAAAAAGAAAAAAAAAAAAAAAAAGAGGCTGATAAAACACCACGCATGTTTTGGTTGTTAGATTCATAACTCGCCACAGAACTTTTGTTTTTAGGGGTTACGTATGGGCTAGAAAGAAGTATAATCGTTGAAAAAAAAAAAGAAAACCCAGAGCACAAAATGATAAGAACACGAGAGAAGTCTAACAGCCGTTTATGTCAATGTCTTGCATTTAAAAATGCGTAACGGTAGAGATGATTAAAATTGAAGACAACAATTGCCGTTTATTCATAAGGACTCTTCAAAACTCTTATTGCCACGACAATTTGTGAGAGAATGAAGCTATGCATCCTCCTCATTTTGGAGGTGGGAAGAAAATTTCCTCGTTCATTCTCATGGAGCGGAAAAGCTGCTCAACATCAGGAGATACTTTGAGAGATGCCTCTAGCACTTGAGGAGATAGAGCCTTCCACACGGAAGTCCTTCCAGCCAAATGAGTGAATATAGGACTGCAATTATCATAGAAACACAATTATGCTCTCTCTTCTTCTTTTTTACTCAATTATGTCAGTGTTAAAATACAGTATTCATCTATCAGCAGGCAAATATGCAATTAGCTTTAGGTGACAGTGCATGGAATTGAAGAGTATTGAGTAAAACTTACTTGGGAGTGGTGATGATGGAGAACCATGACATCCCATCAGGATCACAAATCTTTGAAACAACAAAGAACCTAGGAACAATGAACAAATGACCTGCCTTGACGGTTGTTTCCAACACCCTGCGGCCATCGACCCCAACAACTTGAACACGGCCACTACCACTGACAATGTATGTCACTTGTAAAGCAGAGTCACAAGAAAAACCAGGAGAGCACATGGCTTTTCCATCCAGTCTAACAAGATCAGCACCGAGCCCAACCTCAGCAACCAAAGGAAGGTTCTTGGTGTTCAAAAGAACAACCTTTCCACCATCCTTAATATCAACATCTAGTGGAGCTTCCTCACAGTTGTATACAAAGCCCTCACGGCTTTCCTTTTTGGGTTCAGGCATCTTAAAGGATCCATCAAGCTTGACAATGCCTTTGGCTGTCTGGTTTCCAACTAGGGTCTTCACGGCCTTATCATCCACACCCCATGCTCGGCTCACGAACTCAGAAGAGAAGCCAGTGAAAATGCCATTGGAGCCGGTCAAAAAGAAATCGGTGAATTCACCAGTTTTGTGGGCTTTAGAGGTGTCACCCAGGAAGAGAACTACAAGTTCAGTGTCCTCTTTGTTATACCACCATGTAACGACACCGAAAGGAAGTGCAATAGCATCACCCTTCTTAAGGGCAACAACCCTCTCTTCTTTCTCAGGAAGAACAATACCAGCTACCCCATCCCCTACAAAATGCAAAGCGAAAACAGGGTCATACCACGCAGTAAAATTCTTCTCTTTTATTATTTTTATTGAATCATTACCCCAATATCCTTTAAACAAGAAAAAAGTTGTTTTCTTTTCAGCGTTTATAAAAATCAATAGATCTTCCAGAACTTTGCACAAATCTTGCACCAAAACCAGTACTAATATAAACAAGATCCACTATTAATTTTTTTTTAAAAATCCTCATCCATTATATGCTCGCTACGTATTGATTTGTGGATTAAATAGGCATCCTTGGAGACAGAAACCCAAAACCAATTTCAATCTTTTAAAAAAATGAAGAGAGTAATTAATTAATACCTTGAAGAACATAGGCAACCTTGGCAGAATCAGAGTAACGAGGAAGAGCAAAACCATTCTTTTCAAGGGCCAGCTTGGCTGCACCTATGTTCCCTTCTTTTAGCATGGCAAGCTCAGCTGGGCTCCACGCATAATAAGACCCACCATCTCCTCCATACACCTTCTTGCACAATTTTGGTGACAGATCAACCTCCATTCTTTCTAAGCAAGATCTAAACTCTCTCCCTTACGGTAATTGATATATTGTTGGATGAGAAGGTTAAAAGACTGGGCAGAGTGTATGGTATTTATAGAGATGGTGTATTAAACAGATAGGTATAATCCTGGCGTGATAAGGACGGATAGAATCACGCTTAGCAGTTTGTTTTAGGTTTGTGAGATCATGAATATCAAACTATCCGGTACCCCACCTTAAATTTCGCACAAAAATCGCATCCTTTTGTTCTTCAAATGCTTTTTCTTCTTGTAAAATACTTATTTTTTCGCGTTACAGTTCAAAACCCATCGTGTTTTCAATATCCCTTTTCTCTTAATATTTCTTTCTTTTCATTTGCCATTGAAAATCTCAGATTCTTTTGTCCATGTATTTGTTTTTTCATTTCATTAAAATAACCCCAACTACCCGTGCTCTTTCGTCATTTCATCTAGAAATTAGAATCATAAATGCGCAAGTAATTAAAGTAGGCCTGAAGATTGAACATTGATACTGTATTCGGAAAGGGAGTGGAAACCAACTTTTCTTATATAGGTTGGCTTTAATGATGTTCAAGTGGATGTGGATACATGAAGTGCTTCTAAATTTATCAACAAAATTGAAGTATCAATGATAGGAAAATATATGTTTCTATTAAAAAAAAAAATAGGTATAACTAAAAGAAAAAAAAATATCAGATGAAAATATTTTTATTATTTTTAATGGATAATGAGTTTTTTATATATAATTAATAAAATATTTGTTACTCTATAATCACCATAATTTTGTTTATTTCATTAAATTTTATGGGGCAAAAAAATAATTAATAAAATACTACTAATTATATTACTCTTTTAACATCATAAATTTCCTCGCAGTGTTGTAATCTACGAATACTTGCAGGGGACACATCAAAGAGAGTGGAAGACAGTGTGGCGGAGGATCGGTTATTGAATGCAGATAGTTCTAGTTCATCTGCTGTTGATGCTACAACTAGTTCTCAAGAAACTTCAAAAATTACTGGTGTCGAAGAAACTAACAGTACGAGGATTCCGGTGCTCAGGCAAAATTAGAAAGTTTGTCCTTTCTTGCCGCAGTTAACGTCGCAGTCAACTTTGTTTGCAGATTCGCTATCTTTTCCAGTTTGGCTTTTAATAAAAAAGGGTATCCATTTTTATTCGGTATACTCTACTGCTATTTTCAAACACAAATTGCTGAGCATTTTTACTTACACCCTTCTTCCTTTTCCCTTTTATCATATTTCCATATATGTGCACGATCAAAGTCTTCCCCTGCCAGTGAATAATACAAGGATGATGAGCACTCTGCAATAATTGTTTATATTTAGAAGGACATTTTACTAGCAGAGGATCTTGATTCCTCGGATTTAAATGAGAATAATAAGGGGTGTTTTCCTTCCCATCGTGCTGTGCTGGCAGGTCTCTAAGTGGCATGGCAAAGAACTTTGAGATTTCCATAGTAAATCTTGAGATCGAGTTGGGTAAGAGACTGGGATAATCTGGATTTTACTTCCATTTAAATCAATAAAGTGTGTTTTCCAGAAACTAGAGTTACTCGAATCCCAGAAAAAAGTGATGTGCTGGCAGCATAGAAGTGGTGGCTGCATGATTTTCATTTCCACGTAGTAAAGGGGAGAATCTGATGAAAAGCCACCAACTAGCAGACAGATGTGCATCATCAAGTTTAATGACTCGTGTTATCATTCCCTGGGAAAGCTCTCTCCAGAAGAAGAGAAAATGACAAACGGATCGTGTGGTTATGTGGACCTGTATCTCGTGATAGTGTTGGAATCTATCACTTTCTGCCTTCGTAATCTGTGTCCAGGAGCACTGATCATGATTAGCTTTATTTAATAAATTATTCAGTATTTGAGTTTCTGATAAGGTAGTATATAATATAAAAAATTAATTCAAAGTAAAACAGCAAACACTCTTAATGATGTAGAAATCAAAAGTAAATAAATTTTAAAGTTTGTTGGCGGGATTTAGAAATGATTTAGTGCCTGTACCTTTTTTTTTTATGACTAAATATTTTTTAAAAAAAAATAATTTTTTTTATTTTTTTATTATATTTTTAATTCGTTTTAATATGTTGATATTAATTAAAATAAATTTTAAAAATAAAAAATATTATTTCAATGTATTTCTAGATAAAAAATACTTTAAAAAACAAAAACGACCTTAACATAAAACTGGCTCGAAGAAGTATTATATTAAATTATTTATCATTTACTAATTAAAATTAAATTTTACTTTTATATTTTTTAATTTTCATATCAATTTCATATTTTTTTTTTAAGTTTGCAATAAAAGTAATAGAACAATGAAGCATACTTCTTTATTATTGTTATTATTATTTTTAAAGTAAATATTTAATAAAAATTAAATTGAATTAGCACTCAAGCATAAATCTTAAAAATGCAGTCTATGAGATAAAATGCGATCCAGCTCAACTATAGGTATATTTTAGCAATAATCTCGGTCTTAATGTGGTAAAAGATCTCGTGATAATAATAGTCAAGATAATCCTATCCATAAGGAAGGCGATGATATTAAGGGTGATTTTATTAATTAAGTAATTCAACTGGCAGTAGTAGATAAGAAGAAGCTAAGTAATTAGAAAACGAAGAATCATCTTCCCTTTCTATTGTTATTGTTATTATCATCTCCTTTTTAATTAAATTTAGACTCCCCTTTTTTTAGCATGGAGAAAACACCATCGCTATATAGAAAAGCTACACCTGATAATCAAGTCAAGTCAAATCAAATCATCAGTGAAATGGCGAAGCATGAGGAGACGCCAATCCCATCTTTCTCGTCTTTAGAGGCTGTTTACGGAGACGGATCTCAGCTTGAAGAAGCTAAACTCCGTTTTGATCACTTAAACTCCAAGTTTCTTCAAGTTTTTGGTCACCCTCCTGATGTCTTTGCTCGTTCTCCAGGTTAAGAAAATAACTCCCTCCCTCCCTCTCTCTCTCCCATCAACCTTCTGTTTGGTTCCCGAGAAAATGAAGGAAAAGTCAAAACTTTGACGAAAACAAATAAAGACGATGTTAGTAATACTCGATAAGATTAACAGATATATTTACACGTATCTCATTTAATTGAACCGGTTTCTTCAGTTCAGAATATCATACGCTTCCACTCGATGTAAATTTTTTTTTTTTTTTATCTGTTTCGTTCGCTGGAAAACGAATGGACAGGAAAGAAAGTTAAATTTCTGAAAGTTATTCCAGTTAGGTTTATTTGGTCAATTTAAGAAGATTGGTTGGTTCTGTTAAAAATAATACGCAAATTATATATATATTTTTTAATTTCGTGTTTTTGCAGGGAGAGTGAATTTGATTGGAGAGCATATTGATTATGAAGGCTACTCGGTGTTGCCAATGGCAATAAGGCAAGATACTATTATAGCAATCCGTAAAAATCATGCACAAAAAGTTCTTCGAATCGCAAATGTTAATGACAAATATACAGAGTGTACTTATCCTGCTGACCCTAATCAGGTCTGAACCAATCTACAACTTCTTCAATAGTAATGTGTTCATTGTTTTCCCGTTGGATTGATTGTTATATTCTGTAATAATTTGCAGGCAATTGACTTGAAGAATCATAAATGGGGTCATTATTTCATTTGTGGGTATGATATAGAACAGCTATTTTATTTGATTAGTTCTGAAGCTTCTTGTGGTTCCCCCCCCCCTTTTTTTCAATCTTTTTGTGGGTTTCCAGGTATAAGGGTTTTTATGAATTTGCGAAATCAAAAGGAGTGGATATGGGTGACGCGGTTGGACTTGATGTTATTGTTGACGGAACTGTTCCAACAGGTGAATGAATTAGAAGTTGATTTTAGTTAGCTGTTGCTAATGATGTGACATCGCCTGCTCATTATAAGAGAAGACTAAGCTGGAGTTTTTTAATACAGGTTCTGGTTTGTCCAGCTCTGCTGCGTTTGTTTGCTCTGCTACCATTGCTATTATGGCTGCTTTTGATGTGAACTTTCCAAAGGTAAAACAGTTCTTTCACCAAATTTATGATGAATATAATACCTCAACCACCTCAAAGTTGTTTTAAGGGCGTCTTTTAATCTTACAACTAGAAGTAGAAAGCACTTCTCCAGTATTAGGCATCCAGAAAGCCTTGCTATACTGTCAAAGTTTTGAATTTGTTAATTTTTTAGATTTCGCTGGTGTTATCTACACTTTTTTCTTGGAAGAGATTGATACGTTTCTATCCTACTACATCAGTAAAATAATATTATTGAGAGAAAATAACATGTTTGTATTTCTGATCAGTACATTAGAACGAACATACACTGGTTGCTATCTGCCAACATGCTCATAGCACTCTGGTTACAATGTGCTTCTTTTCATTCACTGTTTATATGTTTCCTTGACATCTTTGGGATTTCTTTTCTCTTTTTTGTCATGGGATATCAGTATCTTTTTCAGCTGTGCATGCGTGTCTGTTATGAATTTACATGCATTATTTTTTTCCCAGTTCATGCCTGGTAAATCAAATGAGACCAACAATTCTGGCCTTAATGTGAATATGGACTATATATTTTGTTGTTCTTTGTGGTGATGATGACTAGGCCTTTGGTTCATGAGAGCACAATTGCTTATCATACAGGTTTCGTAAGAAATTTCCGTGTTATTTTTCTTGTTAATTAGTTCGTACCAGGTAAAATCAAATTATTCCAACAATTCTGACCTTAATGTGCGTATGGATTGTAAATGCTGCTTTATCTTGAGGATTGGTGTGCCTCTGGTTCACGAGAGCACGAAGTTCACTCGCTACTTATACTGACGCTCCTCTGTATCTGCTTGTTAACTAAATGATCTACTTGATGGAAAACTAACAAAATGGATTTGTCCATGTTTATATATCGTTATATCCTGTTTCTTTCTTTTTTCTATCTGAATTCTATTGATGTTACCCTCTTTAACAGAAAGAAATTGCCCAGCTAACATGTGAGTGTGAAAGGCACATTGGAACACAATCTGGAGGAATGGACCAGGTTATACTTCATACTCATGAGCTTGTTTAAACTGTTGAAAAAATTTAGAATGTTTGAAATGCATTCTCCCGATTCTGAGACAACTGTTGCTTTTACTCATGGACAAATCCAGTGTACAAGGTCTTCCAATGTTTTGTTTGCTATTCTGCTTCTCTGCTTGGGATAGAAACACATTATGATGTCAGAAAATTGAATCTGTTATTGCTTTAGAACTGAACGTAAAAATAAATTGAGAGTGAGGAGGATCCAAACAGAGCTGGGGAACTGACTTTCAGGGACACCGAACATAATAGATCATGTTTTACTTGGCAGGCAATCTCTGTCATGGCCAAAACTGGATTTGCAGAGCTTATTGATTTCAACCCCATTCGGGCAACTGACGTGCAACTTCCTGCTGGTGGAACTTTTGTGATTGCTCATTCTTTGGCTGAATCTCAGAAGGCAGTCACTGCTGCTACAAATTACAACAACAGAGTAGTTGAATGTCGACTCGCTTCTGTAAGCGCTATTTTCACAGACTGGTTCTGCTTTCATATTCCTAAATATGTTCCAACTCTTGTATTCTTGTACTGCAATTTGAGTTTTGCACATTGTCGTAGGAAATCAATTAAAACGCAGTCAAGTGTTCTAGAGTGTCAAATTTGCCCCCAACTTTAATAGATGCACACCCTTTGACGCATTGTAATATTTGACATGTTAAGGGATACGATGTACCTTTAAGATGCAATTATTCATCGACTTTTTGTTATGGACCAACTTTTTGGGACAAGAAAAACTAAAAAAGTGGACCATTTTTACTGTCCAGTGGGAGTATCCATTTTGAATTGCGCCATTCATTGGTATTTGCATCTGATCTTAAAAGCTGTAACATACCTTCAAGCTAACTTGGAAGTGTGAACATGCAGTTTTAGCATCAGAATCTATGCTGAAGTGTCATTACTGTTTTAAAAAATGAATAGAGCTGTGGAGAAGGGAAACAATCTTCTGCTCTCCACCTGCTGCTTGGTGCCTTAATTGGGACTGCGTTACAAGTTACAAATGCGTATCTTCTCAATTTCTCTTCTATTGGAGGCATTGTCATGCTCATATTGCTGATTTTGGAATACCTTTTTCAGATCGTACTTGGCATAAAGTTGGGAATGAAACAACAAGATGCAATATCAAACGTCAAAACTCTTTCCGATGTTGAGGGATTGTGTGTATCATTCGCTAATAGTCATGGCTCTTCTGATCCTGTCATTGCTGTTAAGGTATCTATTGCTAATTGATCTACTGTCACTGCACCAATTTATTTTACTTAAACGAGTTATATGATTTGTTATGATCATGATTCTGTTTTGGCGCACATATATTTTAGCTTGACATTGTAAGTTCCTTATAATTGTTTTGTCACTAGTGTACCAATTATCAATATTATCTTTGCTACAGGAACTTTTGAAAGATGAACCATATACGACTGAAGAAATTGAGGCAATTACCGGGGAAAGTCTTCAATCAATCTTCGAAAATTCCCCATCTTCTTTGGATGTTCTAAAAGCAGCCGAGCACTTCAAGTTACATCATGTACTATTCTCTACTCGCTGCCATGGTTTCTGCACTCATTTATTGCTCACAGTCTGTAGGTGTATCTGAGTTTATGATGCAATATTAATGGATACTTCTTGATCATGTCTTTTATTGTTGAAATTTCTGATTTTTTTTCTAGAAAATGGGCTATAATTTTATGCATGGCGTCTTGATGTACAGTTCCATGTTGCAATGTATTATCTTTATATCATCTTTTGATAGCTAATATTTAGACTTCATCCATTAAGTCTGATAATGTTCAAACAACTACTTTTTTGTAACCTTCATTGCAACAACCCTACATCACCGGTTGTTATTTTTTTGAAGCCCGCTGCTTAGTGTCTTTTTTTTATTCCAATTGTTTAGTAAGTCATAATTTGCGCTGTTTTTCCAGAGGGCTGCTCATGTTTATTCTGAAGCAAAGCGAGTCCATGCTTTCAAGGATGCTGTGTCATCAGATTTAAGGTGCTCACTGAGTTTATTGCATATGCTTGGAAGAGAATGCTTATATATTCCTCAAGAAATTTTATGTGAAATCATATGTGATGTTTTATTAAATGAACATATGCTCTCACATAATTGAGGCATGCTATTTTTTGAATATGTGAAGAAAATTAAATTCTGTACCTTTTCAGACAATAATTCAGTTTTTCTGGGAGTTTTTATTACACTCTTAAATATCCTGAGATGTCTGAGGGCTAATCAGTCAAGTTAAACGTTAGGAGTGAATTTATTGAACTTACCTTTATTTGTTTATTTTCTCCCTCTCACTGTCTCTTTGAAAGATTTTTGACAGCACATCTCTTCACCCGTGGGTCTGTCCACTACAACTTATGTGTTTTACTTCATGCATTCACGTGCTCAGATCATCTTCATTTTCATTAAACATGCTTTTGAACCTTTCCCGCGTTGGGGTTTGGGGAAAGCAGTTTTGCAATTGTATTATAGTCTCTGTCTCTTCTGCGAAAAAATACAATCAGAGAAGCTGTTTGGGAAGCAACTACATCCAAACATCCAAACTTCAAAGTATTAATTCCCAATGCCTTGTTTTGCAGTGACGAGGACAAGCTAAAGAAGCTTGGTGAGCTCATGAACGAGAGTCACTACAGCTGCAGTGTTCTATATGAATGCAGGTACAAATGCTTGAAGTATATTTTCAAGAACCTGTCTGTACAATGACTCTGATGGACTGAGCTATCATAAACCTGGCATGGCGCATTGCCTTGTTTGTTGTGCTTATTGTACTTGCTTCTTTTGTTTCATGTATCTAGCTGCCCCGAGTTGGAAGAACTTGTAAAGATTTGCCGGGATAATGACGCTTTGGGGGCTAGACTTACAGGAGCTGGATGGGGTGGCTGTGCGGTTGCTTTGGTGAAAGAGGCTACTGTCCCTCTGTTCATCCTCAATTTGAAGGTATTTTGACATTCTTTTAAGCGGAAAATTCCATTTCTTTAATTGTAGGACTACAGCAAGCTGTTCCCTGTATTGTCATCAGGAAAAGTTCTATCAATCAAGAATCGACAAGGGAGTAATCAGCAAGAATGATCTTGGCCTCTACGTTTTTGCTTCAAAGCCTTCAAGTGGTGCTGCTATTTTCAAGTTCTGACAGGGCCTTCTCCTCATTGAAAGATAGATCTTCCAGAACCGGTCATATGCCTGTCTGCTTGTTTTCTTTTCGGAAATAAAAGCGAGGAGTCCATTTTTTCTAGCTTTATTTATGTCAAAACAAATGAATTATCTAACGAACGAACAAAAATTGAAGCTTTCTTATGATAATCATGTTTCTAATGCAATATTTTATAGCTCCTGTTGCTCGCGGACATAAAACCTTGTACATAAAGTGTCAATAAGATTCTGAACTGGTAGAACGAAGTGGTATCTTACGGTCCGTACCATTTGAAATCTTATTTGATATGGTCGGATACTGCACTCATTGTGTTAATTCAAATTTGCTTTGTTTGTTTCACCGGATTGTGGGGGTGGGAGATTTTCCCGATCAATGTGGTGGCCGCTGATTGAATGTATCAAATCAAAGTAAATCGTGCTGTGCCCTAATGGGCTGCAGGACCAGTAGAATTGGTCCACCTTACATACTCTATCTTGTAATGGGCCAAGGAGGATTGGAAAATCCAAGTGCACGAATTCTTGCCTCGAACCATTGTCGGGGGTGGGCCATGTATTTGTATTAGGTTTGGATTTAAGGAGGTAATGAAAAACAAGTTTCTCTCTTTGTTTTTCCTAATGAATATCTCGGTTCGGATGTGAGTGACTTCTTAAGATTTAATTTACTTGGAAGATATGAAAGAGATGTATTTAACAAGAGCCATGGAATGTGGTAGCATTTCCAATCTTCAACTCTATCATATACGTAAATGGAGGATTAAATCTGAAACTACGTGATAGAGTGCTAATTACTAACTTCATCGGTTAGCTTCAGCATCATCATCGCATCCTCCAGCCTCGGAAAGAACAATCGAAAGTGGTAAACCTGTCAGCATCTTCGGCGTCCCTCCTGGCGCTCTCAGAAGCCATTCCTTTTTTGTTGTCCCAAAAGATGGATGCATGAATAACCCCGAGTGGTAGGGCCTGGGAATCATGTTCCTCTTACAGGTAAAAAGAGCCCAACATGGTGCAGTGTACTACCATCAGGGGCGGAGCCAGGGGGAGGCGGGGCCCCTGCAAAATATTTTGAAGTTTTGTATTTTTAATGTTTAAATATAGTATAATATAATATATTTTTAATTTAAATAAATAAAATTTCTAATAATAAATTATATTTTAAGTTTTGGCCCTCCTGTTTTATCATTTCAGCTCCGCCCCTCACTACCATATAACAAACCTCATTAAATAGGTGTAGTAGTTCCACGTTTATTTTTTTAAAATAAGGTTTTAAGTTTGAGTATTGTAAATGAAACATATTATTGCCGGGAAAATTTTGTAAACTTAACTCGATCAGATTAGTAAAGGTCCAATGATGTTTCAGATACCAAGATTTAAAAAAAAAAAAAAAAAAAAAACCAAACAAATCTCGTCGAAACGTTGATACCGAGATGGGAGTGTCCATGAAAGCTCCCCACCTGCAAAACAACCACACGTTTTCAATTAAATACAAATTATGAATGGTGTGTTTAGATTGGATTAGTTTCTCTCACCGGGGCGGGGTTTGTTGATTTGGTCCTACCACACATATATCCTTTTAAGCGAATGAATCCGGACTTAATCTCCATGATTAAAAAAACCGTTTTATTATGAGAATTGGACACCTCTTGTTCCTGCTACATTGACATGTCCCATCCTGATCCAGCGACGGTGGAACTACGCTAGCTGTCGTTTACCGATTCGCTATTCTTCACGTGTTAAACTTGGTTTGTTCAATACATTATGGAAAAATGAACTCCGAACGTTATTATTATTGAATGAATGACTTCAGTGTAATTGCCTAACGATAAAAAAATAAAATAAAAAAACAAATATCAACCTGTTCTATGACACTTGCATCCACGGAAACAGAATCTTGACACAATGTTGTTTAAAAGGTATAAATAGTTATTTTAAAAAAATATCAAACATAAAAAATTATTTTTAATATTAATATATTAAAATAATTAAAAAATATAAAAAAATTATAAACAATTTCAATAGCGTTCTACTCAGGGAATCCAAGAGTCATTCTATAGAACATCTATTTTGGTGTACTTTTCGTTTCCTTGAAAATGACAATACCATTTACCGACATCAACAGCATCAGGATTCCCACAAGACAAACAGAAGTTGAAATCCGGATGGCTTTCACGCGGGAAATGGTGAGGCCACGAGGATCACCGTTTAATTTGTAGGAATTCAAAATAAAAACACTTCAGTTTTCCGAAACCATCTCGGAAAAACCCAAACTGTTTAGATATACTGGAATTTTCTAGTGGTTTTGGTTTAAGTTTGTATTTGAAAGTGTTGTTATTTTTTTAAAATATTTTTTATTTGAAAATATATTAAAATGATATTTTTTTATTTTTAAAAAAATATTTTTGATATTAGCATATTAAAATGATATGAAAACACAGAAAAAATATTAATTTAAAATAAAAAAATAAAAATTTTATTTTAAAAAAATATTTTTAAAATATGAAAACAAATAAAATAAGCATTTAACATTTTCGCACCAGCACCTAGCTTCACTAGAACTTGAGTATCTATATGATAAGTAATTAAGAAATATAATGTTCTTATTTCGGGGTTCCATCCTTAAAATAAATTTCTGTTACATGAACGTAGTATATATATAAAAAATCTAATGAGTTATATCAAACAAGTATCTTTATGCCAGCTTACATCAGGAGAAATCTTGACATTTTAAGGGGTTTAATAAATTTTTCTTGATGAGATGGTCCAAGATTTCGACTCGTCGAAATTTATTTAAAAATAATCAAATTGACATTATAAAATGCTAATTAGGTACGCAGTCGTTTTGTCATTTAATTGAAATTATCCAAGACAGGTGAAACGATTTTCTTACCAATGCACATATAAAGGTCACGCACATCTTGTCCGGGAATAATAGACTTTAAAAAATTGTGATCTAAAAGTAAATAGAATAATTTGTTTTCCTTGACAAACACAAAGGGACGATGCCGTTTAACCACTATAACAGCATTAGAACTCTCACAAGACAAAATATTTAATAGCATCTAGAAGGATTGATTAGGATATGTTTGTTTTGATTAGAATATTTTCCAGAGAAATATTGATTACGTTTCTTGAAAATATTTTTCAGAAAATACCCTTCTCCCATGTCTTTTGTCTTGAGTGGATTAAGTAATGGACTGGCTGGTTGACCGAGCTTTTTACTTATCTGCTGCCCCGATTAATTTGTAATGTTTTCTCTAGAGCATTTTACAGGAAAATCAGTAACTATAATGTGTTAACATACCATATATATGCATATGTATATGATGCATGCAAATTTTAATGTCAATAAAAACACACAAAATTTATAAGTTGTGGGGCATAAAACTGAAATTGTAAATAAAAGGGCCAAGTGTCGGTGGAATTTCCAAGACAATCACATCACCTGGTTTTCATAAGAAACAAGGAAATAATTAATTGTTTTCTCGTTGTTTTCTTTAATTAATATTTAGGATTCAACAATTTAAGTTTAGTAACGAGCAGAATCTTCTTTTTTTTCTCGCTGAAACCCCCCGTGTCTTTCCCTTGTGCCTCGCTTCTTTCTCATCCTTTCTGTCTATTTTCTTTATATTTTTAGTATATTACTATCTGTTGCTTTTATTTTTATTTTCTAACATTGAGAAAGATAGAGAGGGATATAGCCCGTTTTGACTGCCTTTGTCTGCTTCGGATCTGGGGTTCTCTCTCTTTCTCTACAAGGTACTTATCCACTCCTTTTCTTTTTCGTTTTTCTTCCCCTGCTCTTTTTAGGGTTTAATTAAAAAAAAATGGGGTACTTTGGATTTGTGTATTTGATCCTGTAATTTGTAATGCATTGTTTTCTTGTGGTTTTGCTTTGGGGGTTTGATTTGTGCCTGCCTTGCTTTATTTTCAAGGCTTAATGGGTTCTTTGATTTATTAAGTTTTAAGCTTTTCTTATGGGTGTTTTTGTATTTGCCTGTTTTGTGAAGGAATGTTAAAGTCATGTTATTTGTTTTTCCAATTATGTACACTCTGCAGATTGAAGCACAAACTCTAATTTTGGGCCCTTTACAGCACATGGAGTGTGGCTAACCTTTTATTCCACTATTCAAAACGCAGGGTTTTGTTAGTTTTTGTGATTAATTTTGAGATTGACAGCCTGGGTTTCGGAAGGAGTCAAAGGTTGAGGCTTTATTAGTGAAAAGGGCAAGTTAGTTTGCTATTACTGTGGACTCTGTAGGTCTTCATTTGCGAGTTATAACTGGAAAGTGTTGTTTACTTGATGAAGTTGGATATCTTTATCGTCAATGCTCGCAGTGCTCTGTACTTTGTCATGTAAAAAAAGGTTAATTTCATATGATGGGTTGGCTTTGAGGTTTAATTTCTTTTAGCGGTCTTGTTCTTGTAAATCTATTTTGGGCTTTAATTGTTTAGAGTGAGAAATTGAAGACATCAGACTGGCTTTGGTTGCTGGAAATAGATCAAATGGCTCCAAGAGATAGAGATTTTGAGTTTGATCTTGAAAGTGGGGTGAGAAATAGTGTTGAAGATTCATGTAAAAATGCAGGTTCAGGAGTAAAAACACCAACAAAGCCGTTGCTTGCTAAGGTTTGTGGGGCATTCGCAGATGGGACAGCCAATGGTGAAGAGAGGGTAAATTTGTGTGGCTACGTGTCAGACTCTGGTGGTGGTTCTGCAGACCATGTGAAGTTGGAGGGTGAAATATCTGTTGATCAAGTAGAGAAGAAAATGGTAAAGGAGAAGCATAAAAAAACGAGCAATAAAAAGCCTCCTAGGCCTCCACGAGGTCCATCATTGGATGCTGCTGACCAGAAGCTGATCAAGGAGATTTCCGAACTAGCCATGTTGAAGCGTGCAAGGATTGAGCGGATGAAGGCCTTGAAGAAATTAAAAGCTACGAAGCCATCATCCAATAACAATCTATTTGCCATGGTGTTCACCATTCTATTCTGCCTTGTGATTCTCTTTCAAGGTAATGCTTGTGCAAGATCTTCTCACAGTATTACTGCCTTAGTCTTTAACCCATACTTGGTTCAAGCCAATGGTTTGGATACAAATGTTATGTGGATAACTTATGCTTTAATACATGCCTTTTATTTGGACTGTAGAGTTTTTCTTGATGTTTGAATTTCCCAATCATTCAAGAGTTACATTTGACTTCTTTGAGCTGGAATGTGTGAATTTTTCCCCTATTGTCCATTTTCAGCATCTGCTATTTGTGTTACAGCTCCCATCCATGTAGTTTTCTTGTATATAGATGTTTGTTTGCGAAAGGTGGGTGGGCTTCTGAATTTTGATTCTAATATACTGTATCTTATGCTGAAATGGTTTTCTGAATCTTGCCTAGTGTGTATAATGTTGGCTACATGTAACAGGGTTAGAGTTTTCAAAACGACACTGAATCATGTTCTAGTGTTGTCCATCAAATTTCTTTTTCCTGCTTTCTCTAATTTTTCAGACATCCTTAATTGTTTGGGGGTATTTGGGAAAAGATGATTTAGTTTCAGGCTTTCTATCACTCTCTCTCTACCCTTTTTCTCCTGTTTCATTATTTGTTTTATGATCTTTTTATTTGTGCTTCCTGTGCTTGTAAAATGATAATTTTGCCTGGGTGCCTTCGCAAATTGCAATTCATTTTTGGAAACTCATTGATCATATCACTTAATAATTTTTTACAAGAGGTCATTCCATTACAGAAATCACTGCTGGCATTTTTCTATAAGCATTTTCTTTCTTTTTGCTAACTTATGTCCGTAGTTTCATGCAATTCATTTTGCAGGAATGTCATCCAGAGCTACATCTGCAAGCTCAATGGGATCTCCTGTGTCATCAGAGACAGCTGGTGATGGTTTAATTTCAGTTCAATACTTTGGGAATCCATCTGCAAGCGAGTCTAATGGACCTGGGTCTGGATATCCGAAGTATGTCATGGATCACATATCTCCTGTTATATCTTGCACTTTAAGTACATGTACTTTCTGCTTTGGTCATATCAGGTGTTAATATAATGTTATGGTCTACTACAACTAATCTGTTTATTTGTTGATACATTGCAGCTTCATAGAAACAATTGCTGGTTCAGATCCTCCCAAAAATCCAACTGTGAGATGAGTGGGGAAAAGAAGACAGTTACTGTAATCAACCTTGTATTGTTGAAAGAAATTTACCTGCTTTCTCGCACTTCTAATGCAAGCCATATACTTGCACTTTTTGTACCAATATCCCTCCAAGATCGAAGTTTGTCGGGTGATTTATCCCTTACATGCATAGTGTTTGGAATGAGTTAGATTACCGAAAAAGTCTACTGGTGGATTTTTGGGGGAAAACAGTTTAGGTTGAGCCAGTTATGATAAGTTCCCTCCTTACAGCCGACTTACTGTATAATTCTCCATAATGAAACAAAGGCAGGTCTGTTTGTGAATTGATTTGCTAGATTTAAATGAATCTCGTATCTTGTTCTACAAACCATTTTTTTTATTTGATGAACAAAATGGGATGGAATGGGTAGGAGCGCCTAAATATGAAGCAGCATTATATATGGATCCCTATGTTTTAGGTATTAGAGAGGCGAAATGACAGTTGATGGTAGCCTGTTATCTGTAAAGTATAACATGGAATATGTTTATGTTTAAATTAATTGCAATGGAAAAACCTGGTATTCTCTTTAGATTTGTTGTTGTCAATACGGGATCTTTCTTCGACTTCATGGATTGGTGTTCGAAATCAATGGATTTCTTTCATCTTTTTTTCTAGAACTTAGCCTTACTAGTCTCTTTTTTTGCTTTGTTTTGTTTTGTTTTTATTTTTCTGTTGGTGTTGTCGGTATCTCCTAGCACCAGGTAGTGTTTGAAGGTCTCATGTTAGGAATTTATTTACGCTTCATACCTAGTTCATGCAAAAGACAACATGGATATGATGTTGTATGATTTATGGAAGAAGAAATTTGGTTAATCAAAAGCAGCAGCATCTCTAAGGGATGTAGAGGAAAAGGAGATTTTAGATCAGATATTCATTTCTTCAGCAATATGTTGATGATGGCCACAGTTACACCACGTAGGTCCAGCACGAGTTGTTTCCTACCAGCTAGTGGTGATTTCTTCGACCCAGTGCACGAATCAACTTCATCGGCAGCATCCAACATCCCACTTCAGCACAGTAAGCTAAGGATTGTTCCAGCTTGGGAACTTCGGTTTGGTTGACTAGTTTACGAATGTAACTTAGCGTGTCAGTTGCATTTGACAAAGTGATTTTTGCCATTATGTCGGCCAGACCTTGAACATCTGCATCCAAACTTTTAGGATTTGATTGTAGAGATGAGACACAGAGATTGTAATCAGGTGTCTTCTTGCAAGTTTTGTTTATCAAATCACCACATTGGATTAGTGGTGCAAGAAACAAAAGGAGGAGGCAACGGAGAAGTAAAACGGACGATAAAGAGATTGGATGTTTCTTCTCTGCCGGAATGCAAATAGCTAGACTCGGTGCCGTGGTGTGGTGATTTTTAATAGGGAGGTAGGCTTCTCTTTCTGTTACGAAATCGAGTTTCATGACATGTGCTTGTTACTGTGAACATAATTGCACAAGTGTTTCTCAATGAAGCAAGGGCAGAAAATGTCTGTACTAGTTCAGGATGAGGTTGAGTTTACACTTCACTTCAAATAATTGGCGAAGGGAGAGAACGCTGGCATCACATGCCCTAGCCTAATTTTATCATGAAAGAAGTTGCCTTTATAGTCTGAGAAAGTAACGCACTGAAAGAAAAGAAACAAAGAGTAAAACATCTTACAAAGGAAGCCAAATTTGTGAAACCACAGTTGGTTTCTGACTACTGTCCTCTTCCTTCAAAATCATTTGGAGATGTGAAGATTTCTAAGGTTTTTGACTTGGTCTTCGATTAAAAACGAAACTAAAGTTTTTTTGCCTCGGTCTTCTATAAGCAGACTCGTGTGCTAGCTTGCTTTCGATCTGCATCTTCAGAGATGCATTTGGAGTTCTTTTTATTCTCATTGCGAGGTAATGTAGAAGAAATTGCTGGGAAAACAGCAAAATGAACAAGAACACAGGAAGATAGACAGCCACATGAGCACATTTTGGTATTTAAAACCCCAAAAGCCGTTTGGTTCTTCTTCTTTTTTTTCTTTCATAATAATTTTATTACATCATGGGTGTAAATAGAGTGCGCATCTTCATGTGAAACAGAAAATCAAGTACTGGGCGAAGAGAATAAACATCATGTGTGCGTGTGTAAAAAGAATACATCCTTCATGATGGTGTATGAATTTGTCCTTGTATTATTGTATTATTTATTTATTAGACCAGTTTATAAATAAATTGAAAGATTAAACCTTGCTAGCAATTTCTCATAACAACCATGGCGGGAAGTAGTTGTTGGCTCCTCATTTTTATTTAGTTTTGAATGTATACGTTCCTTCTACGATGAGGTCCTCACCAGCCTGCCACCGAGGCGAGGACTTCCTCTTTCTCTTCTTCCTCGCTCTCTTTCAGATGCTCTCCTCACACCCTCGCTTTAGTATTTACTTTTGGACAAAATTATGCATGGTCCCACAAGCCTCAACATTTATTCAAATGAATCCTTCTAATTCTATTCTGTCCAATTCATTTATTAGATAGCTGCCACGTGCATGCAGTTAAGAGGACGGGGGTTCTTGTCTTCTGCAAATTGAAGACAGGATTTAATTTGATAAAGAAAAATAATAAAGGGGCTGATTTGATCGGATAAGATACTTGAGAGACCATGAATGAACTTTTTCATTTCTTGAAATTTGCTTAGGGATGGAGATTTAATCCAATGAAATATTGATTGAATAGGTGGTTTTTTTAATTACAGCTAACTTATGATAAGTAATAAGTAATATAGATGTCTGAAATCTGATAAATAATATATAAACATATAAATATACTATTCAATGAATAATAATAAGTAGAACATGAATATAAAAAATTTCAATCCGTGGATTTTCTCTTGTTCTTCCCCTTCTCTGGTTTGGGCCAGTAGATCCGCTGTATTATGCCCATAATTGTCTCATTTATTGTCATATTAAATTTGTTGCCTGTCCAGTTCCTTTTGGGCCAAACTAATTATCCCGCCCATAAGATTGGCAGGAAACATCAATCACAAACTGCTATGGTTTTTTCAATTGTATAGCAGCAAGTTCACCTGTGAAGTAGGCTGTGGCTTTAACAGAAACCTGGGCTCATGTTATGCCTCCACAAACAAACAAAATTATCACTTGAAACTCTGTTCATCAGAATCACAAGGAGCTCCCCTGCAACTCTATGCTGCACTTGGAGATCCTATAACATCACCACCGCAAGATTGCAGCAAACTGATAGTCTCTGAATCTGTCTTGTGAGCTAACTTTTGTAGCTAACTTGCTTAACTACTTGGAAGTTCAAATATTAGTAACCTTTCCAGAAGCTTTGGTCAATTAGGGTTGGGTTTATTTCTTTGGGCAGTGAAAAAAAACAACCTCGAGTTAACTCGGCAAAAACCTCTTAACACTAGGCATCCAAGTCCAAAACAGAACAGACAAAAAAAAAAGCTTATTTGGCAGAAGAAAATAATAATAAAAGATTAAAGATGCCAATAATTCACTGGTTCAAACTGAACTGCTGCTTCAAGTACAAAAACTTAGATACAGACCTGAAGGACTCTCACTAATTTAGTCCAGCAATGAAGAGAGCTGCTACATACCAAAACAGACACTAACTAGTAACTAAAATAAGAAGACAGAGAACATAATCAGAAACCCTTCTGCAGTATATTGATAATGGCTACCGCGACATCACAAAGATTGCTGATAAGTTTATTCCTATCAGTCAATGGTGATTCATTCTCACCTGAGAAGTTTTTTTCACAAGCATCAGCTTGTTTGGAAACATCAGAAAAAACATAATTGGCAAATCCATACCTTCCTCTAATCAAAGCATCAATGGCTTGAGGAAGATTGTACTTGACAACTGGTATGTACAACTCTGCACAATCAGCCAGTGGCCTCTCTAATGATGTCCCAGTTGCCTCTTTAACTAAGCCTTGGATGAAGTTCAGGGTATCGGTCACATTGGACAAAACGAGATTAGCCATTTTGGAGGCTAGAGATTTAACATCAGCACCTGAGTTTGGTTGTAAAGACAAGACACAAAGGTCGTAGAAGGGTGTCTTCTTGCATATCTGGTCTACTAGATTACCACATTGGGTTAGTGGTAAAGGAGCTGAGAGGAGGAGGATGTAAAGAAGGAGAATGGACAGTGAAGAGACCGAAGTTCTCATTTTTTGCAGAACTAAAAAGGAAGAGGGGCAGGGAAGGGTAGGGAATTAGATTGGTTTGGTGATGCTGTTCTATGAGAGATTCTGTTTGCTTGCTTATTGTGTTCTGAAATGAACTCAAATGTGGGTCTCCTTGATCTTGAACAATTGCCTGCCGAATATATAATAATGTCTCAATCTGTGGATTGTCTCTGTCGTCACTCTTTACCAGTTTCAGATGGAGTTGTGTTCACATTATTCTCTGATGTTAGTTGTTAACTGAACTCGTGATCTCGTTAATCATTATATAAAATACTCATATTTAATTCGGAACCTCAAGTCATGGATACTGAAATGATTATTTATATTTAAAATCGTTAAGAATTGGTTATGAGTTTCTGCTTAACTTTTCAGATGTAAATTCGTCATAGTGATTTTATTTTTCTCCATTATCATCGCATGTGCTGAGGATGTTTAAAGTGGGTATAAATTGTTTTTTAAAGTTTTTTTATTTAAAAATATGTTAAATTTTTATTTTAAAAAATTATTTTTAATATTAACATATCTAAACAATATAAAAAATATAAAAAATATTATTTGATTGCATTACTCTATATATATATATATATATATATATATATATATAAACATCGACTAAGATGTGATTGGTAAGGAAACCTTATCGTGAAAGAATCTGTCCTCCGGTTGAAGCAAAAAAAAACAAGAAAATGATGATAAAAAAGTAAAGGAAGTACTCACGAAATGGTTGGAGATTAAAAAAAGGGTATTATTCAAACGTCAGTCTGGTTGACATTATGAGGCTTGACCAATTTTTGAGGGACACGTGGTGTGCAGTTTGTGGCCTCCAGTGCTTTCTATTTCTTTCATCGGACATTAACTGTCTCTTTTCTTGCTAGGAAAAGCATCTCACAGACTGGCTCGTGAACTTCTGGAATGATCTAAAGCCTGGCGTTGATAGCTCTGGTTTGAAATGAAGCTCTCGAGATGTAAATTAAAAACGGCAAACCCTTACATGATGCTGACAAGTTTGGACCCATGTCAAAAGCGAAGACTGCTTTTCTCAAGCTCCAATGTCGACAAAATCACTTCAGCTCGTGATTTACTCTCCATGGATCCGGTTACTGTGGATCAAGCCCATCTTATTATCTGTCCCCTAACGAGCACTGCTCGGGGTGAGCAAATTCAATTTGATTTGATTTTTATTAAAAAAAATAATTAAATTAAAATTTTTTATAAAAAAATTAAAACCGGTTTGAACCTATCAATTTCAGTTCAGTTTGGTTTTTTAAAGAAAAACCAGTTCAAATCGGTTTGATTTGTTTTTTCGGTTTCAGCTCGGTTTTGGCTCGGTTTTTTTTTTAATTTAGCTTGGAGTTTTTTTCAGTTCGATTCGGTTTTTTCGGTTTTAAACTTATAAAACCGATACTGAACCGAACTGATCTGTTTTTTTAAAATTATAATCAGTTTTTTTTTATGATTTGATTTTTTTTATTATTTTTTTCTCGATTTTCTTGTTTTTTTTACTCACACTTTCTCAGTCTCAGCAACATCTACGTTTACATTTAAATCTTAGTTCTATGATACCAATATGGGCTGCGAAGATGGATTTACTATTAAATCTTAATGTTAACTTCTTGATTTTGAAACCCCAACTGTTTTAAAGGGACCTGCCCAATCGTGCTTAGCAAATCTTCTTAAGAAGATATGAGACGAGAATGTAAAACTCTTTTTTGGTGGGGATCAAATTAAGATTTTGCTTACACTTGATGATAATTTTGATCCCTTGGGCCTGGACGTCCACGGCTCCACCTGTTTTCCTCCTCCTCTTCGGCAAAAGGGATTTTCCACGGTGGGGGGCTGACAAGAAAGCAGCCCGCAGACCACATTGATTTCACCAAGTGTCTTCCTTTTCGATGCCATGTTCGTGGCTCAGTTTACCTTGTAAATGTGTGTCCGTGGTTGGCAAAGAGAAGTTAAAAACCATATTTTCTTTGCTTTCAGGTTCAAGATTTTAAGCGTAACTTTTCATGGACTTCTTAATTCCGCTAAAAACTTCAACTTAAGCTTAGCGACATGGAAAACAAGATAGACATGTCAGGTGTCTATCGTATTCATGCTCAAGTTAAATCTCTTTATGCACCGTATAAAGAGATTGTATATTGGTTTCCTCTTCATATTGGTCTCCTCATCTTCTTAATTTAACTTAAGCGTACAAGGATCGTTAAATTTTTCAAATAACTTATTTTGTGGGGATGCAACACTGTTCATCATAGTAAAAGAAGATCAACCCATGTTGGTTGTGATAAAAATCAGACCCTTTGTAGAGGTTGGTTGACCTCATCACTATTCACTACATGCAATAAAACTTTTACTTCTAGGTAGAAAACTAAAATTTAGTTACACGCGTAGCACAGATTTAATAATTTTATGAGGATTAAAACATCATTATAGAAATTGAAATTTAATAATCGACCAATACATTAAATGTTATTTGAAAAGAGCAGACATTCTTACATGTATCTGTATGGTTGTAGATTACTTTTTAACATTAAATAATATTTTATAAATACTAAATTATCTTTCATCATTCTTAATAGTAACAAAAAATAAATATAAAAGAAAGAAAAAAAAAACCTTTAACCCAAATTAAAGACGATCGATAATTAAGGGTATTGTGATTATTTTACCGTGTTTTTAAAATGAAAACGTTGAAAATATCCTTGTTCATTGTTTTCCTTAAAAGATTATATTAGTCATTTCAATGTGTAAAAAACAAATTACAATACCCTGGTTTTTTTTTTTTTAATGATAGCAAAATCATAATTTTACTATTCCAAATGTGTCTATAACCACGGTAAAAATGCTATAGTAAAACTACCTTTTAGTTTCTTTAAATTGTTGTAGAAGGTTGGCTCTTTACAATTCGTAAGTTTGGCAGTCAAGAGCGTAACCCTAATAACTGTATTTAGCAGAGCAATGGAATAGTTAGTGGTCAGTGGATCAAGGAAATCTTTACTATCACGACGGATTGAATATGTCGCGCTACAAAAACGAGGGCTTATTTTGATTTTCTCATATAATGGGATATTTTTTAAGCTTAAATATACTTTAGATTGAGGATTTGAATTTGTGATTTCTTTACATTTTTTTTAAGCTTTTTTTTTTTGGATAACAGCAGCAATATTCATCAATCAATCAAGTGCACCTGCTTCTTGGATGGTTTGATTTTAATTGTTTAGTTATTTGTAAATGAGCAAGCCAAGTTTCAATCCGATCCCTCAAGTCTTGTTGTGTTTGCATGTGAGTAGTGTCAGTTCTTCATCCAAGATCCAAATTCTTGACTTATATTAAAATTATTTATAATTTCCATCATTTTCTTATTCAACCAAGTTCATTTTATACTGTATGTATCTAGATCAAACATATCAAATCCAATTCTAAATTTAATGCGAGAAGATGATGTTATAAACATCTTTAAGTTTCATGAATATATAAATTTCAAGAGAGAAACTGGTTTTATTCACCCCTATAATTACATGACTCCATAAATTTTCAATAAAAATCATGATGTGTCAAGAATTGAGGTAAATCTTTTATTAATCAACTCGAAATAAATTTGGAATTAACGGGGATGTTTTTACTCACGAAATTACTCGATAATGGTTCCTTAAAATCCAGTTCTACCAATAATGGTTCGCTAAAATCATACCAAAAGAATTAATTGTTTTATTATGAATTTAATTTTCTTAAGATGTTATGAGTTGAATTTGTTTTTAAGAAAATGGGCTTTTTCCAAAGTTGACAAATTTTGAAATTCTCACTTCCGGTCTTACAGGAATTGTTAGGGGTTTTAAATATAAAAAATATTGGAAGGTCATGCTTAACCTTAGATTAATATAAAAACAATATTAATTTTTATAGATATTTTTTACCCATTAATAAAAAAACTATACACTTTTTAACAGTGGTTGAACCACAATAGCCCGTCCAAAGCAAATCTACTGGCCATGGAGGAGGAAAAGGGAAGAAGCCGAGTCCTAAATCTACTAGCCATGGCTTCTTTTTTTCTAAAAAATAAGAAAGAAAGCTGGATGCATTGTGCACTGCAAGCAAAGGTCGCCGGGAAAAAGAAAAAAAAAACTTGTCGGTAATGCCTTCCAAAACACTATTTTTTTGGACCAGTTCTGGATTAGGGCGCATCAAAATCATTCCCGGCACATCGTAAAAACCCACTGACCACTTCAAATTCCCTTTTAATCAACTCTAAAACCCCTAAGAGAAAATCAAAGTTTAGAAATTAAGTTTCTTATCACTATAAGATCTCCATTTTTTTTTTACTATAAATGAACTTGTTTTTGTTCTCAATGAATTGAAATTATTAAGGACGGTCTTTTAACACCCTTTCAACCATTATCTTACCGGAAAAATGGTGGTAGGCATGGTGTTCTCTTCTTCTCTCCCCTTCGATCATGGCAGGGATAAAAACGGAATGCTAATGAATTTAAGAGACTAAAATGAAGACATCACCAATAAACAATGAGATTTTTCTCATGCTTATGTACAATAGTCAGCACCTCATTATGTTCTAGTTTAACCAATAATAATAATCATTAATAAATAAATGTTATAGTTTATAAAATATGTTACCGAATTATAGAAAGCAAAGTGGGTCAAAGCCTGAGGTGTTGCCCATGGGCCAGACCCCTCATGCCTATTATTCGTGGGCTCTCGCATCTAAAGCATATTTTAATGAATAAAAGTAATAATAGTTATTTTTTAAAATATATTTTAATTAGAAATATATTAAAATAATATTTTTTATTATTTTTTAAAAATTATTTTTGATATTAGTATATCAAAATAATTTAAAATCATAAAAAAATATTAATTTAAAATAAAATGTAAAATTTATTTTTTAAAAATATAAAAAGAAACAGAATAAATATTCATGTACTTGGGAAAAGAGGTTCGAAATGCCAAAATCCTCATCTTCCAATGGCCTTGATCATGGAGATTCTGCTCGCATTAGTCAACGCCTGCCTCGCGCTAATCGATAATGAAAACCACCTCACACGAATTGGGCTCTTTCTCGGCATTGTGGCAGATTTGCAGCCTCTCTTGTCCAATGCTAAAGGGGTATCTGTTTCAAAGTTTGTTGCACAAGATTCATCCAAATGAAAATTTGCGGCACAAGAACTTACTATTGCTTTACATCACAACTCCAAAGGAGAACGATTGCTTTAGTTCGAAACTCCAAAGCTGGTTGATCAGGTTCGAAACTCCAGGGTAGGATGCAAAACAAGATCAGTTCCAGAACAGAGATTAAGAGAGCAAAAGAGCATACAGTAAACTTTTAGACCCCAGTACTTGGGTACTCGGTGTCTCCATTGCTTTCCACATACCCAACAAAGTAGCTTGGCAGATGTTGCGAATATGCTGGGGTCCTCCTTTGATTGTAGTCAAGCATCTTCCAGCATGCTTTCATTTTCTTGCCGTTTCCACTGTCAAACCGAGCATTCTTTGGAAGTTCAGATGCTTGCACGATAGATAATTCCATCTTTCCACGAATGCCATAATAGCCACAATATATACTCCTCGAGAAATCCTCCTGAACAGGTTCTATATACACGAAATTGCTTCTACTGCGATTTAGGCCCCAGTAGAAAACAACATTTGGTTCGGATACATCCATATCAACATATTCCATGGGGTTGGGGTCACAAAAGCCCTGCACGGCTTCCAGCTGAAGCAAATAAAACCTCAGAAAGTGTTGTGAGGATAAGTAAAAATAAATTCATCAGTACTATTAGATCGATTACTTTGAGAGTGCCCACAAAAGCAATACACTGAAGTTAAAATCTATCTGGTTGGGGTTGGTATACCTTGCATTGTATGACCCCAGAAGGGAAGGTTCTCCAAGACTATGAAGGCAATGAAACTGAGGCTAATGAGGCCATTTACCAAGACAGACACAAACTAGCATTGCTAATTCTTGTTTTCATCTTTATTTACTGATTCAGGCAACATCTTCACACAACTAGTTCTTATGTGAATAAATGCCCGGTTGATTACCAAAATGAAGGAGCACACATGAGCCGGTTACCTTAAGAAGTAGACAGCGGAAGTGTGACTTCACCCAGCCCACCCAGTCTCCTAGTTCATCTTGATCAGGAGCTGAAAGGTAGATTTTGACAAATCGTGTATAGTTCGTTGAGTATGGGAAAGGCTCAAAAATTCTCCCCGCATCAAAGTCCAGCTTTAACTTCAGAAGATCCTGTATTGTAAGAAAACAGTTCTACAGTCTTTTGTATAAAATCCTCTTTTGATTAAGATCTATATAGCTAACTAGAACAGAATCAATATATAGAACAGCATCCCCATCTGATTAAGGAACTAGCTCCGAAACAGCCCCTCCAACCAAAGAAAAAAGTGCTAAAGAAGCCACAAGCAAATCACGGTGTAGGTAAATAGTCAAGACAGGTATTCCAGTCTCAATTAAATAATAAACATACCCTATTCATAGAATGCCCTCTGAGAAACTCTGCTCTGATCTTGGTGAAAGTGCTTTTAGTGACATTGGAATGGCAATACTCATATGGACTACATGGCAAACGAATAGGCATGTAGAATCGAGTCTCAATCACATCTTCAACATTCGATAGCATTCCATCTTGCAGCATAACAGGTGTAGGCCAAGGCCACATCGCATATGTACTGAAGAAGTTTGAAATTAAAGCAATTACACTGGCGTTTGGCTGATTTTGACAAACAAAGGCTGCTAGAACTGCTAAATGCACTCCTCCAAGAAACCCATTTAGCTGCAAACAATGCATATTTAATTGGATCCATATTTTTTGGGGGAAAGGTTATTCTGATAAAGCCCATCTCAGATAGAAGCAAAGCATGAAACTGATATAACTAACATGCACGTTGCACTTACATTACCATACACTCCTCGCCGTTTTGCCCACAGTTTAAGACATCGCAGCATGGATTGGAAATTCTGAAACATCATTTCAAAAATCTGATACTCGTCAAAAAACTGCTATAACAAATTACTGCAATCTGAAAAATCTTCAAATCTATTGCAAGAAAACCGTCCAAGCACATAATTATAGTGGCAATAGCATGTGTTGCACAGATAGAAAATTATAGTCCACAAGAGCTCCATGTATTGGCCTAGTTTGTTCCCAGGGGAAACATCTAGGACCAATGCATTTGTGCAAGAAATTACCATCATGTAAAGAAAAAAAAATTGCAAGACACTCAGATTTCATAAACCATCGATAGATCATGGCATAAATCTCTTGTGAATAGTGATGCAGTGGCTGTAACAATATTGAGGTGTACACATGCATCTTTTGAATAAATATGGGACATTGTCTAAAAAGACAAGTACCAGCTACTGTGGGAACTGATGTGTTAAAGCTGATACATGAACTATAGTCATGCTGAATGAATCAAGAGTTGAGATCCTTGTGTGAATGGGAAAGAAAAAATGAGGAACATCTACCTTCAGGTTTGGAACAAGCAGCAGTATCCGTTGATTAGCACGTACTCCAGACAAACTCTTCCAACTGGTCTCGTCAATATTAGTCAAAAGGGATAGATTGAGTATGTCCACATTCTGCGGTTCAGCAATTCGAAATGTCAAATATCCTTGTTATCAACTGGGGAAAAGAACCACGATTGATCAAACCGGAGCAGCACACAGCACATCTATTGACCACGTTACTAGATACAATGAAAGCAATTTGTAAGAATGAAAAAAAGAGAGTAAAAAAAGCACTTCAATCATCTACTCAATCCTGACAAGGAAAGAACACTGCAAACATCATGTTTAGAAGAATGTTTCATCCACCAAAAAATCTGTTCAAGTCCAAGGTATGCATACTTACTTCAGGAACATTTAAGACTTTAAGCTGAGCATATGGAAGATCAACTGAAATCCCATCAAATGTAAACCGCATCAAAGGAACCTTTGAATCCTTCACACAACGGATTTCTGATATTTCAGGCCTGCTCTTAAGTATGTTGTGCAAAACAATAAAAAAGTCCTCCTGCACGAGTAATGAATAATACAAAAATCGAGACAATACTTATTCCAATCCACATGGTTAAACTAGATGAGCACAAACAGAGAAAACTTACAGCTATAGTGGCGAAGAAAGGACCAACACATAAAGCGTCAATATCAGACTCTGGATCATGAACCTGAACTAACCAGACAGATAAAATTCACAAACACGTTTTACAAAGACAAAGTATGTGATCAAAATAAGCAAGGACACATTAATAGGAATGGTGCATTCAAACCAAATTTACATGCCTAAGGTCTATAGTAGAATGTTGTGCTTAATTAAAAAACAAAAAAAAAAGAAATTGAAAATTGACACAAACATGTGATAGTGAATTGGTGCATTACAAGCAAATTGAGGTGGATATGATCAGAGAGCTTTTAATTTAGAAAAATTAAGATCATTTAAAATACTCAACCACAGCGATGAAATTTCAAAATGTCCTATCAGTAATCGGCATTTCATTTCACAACAAAGACTTACTCCAAGTCCATAGGATCCATAAGTCAATATAGTAGCAGATGTAGCTGCAATTTGTTGTTTTGGTAAACACCGCTGCCACGCCACCTTCTTAGCCCACGCTACCACAATCTGCAACAGTTATAGGGCACATTCATCAGAGATTTTCTAAAAGAAAACATTGATTATTTCGCGAATGTGAATAATGAGTACTGTTTTGAGCTTCTCGACGATAATCTTCCTCTTCTCGTCTTCTTCTGGAGATGGGAATAATCCTTCATTAACCATTAACTACAGGCATTTTTAAAGAAAATAAATATACGAATATATATGTGTGTGTATATATAAAAATCCAAATCAAAAGTTTATGAAATTTAAACAAAATAGCACCAAATCAACTAATATTCTGTTGAAAATACGTTATATAAACCAACCTTGAGAAGCGAGAGAGACCTTTCGTCCTCCATTTGAAGCGAATGAGGTTGACAGAGGGAGATGGAAAGGGGGGGTAGGGTTTATGGATGCAGAGCTATCAAATGTAAGTTGTCCATTTTTTAAAAGGATTCTGTTGTTTTGGGGTTTTTTAATGGATCATGACCACGCTACGAGGAGCAACTTTTTCTTAACAGTCTCTTTGTATTAGTTTTGCCTCGCCCTGACGTTAAATAGCGCCTGCGCCTTGCTTGGGACTAAAATTAAAGCGCGTCTTGAGTCTTACTGACGTGGGGTTGTCTGTTATTGCATGAAAAATTTTAATTTTTTTTTTTAAGAAAAAAATATACATATATATATATATATATATAAAGGGTGATGTTTTAATATTAAAAATAAATTATAAAAAATAAAAAATTTACTATTTTAATATAATCAATAAATAATATTTATCACATCCTCAAACCGTCACTAAAAAAACATGTTTCTGTATATTTATTATTGATTTTATTATTTTTATTATTATTGTTTTAATTATAAAGCATGTACATTATTTTTCTTGAATAAGTTATAAGACAAAACATGTTTAATCATATTAATGTAATATTTGATGGTGTTTTATATATTATTGAATGGAAGTTTAATGAATCAAGTTAGTTTAATAAAAAATAAAAATAAACGACAAGATAGTCCTATTTAAATGGTGTAAAATTTGAATTTACAATGTTTGTTTAACAACATAATGTTATACCATTTTTATTATAGGTCAGATAGAATGTTATCATTGTCTGGTTTTTTCTTGTAATCTATTCAATGTAAATCATTGTAAGTTCTGTAATAGAAGTAATGTGTGTATTTCTTTTCTTTTTTAAATTGTACAGACCAGAAAAGCTTTTGAAAATAGCACGGAATTATTATTTTTTTAGTTTAATTTAAATTTTCAAATAATACTTATCCTCTGGGAATCAAAACAAATGATTTGAGAATAAAATGATGTTAAAAATTTTGAGAAAACAAAATGATGTAGGACCTGTTAATAAATAAATAAATATTGAAAATAAAATAATTTTTTTTTATCTAATACGTTATTAACGTGTGAGGAGATAATTATGTTTAGGAAATGTAGGGATAAGATTTGAGTTTATGTTTATCTAATAAATAACTGATTAACAAAATAGGTAAACATTCAGAATAAAAACTTTTATTTTCATATATAAAGAAAATATTTTTTCTTAGGAAAGTAGAGTTAAGATGGGCTTGTGTTTGTGAGCTAATTAAAATAAATAGACATGTATCGAGAATAAAAACACAGATAAAATAAAATTTAATCCGGTACATTGTATATTTAAGAAAATCTATCGCCGACAACATAATTTACTAAATTGCGCTCTCCCTAACCACGCGACTCGTTAAAATGTACATTTCCTTGTAACTTTTTTTTTTAAGCAATGTTAGTTTTCCCAATCCTCTTGGGATATGATAATTTTTAAAGCACGCACCTCCCAATAAATTATAATAATATAAAGTATTTAAATATATATATATATATATTTTTTACTTAAAAATATATTAAAATATTTTTTATTTTTTATATTAATAAGTCAAAACTATAAAAAATATATTAAAAATATTAATTTTATATTTTTAAAAAATAAAACACGTATAAAACAAAAATTACCGTACTTCTAGTCCCTCAGTTATCACTCAAGTCTACCCAGAGCATTTAAATATATTGGTATGCACACACTCTGACACTCAGTTTTTCAAAATACTTGCCTTGTAATGATCACAGCTATTGTGTGACTGGCTAAATCATAAGAAAAAAAAATCTACAGCATTATTGATAAATGTACTTGGCCGTCCGTGATAATGTTTTTTTCCTTTTTATAGCGTGATTATTCACAAGTTGTATAATTACGCACTAGCTAACAGATTATATGGCGATAAAATAAATTCTTACAATGCAATAAGTAAGCACATCAATAATTAATTGCTAAGTTAAAAAAATTTCTAGTATGGTTATGAATTATATCTGGAAGTTGTGTGATGAGAATTCCAATGTGATCTTTTAGTGTATGTCTGTGAAGTGTAATTGCGGATATTTTTTAAAGTATTTTTCGTGTTGAAATATATTAAAATGATATTTTTTTATTTTTTAAAAATTATTTTTTAGATTAGCGCATCAAAAAGATTCAAAACATAAAAAAAATCTTTAACACAAAAAAAATTAAATTTTTATAAAATATGATTTATACGGTATTTCCAAACAATTTTAATACCAAAACTAATTCGGATATCGAATCGTCCTAGATGATGTTTCTTTATTTTTTTCTACATGGTTTGTTTTTAGAGAAGTAGTTGTCTCACTATTTATAAATTAGCCATAGACGCTGGGATAAAATCTTTCCATGAAAGACTAATCAGTGAATATAATTACAAATTAATTTGAATAAGATTCATATAATTTACAAGCTAAAATACTCGAGGTCAGTTAATTTTAAACATTCAAGGTCATTAATATATAATTAAATATTAGTTAATTATACTATAGAGTAAAAATGATTGATGTTGGTTAATTTTAATATATATATATATATTAACTAAAATAAGTAGTTTTATATGTGAAAAACATCTTTTCTCGCACTGTTTGAAGTCAAAGCTAATATATCTTCGACGTGTTTTTATAAAAATAACGTTTTATTCTAGAAATTAATTAGTTGGTTTTAAAAAAATATATATATCAAATATTTTTTTAATGTTTTGTTTAAAATTTTAAAGCAAAAATATCAAGAATTAAAAAAAACAGTAATGCCCTGAAGTGGGCCAAAGAATTTAGCAGTGTCTACTATGTATGATTGCATGTATTCACATTATGGAGTCTAGTCGTTACATGGCGGTCACAAGATTCTTGGTTCACTAAATAAAAAATAAATAAAGAGGCTTGAGTGTAAAAAGAGGGCTGAATTTTTTTTTTAAAAAAAAACTCAGTGTCGTCTGTAACTTTAAAATATAGTGATTGAAGGGTCACAAAAAAATTAGAGAGGGATATTTTATATTAAATTATTATTATTTTTTTAACTTGTTTTTATTTTAAAATATTTTAAAAAATATTATAAAAATTTGATTAAATTTATTTATTAACTCAAACAATCATAAAATCTATTTAAAAATTATAAATCAAACTCGAATATCAAATATTTCTCAACCTTAGACCTATCAGCTTAGGTAATGGTAGTATAAAATAACATTTTAGTAAAAAAATTTTCATCAAATAAAACTTATTAATGTAAAAATAAATTATTTTGGTGGTCAAAATCATTATTAATTAAGATTTTTTTTATTTATTATTAAAATTTGAAGACTATCTCTCATCTCTTAAATTATAAATTGAAAAATAAAAATAATAAAGTTTTGTATGAAAATTAAACAAGACTAAAAATTGATCATTTGGTAAGTAAAAGGACTAAAACAAACTTTTCACGTCATTTTTTAAACCATCACTTTCTCTACTGCAATCTTCCTTCTTTCAGCCTTCAGTTTTACAATATAAAAATCCAACAAGGAGAAAAACATCAAGAATTAAAATAAAAAACACTCCCTGCTGGAATTCACAACAACTCATAATAGAGTGCAACTAGATACTTGACCGTGTGTTATTGCGGGTTGTATATTTAATTTTCAACAAAAAAAAAAATTATACATGGACTTTTTTCGACATGTTTTATATTTTAAAAAATTGTAAGTGAAGATAAAAAAATTTATGCATATATATAATTAAAAAAATCAAGAAACTATATATGTTAGCAAGTGAAAAAATAAATCATAAATATAACTAAAAATAAAACTAGAAAAATTGACAGACAATTATAAATAAAGATATTTAATTTTATAATAAGAGATATTTATACAATTATGTTTTCTAAATTTGTTAATTAAAATAAGTTTTCTATTCAATCAAAAGATAATTGATTGAATAAAATAAAAAGAAAAAAATAACATGCAAGGTTATATATATTAAAAATATTATTTGAAATAATTTATTTTTTATTTTCAAAAATAAAGTTCGTCTATACAAAATATTTAAAAAAATATAAATGAATCAAAAAAACCTTATAAAAAACCTAGATGCATAATTAAACAATAATCATTATTTAAAAAAGATTCTCTAGATAGCATAAAAAAAAGTGAAGGGGTATTAATCTAAATATAAATAATTTTTTTAAAAAAAAATACATACAAAAAAAAAATAATTTTTTAAAAAATAATTTTTTTTTTTGTTGCAAAGGCTCAATGTTACTGAGCCTAGTAAGCTATGCTAACTTGTTTGTCCATTTTGTTACGGTCCATGTCAAGTAAACCTGTGACCTAGACTATAAACTCAATTAGGTTTAATATTTTTAAAAAAATTTTATATTTGGCCTTTAAAAAAAACTCAAACTCATGAGATGAACCATGAATTCAACCAGATTTAATAATTATTTGCCCTTATATTTATATTCAACATTTTAAAAAATATAAAACACAACACTGTAAAACATGCAATCTCTATATATAAAAAAGGCTAAATAAGTAAAAAAATTTCTGAAAATGAATATTAATTAAAACTTAAATTTTAAAATTATTTTTAAAAAGATATAAAAAAAGATAACAATAATAAAAAAAAACAATACGAGTAAAACATAATCATGTGGTTGTTATGGCTTAATTTGTTAAACCTATGACACGGACTATAAACTCAATTGGGCTCAATATTTTTTTCTTAAATTTATATTCAACCTTTAAAAAGAAAACCATGACCCAGACTATAAACTCAATTGAGTTTAATATTTTTTTATCCTTAATTTTTTATTCAACCTTTCAAAAAATATCACGACCCGGATCATAAATTCAATTGAGTTTAATATTGTTCTGTCCTTAATTTTTTATTCAACCTTTAAAAAATACCGCAACTCGAACTATAAACTCAACTAGTTTCAATACTTAAATTTATAGCAAATCTTAAAAAGAAAAAAAAAACAAAGCAAACAATGTTATCTACAATAAAACATGTGGGGTGAACCCGGATAATAAACTCAATTATGTTCAATATTTTTTTAAAAAAATTTATACCTAACCTTAAAAATAAAAACTCTTTACTTAAAACATAAACTTAACCAGATTCAATTTTTTTTTCCACTAAATCATAGTAAATCTTTCAAAATCAAACAGTAACATCCACAACAAAAAAGAAAAAAAGGGAAAACACTGTAGACTTGCACAGTATTTTTCCCATTATTATATAGGTATACAGGAAAAATACTGTGGATTTACAAAATGTTTTTTCCAGACGGTTTATATTATAATAATAATACAGTAGAACCTCTTCGCCCCCCCCCCCCCTTTTTTATAATAATAAATCGACATGGAGATATCTTTGCGACGTCCATTTAATTATTTGGGAAATAGGCCTGAAACTCATAAAAAAAGAAAAAGAAAAACAAGCTTGAAACGTCACTGGCCACTGTAAAGACACTTTTGGGAATAGACAGCATCCAACTTGTATCAACCTTTCAAGGCTTTCGAGTAAGGGGCCATTTCACTGGCGTGCAAGGAGTATCCTGTGATATAATTATTAGTTTTTAAATTATTTTTTTATTTAAAAATATATTAAAAATATATTTTTTATTTTTTAAAAAATAATTTTAAATATCAATACATTAAAATAATTAAAAAAATAAATTAAAAAAAAATAAACAATAACAAACAGGGAAGGACACCCATCTGTGCTCTATCTTTCCAATGTTGAATAATGACAAAACATGGATAGCAGCCCATTCCCTCCAGCTGGAGACGTGATATGATCAGTGAAAGTTTTAATTGACCTCGGATATTTGAATTTTGAAGGAGTTCACTGCTCAATTTCAATTCCAACACGAATAATAAATGTTTCATTCTTTTTACCCTCCCCGTAAATTAAGTCAACGCCCCACGGTGGTAAATATTTGCTCATTGACTTACTGAATATGAGCTGTCGGCAATTGTCCACCCTGCCAAACTCCTAATTGCTTGTTACAAAACCATAACAGAGACTGTTCTAATACAGAAAGTTATATTATAGGGCACTAGAGCCTATCAAGTTTCATCGTCCGAAAAAATATTCCATGAACCTGTCCATACGAGCCAAATCAATCATGGAACAAGAAACTAATTTAGCAGCCATTACAGCGATACTGATTACTGAGATATATCGCAGCAACCAATCAAGTAATTTTAGCCCACCTGAACTGGTTTGGACAGTAATCTTCCCTCGTCACAGGCGCCAAAATTCACCTGAGTTTGAGCCATCGTGCCAAGAATTAAGATGAGACCAAACTTCATCCTCTCGCATGGAGCACCCAGATCGTCGTCGTTCTTGTAATAATAAGGTGAGGCAAGATTTAACACTCGTTCCTAAACTCGCACAAATTAGGACTTACCAGTTATCATCAATTCCTTTACCAATATGGATCCAATTAGGGGGGGGGGGGGAAGCGTAGGAGTTGTCAACAGTAACATATGGCGATCAGTTGATGTGCGGAAAAATAATCAAACTGCATCAAGCCATCAACACGCCACGCCATATGACCACCAGACCAGAAAAGAATACGCAAAAAGGAACTAATTGTAGCCCACTGTACCAAATTAACTAGCAACTATGTGAAGATAAGGGTTAGAAAAATGTGTGCAGCAACTCTATAATCAAACACTAAATTTTTTCCAGGTTCCTCGCTAACTTACCAGTCATGTATATGTACAAGAAAAGAATTCAGAGATATCGATCAGGCTGGACAGCTGATCTTCATCAGAGAGTACAGCCACAGAATACAAAGAAGTAGCAAAGCATAGCAGCTAAAGCCACGGACTCCAGCACCGTAACAAAGGTCCACCACACATCATCAATAGAGAAATCCAACCACCTGAAGCTCTCTAGACTCAACCTTGTTGTGAAATATGAGAAATCAAATTCCGGCCACCGAAAAATAGACGATGATGGCATGGAGAATCCGAATTCCGGCCACCTGAAAACTGATGGATACCACACGTATCTCTGTACCGGGGATTTCCTACCTTTTATTGCAAGTGGGTGTTGGAATTTTCCTGCGAGTAGTGCCAGATCGGGGGTGGGATATTTATGAATTGTTGGTGGGATATTTATTTTAGCATGTTAAAAAGAGGCCATGAATTTTGAAAGATTAATGTGAGATGGTAATCTATTCTTAGGATGCGGTTGGTGTGGCCAAAACGCTTGCTTGTTTGAAAATTAAATATTTTTTTATTTAAATTATTTAAAAAAAATATTTTTAGATTATTTTGATATATTATATTAAAAATAAAATTTAAAAAATAAAAAAAATATTATTTTAATATATTTTTAAAATATATATATTAAAATATAATATCTATCACATGTACAAAGATACCCTCAGTAAATAAGAATGTTTCGGAAACAAATGAGACGTGAAAAATGAACAATCACCATCCCCTACTATATACATGTGTTCAATGTGGTTTCATCTTATTTAGGCAAAAAAATTATACGAATCTTTTTCACGGTGAAGGATCCATCCAGGTCTGATTACTAGTTGCCCTGATTCCGTTTCACTCTCTCGTCCTAATTTTAACATTTTTCTTTATTCCTTTTTCCTTTTCTTTTTTTCGGTTTGAACCAGTGGGCTTTCCTTTGAAAGGGGGAAAAAAATACTATTCGATTACAACCAGAAAGATACAGTGAGCAAATTCAAGAAATCACCACTTTAAGATTCTCAGGCTGCGGAAATGATGGTGAAAGTAGAACAGTGCTAGAAGAGATTAACAAGTTAAGAGTGTTGAATTCTTAAATATCAGATACAACAGAAATTATAAAATAAAATTATTTGATTTCTAGAATTTTATTAAACAAATGTAAAATTGTTTATAGATTTATTATACAAGTATCTGATTTCTAAATTTTTTCTTGCAAACTACTAGTCTGATAATCCACACACAAATTACACGTAAGAAAACTTTTAGAATCCCATTTAAAAAAGAGTAATTGTTATGTCTAGAATATCAACTCATATTTTGTATTTTTGTAATTTTTTTTTACCTAGCATACAACAATTATATCTCTTAAAAATAAAAAGTCATAACTTATTATGTATAAAAAAATTTAAAAAATTCTATAAATTAATAAAATATCAATTTGCTTTCTGAATAATATTTATATATTTATTCATAATAATTTTAAAAATTAACTTAATTAAGTTTTTATTTTATTTTTTTAAGGTCTAAAAATATAATTTTTATATTAATTATATTTTAATTATTAATTTTTAAAATATATTTTAACCGGGCAAAACTTATGAATTGGTGATGCGGGGATGAGTTAATTTAGTTATATTCTAATCATTAATAAAATGCATAACTTACTATCCAAATTAGAAATATTAAATTTTTAAACGTACAAGCAATTGCTGACGTGGGAACGAGTTATTCCCGTGTCATCTTCTCCTGCTGTTTAATCTTATGAATTTAATTGTCTTGGAAATTTGGAATACTGGAAGCCAAGTCCATTATTTCAAGCTGTCTGAATATTTGCCGAAAAATTAACCTGGTTGATTTGAATTAGGTTTTTTCTGAAAATTAATATTTTTAAGTATTTTTGAATTATTTTAATGTGTTAATTTAAAAAATAATTTTAAAAAATAAAAAAATATTACATTAATATATTTTTAAATAAAAAATATTTTAAATTATAACCACTATCACACTCTTAAATACCCTTAAACAACCAAGAAATTAACGTACACTTCTCTGAACAACAATCCAATATCTTGTTTCAAAGAGCTCACTGCATAACGGAAGCAAAAGGAGGAAGAGCCTAGACTTGAAAGGCCGAGCTAAATCTCAGCCACGGGCCCACGAGCATAGCTACGAGATTTGGTCTGGGCTGATTAGGCTTAAAACCTTGGCTGCGGGTTGTGAAATAAACTCGAGTCAACCCCGTCTTTATTTATTTTTATTTTTTTAAAAAGCTTGTAATGACACTGTCACCGACATCCACACGCTTTCCAAATCCGCCGACAGCACATTCAATTTTGTTAGTGACCGATCCGATCTGCTACACCATATGCTAGCACACACCGAGGTGTCGCTGGTCAGGGACTCGAGTCCATGCCGAAGTAAATTTCAGCAACGCTAATTCCGACAAAAAAGTATTTCTGAAGATTTTTAATCCAAAGTTTGAAATTCAGTGGTATGGTTTAACGCATAAGATTTTCTTTTTCACAAAAAAAAAAACTAAAATTGGCACCACCCATTTTACTGGGCACACAATATTAATCAAGATAATTGCAGGATAAACGGCAGTACAGGGGGCAGTATCCAAAATAGGGAAGTGGGTACATGGTTTGCTAGAGTCAAATTAGATATATTCCAACAAAGAAAAAGAGTTTGAATCTGCATACCAATCCATTTTTTGCCGTCCAATGCCAGCATATTATTCTAGTTAGTCAATATTTGGGCTGTTAACCATTATTTTTTACTCTAGAAACTTCACTGTCCAGTTCACTTCAGTATTACGATATTCTAATCGTTTAAGATTTTCAAACTAATTTTCACAGTTCAATATTCAGTGTTGAGGAGTGCTGTAGTTTTGTTTTAAAAGTATATTTTATTAAAAAAATATCAAATTGATGTTTTTTTATATATTTTTTAATGATTTTAATGTTAAAAATAAAAAAATGTAACATATTTTTTAATTTTTTTTTTAAATATATTACACTACAATACCAAACACAACCCATCAAATAAAACTTCAATTAAAAAACAAAAAGATATTAGTATAAGAAATGTTTGCAATGCTGATGAGGGAAAAGAAGAAGAAGAAGGAATTGGTGGACCAATGCCGTTGACGAGTCAATGCCAGTAAGCCTGCAAATCTAATCAACATATTAATTACTCATATATATTATTATCAACTAATAAACAACACAGCATTCTTTACATCTATTCCCAAAAAATGCACACCCTTGGGTCAAGATCAGACCACAGAGAAGTGCTTGTATCGGCTGTGATTTAACCTGTTTTTATTTTTTAAATATTTTTTTATTTGAAATTATATTTATAAATTATTTTAACATATTAATATTAAAAATAAATTTAAAAATTTTAAAAATATTTTAAATAAAAAATATTTTTAAATTCACACGGAATCGCAAAAGGTGTTCCCAGGTTAAAAATAGTAAGGTAGCCTACACAGCGGTTTCATAAAAAACACATCTCTCTCAACTAACCGCGGTTGCTTCGTCTCCCTACACACTTCCTTTTACCGTCTCTCCCATTTTCACACCAATTACAACAACACAGAGGGAGAGACAGAGCTAGATTTTGGAGCAAATTCAGGGTTCCGTTTAATACGTAAACTACCAGATCTGGCATCACATTAACATGCATATCATTCATTTGGCTAATCTCAGTCGTGCTTGAATTGAACTTACTTAACCCAGAATCCAAAAAATGCAGATGTTATCTCCTGTTACTCCCGGCCAGGCGAGTGGTTCTCTGAGCTCATTTTTCTCTGGATCTTGGTGCGATGCTTGATTTAGCAGTTAATTTTGATTGTATAATTACTAGGAACGATGTTTGTTAAATTTTGGTGCAGTTTTCTTTCTTTCTTGGAATCGTACCTGTATTTGCTGCTTGGATCTACACCGAGTATTTGGAGTACAAAAAAAACAACACCTTAGCCAAAGCGTAAGTTAACGGTTGTTGCCATGAAAGTTTAATTCAAGTTAAGTTAATTTTTTCTTAATTTGGGATGTTGGTTTGCTAGTAGGCATTCTGATGTTGGATTGGTTGAATTGGGGAACGAAGCGGTTAAAGAAGATGATAGAGCTGTTTTACTAGAGGGAGGAGTTCAGTCTGCTTCTCCCAAAACTAGGAGTTCAACTTCCACATTTCCTATTTTCAGGTATTGCCTTTTTGAAAGTTCTCAGTTGTTGTTGAACTTTTTTTTTTTTTCGTTTTTCATGCTTAAATTTAATTACTGCTCGTGTTTTTTTTTTCCTTCCTAATATATTCAGGTTCTTTACAATGGAAGAGCAGTTCTTGATTGACAATCGCTTGACGCTTAGAGCTATGTAAGTAATTTGTTTCTTGGATCTAGATTAAGGAGAAACATTTGGTTTCTCGGATCTTAGCAAATTTAAATAAAGTTCTTTCTTCTTTGCAGATCGGAATTTGGTTTCCTTATGGTGTATTTTTACATATGCGACCGCACTGATATTCTTGGCTCATCTAAGAAGGTGCCACTCCTTTGTGTCATGCAATCTTTATTTCGGGGTCTGTAAGTTTTCAGCAAAGCATGTGGTCACCAATAGCAACACTATGCTATTATTTACAAAAAATTATTGTTGCAACATAAAAACATCAAACAGCTGACTCGCCTTGTAGATGGGTTATGTGCTTATCAGGATTAAAATTTGTTATTTTTATTTTACTGCTAGTGATTATGTTTTAACTTTGCTAATATCTGTCTCTGCAGAGTTACAATCGAGATCTTTTCTTGTTTCTCTACTTCCTCCTCATCATAGTTTCGGCAGTAACTTCTTTCAAGATACATCATGACAAGTCACCATTCTCTGGGAAACCTATACTTTATTTGAATAGGCATCAAACTGAGGAGTGGAAAGGCTGGATGCAGGTTTGACATTCTTTCAGACAGCATGACTATACGTTTTCAAACTGTTCATTGAGTTTTCTTAATGTGTACAAGATTTGGCAACCGAATATTCGTGGTTATTTGGCTTTGACATCCTATGCCTGACTTAAATTGTTGAACAGTATTGGCAAAGTCATCTGTTGAAGCATTCTTCAACCATTTAGAGATCATGTTTCCTTCTTTTACATGTCATGTGTTTTTTTAACACCAATGTATGTTGAAGTTCTGAGATGTTTCTTTTATATGTTGGCTGGGTTTATTCATATGTGCTTTATGTGCATGCCATAATGTATGGTCTTACCCATTTTTCTGGTGCCTTGCAGGTATTATTTTTAATGTACCATTACTTTGCTGCGACCGAATTTTACAATGCAATCCGTGTTTTTATTGCTTCATATGTGTGGATGACTGGATTCGGCAACTTCTCGTATTATTATGTTCGCAAAGATTTCAGTCTTGCTAGGTTTGCACAGGTATCTTTTCACCCTAAAGTTTAAACATAGTTCACCCTAGCTCTCTGCATATTAATGATCTTCCAGTTCTAAGTTTCCTTTGTTGTTTTTCTGAGCAGATGATGTGGCGGCTTAATTTCCTGGTGCTAGTCTGCTGTGTTGTACTGAACAATAGTTACATGCTATACTATATTTGCCCAATGCACACTCTTTTCACTCTTATGGTTTATGCGGCACTTGGTATTTTCAACAAGTACAATGAGATTGGATCAGTCATGGCTGCAAAAATTATTGCTTGCTTCCTTGTAGTCATTCTGATGTGGGAAACTCCTGGAGTATTTGAAGTGGTTTGGAGCCCGTTTACTTTCCTTTTTGGTTGGTATCTTGCCAAATGTTCATTTCTATTGTTAAAGCATTGGGAGGGGGTTGGGGATCCTAATGCCTCAAAGTACTGCAGGTTATACTGATCCTGCGAAACCAGATTTGCCCCGCTTGCACGAGTGGCATTTCCGTTCTGGACTTGATCGTTATATCTGGATAGTTGGAATGATATATGCCTACTATCATCCAATGGTAAGTTCGGAAGACACCACATCATTTGTGGAACTTTTTTATGTGCTTGTGGTTCTTTAATGTTTTGGTGGAAATGGATTTGGGAGTCTCTGAGTCGGTGGCCAAATAATTAGTGTTTGTTATTTTAGGTGGAAGGATGGATGGAGAAACTAGAGGAGACAGAAGCGAAGCGCAGAATATCAATTAAAACAGCTGTTGCAACAATATCTCTGGCGGTATTATAGCCTTGTTGACTGTTGTTGCTGTTGGTTATGATGGCTGTGGTGATGATGTCAATAACAGATTTTGTGAATTTTCTAGGTGGGATATATGTGGTACGAGTACATATACAAGCTGGACAAGGTTACTTACAACAAATACCATCCTTATACCTCGTGGATTCCCATAACGTACGCATTGCCCCCTTAAATGTGCTTGTAATAACTTTTCAGAAATTTTGCTTATTATTATTATTGTTTTCTGGTTGATCAGTGTGTACATTTGTTTGAGAAATGTCACCCAGCACTTCCGCCGCTACAGCTTGACCCTTTTTGCGTAAGTGACCTTTAAGTTGATTCATGTATTTTCTGATTTTCTCCTCCTTCCTTAAATTGAAGTTAAATCATTTGCTGGAGGCACTGATAGGAGGAAACCTTAGGGAACTCCTTTTCCTGTGAGTCTGGATCTATTGTTGTAGAACTTTTAGTGATTTTATTACTTTGTTTACTAGATGGCTGGGGAAAATCACACTGGAGACCTACATTTCTCAGATCCATATCTGGTTAAGGTATGATATTGTTATGCTGGTGATTTTGTGGATGCTCACACTGGTTTCCTCATATTGGTTTTTATAAACTTGCAGATCAGGAATTCCAGATGGCCAACCAAAATTGTTACTTTCTCTAATTCCAGACTACCCAATGTTGAACTTTATGCTTTCTACCTCCATATATGTCGCGGTAAGCATCGATCTTACTATTTTAAAATCTCAAAAGATAATTGGTATAAATCAAGCACTCAAGAACTGTCAAATTTTTTGCTTGTAGGTTTCTTACAGGCTCTTTGATCTGACAAATACGTTGAAATCAGCATTTGTACCCAGTAAAGACGATAAGCGCCTGACAAACAACATAATCACAGCAGTTGCAGTTTCAATTGTTCTATATTCACTGTCATTTGTATTCTTAAAGGTCCCTCAGATGCTGGTAAGTATTACTTTTATAAATTCTTGACGAGTATCGAGTTGCTTTGGCACAAGTAAATACGATTCGTGTGCTTTCCAGCACTGAAGAGCACTTCCAGCAAAAGATAATGAGAGTTTTTGATGTCCATTGGCTGGTAAAATGGTGGAAATACACATCCATTGGCTGCTGCTTGTGTGCCTCCCATGGAATACTACTTGAATATTATTGCAGCTATAGAACAATTATAATTTATTGTGCAGCTTGTCATCTGAATGTACAAGTGGCTGATACTCTTTGAATTTACAGATTTGAGAGGAAACTGCAAGATTGCTATCTGTCTTCCATGAGCATATGGGAAGAATACAGTTCCACAACTAGATTTTGCCTCTGAAAGAAAATGAACAATGAAATGGATTCATTTCAATTTGTCACCGGGGAGAAACGATGGAAGGATATCTGTGGGTCTTAGGTCTCGTTACTTTATTGTATAGGAAGGTCGTGAAAGACATGACCTTCAACAGAGGTGTTATTTTTGTCATGTTTTGATTAATTTTTTCACAGCAATAGTAAAGCAATTACTGCAGCAATGTAAAATTCACCGATCAAAGCAATTCCCTACGCTTCCATGAGTTTGAGATTGTATTGAGTAGTGTCTAAAGCATATTGCACTGAACTTTTGTTGGTTTGACGCTTGCCAATTTAGCTGGATGAATGACATCTCGCTACATTAGCATGTGGGATTATGATATTTGAGCTAGATATCAGCAAGACACTATGGTTTAATGGATCTTGATGCTCATTTTAAGGTTGCTTGAAACAACAGGATGTGTTTTACTAAGCTGGATAGAGACGAGTTTATTTTAAACTTGTTCCGCTAACATTGTTTATTTTCGTCTTCATTAAACTTGTTTTTGTTTTTATACATGTCCCTTCTGGTGAGTTAAACGTATTCTACTGTTTGTCAATTTTATTTTTTTTTTTTAAATATTTTTGCCTCTTCTAATTCCGAAAGCTTCTTTCAGCTCTAGTCATCATGGGGTACCCGTCGAAGTGAAAGATTGTCAAATGAGATGAACGAACCTTCTGCGGAATTCTTTTATATATTGCACGCTCTCACTATGCGCACGGTTTGAGCTTAGGACCCCAGTTACCTCACGAATTGTTTGATTTTCATGTAAACATAGCCTCGAGTTCTACCATTACGGCATTTCCCATCCACGAAAAGCAAAGCACACTTCCCAGCGAATTTTCTCGTAAGAATAAAAAAGAGTCGCACTGCGAGCTTAAAATGCATACTAAGATAGAAGATTGTTGTCATTGGATCCAACCAGCAAAGGTAGAGCAATATTCATACAAAATTGAATGAGCAAAGGTTTCCCAAGTGTAGTCAAGCCTAAACAAAGGGTTTTGTTGAACCAAAACACAATTGAAACAAAGACAACACCAAACAAATAATCTTTGTGATTGTTTGTAATGGATACAACGCATTAAAGCCATATTTGAGCTCAAAGGTGTTGTAAATGTGCTGCAGCAGCAGCAGTGGAGCTTCCTTTCCGTTCAAGGCTGAGCAGCTACCTTGTCTCTTCATCAGAATATATGTACGATGTCATAAGCAAATCTACTCATGTCAAGAAAAACACCATGGTAAAAAGCAGATAAAGCAAATCTTTTTATGCCTGATTCTTTGAAACCATATGCTTTCTGGTATCAGTGTCTAGAAGCACCCTAGTTCTGCCACTGAAATCAACAAATAGAAGAATTTGACCAATTATTTAACAAAAAGGATATATATATATATATATATATATATATATATATATATATATATATATACCCTCCTCAGCCCGCATGCAACCCACATACAGTCCAATATCATCAACCAAAGCAAGCCAGCCTAATTAACCCCCGAGTACAATCTACGTGTTCAGTAAGGAATTTAACCTTATGGAGAGTGAGGTGGCTCCATTTATAAGACAGACGGGGGCATGCTTTTAAGATAAAATGCAATTTATCTGTTTTTGAAAAAGAAAAAAATAACTTCAAATTTTTTTCAGGATCACAAAATTACCAATAGTGCATATTTACCTTCACATTTATTGCAATATTTTCAACACCATTCTTTCACATTCTCGATAATGCATCCACACATAAATATTATAATAATCATCCAAAGTAACTTGTATTTATTTTTTATGCACATATAAATAATTTTGAACACTACCTTGTTATATACTATTCATGACATGAAATTTGTGCACAAGTTTTTCGATGGAGCTTTTAGGTTTTACAAGCACAAAAAAAATTACACCAGTTTAATAGAACTGTTTAATATCAAAATATAATTTAAATTTTTATTAGCTAATTTAGCTACAGAAAGTCTTGAAATAATTTAATGTCTTTATAGTTATTAGAATTCAAAGAGCACAAACTTATTCACATAACACCATGGCAGTTCCATAACAATTACTTTGATATGTTTTGTTTTGCAGCGTAGCCAAACAGTTAAGTATGACAGCACAGCAGCCAGAACAGCATAACAACACAAAACAACAAGGAGAAACAGGTCCTTAATCAATTAGCTCAGGGGAAACGAAAAGCCCCTGATAATGCTTATGTTGAGGAAAAATCATATAATCCTTGACTTGATAGGATGACTAACACAACTTACTATTGCAATTATAGTTTTCAAGTATATTAACTGAAAGATATCTTAAATAATGCAAAGGATACGTCCAAAACAACACGAACGACTGCATAAAACATAAAAACAATGTCAATCCACCTCTTATCTCATATATGAATGAGGGTAAGCAAAGAAAAGCAGAAATCTACTTCTCAAAGTGTACTAGTTGCAAGCAAGAGAAAAGGAATGCTACGAAAGAGTAGAATCTTGGGTAAAGTGAAATCAGAAATGATAGGAAAGAAAAATGTATTGATAAATACCAGAGAAACATACCATAAGCCCACCCAAAAAGCCATCAAATACAACTCGGTTCCAGGAGTCAAAGTATGTATGGATGGAAAACTTTGCCTTAGCTACGAGCGCAACTGAAGTGATAGCCATCACAAGAAAATAAAAGACGAATCCAGTCAGGCCAGTGAATCCCAAGATTCCAGCAATTACCCCACCAATGATAGACAAAAATGTTCGGCTGTACAGGAAAAAGATAAGGCTTAGATGCTGTCATAAACACACAACAGACTCCAAACCACAGTTTATATCTTGTAATAAATTGCATACTGCTCTGTGATTTTCCCACGAAGATTTCAACTTTCAGCTATTTCTCAATCTCTAAATCTCACCAGGGTCCCAAATAACCGGTTAAACCTTGCCCAAATTAATCCTGAAACACAACTTCCTCATTCTTATTAAACTGTTTTTGTGCCATCATGTTCCTTAATGACTTTGTTACGATTAAGCATTTTTCTTTAGGAAACATCAACTCTACTTTCTACTTGGTTCTTTGAACCAGAATAAACTGGTTTTGCTGTAATTCATATATAATACACCAACCTAAAATCATACACATGGCCAGAATTCTCCCAAATAATCATAAACCTAATTTCTAACTTGAGCTGAAACCTTTAGGAGCATGTTCACACACAAAACTTTAGCATAAAATTCTTGATAATGGCTCCATAAATCTTAATTTATTAAAACAAACCTGTAATATATAACTTTCATGTTACTTTGCAAATTTTCAGCTCTGAATGTTTGCAAATCATTCACAGCATCGCTTGACTTTTTCTCAGACTCGTTATGCCCCGCCATAACTTCTACCTTTAAGATAATCTAATAAATCTGAAAACAGAAAAGCAACCATAATGAGAAGAACCTCACATGATTTGGAATTAGCATTAATTACACATTCTGAATTCTTCACTAAAAAAGAAAAAGGGTCCTCAGATAATCAAGAGATCCCTCGAGTTTAATTACAAAAAGAACTTTGTACATCACAAAAAAAAAAAAAAAAACGAATTGGGTTGTTTATAAAACCAAAGTAACAGCATTAAGCTTTGTTGAAAATCGAAACCGAAGAATTCGCTGAAAACAGAACGAATTTAAAACTAAGCATACATGAACAAAGAGTTTATCATTATTGATAGATCTGTGAATTGAAATATATATAAAACAAACTCAAATAATAAAAAGAGAGAGAGAGAGAGTTCAAACCTGTCCTCGCACTGTTACTTCAGTAAATTCTTCTTCTTTGTCTTCGATTTGTGGTTTCTTTAAAATCATCAAAGCCGGGTGTATTTCGCTTTGTCAATATTCACTTACATCCTTCAAACATTCCACATTTTCAAACATTTCCCAATACTATAAAGGTTGAACTTCCAGTCCCTCTTCAGTTTTATTTCACTAAACGACGCCGCTTTCAGCAATTTAAGAATCACTTGATACAAGCAGAGCAGCAGCAAATGCTTCTCTGGCTAGTAACAACCGCTCCCTCGTCCGGGTATGCTTTTCTCGTCCAAGTTTTTTAATGGGTTTTTGAGATTTTCTTGATTTTAATCGATAATCTGACTTTTCTTCTTGATTTAACATTTGCTAACTTCTTTTTAAGACAAGTTTCTACTATGTATATGAAAGCAGGATGTTCTTTATTGTTAAAAAAGCAAAAACCTTCGATCCCTTTTGTACTATATACAAAAGGGCCCACTTCACAATGAACAAAAAGATAAAAACTTTCTAAAGGAATCTGATGTTTTAAACAAGTTAAAGAAAGAACCAGTATTCTATTAGCTTTAGATTACTTCGAGTCAATAGCCAATTCAAATTCCTTAAACGGTTGCCTTCCTAATGTTGTTGTATGGTGGATGTGCTCTGCAGGAATTTAATGTTCAATCATGCTCATCATCTTATAGAGAATATGGCGAATGAAATTGTCCTCCAAATACAATTACATCCAATACATTTATCAAAGGTTTATGTTGCAGTGGAAAAGTGTAGTGGGCAATGAAAGTGCTCGATCAAATGGGGAAATATGGGTGTTCACCTAATGTCACAAAATATAATGAACTTTTGGATGGTCTTTTCAATGCAAACAGAATAAAAGAAGCTCTTCGGATAGTTGGAGAGATAGAAGAAATGGAGATCGAGTTGAATTTAGTGACTTATAATACCATTTTGTCTGGATTTTGTCATCCTGGAATGCTAAAAGATGCCTTGCAGCTTGTTGGGAAAATGCTGGTTGGGGGTACCAAGCCTGATGCCATCACATATAACACAGTAATTTATGCATACTGTGAGCAAGGCGAGGTAAAGGCTGCCGTCCAGCTTGTAGATAGATTAACAGAGGAGAGGGGTATCCAGACATATTTACATGCACTAGTCTTTTGGGGGGGTCTGCAATTGGATTGGAGTAGATGAAGCCATTTTCTATCTTGATAAGATGATGAACGAAGGCATATGCCCCAATCATGCCACGTGGAATGCATTAGTCAGTGGCTTGTTTAACAAATTGGGTCATTTGGGGCCAAATCACATTGTGGATGATATTCTGGCCAATGGACAAGTTCCTTGAGTTTGAATGTTCCTGGAAAGGCCAAATAGACAGATAACTATGCCCTCCAGCAATCAATGAAATGCAATGGGTGCTCACGTTGACTGAATATGTGTGGGTCTTCTTGCTGGGCTCCCTTACTCGTCATTGCACCCATGAAAGATTCTGTACTACTTGTTTGGCAATATAATCGTTATTAAACTGATGCTTGTTGCCATGGATTACAACACCTGATGGATCATTCATGTCAATGCAGATACTTCAGATGCAGTTGAAGCATCAGGGTCAATAATCAAGGGCTTCTTCATACATTAGAATTGAGATCCCGTGGATTCTGGTTAATAAGTTGGATTTTCAAATTGATGGAAAGTCGATCAATATGATGCCCTATCTATGAATCGACATCCTTTGCTTTATGTAATTTTGCACGGTTTGCTCTTTGTATTGTCACCTTCATGGGTTATTCACTATGTGGTATTTGTAAGTGTAGAGAAAAATCACACTTACAGTGACACCACCATCACATCTTCTCATATGTTTATTATGGTCCTGAAGAGACAATGATGCTACTATTTTTTTCACAAAAAAATTTCCTCTCTCTTCTTGTACATTCTCAAAGATGTTATTGCGAAGGCACATGCACGCACACACTGAAGGAAAGCAGAAAACCAAATATCTTCTCATCGTGTAAGTATTAATTTTATTGCAAGATCATGAAGTCCGAACATTGAAAACACTAAACCACTCACTATTATTTCAGTAACTAGTTAGCAATCTCCAGATATCTCATTACAGATCCCCGCTTTGAGAAACCACCAGAACACTTTTTCGTTGCCACTGCTACATAAAAGCCACACCTCCTCCCTCCTAATCATCCCTGAACACCAACTTTCTGGAACTTTAAGACCTCCATCTTTCATGCGTCCAATCTCCCGCTAGAGCCCATTCAGTTCTTCTTGGTTTGTATTTTGTACAAGGTTCAGTTGTGGGGGGAGATTGAGTGGCATTTCAGATGTTGGGGGGGGGGGGGGGATGAGTGGCATTTCAGATGAGGATTGGTTTTATTTGGACTCTTGGAGTTGTGCATGCTGTTATCATCCAATAATTTTGATAAAATGATAGCGTTCACGAAATCTTAATGTAAGCCTTTGATGAAAGGTGAGATGGAAAATAGGCACGCTTCTTTGAGTCAGCAAGCCAAAAACTGGTTTTGCTACTGTAGGTGGAAGGATGGATGGAGAAACTATAAGAGACGAGAGCGAACGCAGTATATCAATCAAGACGGCTGTGGCATTGTTATCTCTGGCGGTACGAGCACCTTTTTGACAATTTTTTGTTCTGAATTTGTTTTTTGTTGTTGTTGTTGATGATGATGATAGATTTTGTGAATTCCTTGGTGGGATATATGTGCTAAGAGAACATAAGATGCTGGGCTCACAGCCGCACACCCATGGCCATGGCAGAGCATCTGAGGATGTGCTTTATCCTTCAACCTTATGGTTCAAACAACTTAACTGGGATGCTCCTTTGAAATTAACAATAAAGATGGCATTCCCATGATGGCTGGGTTTATCTGCTGCGTTGAATGTTACCTGAATATAGTATGAACTGTTGACAACGTTTTGCACTTGCACTCTGGAGTAGGCAAAGAGGACAACTGCTTGCATTTTTATGAGAGCAGGTACTGTCAGATAAGCGATCAAGAACTCTTTATTACTTGTTCTGCTATAGCTTTGTTACATATCTGATGCTTGCTGCAATAGGTTACAATCATTTTTACCGAAGGATATAAAACTTCAGTCCACACCACACTGGACATAGTGGCGGCATCAAGGGCGATAATCGAGGGCTGCTCATATAATAGAACTTGAGATATCTTGCGTGCTCGTTAGTAAAATCCATATCCATGGACTAATAGGTCATTGCCTAATGTAATTTTGCTTCGTATTTTACAGTCCGTCTCTGATCGCATTCAGTTGTTATTCATTAGGTGGCGCAGAGAAATTGCACTTAAATATAGTTCACATCATCATCATCATCATAATTGTTTATACATCTTTTTGTCCCTTGTGAGGTCATAATGTTGTTTGCTTGCATAAAACGAGAAACGGATTCATTTTTATCTTTCCCCTTTCTTTTGTTGTTGTTGTGGTATGGCAAAGCCACGCACAGAAAGCAAAGAAGAATATCCACATATATTTTCAACGAAAGCTAATTTTATAGTGGTGATAGCAAGAACTTGAGGTCCGGACATTGATTGAAATACACTGAAAATACAAAACCACTCGCATTTATGCCAGCTAGTAAGCTTTAGGAATGTTGCAGATGGGATTTAGCAATTCGACCATCAGCCCCCTTTGGGTAGAAACCTCCAGGAGTACTTTCATTACCGCTACCATACACAACTCTTAGTATTTCCTCCGGGGTCCTTGCATATCCAATGGAGTACTCATCTCCAGCAAGGACATTGCCTCTAATTTGCCCCTCAGCACCCAACTTTTTGGGAACTACAAGGCCTTCATCTTTTATACCTTCTTGCCCTAGCTTGTTCCTCAGATCTGAAATGCGATTTGTGAATTCTGCCACAGTTATCCCATATGGGTGCAACCTGATCAAGGCATACTCATATAACAATCCTCGGATGACTGCATCTTGGCCAGACTCCACAGCCAAAAGGCCCGCAACAAGCTGAACATGCACAAACAAAAAGATGTAAACTTTAACAATTATGAACCTAAAAACATTACGGTGGGGTGTTTGGGAGAGTGAATCTATTGAGTTATGGACTCAGGGCAGTATTCACCCTCTTGGAAGCAGCGGCCTGGAGTTTTGGGTTTGCTCCAACATATCCTGTCAGTCCAACATAAGGGATGACATAGGATGCGATAAGATAGTGAAGTGAAGAGGCATAAGGATCAAAAGGCGGAGACAATCGTTTCCCAAAAGCGGCATCCATGGTTTTTGCAAATGATTTTGTGCTCAAATCCAGCAATGGCCTTGGAAATCCCTTCACAGTGTTCTTGATTGCTCTACATCGTGAGAATACAGTCACATTAGACGTCTTAAATAAAAGAGACTCGAGTGATTGGACTTGGATCAAATACCATGCCAAAGAGGTGAAAAGATATCGAACCTCAAGTGTCCCACTTCTTGCCATGCAAACTGCTTGATGACATCTCTAGTGTAAGGGTCAAGATTAGCCTTCTTAGCACCCAAGGGTTTCGGCCCTCCCATGGTTAAATTTGGAGCAAAATTATCCAGTCCCTGACCCATCGATCCATACAGAAAGAACTCAGCCTCAAGGTACTCTAAATTTAAAGGAAATTCAAGTAGATCAATATCTGATTGTGGAATTGGAGAGTCTCTCGATCCATCTGTAATGAATGGAGAAGAATAAGAAATTGGAACTAGGAGGAGGATTAGAGAAGCAATAATAGTGGCTATGCTTGTAGAAGTAAATAGCTCAGCCATTTTTAATTTTTTTAGCTTGATTTTCTTTTCTAGTGATGCAAGTCATGGTCTTATATGCATACATATATAGGCTTAGATTTTGTACAAGTGTAATGCTAGATGGCAAATTAATCTACACGGTCAAAGAATTGCATGACACGTGGGATTTGATGGCAACTTTTAAGGAGGAAGATCAGGAGAGGGATAGCGTTTTTGGAGCTCAACAAGTCGACATACTTTTGACTTTGCATGGCGAGGTGTCTGCTTATACGAGGTTGATGGAAAGATGTCTCTCTACAAAAAACTTGTCACTTGTTATCACTGAAAGTAAGATGTACCTTCATGGGTTATTCGATATTTGGCTTTTGGAACCAAAGTATTTTGTTGACAATTATCAGGTGTAAAATTGATTTTATTGTTGTGGCAACAGCATGAAGTCCAACGCAGTATTCTCCCAAAAGCAGCTTTCACGGTTTTTTCAAATGATTTTGGACTCAAATCCAGCAATGGCCTTGGGAATCCCTTAGCACCTAAGGGTGTTGGTCCTCCCATGGTTAAATTTGGAGAAAACTTGTCTAATCCTTGACCCAAATAATATTCATATAGAAAAGGAAGGAAATTCAAGAAGTTGAAGTTGAAGTTCTTGCAGCTAGAGGAAATTGAATTGGGCTTGTTTGAAAACCACATGGCTAGCATGGAAGATCCCCAGTTTGATGAGCACGTTACTAAGGTGGCCATGATAACAGGACTTTCAACCTCTATTCCATGCATGTGTGTGTGTATTTTTCCCAGTCCAAGAAGAAACTTGATTGAGCCTTGAGCTATATATGCAAGAGGAACAATCCTGCTTAACTCATGTCTATTTTTTTTAATTGATTTTTTAAATTTAATTTCACCATCCAACCTTAAATTTATTAAAAATTAAATTTAATAATATTTTTCAATTTATTTTTTATGGGTTTATATTAACTTGATGACTTGGATCGCGAGTTTAACAAGTTAACTCGAGTTTTTTTCTCTTTTTTCTGATTGATTTATTTATTTTATTTTATTTTTTAATATTAGATTAATTAAGAATTAAATTTCATGATTTTTTTAGCTTGTTTTTTATGAGGTTATCTCAGTATTATGACTCAGCTTACAAGTTTAGCAGATTAATTTGGATTGACTCAAGCTATTTTTTATGTTCTTTTTAATTGATTTTTTTTTCAATTTTAAATTTTAGCATTGTTTTTTTAAGAATGTAATTTTTTAATTTATTTTTATTAAATTATTCTAATTTCAAGATACTAATTTAACATATTAACTTGGATAATTTCTGTTGGTATCTTTTCTAATTGCTTTTTGTTTTTTCAATGGAAGCCGATTAGACCAGCTAGAGGAGGTCCTGGAATTGCCCAACTCCTGTTTGCCGATGATCTAACACTTTCCTTTCACCTGTAGTTGCAGCAGTTCTTTCACGGAAGAAGGAGCTCTAATCCGCCTTTTCTTGCTTCCCATCTCCTGATAATCGTTAATTAGAAATCAATTTTCAAAATTTATTCTATTTTTTTATAAAATTATTATAATTTCATAATTTGATATATAAATTAATAAATTACCTTGAGTTGATCTGAATTGATCTAATATTTATCATTTTAATATTTATATAAAAAAAATCATATTAATTTTTTTTAAGTCAAAATATGTTTTCACTTGTGATCCAAGTTTTTTTTAGATTTGATATGTTTATCCGGTCACATCGAGTTAATTCTAAATATTTTTTTTTATTATAAATATATTATTAATGCCTAAATATTTTTTAGAATAATGTTTTTTATTCTACCTGTAATGTTGCACAAACCAATAATCTAATAAATATCTATAAGAGTTTGAAAGATTTAAATTATGGAGGAGAAAATTTATTTCTTAAATCAAAGTTCTAATTCCTTATTTATGCAATTCTGTTTATATTGATGAAAGACATATATATGTTTTTTTTTTTTATCAATAACGTGGTTTTCAATTAAAACCCAAGGTAATTAGTTTAAACCCAAGGTAATCCCTATTTCATTATTTTTTTTTATGAAAACATAACTTTTTTTATAGTACAAAAAAATCTTTATAATTTTATATGACCGTGTCAAAAATAAAAGAATAATTAATTCATAAAAAATTTATATTTTATTGACATTAAATAATCATGTGTAATTTTTTATATATAGTTTCTTTCATATTATGGTTGTGTATAATCATTAATAAAGTTATTGCAAATATAACAATAAAAGCTTTTAATTTTTTTACAATTTCTATCTCAATTTTTTTCTGACTTTTTTCTCTCTTATTTTTTAGAGCACAATGATTGAGACGTGATAAAAATAAAATTTGAAAACTAAAAAGTAAAATTATATGCTAAAGATGTCAAGTATAAAATATTATAAAATTCAAGGATCAATATAATTTTTTCCAAAAAAAGTCTTTCACGGCTTAATGAACAAACAGTGTAATCACATTCTATTTTAATATTACAGTCTTTGTCCCCTCTCCCGTTGGAAACTGTCCAAAATACCCTTAATTGTTAAAATAAAGAAGAAATTTGATATTCACCCGTGTATTGTCGGGGGTTTGACGGGTGAAAATAAATACGGCTAACCTCTTACCTTGCATGTCGGATTTCATATTACTCAAAACTTATGATTGCACGTGAGATATAACCTATCTTGATCTGCAAGACTAAATGAGCGGCGATGCCACTGATATCGAGAGCAACTTCGGAGAAGATTGCATGAAATTAGGTGATAAAAAGAATAAACACGAGTCAGAGTGGCTCCATCATAGATCATCATGATTTGATTATGCAAAGCAATAAAGTGGATCCATACATTCATTAAGAAATGGATTGCTTTCGCTTAATTGGCTCACAAAAATCATAAGAGTAAAAAGCACGAGAAACTGTTCTAAATGTTTCACAACCTGAAAATCAAAGGTAAAATAAACTAGCCGCCACCTTCCTCAGGTACCCGCTTTTTTCCTTGTGTTACTTGCACTAGCGAACTTACTATGTCTAACCTCATTATTTCCATCGTCATCTTCTTTGTAACCATGCAAAGAAATAACACTACCTTCCGCTTCATCATCATAGACCGCCTCCGCCTCAGCCTCCCAATCCTCATCATATGCTTCGTCATCGTCATTGTCATAATCTAATCCATCCTCTTCATCGTGGTTATCCGTACCTCCTTGCAAAGTTTGGAACTCAGGTGGAGGTGGGCAATCCTCTGTGATTGCTTCATCCCTCTTTATCACGAGGTGCCGGATGACTCTTTCATCTTTGTCTAACATGTTCTTAAAGTCATTGATCCATCTGGCTTCCAACTCAAAGTTCATCAAGATGTAGTGAGCATTTTTGGCTTTCTGTATTTTGTATGCTAACCTTCGCATGCCCCAATCATTGAATCTCCATATCCTGCCTTTCTTCTCCCTCACAAAATCTGCAACAAGTGGTTACAAGGTATAAGAATCAGCAGAGCCACTGTTATGGGAAACCTCAATAAAAGATTGCCAGTTAAATCCACTGCAGAAGATGAGCAGCCTTAGCAAAGTCAAGCAATATGCATGTGAATGTGTGTTCCATTAAGAAGAAGAGCTTGGCGTGCAAATAGCAGAATATTGGAAATAAAGAATGAGATTCATTTAAGAAGGCAACAGATGCAGCATTGGATCCTTTAAATATGAAATGTAAAACAAACTACATAAAAGAAATAAAAGTAATTGTACCTCACATAACTCTTAGTAAAGGTTTAACTATGCATGCTGTATGCCTGTATCAGGTCATATCTTGATAGGAAATAACAGCTGAGAACCATAAAGCATGACAAATTAACAGCAACCTATACAAGCTTACAGAAAATCTGTATCAGCATGTATGGAACCAATTCCCCATTAAATTGAATTCAATTATAAGAGAAAAATTAAATTCAATTGGCAAATTAGTTGAATTCACCTGTTTGGAATACCCAACCCTTTGTAATTGAATTCAAAACCATTAATAAAAATTCAATTTTTAAGTTTCCTTTATCGCCCTCATCTCCGCCATCTTCCTTTTGTTTGAGATGAGATTGAATGGACAGTTTGGGTAATACATATTTTAAACAGTAATTATCAATATTGCAGTAGTAAATCACAGCAGCTCTTGAGATACGATTTGTAGCAGTGGATTATTTAACAAATTGAATTCCAATTCCTTACTTCACCGTTTATTCCAAGCATGGTAATTGAATTCGATTTTAAGTTTTTTTAAGAATTGAATTCAATTCTTAGTATTCCAAACGAGCTAGACCAGAAAGTCATTCTTCTTGATTTTTCTTAACATATTTCTAGGAATTTCCTAGCTAGCAGCAGCATCAACTAGTACTTCACCCACTCAGAGATGACACAAAAATAAAGAAAGAAGGAAAAGAAAAGAATCAACAACCTCAGAAATTGATTTGAGTCATGCTTTTCAAGCATCAAGAGCTAGTGCCAGGTTATATTCTGCATGACAGAGGATATGCTAATTGAGGGTTATGTTAACTGGATTACAGGTTGAGATGAGAAGGATAACAACTAACAAGCGGACCATCCAAGCGAGAGAAATCAAAGAATAGTTCAAAGAAAAGTCAGGGAAACACAAGAGCTAATAGGAGTGGACGGCAGTGATTCAAGAATCAATGGTTGCTTGAATGGATGAGCAAAATACACGTGATAATGGAAAATCCCAAAGGAGGTTCCTCTTAAGTCTACTTCAGAGAAGTCCAAAGAATCCTGAGCCAATTACAGGCTACGTCATTGATCAATGAGTACTTAGCCTTTGTCACAAGTGTCTTGGCATGCTATATATAGTGTGGAAAAAAGGTGTCTAGAAAAGGTTTCCTTGCAATTACATTATCTGTAGAATGATTGTCCTATGCTGCAAGTATTTTTGGAGAGGATGATCAAGATTTAGGAAGGGAAGAGATTAGAAGAAGAAGAGAGGCAGAACGTAGCATGCGTTTTGCATGAGTTCGTTAAGCACACAGTAGAGGCACGAGAGAATTTAGGAAGAATACTGATTTCTGTTATTTTCGCATGTCCTCTGTTACAACTTACAGGGTATTTATAATAACCCTTTGTTAGATTCTTCTTTAGCCTTTACACGTGGCTCCTATATATTTAAATGAACATTTAACCGGGCTGCCAAAACGCAACCGTTTAACTAATCTTTAAATTCTTTGCCGCTTCCTCTCAACGCTGTCGTTTATGCTGTATTTGAATTATTTCCCTCTTCTGTTGTCTTAATCCCTAGCTTTGTTAATTCCAGTCGTGACATCCTACCATGGCTCACAAAAACAGAATGGTCTCTTGCTAAGTACAAATTAATCAGTACTCTTTGGAGTTCAGGAATCCAGGTAGTCAGAGGACCCACAAGCCACAAACTCTATCCTCCAACATGCTTCTTTGGAAAGTTCAGAGAATTTGAGCATGCCAAACGCAAGAGGGCGGGCCACTGAGACCTTGTATAGCATCAAGTTTCATGACAAGGCAGCTCACTGACTAAATATGGTAAGCCATAAGGTCCTCCAGGCCTTAGTTTTTCGTGAATTGTTGCTATAGGATCGAAAGTGACAATTTCATGTTCTCTTATGTGAAAGAGGTCCGTGAAAGATTCCATTATCAACAAAAACAAAGTGGAACCAAGATGTATGCAAATTGGAATTCAAAATGTACGGATTGATATAGCAAAAAAGAAATTATATTAAAATGATTCACCAAAGGCAACAACGAGTTGAGAAAGAAAGAGGGTGACCTTGAACTTTCTCATTAACACTGCCAACCTCTTCATCATGCTTCTCATGGATTAGATAAACCACTTCATAATGGCGCACTGCACAGACAACAGAGACAATTAAATATAAATAATAGCATACATGTCCGATTCAACAACAAAGGTGAATCACAACTAGTTAACCCAAAGAAGTGCAAAAGCTAAAGGGTAACGTGAAAGTTAAACAAGGGAATTGAAAATCACTACAATCAGAAATCATTTCCTTCCCTTTTTTCCCCTCAAACAAAGAACAAAGAAGAACAAGAAACAATCCGAACGCAAGTAAACTTACATCGCTCCACTTTCAATTCACTCTGCAGCTCAAGGTTCAAAAATTCAAAGAGCTTCTCTGCAAATTAACAAACAACCATTTCACTTCAATCTACACAAATCAAACTATCTCTCTCTCTAAACAAAGAGGTAAGAAAACAAGCAAGCAAAATACATTAAATGAAATTAGAGTTGCATTCAGTAACCTTCTTCAGCATCAGCAAACTCAGGCAGAACTCTACCATCCTCCTGCGCTTTCTTCTGCAATTCAAATATAAATACCCACATCTCAAAACCAAAGCCAAAAATCTACCCAAAACTGACAACTTATGCATCAATAACATTTCAAAACATCAAACAAACTAAAACACAAGAAGAGCCAAACCCCACAAAAACCAATCATGACTTACAAAAAAGAAGCAACAAATTAAAGAGAAAATAAGCAAATAAAGAAATGGCGGGGGTATAAAAATGACCTCTTTAAGCAAAATAGCTTCAGGGAAAGGCCCAATGGCTTCATCTGGTTTGGCCACAAAGCTATGAGTGTCTTGTTTATTCTTCTTGTTGTTATTGTTTTTGTTGCTCCTTTTGGCTTCAACTATCACCAATTTTCTCAGTCCCAGTGAAGGAAATAATGGCCTTGCAGAAAAAGAGTGACTACCACTTGCAATAAATAAGCTTTTATTTTGGTTACTGTGGGAAAACACTCTCTGTTTTGGAGTTGGAAAAGTTGCCGTTCTGTGTAAAAGCGTCTCCATGGCTGAGGCGAAGGAGAAAGGGAAGTAATCCTTTCAAGGAAATTATGACATTTACTTAGTAAGGTGTTTCGGTGATTTTCGAAGATTGCGAAGGTTATACTTGTAATTTAGAGGATAACAAACATAATCCAGGCCCAAGTCCTTGAGAAATCACAAATAAATAAATTGCAAGAAGAGGTATTTGGTCGTGTTACTGCAATTGAAGTACCCTGTGAATTTTCATTTTTAAGATCTCAATAATTCAATCCATTCTCGTAAGGAAAAGAAAAGAATAGAAAAAAAATCAAATCAAAGAAAGTTAGCGTAGCTTAACACTAAAAAATTAACATAATCCCAGTACATTCAAAGCATTTCCCTTTCTTTTTTCTACTTCATTTCGGTAATTAATAATATATTAACATAGTAATTTCAATTTAAACATTTTCGTTTTTCTCTGGTTTTCTTCATTTATCCCTTTATTCATCTTCCCATCTTGAGGATGTACATGGGATGGGCCTGAGTAATTCTTTTTTTAAGAAAAAAAAGTGAGGGATGAAGACATGAAGTCTTTGAGTTCTGATCCCTTCTTTCTATAAATTCACATGTTTTCTCGATGATACAGATCCTAAACCTTTTCACAATTGCAGAAGGTTTTGAAGCAAGCTCATCAAGCCTTTTAACATCACTAAGATAAGCAGCCAGCTGCACGGTGATCTGAAAGAGGCGTTGTTCTTGCTGGCATTCTATTTGTTTGATGTGGATTCCCCGCATCTGATTACCAAAACATCGCAGCAATATACGAATTGTGATGCAGGCTTAAAACCATTTTTACCCATGCTAGCAAACAACTCAACGAACTTCAACCCTTTTATCTCAGGCCTTCATTCAAATTAGCAAAGATCACAACCTCTCTTCAAGTTGAAGCCTATAAGCCCTTTACAAAATGCTTACAAGACTTGAGGGGGGTGAGGATGTAAGAATATATAACTTTCACCATTGCTTCTTCCCCTTTTTCTTCCTTTCGTTGCCACTGCTACTGCTACCTCCGCCACTCTTTGGACCATTTCCGGCCTTAGCTGATGGGCTCTCATTAGAGGTGCCAGAACTGTAGTTGTCAAACTCGCCTGCTTGCACTGCCTTCTGTAACCATTCAAATAATTCTTCTTCTGTCATGGTTTCCTCCATATTAGGTGTTGGCATCCGACCGCTTCTTTGTCCTGAACTGGATCCCTTGCTGGTATTGTGTTTGGAGGTTATACTGGTGTTTACATGAAAACTTGGCTTGTGACTGTTGGCTGGACATCTCATTCCCTGCACCAAATTCAACATCGTACACGTTCAATCCCAGTCCCTTTGAGTGAGGACATACAATACTAGCAAGCATTTCGGGTTAAAAGTAAAATCGCTTCACTGCCAAATGGAAAGCTACCCATCCTAGATTATCTTTCCCTAAACCTTCTCCAATATTGCATTTTTTCCAATTGCATATTTTGCCATAAAGAACACAGATATGGGGCATGGCAAGCGTTTGGACAAACTTTTAGTGGAATTCAAATGATCTCATGAAAAAAAATAGCATTTGAAGAAACAATATCAAACAGTATAACACACGCACAGCACAGCAAGTTGATAGTACATCTCAATCACAACACCAAGGGATTAGTGAATGAGGGCAAGAAGATGTAGATGCCTGATAAATTATACACTCCAATTCTACTATGCCTCTCCACTTTACTTGAAGTCATTCCATTGGATTTGTTAAATGGCAACCAACTAGAATCAACATACACCTGAAACACTTGGGTCATCTCCGAAATCACTATATTTTCCTAAACTAGTCGCTTGTCTGTTGGAGCCAAGTACACTTCTGTTGAACCATTGTTTTATATTTCCTTGTCATATAACCGCAATATGAGTATGTTCAATACGTTGGGAAAACAGTAACAGTATCAGATACGAAAACGAAATTAATTAACCTGACAAATATACCAGTCAGTGGCATCATTTATCTTGCTATCTGTGCAAACTGTTGAAATAATTAAGAATAAACACAAAAATGACGCTAGAATTCTGAATAATTTGTATATTATGAGTTTATTGACTTAATCTAAATACAAATAAAGTATATATAGATTAAACTGAAAATATTATTCTATCATTAATAAATAAGACTATATAAATATTATTTAACACAAACATACGCAGTGGGAGCAACCCGCAGAATATAACGTTAAGTGAGAAAGCCAGATCATTTCTATATATATCACATGATAGAAGTGGATTTTCTATTGTGCTTGTTCACAAACAACATTCTTACTATTGCACATACCTTCTGCAAAAATCCAAAAAGGAAGGGTTGTGAAGATTGCTCAACCCATCCATCTCCATCTTTTGCTTGATGAAAATCTTTGCAGTCCTTCAAAGCAAATTGCCCAAAATTTTAAAATAAGCACCATCTTCCCATTTGGAAGGACCAGTTCTGGAACCACAGTAATTAGCTGAATACTAACTTTGGTAAACAAATGATGATTAATAAAGGAAATGTCGGGAGGAAATATAAAAAACGTGGCACCATCTTGCTTGGGATTTTGATTTCTTGGAATGTACCAAGAGATGAAAGTTGCCACACCTTTTGCAAGCTATTCGCCTTGATTCTCCAAAAGGGTCGTCACCTTCAGCCTCTGAATGTGCAAACCAAGAGGCAAAGAAACCACGCTCTCCATTCTGGTCAATCAATCACATTATAAGCCTGGGTAATTTGAAATGATTGGCATAATTCAGAGGACATTATCGCCCAAGACCAAGTGATGGGCCGAGTAGAGATTATCTAGACATTTATTCCTTGGCAATATATAGGACCAAACAGATGAGGGGCATATTGATCTAAAACATTTCAGAAAGTTCAATGTGCTCATGTGGGCAAATAGGGATCAAGTGCAAAACTATGTACTGACAGTTTCGTCAAAGGTGTCATATGTCGCTCTTCTCAACATAGGTTTCACAATCAATAAGAACTCCAAAACTATGTACTGAATTTACACTACCAATCACATAAAAGAAATAACGAATGGCCAAACTTACATATGTCCAATAAAAAAGATTTGATTTTGGACTTCTGAAAAACATGGCAACGCTTTAAAGCAGAACAAGCTAACAAACAAAGGAGTCGCTAGAAAAATATGCCATTGAGATGGTAACAATACAAGGTGGATGATTAGGAGAATTTGAAGTCAACTATCAGGAGTAGAACATAAAAAGGAACAGAAATTATGTATGCAAACCTTTTGTGAAGTACTTTGAAACCTACGAAAATAGTTCAAGTCTTCCCTTCTTATCATCATATGCTTTTCGCTTCGAGGAATCAAGTAACACCTAAAAGACATTATCACAACAATATGGACATTAAGAATCAAATTCTCACAGATTTTCTTTCAAGCAGTTAACCAGGTCAAGCGAACAAATCAACCTCGTACGCATTTTGAAGTTTCTTAAAAGTTTATGCAGCCTTCTCATTGCTCATATTCTTGTCAGGATGAACCCGCATTGCCTGAGAACCAATTCAAAAGGGCTGGGGTCATAAATACAAACAATTTTCAGTTTTCTCTTTTCATTTGATAGCAAGAAGTTATTATGTATATTTACAAGTAAAACAATGCCTTCATGGCCACAATATCTGTCTTTAAACTTCATAAAAGAAAATCTAATTTGGTGTAATTAAATGGTGACTAGCAGGAGAAACATATTTACTCCAATCATTGGAGAGCTACAAAACACAGACGTAAATTCAGACAACACATTTAGTAAAGCTTTTAAAAGTTGCAGAGAATGGCATCATAGTTATTATGAAGAGTGTGAGCTGACAAATAATCCCATTACCGTCTTCCTATACTCTCTCTTCAGAACCGAAACATCCACGTTCTCATACCGGGACAAACCCAACACGGAGAAGTGATCAGTACAGTTCAATAACCGAGCAATTTCCTCTTCAGAAGTCAACTCGGAATCAGCCCCACTGGCACTGGTTGAAGGTACTCCCGGGCTACAATCTGCTGATGAACCCGGGGCCCTTTCAAAGGATGAAGGGATCCCATAATAGTTATTTTTAAAGTATTTTAAACTGTTTTGATGGACAACACATGAAAAGATCATAAAACAAATAATGAAACAGGAGGAAAAAGGATAGAGAGAGAGTGAGAGAAATCCTGAAATTAAATCATCTTTTCCCAAATGCCCCAAAAAAACTAAGGATGTCAGAAAAATTAGAAGAAGCAGGAAAAAGAAAATAGATGGACAACACATGAACATCATTCAAAGTCGTTTTGAAAACTATAACCCTGTTACATGTAGCCAACATTATACACACTGGGCAAGATGCAGAAAACCATTTCAGCATAAGATACCGTATATTAGAATCAAAATTCAGAAGCCCGCCAATCTTTCGCAAATAAACATCTGTATACAAGGAAACTACATGGATGGGAGCTGTAACAGGAATAGCAGATGCCGAAAATGGACAGTAGGGGAAAAATTCACACGTTCCCGTTCAAGGAAGTCAAAAGTTTACTTTAGAATGATTGGGAAATTCAACCATAACGAAAAACTCTACAGTCCAAATCAAAGGCATGTATTACAGCATAAGTTAGCCCACATAACATTTGAATCTAAACCATGGGTTAAAGACTAAAGCAGTAATACTGTGAGAAAATCTTGCACAAGCATTACGTTGAAATAGAATCACAAGGCAGAATAGAATGGTGAACACCACGGCAAATAGATTGCTATTGGATGATGGCTTCGTAGCTTTCAATATTCAGAAATTTCTATATCTACAAGCACATAATCAGGGCTAGTGTGCTCTGTGTTTTTCTTTTCTTAAAGATAAATGAGAATGAGAGTGGTCAAGGGTTTCCCATGTCAGAGAGAACAATAGTAACGTTTTTTTTTTAGTTAGTAACCAAAAAGAAAATGATATGAACTGCAGGCGACAACATACAGTTTAGTTCACTGCATATTAGAATGCCAACCTGGTAAAATCCATAAAATAACCGTTATCCTGCTTTCATCCACCATATTCACCAGCCCATGGTGGCAATGAGTGATGGAAAAGGGTCTGCATGACCTTCATTCCATAAGAGCGAACCCTGGCAATGATCCACTTATATCGCTCCAATGCTGCAAAATTAACCTAGAAAAAAAGATCATGCAATTGAAAGGTAAACTCATCTCCCCCGAAATTTAGGGATTAAAATACTTTTTTCTGGATCTCATCATGTGATAAAGGCCTCATTTGACAAGGTAAGTTCAAATTCAGTGCTACTAATTTTCTAACTTAACCAAACGGGCAGCATTATAACACATCAAAAGCAATGACTAGCATAAGCACTCAGCGTCCAACTTACATTCTCTTCGAGCCCATTGACAGGCTCCTCTGGCATGATTCTTGTCAAATCATTCCCGTTCGGAAAACATTGACACCAGCATCCTTTTCCAGCTTCAACTCTGTATCAGGATCAGACCAAAATCTCAGTCAACCTCTCTTCCCTAAAGGTAATTGAAGCGATTCATAAATCAAGTGAACAACAAATGATGAAAATGACAGTTGGAGTTATTAATTAGAAAAGTGTTAGTCATGGAAAGAAGAAAGACAGTTCTCGTTATTTCCACTTCATGTTAATAGATAAAAAAAATCTCACTGTTTGAAGTACTATAGAAGAAGGCTTTACTGGTGGGAAACATTGCACCATGCAGCTACATTGTGATGGTACTCTTTATTTGTTGCAGGCATTTCAAGTTCTGAATACTTTTCAAACCCTCTGGTCATGGCTTCCATAGCTACTTTGAGCGGCTTGTTCACATCTTTCTTAGAAGCAGAAGCTGGCGGAGATCCACCATCACCAGTTGCTGAACCCATAGGCACATCTGCTGTTTCCAAACCCTGAAGCCAAGCATCATTAAGCCTGTCCTCAGCATGGGCTGGGGCGGTTTCCAATCCATAGAAAAACTCGTTTTCTCCTTCTACCAAAAACACAGAACATCACAGTGGGTATTACAAATTCTTCATCATATCCAGAATGACCAGAAGCTCTGACACTCAGCAAGTCACATTAATTCCAATCCCATACCAGCAAGAAGAATCCCCACACCCAACATTTCTAGCAAATCTCGATCTAAATGCAACGATTAAACATTCAACCCTCAAACATCGGCACTGTTTCTCAATGCCAAAAAGTCCGCAACGGATATTGAAATCTCAGGACAAAACTAAACTGACTCGCTAGTAAAGCTAAGGCCGCATGACATGACAAAACCAGTTATTCTGAGCTTCTAATAACAAAGGAACTCAATAAATATAAGCCACATGACATGACTAATGAAGTTATTTTAAGCTTCTAATAACAGAGGAACTTGACAATTATATTTATTAACAGTTTAATGAAATAGGTATTAATATCTATTTTGCTTAAATCACAACAAGAAGCTCTCCTTCACTTCACACGATCACGTACTTATCACAACAAAACCACGTGTGGATATATCCATAAATATGTATTATCCACTAATGTTACTCATAAACAGTAGAATCGATATTTAGCTAGGGATTAGAAGTTTTGAGAGATTATTAAGATATTTAGTGAGACTGACCGTTTAGATTGCAAGACGCGAGAATCTCAGCTGGCTCGTCGATAGGTGACTTGAACCGTTCGAGATTCTTCTTCCGTTAAACCTCGAAAGAGAAGGCGTTGGGGGCGACGGTGACCGGAGCTAGAACTCCGGCGAGTTTTCGCGCGGAAATTAGCACTTTTCAAAAAATAAATGAAACGGAGATGGAGGGAGGGAGGGAGGGAGGGAGATACTCTCGGGAGAGCTTTTGATTGTTAGTTGGACAGGACTCCACCAGTAGAGGTCACGAGAGATGTCCACGTGTGAAATATTAAGGAGCATTAAAGGCGTCCCGTCCCGGACTCATGTGGTGCGTCATGCGTGATTTTGAAAACAAACCACGTGTCTACGTGTCTGTCGTCTGTAATCTACATGGTCCTGAGGTATTAGAAAACCGGGGCCTGTTATGGCCTCGTATTTTCGGAAGATAGGGATTTAACTGGTCCTGGAGACCACATGGTCCAGCCCAATCAATTGACCCATTTTTATTTTTTGAACTTTGTGTTCGGTGCCGTGCATGCATCAGGGTTTACATGGCTAGTTTTCTGCCAAGGAGGTGTTGGTCATTCTCTATCATAAGTATTGGATTCAATTTAATTAACAAAGGCCCCCCCCTAGTGAATTTTCGGCAACATGAAAATGGGTTGATAGCCTGTGACTGCAAGTTCCAAACCACAGGATTATTTTGGATTTTCTGTTCGTGTTTTGGATTAAAAACACGGCCTCTAGCAACTTACAGGTGGCAAGTGTCCAGCTGTAAATGCTGAAAATCTTTGTCGCCATAGCAAAGGGGAGATTTCACACGGAAAATAATTAATAATTTGAATAAAAGAAAAGAGGTGTCACCATTTTACCAGGAAAATGTAGGTGGACCACCAGACCAAAACCAAATTATTCACCATGCACTCTTTTTCTCTGCGAGAATCTTTTCAGGTTTTGTTCCTTCCTTCTCCTGGATGGGTCTTCTCCCCAAAACTCCTCAGTATTGGATGCCCATGCAAAATTAATCAATGGGTCATATATGTACGGTGGCAATTCCTCTCTATTCACCACTCCTTTATCATCATCGTTAATATTGATTTCCTGGTTTGGGTATGCAGTTTTATCACCAGGACATAGCAAAGGAAGCTACATGGAAATGTTTTCTTTCTTAAACACTAGACATTATTTACAGTGGATTTTTACATGGAAATTATTATTTTCTCCTTCGCTTGAAAAGATGGAAGCCTTGAGGCTAAGGGTAATATGGTCTTTTTTCATAGGCTCATTGATCATCAAGAAATTGTTTGAGGGTAAACTATTCTTTTCCAAAAAAATATTGTATAATAAAAATATGTTTTTAATCTCAAAGTCAATAAAATTCTAAATCATTAACATGTTTTTTATCTTTCCATAAAATTTAAAACAATTAAAAATACTTTTTTACTCCGCGATCAAATAAAATATAAAATTGTTGATTAAGGTTGTTTTGGTTTTATAGTATACAATAAAAATATGTATTTGTCCTTAGAAATTCAAGATATAAAGTATGCATTTATGGGTGCTTTTGTCATTTCACACATGTTTTACTTTTCTTGTAATTTTCAGAGTTATGAAGGGAGTTTGGGTATTTTTTTATTGAATTTTTATTTATTTCCTCAAAAAACTTGTTGAGCACATGCGCATAACGCTTCAATGGGTGAGTGGCATCCGCGTTATTTAGATAACACTTGCGAAATCTCTGGTGGCGTAACCTAATCTTCTGTTGTTTTTCTATAAGTGTCACTATGTCATTTTCCTCCTAGTGTGGTGTGTGAAGGTATTTGATGGTTAGATTGTCACCTATGATCATTTCTTTTATGTCCCTTTCTTTTCTTTTTCTTGTAAAAAAAAATACACAATTGTCCTTTTTATTTTTGATATTTCAATTTCATTTCTCGTTCTTTTGATTTTTTATTTTTGTTTTTATTATTTATATAAAAATTTTGTTTGTTTTTAATTCAGTCTTTTAATTATAATTTCTAATATGTTTTTTTTGTCATTTTGGTCTCGGTTCTTTTAATTTTTAGTCTTTTCCTTGGTATTTTTTGTAAGAATTTTATTGGCTTTTAATTTTATTATTCAATAAAAATTATGTTGTTTAATTTTTTTCAAATTGACCCTTATTTTTTTCATTTATTTTTTTTTGTTAAAGTTATTTTTTAATTCAATTTAACCCTCCAATTAAAAAATTTTATTTGCCCTCTAATTTATTTTTTTAATTTTCTCCCTTATTTTTTTATTGTAATTATTTTTAGATCATTTTATGTAATTGATTTTTTTTATCGTTTTTATCCTTCGATATTTGATTTGTTAGAGACTGAGCTTTATATTTTATTTATTTATAGTATTTTTAATCTAACAATCTAGATCACGAGTTTGAAAAGTTAATATCGTTCAATATTTTATTTTTTGTTTATTTCTTGTTTTTTTTTTAATATTTGATTTGTTAAGGAATTATGTTAAGTTTGGATATTTTCAAAGATTAGGATTTTGAAAGGTTTAGGATGTTTAAGTTTGGCATGCTCCTGCCTTGGTACCAGGAAACAACAGCAGACTTGCAGGCATGTAATTCTCTGATCATATCCTTTTAAATTATACTATCTACCATGCATGCCGCCCTGTGTTGCTGGGAAGATTGTCCCTTCAACTTTACTTTGATATCCAAACAGAAGGGACACAGAGAAAACGCAGCGTGTATTTCTTTTTCAATTTAAGTCAAATTTATAAATTAATAGCGTGAGTACTGCATAAAATACACAATAAGTAAAACAATATATACAGAGACACTAAACGGTGGAATATGAAAGGCACGTAGTATGAGCACTTGCGTAGCTGGTTCCAGACCCTTTTTTATGATAACAATATTAATCCAAATATCATTTAACATGAAAAAGGGTCAGGGTGAACCGATCATGGTGCTGATTTGTGCAGCTGTGTTTGTCATTATAGCTGAAAAGTATTTTTTTAAAAAAAAAATTATATTTTTATTTTAAATTAATATATTTTTGATGTTTTAGATCATTTTAATATGTTAATGTTAAAAATAATTTTTAAAAAATATTATTTTAATATATTTAAAAATAAAAAATATTTTAAAAAATAAATACTACTTTCAAATATCCTTATAGGTAGACTGTTCATATATAACGGGAAACTTTTGAAAGGCAATCATCGATCCTAAATGGTGGAAGAGGACAATCGGCCTGCCAGTGCCTTTGGCCGGCCGCCGTATGTAACAATGCTCATAATGAATTTACACGTGGCATGCACCCACCATTGCATGCTAAAATACGTTTTATATTTAGTGTTCCCTGTCACATGTTGAAGTTTTTTCCTATGTATGTTTTGGCAGGTTGGATTCTGCGAAGCGCAATTAACCTTGATTGAGCAGCATAATCTTTCTTTAATATTTAAAGTTTATTTTATAAATAGAACGAATTTTATTTTTTCCTTTGGATAAAATAAAACAACTTACGAAGCCACAGCCTGTGGTGGAATTTTTATAAACACTGTCATCCCACTGTTGAGATTGATTATTATTTCTAAAAAGAATGGATTTGAACGTTACTAATGATTTCTATATATTTTTTTCGTTAATTTTAGGATATGATTATGTGGCGGTTGCGAATTCAATATTTTCTGTGCTCTTACATAGGGTATCTTGCTATAATACCTGAAAGGAGAATTTGCCAGCTTACAATATCATGTTTACGGAAATGGTACTCTATCTCCGCTTCAGATCTAAGCAAAGTTTTCTCAGTTCAATCATCACGTTTGCGAAACTAATAATATTCTACTGACATAGCATGATCTTTTAGCTGGCATGTGCTTATGTACATTTATATATAATTGTGTTGAAAAAACCCTCTGGAAACTTAGTCTGATAGTAATGTTATCGTATATTTCGGGATTTAATTAATACAAAATGTCCCCGATATGAAGAAAAAAAATGCCCGTGAACACACTAATTTGGATGTACATTTATTCACATATGCTTGCTAAGACTTGGATTGTGTTGGGTATGAGGTTAAAATTTGCATGAAGATATTAAGGGGGTAAGATTTAAAGATAAAGTATTGATGGTGTAAAAACTGTCAAAGGTAGAAGAATATGTTGATAGGAGTTGAAAAAACAGGGATAAAAATAGATCTCAATGTAAATTAAATCAACTTTTAAATTATAAAAAAATTAAATAATATATATTGCACCTGTGGTCTAAAATGAAAAGTGTAATAGGAAAAAAATAGGTTAATATTAGATTCAAAAAATAAGGAAAATACACAAAAAAAAAACATTTAAAAAAGAATAAATTAATATCAGATTCAAAAGAGAATAAATTCCTTTACCCCAGCCCCTTTATACGGTTAACATTCAACCCTCCCTTTTGAGGTTAAATGTTCTTGAAAAAAAATTTCTCCGTTATAAATTGTGCTATGTTATAAAGTGGATGACAAGTTATCCTTATAATTTCCCCATCTTTATCCCCATACCAAATTTATCCTTAGATTGCGTTTGATATGGAATTAAAAAATATAGGAAAATGATTAAAAGAGTAAAATTAACGTTGTGTTTAATTTCAAGTTAAAAGTAAATTAAAGTAAATATATACTTACAATTTTTTTTATATAGATACATTAATATGTTTCGTTAAGTTGCGAGTGGAGGATCAATCTAAAACTTTAATCATGTATGATATTTTATATAAAAGAGATTAAAGGGTTAATATATATATATATATATATATATATATATTTATTTATTTATTTATTTTTATTCTGATAATCCGAGATGTCCGAATTAGTTTACACATGTTACAACTAATTCTTAAATTCACTTAATATCCTATAAATCCAATAAATAAATAATATATTATTAAAATGACAAACATAAACACTAAAACTTGAACTTAAAATAGGGAGACAAAAAATTCCTTACAAGTACCGTTGGGCTAGAAGCCTCGGTACTAAGGGTTAATATTTAACCGCACGGTAGAGGGGTGTTTAAGAAACGCAGGCCAACGAATGGGAGAAGGTGAGATGCTTTTGTATTTGTTTGACCGTATCTTGGGAGACCGTGAGTGGTTAAACCTCCCTTTGCCCGCACGCCCTGGAGGTTTCTGTTCCCCACAAACACCCACCAAATTGTTTAAGTTTTGCTACTTAATTGATTGTTTTTTGATAACTTATATGTACTTTAATATAAGGTTTTTATACCGTATTACAAGTACCTAGATTCTCAATGCCCGATTCTTTGTCCAAACTCCGACTAAATTAAATATTTAATGCTTCCATTAATGCCATCGAGGCACATCTATAATCTATCGTTTTTTTAGTATAGTACAGGTAGACAGGCCCCCCTGGGTAGGGATTCAGCTTCAATTTGGATGAGATCAAGAGAGCTTGTGATGGAAGCTCATGGATTTGTCTTTCACGAGTCTGGTGTGTTTGGGTTGCAAGAAAAAATAACTTTCTGGGAAAAAAAAATCGAATATCACATCCATACTTTTCAATGCATGCTATGGGAAGTTTTTCTATTATAAATATAAAAAAACAGTATACTCTGACTTAATTTTGAATTCAAAGGCATGTATAAGTATGTAAAAATTGCAAGGGGAGCAAACTAAGAACTTTTAATTTTAAGTTGGATTTTAATTAAGAAAACATGCGACGTTCGAATTTACACAGATTTAATTCATATAATAAATTAATTTCTGGTTACTAATTGAACATGGTTGCTAATCTATTTGATAAGATTTTATATGAAAAAATGAATGGAATTTGACAGGTGAATTTATTTTAACAATAATACATGTGTGACATGATAAAAAATAGTTTTTTTTTTTTAAATAATAATATAAAATTATTAATTGAGTTTTTCTAAAATCTTAATTAGGATATCAACTAATAATTTATACTTTTTAATTAACATAATTTTATAATATTATAACAGGGATTCTATCAGTTAAAATATTATTATTTTAAATTTGATTATTTTAATTTTCTAATTAAATAAAAAAATAAAAAAATAATAAATTATAAATATTTTTTTAAAAAATAATATACCACCTCATATTTTAAAATTTTAAAATAATATAGCTATTTGGAGTGTATTTCTCCCTTTTAACCGATCTATTTTTTAGTATTTTAGTCTAGTAATTATACATGGAATTTGTTTGAGAGTATAATTATTTTTTATTTTTTTAAAATTATTTTTAATATTTATATATTAAAATGATATAAAAATATTAAAAATATATTAATTTAAAATAAAAAATAAAAAATATTTTTAAAATGTAAAAATAAAAATGTCTAAGTAATATTTTACATCTTTTTAGTATTGCACCGAACGAGACAGTCGGCCGGGCAGAACGGTCAGTCCCGGCGGTCAGGTTTTCCAAAAGCTGACGTAACCTGGAGTCTTCTTATTCTTTCTGGGCTTTGGACCTGTCACTGTCAGATCCAGCGGGCAGCCCAACTGGCCTCATCCCCTTCATATATACCTATTGCCACTCCTCAATTTTTGTTGTAATATTGCAACTACTACTACATTCTCCGTTGCTCTCTCTCTCTCTCTCTCTCTCTCAACATGGGGGAAAGAGAAAAGGGGCTTTCAAAGGTGAAAGAAAGGCACAAGTTTCTGCAAGGTATGGAAACCTTTATGGAGTAGTAAGAAATATATATGGAATGTCAAAAGCTCATAGGTTTTGGTGTTATACGAAGTCAACACTATATATATATATATATATATATATATATATATAGTATTTGTATAAAATCTTGTCCTGTTCAACTTGTCTCAGTATTCCTAATAATTGATAGAAAGATCAGATACTTTATGCTCTTAAATTTGTAATTTTATGTATGTAGTTAGAGGAGGAGCATGTGACCTTATCATTTGTTCTCTGTCTTGATTTTATGTGCAAAAACTGATATATTCCGTAAGTTTCTTATATTTGGTATGATTCTCGATACAGGGAACCTGTTCAAGAGAATGAACAAAGCTAGCACGTGCCACGCTACAAGCCAGGAAAAGAACTTTGCAGATGGATTCTTTGCTGGCTTTCAACTGGGAGCTGAAAAGATGGGCTTTTCATGTTAATTGGGTGCTATCCTACCTGAGCTTTTTCTTTGCTATATCTTTTTTATTTTTTTTTCTTGACCTTGTAAGACCTTTTCTTGACCTTGTAAGACCCTGTTTTTCGTTCTTCATTTTTATTTTTTTAATTGTCATTTATTCTATATCAAAACTTTATGATATAGATTTTTGACAAAATCTTTTCCCATTTTCATCCAACTTATCTTCTCTTTTCTTATCTATCCCTCCTGAGCTATTTGAATTAGACTACATAACATTTTCCTTCAAAATCACCCAATTAAAGACAAATCAACACCCTCTGAAAGGTCATGCAAGCGATGGAAGGAGCCTTGTTTACCATGCGAGGCTCACATTTTCTTACATGTAAACTCTTGGAGGAAGAATCATGTTTGAGCTAAGAGATCGATCTCTGAGGAGGTAAGAGCTGTCAAGAGTGAAGAGTACTTGAATCGCATGTAAAAATGCCTTGTCTTTCTTTCTCGGTAAAAATAAAAATACCCTATCTTTCTTATACTCTGGACGTTAAGGCCATCGATTTTGATTGTTGTTAGCGTATGTGTGTGCAGAAACATGCTGTTGCAGGCATCAGTTTCGTTGTTTTATATGTTTTTGTTTCATAAGTAGATATTCTCTCAGATCCAAGTCTGTAAGAGGTCTCCTCGTGACTGCTCCGATGTACAATACAAAATATTCATGTATCCACTTTATACTTGGACGTGTCTCTTTCTGTGCCCTGAAGTCTTTGTGCACCCCGAAAGTCAGTCTATGAAAAAGCTGGTCACCCCTTTGAGGATTGTTTTTTCCCCTCCCCACACCTAATTAATTAATTAATAGGTGTGACCGATGAGCTTATTGGAGATGGAAAAGAAACCCAAAAGTGGAAGACAAGACAGAAACACCGGTTTATTTGACAAAGTAGGATAAAAAAGATTTGAACTCGATTTGGTAGTAATTGATACGCTCTCATCAGTAGAGGACTGATTGGTGCACAGAAGCAGCCGGCGTCCCATTTATCTTACTTTCGGTTAAAAAAAATTATTAAATTAATTTTTGAAATACAGCTCTTTTTTTATAGTCACGTGTTTTGGTTTCAAGTAACTTGATTATAAGTTCTTAAGAAAACCTTATGTTTCTTTTTATAATAATTTGGATGCATTATACAGTTCTTCACCAATGAGCGAGTCATACGCACCTGAATTGGTATGTTTATAGGGAAATTTATTTCTTATAGCATATTGTTGGTATCTGAATTGATGTGTTTTTGTATTCTGAATATAAATGGAAATACGGGAATCGAACTCATTTATCATCTAAATTAACAAGTTAATAGCTTGAGATTACTTTAGATCGGGTCCATCATCAATCGGCTGAAAGGGGAATTATCTTTTAAATAAACAGTCAATTGCTGCTTTCCTGCAAACTTAAATAATTCGTACTTTTACTCTTCACGGACAAGGCCGGTGTTAAACTACTAGACTGGCCAGCGTCATCAATATCTGTGTCCAAAAAATTAGCTCTGCTACATCTTGAGTACCGCGACTTTTCTACCAAATGACTGCAATTATGAGAATTGAGAATGCTTTGTCCTATTTCGAGAGGCACCACGTGGGCACAAACAAACGGTTCTTTTACAACAAACCAAGGTTGTTTATTTTGTTTTTCCGTTTAATTGTTATTTTATTTTTTTAATTAAAATAAAATATTTTAATTTTGAATTGTTTTTAAATATCGTTCGAATATTGTATTGTTTATATATATAATTCAGTAAATATAATTTATACAATATAAATATAATATCAAACAAATATAATTTTAAATTTTAAAATATTTTTAAATAATAAAGATTAAATAAAATCTTAACTTAAAATAATTTAAATTAAACAAAATATCAATTTAATTTAATGATTTTTTAAATTTGGAATAGAATATATAAAATAAAATTAAAACATTTCAACTAAAATTTATCCTAAAAATTCAGAACAGATTAAAATTTGAAATTAAATAAAAACTATTCTATTTATTTTGTTTTTTTAAACTGAAATGAAATCATTTCAAAAACAAAATAAAATTAACAATCTTGTAATAAACCACAAACTGGGCCCACTCCTCCTGCCATATATTTTACCATCAAGCTAAGCTTTCAATGGGATGAGGTGACCTGGCCTTCCTTACAATTTAAAATGATGAATCATCTAACGAAGGTATTGTCCCACTGCCATGCCCAATTTAACTTCACATCCACGTAGTGATTAATCAAGATTCCTACGCCTACAGAAACTTTTAAGGGGTGTTATTTAATTGGAGGTTCTGAATTTATTTTTTAAAAATTATTAATTTAATTTTTATAAATTTTAGGGTTATTAAAATTCTATATAATAATTTATTTTAAAGTTTGTAAAATTAATTAAGGTGTTCACAAATAAAATCAAATATCAACATTAATAATAATAAATAAATAAAAATTCCTACGCTACAGTTGGAACATATGATCAACATCATAAAAACTTTGCAGGCGAAGGGGACCAAATTAACACCCTCACTTAAGCTTGTTAATTCTATCTGACCAATTATTCTTCAAGAAGAACTTGTAACCCTATCAGCGAGAATTCTAGGTAGGAAATGTGTCTTGACAGTGATGTTAATCTAATTTCATATTTATTTCTACCATCGTTAGATGAAGCTTTGAGCTTACCAGTCTGAGAATTTAGAGCATCTTAGGTTCACCTCTAGGTTTTTGGTTTTCAAAAAGCTTATGGACTTTTTTCCAACAAGTAGTGGAAAATATGTTCAATAAACTTACAAAAGTTGTTCAAAATTTTTCTTTCTTTAAAAAAAAAACTTAAAATTCATTGTATTTCTATTCATCACAACAGTATAATTATCATTTTATTATTTTTAAAAAACTAATAGCCTTGATGCCGGGGTTGGGGTAAAGTAGTTTTTTCTAAGGATACATTAGTTACTATACATCTGACGGGGCTATCTTAAAAGGGTTGTTTGTTTTAACGTTTTAAAAATATTTTTAAAAAATATTAATTTTTTTATTTATTTTAAATTAATATATTTTTAATGTTTTCAAATCATTTTAATATGATTATATTAAAAATATTTTTTTTTAAAAAAAATATTATTCACATATATTTTAACACAAAAATTTATTTTTAAAAAACTATAACCACAATATAAAACAAACTCAAATCCAAATCAGCAAAACATCCAATAGATTTTTATGGGAGTTAGGACTATATATTATGAAATGTATGTCTAGTAGTGTGGTAGCGGTTGCTTTTTAAATAGCTTTTCATGCCGAAATACATGCTAATGATTTTTTTTATTTTTTAAAAATTATTTTTATATCAGCACATTAAAACGATCTAAAAAATATAAATCACAGTAAATTTTAGTAAAAAAAAAAAATTTAATTTAATAAAACGTAGGTTAAAACACAAAGCTAATCGGGCTCCTACACCGAGATTTTACTTTTTAATAAGAACTACAGGTGTAAATACCGGAGCGAAATGCCCTCAAGAAAGAGCAGGAATTCTGTTCATGAACATGGAGCTAATTCGTCAGTGCATGCTTTCCTGAGAGAGAGACCCACAAACGACTGAAAAAGTATCTTATGCGAATTTGATACGAATAATTAAGTCAAAAACATTTCTAATATCAAGGCAAGAATTTGCTCCTAATTATTATCTCTTTAGACCGGGTTCGGAATTTTGAGTACCAAAAAGACGCTAGAGATGGTCGCCTTCTAACGCAAAATGATGATGTTCCGCGAGTGGGCTTTGAAAAGCTAAATTACCTTTACCCCCGAGGCCATCACTTATTAGCTGTTTACATTACTCTGGTGGTTATATAGAAAAAATTGTTTTTTAAAATATTTTTTATTTTAAATATATTAAAATAATATTTTTATTAAATTATTTTTAATATTAATATATTAAAATGATTGAAAACATAAAAAAATTAAAAATTTTAAAAATAGAAAAACAATCAAATTTAATGAAATGAAATGACAGGGTAAAAGTTAAGCTTGAATAGAAACCCTCACTTTTTTTCTTTTTTTTCTTGGAAAACTGAAGGCAAGACATTCGGATGCTAAGTGGCTTAACAGCTTTTTTTAGAAAAAAAATTTAAATCTGAATTCAAGGAAAAATAATATATCAAAATTGCGATAAAAAATATTGCTGAACTAAATTTTGAATATTTTAATGTATTAATATTAAAAATATAAAAATATTATTTTAATATATTTATATAAAAACAAAAAAGATGCGAAACATTTCTTATCTTTTCGTAAGAAGGGGGGCATCTCCTTTTGTGCTAGGTATCACCAGCATGGGGCCCACTTTTTACCATCCTTGGGTAACATGGGTCACTTATGATGTTTTTTCAACTTTTGCTCCAATCATTCCTGTTACGACCATTGAAAAGGCATGTATGGCCAGGATAAAAGAACATCGAAAGGAATGGGGATATGACGTCTGTCAATTACCTCTCAATAATGCCTTGATGCAAAATTTACAGCCTGATTTTGACAAAAAGGCAAAAGAAAAAGGTTGGGAGAATAGTCTAACATGGCCTTAGATTCTCGCCGAACAGAAAGTACCTCGAAATGCATTGGTGAATTGTCTTTGGTTTTCGAAAAAGCAACGAGAATAACAAAATGTGCCTTGATTCTCATAGCGAGCAATCGACATATCTAGTCAGTGACTAGAATTGTGGGACGTAGTACGTGGAAAAGTTTGGCAACGCGGTATAAATTATATTTTATAAAATTTTAAGTTTTTTATATGTTTTGAATTATTTTGATTTGTTAATTTTAAAAATAATTTTTTAAAAATAAAAAATATATTATTTTGAAGTATTTTAGCATGAAAAGCACTTTGAAAAATAACCGCAATCATACTCTCAAATATGCAGTTTGTGTTTGGAAACGTGGACCAACCAGCATTTACAACAAATTCAATTTTTTTTTAATATTTTATATTATTTTGATACTCTGATCTTAAAAATACTTTTTTAAAAAAATAAAAAAATATCATTTTGATGCATTTCGGCACAAAAAACATTTTGAAAAGCGACCGCAACCATATTCCCGAACAGGTCTTAAACATTTTTTAATTTGAAAAGAAAAGAAGAAGATAATCATGTTTTTAAATAAGTGAAATAGTTTGGATGATCAAATTAAATTTTGATTAATTTTGATAATACAGTAAAAAATGAGGTGACAATAATAAAAAAATAAATGAAAAAAATATTGTTTCGAGTGGGTTAACACGTGAAATCCATAGCCTAAACATGAGATATGTCAAGATTATATGTTTATCGTGCGTTATAGATCATGAGGTCGAGATAATTATATAAAAAAATAAATTGACGATAGATAAAAATAAAATTGCAAAACTTCAAAAATAAATATAAATCAAGATATTTAATAGCGCAACACGGATCATTAATCCTTTTATGTTTAATGAATTTGTTTATTAAAATCAATTTGTAATATAAATTAATAAACACATCAAATTTATTGAATAGAATAAAAGAAAAAAGTATTATATCAGATTGAGCATAATAAAAATATCTTAAAAATAAATATTTTTAATTTACAAAAATAAATTTAATTTATGTAATATATATATATATATAAAATATAAATAAATCATACTAACCTCATGAAAAATTAAAGACACTCGTTGTAATAAAGAAATAATCTTTATTTAAAAAGTACTAAACAAGCAAAATAATGATATGATATGATTCATCTGTATTTTTGTATATATATTTCACATAAATTAAATTTATTTCAATTCATTAATTAAAAATAAAACTTTAAAAATATTTTAAAAGACAAAAAAATGTATTGATTGAAAAAAAAAGATAAACAAAATAGAAAAAGTTTAGGTGTGAGGCCCTTGATGCTAGGCCCACGTGTTTGGATCTGCTATTTTATTTTTTCAAGAGGGATGGACAACATGTTTTTTTTTTTTTAAAAAAAAAAAAACATGTTGCCTGCTGTGACAGACGACGTGTCATTTGCCAACCCAGATTCCATCTATCAATGTGGTGCCCGAAAAATCAGACCTCTATGTTTTTAACCCAACAAAACCGTTTTTCAACTTATTCCAACCACAAACACCTTAAAAATACCCTTATAACACCAAGAAACTAAATCTTAACCCATTAAACTCGGAAAACAATTCAAACCACTAAATCATACTAAAAAAAAGTTTTTCATCCTTGACTTAGATTTGTTTTTTTTTTTTCTTGCTACATTGAGACTTAAAACAATCATTATAAGATTTTTCTTACCTAATGAAACCCGCTGACACAAATTTTAACATATTTAGAGGCCAGAATTGTCATTAACAAAAAGCTTTCTCTCTCTTCGTAGGAATACAACAACTCCTCTCTCTCCTCCCATGAAAAAAAAAAAACAAAAAATGAAGAAAATAAAGTTTTATACCAAAATGTATTTTTAAAATTTAAAGGGACTGATCACCCCACAAAAAAAAGGGATTAAAATATATTTCACAAATAAATTTGAAAGCGCCACCTATATCAACCATGTTTTTCATTTAAGTTCTATATCTTTCAATTCAACCATTCCTAAAAAAAAACATGAATTGGATGCTAATTTCAACTCAAAAAGACTTAATTGTGCAAAGCAAAAATTTAAAAATCAAATTGAAAATTTTTAACAAAATCACTACTCCAATTCGCAATGATTTGTGAGAGAGTGAATAATGATTTTATGCATAATAAAAGAGCTACTAGCTTTAGTTTTTGTTAATTGATAATTGATTGAGAATATGATAAATATTACTTTTTAAAATGTTTTTTGTCTAGAAATGTATTAAAAGAAAATATATTCTTTAAAGTTTGTTTTTAATATCAAAACAACTCAAAAACCTTACAAAAATTAATTTAAATATAAAAAAATCAAAGTTTTTAAAAAATATTGTTGAACATAATACCAAATACCTTCTGAAGGGTTCAAGGCACCGATGCGTGCCTTGACTATGTAAAGAGATTTACAAGATAGTAACGCCACAGATCATACAAATGCACATGGATGTTTTTTAGTAAATGAGAGAGCATGCGCCGGGAGATGCTGGGTAATTGAAAATATAAACAACAATAACAACGAGCTATCATGTTACGAGATTGTCCAAACCAAATGCGACTGGATCATGTTTAGCCCTTACTAATTAACTTCTAACATTAATATTTTTTTGTAAATACGTTTTGTTTTTTTTATTTTTGTGCAAGCTCCTATCAAGAAAGAAGAAATTTGGAAGCAAATGAAATGCATATATCTTTACAATGGACACGAAATCCGAAGGTTACAAGTCTCTGATACCTAAAACTATAGAAACTCAAGAGGATTCAGGGATGTTTGAAGAGCCAAAAAAAAGCTAAAACTAAAAGGACTATAAAAAAAGCTAAAACTAAAAGGACTATCCCAGAAAGGGCCATAATAAGAGAAATTGAAGTTAACACGCCTGAACGCCCAGTTTTCCAACCGGGCCCGAAGAGGCCTAAGGGCCGTTCTCCACAGCCTAAAAGCTTCGAAAGCTTTTAACAACTCTCATTTATAAAGAAGTCCGTTCCAAGCTTGTAAAACATCTACAAAATCAATCTACCGTGTACCGAATCACCAACGCCAAACAACCATTTAATATCAGTATTCAGTACTGATATTACGATAAAAAAATACAAATCACTTCTAATATTCCTATTTTCACGTTCAATAGATCCGTCGTAGAGGTAGTTTTCATGCTTATGGTTGAGCCTTTTTTAAGCTGAGCTTGAGGCGAGCTGACAATAAAGAAATTGCTGCATCTACAAAAGGTTTTCTCTTGCGATCTTATTTCAGGATTCGCATTCAAGATTATAAAGTGCGAGCATACCACCTCCTCTGATCACCTGGGCCAGTATCTCTAGGGTCCAAGCCAACAATTCACCCGCCCGCCGCCCGCCGCCAGCACCGCCCAGGTCACAAACTGAGAAGCCGGGCGTCCAAACCCAATTCAATGCCCACACGAACCTCTAGTCTCGGGATCCAGAAGTCCCAAATCCGCGACAAGATTCAGAACTAATGATGGGAGATGGACCCAAATTTATGAGATCTAAATAAATTCAGAAGTACCGAAATGAGTAATTTACCTGGGCCAGATAAACCCAGCAATTATTCAGTTTATACTTGAACCCTTTGCAAGTTTGCAGCCTCTATTTGTGCTTTTTTATGCACAGGTGTTGCTCATTTGGGTACCCCTCAGATTTCAGATTATTCCATCATGAGTATTGACTAGGATTTACTCTCAAAGCACTCCAGATATTATCCAGTGATTCTATTCTAACTTTCTAATTACTCTTGATCTTTGTTGACTTCTCACTTTAAATCTAAGATCTTTCGTGGAAATCCAATACTCTAATTGCTAAGATGTCCCTTCAGAGAACGTGGAGTTACCAGTATGATCAACCTTTTTAAATCATCTTTACCTGAAATAAATGAAATAGATTTGTGTTTTTTTTTTAAAAAAATTTGGCTGTTGCGGGGAGTGGTGCTTAATTCCCATCAATCGCTCCTTTTTTTTTTAAAAAAAAAAATTGAGGTAATTTTGAGATCCAGACGATTTCTTAATAGCTGCCCTGTTTTGTTTTGTTTTTTTTTTTTGTTATTTCAAACATTTCAATTAATTGTCACTGTGCCAACAATAGCCAACTTAATTACTTGAAATATGTCACAAAATATCCTGCCACTTGACAGTGTCGATGATATTTGATGCGCAAGATTAGTTCGACTACTTGATTGGGTGGCCCATTAATTTACTTATTGATTAGCAACACGGGCATATGATAGAAATTTTGAAATTATTCTTGACATCAACTCCCTCGAGATTGCGACATCAATTGAGACATGTTTATGTTCCGTCCATTTCTATCAATTTCTAGGGATATCGAAAACTTATGTTTGCTGACATCCGATTATATTATAGTTTAGGTAACTGAGATTTCACATAAGATTCTCTCTTTCCACCCAGGGATGTTTTCAAATTTTCAATAATATCATTAGATGTTTCTATGGTTTAAAATAACATTTGCTGTTTTCTAGAAGTATTTCACAGGGAATCAATATCTAGAGATTTCTCAAGCCAGTAGATATTAATTTCTGAGATTTATAAGTAGATTTACTGTGTATATTTTTGTTTTTTTAAAAAAAATTTGATAAGAAAATGTTGAAGGGAAATTTTACAATTAATACTGAAATACTTTGGAATTAAGAATTAATACGCAGCTTCACCGTTCATGTAAAATTCATGGTGCTTGACGTGCACGTAAATAGAAATATAGAAATATAGAAATACAGAATGCATCAATAGCCTTTCTCTTTTGCAATTATGGTATAAAACGCCATCATTTTGACTTGTACATCCTTTAATTAATCGAAGGACGCAGGCGTTTGGCGATTGCGTGAATATAGACGACCTAGGTGGCTATCTAAGAACGGGTTTGGCTTTTCTTACGTATAAATAAACAAATTGGCTGTTTTCTATGATATTTGCCTAAAAAAGGCCACAAAGTTACTGCTTTCCCTTTTTTTTATATAGAAGTGGGTCTCGAACTAAAATCCTCTAACTAGTGAATACACGCACGCACGCACGAACTCAAATGGATCATGAATTGAAAAGGCACAGCCACACCTAGTAAAATACTTCTATAAAAAAGCTTGTCACTGCCAACCGAAAACGAGGTCGGTTGTAGCTGGTGCCGGCGATGCTTTATCAAGCGTTCTGCTCTGGCCCGATGACCCTTCCTTGCTGCTTATCCATCAACAGCTAGCTTTATTTATTTATTTTTAACTGTAAATTTTCGAGTTAGCTTATAAGTAATTTGATTAATTTTTAAAATTTTAAAATTAATAATTATATAAATTTTTAATAAATTTAAGATTTATAGCACTAGAATTAATAACTTTTAAAAAGCAAAATTATAATTTAATCAATTCAATTATACTTTTAGAGTTCCAGCAAGTTTTATCCATGAACATGGTTACTTTGTTTTTCTTTTTTTAGGCAAGAATTAACATTTGCACGCTTCCATCTCAGAAAATGATTCAATACATGTCTTTTAAGAGAAGAGGCTCTGAATCTTAATTTCTCAGTGGAGAATAATAGATTAGGAAATCAACAAATGTTTTGTTTTTTAGAATATGTATGAATTCTAATAGAGCAGTGCTCGATGGTGCTAAAAATTTATCAAATCAAATTATATATCATCGAAATAATAAATAGCACAGCACTAAAGAAGCAAAAGAACTCGTTCGACTGTTGCTGTCTTTAGCATTATCATTCACTTTATTGAAAATAACTAGAATATTGCTAAAAATAGATTTTTAAAATAAATAAATTGGACGAGCTAGCCATAAGGCGAGCATGTGATTTAAATTGCTAGGAACTTTATAACATCAACCTAATCCATGTGAGTCAAACCAGTAACATTATAAAGATCTAAAATATTTAGTCAAACCAGTAACATTATAAAGATCTAAAATATGCAGTGTTCATATTGAATTTGATCCACATGAATCCAATTTATGTAGTATTTTTTCTCGAACAACTTCCAATGGCCGTACTTTGTTCACGAATGTAACCAGACTGGTGAGTCGATTCTGGATCAAGGGACGTTTTTTTTCCAAAGCTAGGTTTTTTAGTGGGCTAGAGACTTTCATTCATGTAAGTTATCAACGTTGCAACTTTTCTTTTTATGGTGGGTTGTTAGATATCGTGTCAGCATGATAAGTTTGACTTCCTCTTATTAATTATTATTTTTTAATTTTTATTTAAAAATATATTAAAATAATATATTTTTATTTTTAAAAAATTTATTTTTATATCAACATATTAAAACACTTTAAAAATATAAATTTTTTTTTTAAAAAAAATAATTTAATTTTTAAAATACTTTTAAAATATAAAAATAAATATATTCTAGTACTCCCTCTCAAGAAAAATAAAATATGCCTTTGTTTTATTTATTAAATTGCACAAATATAATGAGTTTAACTTTAAAAAATAATTATTTATTTAATTATAGAAAATAAGGTGGGTGTTTGTTAAAACAATGTATGATTTTTTTAAAAAATATATTTAATTAATGATGTATTAAAATAATATTTTTTTATAATATTTTTTTATTTTTAATATTAATATGTGAAAATTATCTAAAAAATTAATTAAATAGTTTTTAAATAAAAAATAATTTGAAAAGCATAAACTACAGGTTTCGCATTTTCTCTTCCAATATAAATTATTTTTTTAGTTCCATAATACAAGATACCAGTGTATTTTTTAATATTAAAAATTATATTCAAACAATTTTAAAAACACACCATCACATCGATATAATACATTTTAAAAAAATATAATAAACTGTTTTAGATTCTAATACTAATTTTTGGATTTGTAAAATGAAATAAAGAAACCAACCTCTTTAATCATCACGTCAAGCCTTTGATATTAATAATTTATTAATTTAAACTAAACAAATAAATAAAATTTTACGAATACTCGATCAACTAAATTCTCATCGTTTGTGTATGTTGCATGATCAGTCTATAAATGCAACTTGCGTCGTCCACCTATTGCCTCTGCCACGTTGAATCTGTCCGTGTCTTGGTCTAACTCACGTGTTCACAGATCGGACTTTGGATTCGAGGATCGATGGAATATGTAGATTCAGCAAAGAGTTTTGAATTTTTTGCTTTGGAGGAAAAATCAAAAAGAAAAATTCATAAGCGATTTTCTAACGTATTCATGAAACCTGATTTTTCATCCCTAAAAACGTGGAATAATAAGAACCACGAAAAGGAGATGGAAGGGGACACACTGTTATGACAGCAGCTTAGGACACTCCTATGATTTCACATATATATAACGGGAAAAAGTATGAATTGTTGAAACAGTTCGAACGTTATGCCGACAGTATGTTTGTTTCCTATCTATCCCTACCACATAATCTATGAATATAAATAAAATTATTAATAGTATATTTGTTTCTTATCTATCTCTATGAAAATCTACAAATACAAATAAAATTATTAATAAAAAAAATCTATCAGTATTTTAGAATGATATTTATCGACCGAATTGATTTCATCATCAAATCCGTCAATAAATACCTAGAAAATCCCAGTCTGAATTAAAAAAAATTTTAAAAAATAAAAAAGGTACAATAATGTGTAATTTTTTATGGACGTTTTTACCAATATAATTACAGATAGATTCAAATAGCAAAAATCGTACAGTGACGTATCACTTATACTGATAAATTGACAAATAAAAACATTTCATCGGTAATAGTTAATATATAACCTCGTCGTCAACCCTCTCATCCTCTATTTTTTCTTTTTTCCCTCTGCAACTAAACCCCCCAATATGCAACTAACAAACATACCCTCCTTTCCCCCAATATTCCATCCCATCTCAACACAACTCATTCTTTCTCAGCCTTTCTAGTCACAACAACACTTTTATTATAGATTTTCTATTTTAACTATTTAAATCTGCCATTTTTTTAAAAATTGAACACAATTTTGAAATGTCACATATTTTTGTAGTATATGTATTTTGTTTAGGTATTGACTTGTTCTATTGTTTTTTCTCAAACAAACTTGTTATATGGATACATGATTTTGCACATGTTATAATTTGTTTTAGATTTTATTTATAAATTATTAAAACTTATGTTGAATTACCAACTTATATGTGTTATGATGATATAAATAATAACTTGTTTAACGGATCTCTTACATATTTTGTCAATTTTATTACAAAGTTGTAATTTTCATACATTAATGTGTATAAATTTGTATGCACGTAGATAATTAATAATGAATTAAGAGAAGTATCAAAGTAGGTTCATTATTTACTTAATGTTGTTAATTAATACATATTGTTGTCATCATTATTTGATATATATAGCTTCGATAAAGCAACCAAACCAATTTTTTAAAAAAAAACCTAAACCAAACTAGAACCAGTTCAAATTGACCGGTTGCAGTTTGGTTATTTTAAAATAAAAACATGTTCAAACCGGTTTAGCTTGGTTTTTTCAATTTGATTTGGTTTCTCGATCTGGCTTGGTTTTTCCCGGTTTGACATTGATTTGGCTCGGTTTTTCCAGTGTGGCTCGATTTTTCTTGGTTTAACTCGATTTGGCTCAGGTTTTTTCTGGTTTGGCTTCGCTTTTTTGGTTTGCATTTGGTTCGGTTTGGTTTTTTTGGTTTCAGGCTTATAAAACCGAACCGAACCGAACCAGTCAGTTTTTTTTAAAATTCTAATTGGTTTAATAAGTTTTTTTCACGGTTCTATTTTTTTTGTTGTTGTTTTTTTGGTTTTCTCTGTTTAATTAGTTTTTTTATTTTTTTGATCACCCTTACTATTTTCTTTTTTCCCAATGAAATCAAGGACAGACTGCAAAAAAACTGGAGAGTTTTTTGAAAATTTAAGTGCAAAATAAAAATTTCAAGGTGAATTTATCAAGGGAATTACTGACAAATTAATTAAAAATAATATTATTTAATATTCCCTCGACAAAAACATAGTATAAAACCTAGCGAGGACACTAGAAGTTCATTTTTTTCTCTTATTTTCACAATCCTCTCTTCACTCTCTCTGCTAATCCTTTCCCCACTCAAATCCTCTCTTCTATTGTAGTTTTAAGTAGTAAAGCTTAAGGTTTTTACCATTCACACGATAAAAAGGTATGTGTGGTGCATCTTTTGACTTATTTTCCTCTTATTTCTCTTCTTTTCTTCAGTTTAATAACAATGTATTTTTATTTATTTTATTTTTGTATCACATGTAGATAAACTCTAAAATTAAGCACGTCATTAAGGTAAACATTTTTCATTTTTAAAGCTTTTATTTATTTTTATATTTTTGTTCTATTTCATTGTCTACATTGCAATGATGTTTTATTGTGTTTGTTGAATTTTAATTGTTATTGTTAAATTTATGATATAAATGTTTATTGAATATATAAGACTAAATTTAATTTAAGTTTTCTATTTTATTGTCTACATTGCAATAATGTTTTATTGTTTTGTTGAATTTTAATTGTTATTGTCAACATTTTTAGTATAAATGTTAATTGAATATACATGATTATATATTTTTTAAATTTTATTGTCTACATTGCAATAATGTTTTGTTGAATTTTAATTGTTATTGTCAAATTTGTAGTATAAATGTAATTTAAAAGGTAGAATTACATTTAATTACAAAAAATTATTTTCAATCTAGGATTAAAAGCATTATCGTGTTGAAAATGAGATGAAATTGAATAGTCCAAAATTGTTGGTAGAAATAAGTTAAAATAAACTGATTTGTGGCATATATTTTGTATATTTATAGGATTGAAAATTCTGGGTGGTTTCTAGTATGGAGGAGGTTCTGCTGATTTTTTTTTAAATAAAAATTAATTAGATAAATATTCATCAAATTTTTATAGATGCATAGAGGAAAATCAATTGCACGTCATGAGCACATGATCATAACTAGTTTTTCTAGCAACGATGATGACAACAACAAGTCATTGGGTGTTGACCAAGAAGAGACACCTGCATCGACTCACGACGCTACCTTTTCCAATGTTGTTCCATAACATAGAGGCAGTGTCCCTTCATAGCAGGATTCATTCACCTGCAAGTATGAGGCATATTGAAAAGATGACATTTCGATGTAAGTTTGTTTTGCTTTGAGTTGGTTTGTGTTTAACAATTTATGAATAATTAATATTTAATTAATTTTGTCAATTTTCAGGTTCACAAACATTGAGGTCACCTAGGTACTAACATCAGCGTTTAAATCATTAATGAATTTTTTTTTTTAATGGAGTCAGGTTTTCAAACATCCTGATTGGAAACTTCATGTCAATGCATGGTTTACAAGATTTTAGTGTGAACTTAAATTTTTAACTATTTTTTATGTAAATTCATTTACTTTATTTAGATTATTGATTTATTTTTCATAAATTGTTAATGCAAGGATAAATTTGAATGGGTAAAGAAAATGACAATGTTGCGAGGAGGGTTTAAGAGAATTACACTGTAACCAGGTAACAGCAGAAAAAATATGATAATTATTTTTTATTTTAAATATTAAAATTTCATTTGTCATTAACTCATATAGGATATGTTTGTATCATGAAGGTTGCATGATTTTTGATATGAGACGTAAAATAAAGCTAAGAAATATACAAGAGAAAACATTCTGCTAGGCTGGAATGACAAGGTGGTTTGGAAGAACTGAAGGCCGTCATACATCCTAGAGGATACATGGGCAGAATATATTTAGCACGTGACGTCTGAGCGTTTCATATGACACTTGTAGTCTGATGTAGGGAACCAGAGTCGGCAAATTCACAACTTGGTTACAGCACACACCGGCGGCATCGTTCCTTTCGTTTTGCATGTGAAACGGTTGGTAAGATTAATTTTAATCACCTATATCTTTAATTAAATTGTTGTTATATATAAATATATTTAACTTGCAATATTTTTTTTTCTTACAAGCTACGACTCTTGAACATGAGTTGAGCCCAATTGAGCTTTTTGTGAAGACACATGTGCGGAGTGAAAACCTTGCAACGACATACGACTCATCTCACTGTAAAATTTGAGCGACTCTCGATGGATTATGAGCATCTCCTCTATATGTTTATGGACATGGGATCACAAATGAGTAGTACGTGTATGCTTTTTTTTTGCTGTATGGTCTCGAAAACAACCAGCTTCTTCTTTCTTCTACGCCTTCATTGTTCTAGTTTAATTTTATTTGAACATATAAATTTGTAATGAATATTTGGATTTTATATTATTCAAATTTATTTTATACAAAATTTATATTTTTAATTATTTTCTTTTTTTGTTCAAAATATTTTTTTAATTATTACAAACAGATATACCGACAGACATAATTCGTTGATATATTCTAGAGAATTCGAACCAATTTACTTCATATATCATTACAACATTGTTACGTTAGTGATGGAATAAGTCCGTCGGTATTTTAAAAAGGGTTGGAATAAAATTACAATACATGGCACTACAAATCATCGAGGAAATTATTTTGTCAGTGTATTAAAGTGGATAATTTTTTTGGCATGTATTTTCTATCTTTAAAACTATTGGTGTTTTTTTTACCGATAGAAATGAAATTATAGATGAAAGGTTTACTGATAGACGGTTTCCATCTGTGAATCTGTCGATAAAATCTTTGTAGACAAAATGATAGTGTAAATATAAACAAGAAATTCTATCAGTAAAACTGTTAAATATAATAGTGTATTTTTGATATTTTTGTGAATTCTACATGAGTTTCATGTGGAATTCTAGCCGGCAAAGCCAGGAATATGATGACTAGAGGGCTGATTGATTAGATTATTAAAAGAAGTTTACACACTTATAAAAAGAAATTTAAAGCAAATGATATATTTGTCTTCCAATTATCAAGAACAAAAACAATTTCTATTTAGATCACTCATATCCCTAATGTTTATGGAGTGTTTCAATGTAAACCCAAAACTTTATTTTTGTGTCAAGTTTTCTTGTTTGTGAATTGAGGGAATTTGACGATGTGGTATTCTTATTGTCTCGATCGACTACTGTAAGTATAAACAAAAGTCTCGTTCAATTTCATATCCCTCCATCACATTGCATCTTAATCACATGGGGTGTAGCTCAACTAGTCAAGTATTGGGTTTGTTTCCTAGAGATCACCAGTTTGAGTCCCACGAGCCTTGAGTTTGTTAACTTTAGGGCTCGTGGAATTAGTCGAGGTATGCGCAAGCTGGCTTGGACACTCACGTTAATAAAAAAAAAACGATTCCTAGAATCTAAAAAAAGGTATGAAAATATTTTTTTTGGCATCGTGTAAAATCCAGAAGTTAATTTCCATTATCTTTAGGGGTGATCATTCTAGGTTCGAATTTTATATATATAAAAAAATCAAATTGGTTTTTTTTTTAAAAAAAAAAGACTGAACCGGTTCAATCCTATCAATTTCGATTCAATTATTTTAAAATAAAAACCGGTTCAAACCAATTTGGCTCGGTTGTTTTCGATTTAGCTCGGTTTTTTTTTGTTTGGGTTTGTTCAGTATTTTTTTTGTTTTAGGTTTATAAAACCAAAACCAAACCAATTGATTTTTTAAAAATTCTAAACATTTTTTGTAACGGTTCGATTTTTTCTGTAATTTTTTTCTAGTTTTCTCGGTTTAATCAGGTTTTTAGATTTTTTACTCACTTCTAACTACCACTATGCTAAATACCAGGGATTTTTAATTTGACAAGGCCTTTTAAATTGGAGGGAAAAAATCAAAATGAAATCCAACTTTTAAAAATATTTGGATGCTGAAGTGACTATCCTATATTGAAAAGAAAATATTCACCAAAATCCTATAAATTTTAGCAAACTTTTTTTTATTTAAAAATCGCTAGGGTCACACTCAATCAATTTAAATAAAACGATTTGATTTAGTAAAAAACACCGAAAGATTGAGTTGTTATTTAATATTAAGATGCATGTACAAAGGACTCGTGAAATGTATATCCTATATATTAAAGAATCCTTTAAGAATAGTTTTATATTATTTTAATAAAAAATTTAAAAATACTGTGTTGAAATGAGAATTTTCCTTTGATTTGATGGGTTGCTATAGAGCCGATCGTGATGGCTAAACAAAATGCATTCACCGTCGATTGGGTAACAATATGACTAAGCTTACCAAAAAAAAAAAAAAAAAAGGTAGCAATATGACTAAACCAAGTGCAATTTTTGGTAGTGTAATAGTTTATATTTTTTTAAGTTGTTTTTTTTAATATTAAATTATTATTTTTAATAGTTGTAATGTGTCAATATAAAAAATAAAAAATTATTTTAATATACTTTTAAAAAACTATCATCTAAACATATTGAACAAACAAAGACGAAGTGTAACCCCGCGAAGCACAGGCCAAGTCAAAGAAATAAGAGAGGTCCTTAAGTCAAAACAAGGTGGTAATAAATAGAAAATGATTAAGGGGAAATCTAGTCAATAAAAGGATTTTAAAAAGGGAAATCCATGAAAACATATAAAAATAAATTCCAGACGAGCATTAGATTATTAAACATGAGAAACAAGTCAACTTTTCTTACATTAAACAAGATTTTTCTAGTTGTACGACAACCACCCAAAAAAGCATTAGATTATTGAGTGCCCAAGAGATATAAGGAAACAAATTAATATTTGGAAAAATGAAGAAGAAATGATTTTATCAATAATCTGCATCCTCTTTCTACGAGACTCCCTCTCCTATATATCTATAGCAAGCCTAGGCAATACTCTTCACCCCTCTCGCCTTCTTCTTCCTCGTCTCTCCATCTCTCAAATATACCGTCATCTCCTCTTCTCTTCTACATCTTCCAAGTGCTGTACTCTTCCTCTTGATTTCCTTTCTCCTGTATCCCCAGAGATATATAATTATAGAGAGATATGGTAGTGGCATCTCCAACTAAAATTCACAGTGAAGAACACCTGGCCATTGAGCTTCCTACAGTAGACCTCTCAGGAGATAGATCAATGGTTTCCAATCTCATTGTCAAAGCCTGTGAGGAATATGGTTTCTTCAAGGTGAAAAACCATGGTGTTCCTCATGACATCATTGCCAAAATGGAGAAAGAAAGTTTCAACTTCTTTGCCAAACCATTCGATGAAAAGCAAAAGGTTGAGCTGGCCAAACCCTTAGGTTATGGCTGCAAAAATATTGGCTTCAAGGGTGATATAGGAGAGGTGGAATATCTACTTCTTAATACCAACCCTCTCTACATAGCTGAAAGGTCCAAGACCATCTCCAATGACCCTGCAAAATTCAGGCAAGTGCTTACACCCTTTATATTGCCCTGAACTTTTCATTATTGTACATGGGGATTTAACACTACTTCATTTAGTTATCCATAATTCATTTTGCAAATGCTTTTTATTATTTTTTTAAAAAGATATCTAGCAATGTTAATTACTCTTGCGCATATATTTGTTCGAGAGCCACCGACTTCTTGGAAGTGCGAGAGATGATGTGTTTTGGGTTTTCAGTGCTGTCTTGAGAACCTGAGATAAAACATGACTAGCACAGCTACTTGTAAGAAATTGGTGAACAAAGATAACAAACACAAAATGCTGCAAAATCTACAAACCGAGAAGACTAAAACTACTACTGGTTTTTTAAAAATTAAAATTAGGGCGTTTCCGAATTTTGAAAATGATGCCACCATGCAAGTTGCTAGTTCAATCTCCCAAATACCTCTACACACACGCGGGCACATGTAATCATAGTGCTAGATGGGAAATTTCTTGAAATTGAGCAGTGTTTTCTAAACCCGAGTGTTCAAATGCCCTGTCCTTTCCTAAAAAAGAAAAACAAATCTAATTTGCTGCAGGAATCTTTCTTAATGAATTTCAGGGTGAAACAAGCTTGCCTTCTTTAATATTTAATGGGACCAGAAGACTCGATGCATGCTATAATAGGAATTTCATTTATTATTGTCGTAATGTTTGGTATGAAAGGAACATGAAAATAAAGAACTGGGCTTCCTTGTATCGAACACTAGCTATGAAATTATATTATATATACTCAAGGAAAACACACTTTTACGGTACGTAGAAGTAGAACAATTAAAATTTTCTTTAATTTTTTCGTTGTAACGGGTAATGGTAATACGGTGATGATAAATCTATAATTTTTTATTTTTTATATATTTTTTATACTTGATATTTATATATCAAGCCTATTCATCACTATTTTTTTCCTATATATTTATTTTTTTAGTTTTTTCTTTACATTTTTTTAGAACAAAATTATTTCTACCGTTCTTTTTATTTTTATCTTTACTTTTTATAATTTATTTTTTATTTTGTTTTTTTTAAATCTTATACACAGACTAAGTAAATAGGTTTCATTGTAGTAATTGTAATATTATCTTTTTTATCTATTACATTAAAAAGTAAAAAAAACTTGTTAATCGTATCTATATATTGATTTATTTGGATTAGAAAAAACAATTATTCAGCAGTTAGGCGATTTGAATAAACACAGTAGCATTTGTTATTATTAGATCCATTTTAAAACACCAAATCACAAGGGAATATGGGATTATATATCTCCTCCTGGAAGGTGAGATGACATGCCACAACTTCTTTCACTTGAGAGTTGAAAAATAGCCTCCTTTGTCTTTGTCAACATCCCCCATTAATGCTTGAAAGACTATTTTTAAAACAAGAGAAGCTTCATGTACTGTAACATTGTGGTTGATTTACTGGTTAATGTCTTCTTAAAGTTGCATGGTCGGTAATCTCAGAAGAGGAGGAGAGGGAATAGTGCTGGTTGGTTTAACAATCAATAGTTTCCTTTTATAAATAAAAAAAGAAAGAAAAAGAAAACAAGTTATCAAGAGTCTCCTAGGGTTTGAATTTGAGTTAGTTAAAAAAAAAAATTATACCGTGTCAGATTTGTCATCTCAAATTAAGAAATTGTTACACAAACATGGCTAATGTGGGGGTAATGTACGGATCAATCCCACATTACAATCTCATTGACATGATTATCTCTTGTGAAAATTATCCATGATTCTTACTTGATACATGAATGTCGTCCAGCGATTTATGATGGAATTAGTGAAATCCAAACAATGCTTACGCTTTTATTAATAAAAAAAAGAAGAGAGATTTTATGTTGACAAAGCTGCCCAGTCTCAATCCTCTGAATAATGTTCACCATCCATCTAATCTTAAACGTCAGGGCTCACATGTAAAATTTACTTGGTGGCATTAAACATGATAAAGTTTTTTCTCGACGACAATCACTATTAATCCAGAAAATTCGAAAAGAAAAACGAAGATAAGGTACTTTTAGCATGAAAAGATTGGAGAATCAAATGGACAAGTCAGACAGATACATGTAAGATGGTCTTATCAAATCAGAAGAAATAATAATAAAAAAATAATAAAGAAAGAAACTCGAATTCCAAAATAATGCCACGAAGGAATTTAATAAAGAGAAACTGGAAAAGGTAAAGGAGAAGCAGAGCAGCAGGTCCATCGTACTTGTCTAATGTGCGACTGTATGGTTTCTTTTCTTTCCAAGCCTGGTTAAACTGTTATATTCACTGACGATAAGGTGTGACTTTTCTCTCTTGGACACAGCTCTGCTGTGAGCGCTTACATAGAAGCAGTTAGGGAGCTGGCATGTGAGTTATTAGATCTGATGGCGGAGGGGCTCCGGGTCCCGGATAGATCAGTGTTTAGTAGGCTAATCAGAGATGTTGACAGTGACTCCCTCGTCAGGTTAAACCACTACCCCGCTATGCCTCTGCTCTGCAAGGATAAGGACTCGTCACCTTGTAACCAAAACAAGGTAGGGTTTGGAGAGCATTCCGACCCTCAGATCTTGACCATCTTGAGATCCAACGATGTGGGTGGCCTTCAGATTTCCTTAAATGATGGCGCGTGGGTCCCAGTAACACCTGATCCCGCTACCTTCTGGGTTAATGTGGGTGACTTGTTGCAGGTTGGTCCACTATTTTTCTCTTATCTTGTAATCATAATCAAGTGTGAAAAAAGTTGATTGGGATTTGATGGAAGCCACTGTTCCTATAGCTAAGCTAGCTAGCTAGCTGTAGCTATCTAGGCAGGCTTTGGATTGGGTTCTTGATGCTAATGGGACCCAAATCTACAACATTAGTTTCCATCCAGTGAACATTATGTGAATGAGAAATTGAATGACCAACTAGATTCAAAACAATGGGAACTGAAAAGCACCTGACCCTTGGTTGGTTGCTTACGGTGTTCCTAGAAGCTGACTTTAAGTTATCGAGGAAATATCTCGGCGATCTGACTAAATCATTTCCAAGATATTTTTGTGGAATATCGGTTTTCTTGGGTCTCTTTATTGGTGAAAAGATGACAAAGATATGTCCTAAAGTAATGTCTTTACAGAACCAGGTTTTTTCCCGAAAGTTCTGTTTCTGAAATTTATATTTTCTAGAACTGAATGATTGTTATCGTCAAAATCAAAGCTTTGAAAACAACGTTGTACCCACCGGACCTTGTACTTGGTCGCGTTGATTCAAAGTACGCTTCCTGGTTTTCATTTACTTTTTAACATGACCCTCTGCTCAGTTCAATGTGCCATTTTGTTCAACCATGGAAGTCTCTCTAATTCTATTGCCTTGTTAAATTTTGCAGGCAATGACAAATGGGAGATTTGTAAGTGTGAGGCACAAAGCCCTAACCAACTCTTACAAGTCTAGAATGTCAATGGCCTATTTTGCCGGCCCTCCACCCAATGCGAGGATCACCGTTCCACCAGAAATGATTACCCCCACCAAGCCGGCATTATACAAGCCCTTTACCTGGGCTGAATTCAAGAAAGCTGCTTATGCTCTGCGACTCGGAGATAGCCGCCTTGGTCTATTCAGGATGGAAGGAGATGAGCAAGTTGCTTGATGAGTTTTTGTTTTTTTTTAAAGTCGGGTATTATGGAGTAAATATGTAAGTGTAGTGTCGCTTTCTTTACGCCTGCCCTAGAAAGAATTTGGCTGTTGGATAAGGATATCCTTTTCATTGCTACTGCTTATAACAGGATATCCAGAGACGGCGTTGTAGTACGGGGGATGAGTAAATGGTGGCGGTAGTATCACCTTAGTCTAGTCATCAGTGTAATAAACTTTCTTCTGTATCCTGTTTGGTGGCCAATACGTGGTGGTTAGCTCTACCATGGATGGATTCTTTCCACATGACGAGCAGAACGACAGGGAAAGCCCTACCAGGATAAGATGTTAAATGAAGGTGAAATAAATTTGAATGTGGAAAATCAATCTTTTGTAGGGCACAAGCTATATTTTCAGTGGAATTACCAGCTATTTTACTCAATTTGGAAATGCGATTGCAACGAAAAAACATCAGAATTGATATCTTGAAGATATTAAAATTATTAGAAAATATCTAAAAAGCATCAATTTAATGAATTTTCAATTGGAAAACATTTTTAAGCATAATGGAAAACATACTTCGTGTATTATATTTGTCTACCACACACGAGCCAACGAAAATGCTAGGCTGATTTGTGACACGAAGAAAGGATTGATCATATCTATGGAAGAGAAGTTTACACGTGTCATGCCAAGGTCGAAAGGAAGTTCAAGCACGAAACTTTACATTATTACAAGTAGGTTAGAGGCTCTCAAAAAACAGAGCCATCTAATTCAAATGAGTCGTGTGCTTCAATAAGAGGTACAACAATCAGCGCTTCAGAGTAGTTTGTCTGTCATCACATCACATTTAAGTCACCCTTTAAGTTTAAAATATTGAGTTAGGACTGCAAATGATCTTTTCTGTTATCGTTTTTACCACCGCTATATAGCTATCGGGTCAGGAAATGCCTAATCAGACATGAATTTGAGATCTTGCAGCGAAGCGTGAGCACTTCTTCCGGCCAGTTTTGCTTAGTGCACAAACACACATCTCCAGGAGCTCATAATCCTCTTCCAAGAACAACAAGGATGCTTTATCTGGATTCTCTAAAAGCATCTTTGATGTTAGGAAACCAGAGATTGTCCATGTCTGAAAAAGCCTGGACTGTTTGCCAATAAACCTTCCACTGCGAGTGTCATAGTATTCAGGCCATTGATCCATCGATAATCTCGTCTCTGCCAAAGCAACTGCCTTACGTGCTAATTCTGGTTTCCCCATCTTTATACAAGCTAATGTGAACTGGTATAACAAGCAAAAATTGTATCATGGAACACATTTTCACGACTTGATATCAGCAATGTAAGAAAACGCCAGAATATAACATGCAAGTATGTCACAATTTTGAGTCTTTGACAAATATTACCTGCCACAGCAGTGTTGGCCAAGATCCACCATTGTGATATGACCATGGGCTGCAGCAAATTAGAGAGACTTAGTGGCTGAATAATTACATTAAACAGAACCGCTATGCAACTAAGCCAATCTACATAAAGCACACAGGAAATGATAAGAGCCTCACGTGTTCTTTGGATCACTGCCGGTAATTATACGCCATTCTTCATATTCCAAAGCAGGGTAACAAATCTTAAGAGGCATATGACCCATGAGATCATCCCACCTGGCCTCAATCAAATTTAGGATACCCTCATTTTGTTTTGAGGTTCCCAGAGAAGAGACGATGGCCCAAAGGTTCCCAAGAGTTAAAAACCTAAAATCCATGTGAGCCGGCTGTAGATTGCCAATGAGGTAACCACCTTCCTCAGGAATCCAATCCACTAGCCATGAAGGAATTTGATCGGGGTATATGTTGAACTTGTTGATTGCATCTGTAGAGTATTCTTCAGTGTTGTAACGGTAGATCTCATTGATCTTCCTCATGTCGACCCAATAATACTCTCTGATATGGAAAGAAAGTGCACTGAGTCGATTATTTATTGCAGCCACCAGATTCTTGGTTCCATCATTGACTATGAGCATCTCACGAGCACATCGTAAAGCAGAATAGAACAAGGCCTGGAAAGGTATACTAGTTAAGTAAATGGCAAACCAAGGACAAACATAAGCATGCTGGTGAAAAGTCTAAAGCTTCAGAAACTTGAGCACACCTTTTTTCCAAAAACTTAAATGCTTAGGAGAATTTTCTCAGAAGTATAATGACAAAACTGCAAGAAAAAATTCACTGCTGGAACAAACAACACCTCCATCTAATGTACTTCTGCAGCTTAAGCACGTCAAATGACTGGTATATATTTTCTAAATTTATAATAGTTGCATGCGTTCTAGCATAACAGGTCCTTGGTCAGTGTGGTCAGATATCAACCTTACACAACATCATAACATCTCCATAATCAACAAAAATAATTTTCCACGTGCAACATAAGCAAAACAAAATTGAAGGCCACACTGAAAATATTTAACTTACTTGGATTTCAAGAGGGTGTCCATGGATACCCATCCGTCTATCAATCATGCAGGAACCATCAGTGACTAACAGCGTAGGAAACATATCAAACCCATCTGATAAACACAAATTCAGTCCTAGTCTGATTCCTGTCTGGACATCAACCCTCTCTTGCAATGCATAGTCGCCTGTTATCTTCCCATAAGCTCTCAACAAAACTATCCACCACAGCCCTGTGTGCCATGAAAATATGTTTCAGATTACAATAATTACACAAATGTAACTGGACGAAGGAAATAACTGGATATATAGACAAGACATGAAGAAACTGAGCACTAAGGATAAGATTTTGGACCGATACTCAATTCATGGAATACAGAAGGACTTCTTATTATATACAGTACAGAGAACAAAACTAAGAATTATCTTACCAGAATCAACAGGCGCAACACGCCCAATGGCTGATTCACCAAAATCAGGATCCAAAACCTCCTCAAAACCTCCATCACTACCATCAAGAGGCACTGTTTTGACTTTAAAACTTGCTGGCATTAACCCTTGCCCAGGACTGTAACAGTCCACTGTTTTCTCCCAGCTCTGACATACAAGAGAGAAAAGTTTTAGTTTAAATAGATCTTTGAAGAATTGCTACTTGTCATTCTCTCTTTTTATCCCCCATAAAAAGCAATCAGTATGTTTTTTCTTTTGATAAACATAAAAAAGTAATATGTAATGGGCTAATTTTGGTGAAAATTGCAATTATTGATGCATCATTTCAAAAGTTCAACTTCCCCAGGTTAAAGCTCTAAGCTATTATCACGTTTGGTTTTTTGGAGATGAAATGCATCCATGGAGTTGGCAATATTATCATCACAGCCTGTTGCCCATAAATTTGGTTTCTGCAGAGGGTGGCTTTTCTTTAAGGCAGTAGTCACAAACATGGAAAGCACTATGAAAAGTGAGTATAAATGTGTAAGCAACATGAAAAGTGTGAATCAATGCGACCACTGCAAAAGTGTTATGCGGTAAAAGAACATCAAATGTATGCCAAAGCAACAGAACTTTGTTTCAAATGCAAACACAATTGCCACTTTATTAAGAAGCAGAACGTAACTCAAATGTGAGCACAAACAAAAATCCACACGACATATGCAAAAAAATAAGTAATGGAATGTTTGGCTTAACATACCTGCAACTGCAAAGTGTGAAGAAGAAAATTCTTCACAATCTCCATTTCTCCATTAAGCAAAAAAGCAAGTGCGGATGGAACAAAATCACGAATGAAGACTTGGTCATAATTCAATGGTTGCCTGTCAGCAGGATCATTAGCCGCGACAGTCCCAACTGGATTCCCACAGTAATTCACAATGGTGCCTCGAAGCAACTGCCATGCTTCCTTCTCGATCTTAGACACCTCTCTCTCAACAACCTTAGGAGTTGTGCTCTCATTCAAACCCTCGAAGAAGTTTGTATTTACTTTGGATCCATTAATCTCCACCCTATTACTAGATGTTTCCTCTTTTCCTTCTTTAGCTGCATCACTTTCTGTTTCAATCTTTTCTATCACTAAAGGGTTCAACCCTCCTTGAATGTAAATACTCTCAAATCCTTTCTTATTAACATGAGCCTCTACCGAAGTCGAATGATTCCTAATGTCCGAAGCTACTTTGGGAATTACTAAAACACCCCTTGAACTACTACCCTTATCGACAAGAAAACCTGAACTAAAACCCCTAGCATGACCCCAATTCCAATCGCAGACATTAAAACCTCTGCGATCCAGATTAACTGTACATTTATGACCCGTATCTTGTGACCAACTAAGGTTATTACAGCAGTGGAATTCATGATTATATACCGATTTCGGGTGTGATTTCGACAAATTGGTATGAATGATTGAATTATTATTAGATCTTGAGAGAGAAACCCCAAAATGTGAAAAACTTCTGTAACTAATTATGATTCTGCGACAAGGTTTCATTGTTGAGATACCAATACAACTACTACTGTTCATCTTTTTTTTTTATCTTTTTTTTTTATTATTTATATCTATATATAAATGTAGAGTGTAATCAAACTTCTGCTAGCTTGAAAAAAATGAAAAACAGAGTATTTATTAAATATAGATAATGACTTAAAAAAACACAAAAAATGAAAATTAAGATATAACTAAGAAACAGAACTGAAATTTGAAAAGTTTGCCACTTACAGTTAGAAGAGGCGTTGAAGAAATGCTGTGTGTGTGAGAGAGAGAGAGAGAGACCGCGTTTAGAATGATAGATTTTGGAGGGGGAACCCCAGCTGCGTTTATATAGAGGAGTTGAAGGAAATTCCCACTTCCTGAGTGCGGGGCCTACGTGGTTTGTTATTACAATAATATCCCTGCTCGTGCTTCTGGATCTTTTAGATGATGCTACACGAATAGCCTTCGCATTTTTCCAAAATGTCATGAGTTGTAGTCATCTCGTGGTGACATGTAGCCCCACCATTGGACGGATTTAATTTTTATATGTAAAAGCTATCTTTGAAATATGTTTTGGCTAGAATGGAGGGGGGAATGGGATGGATAGAAAATTATTATTTTTTCTGTGCTCGTATGAGTTAAAAACGAGAGGAAAAAAATTGTAGTGAGTTTATTTATTTTATTATTTAAACGATAAAAAATTGAAGGAAAATATTTTTGGAAGATAAAATCATTAATTTTACGTTCTTGGTTTACAACTAGCATGTTATTAACCAAGAAAAAAAATCCTAGCATTTTCCTCTTCCCTCCATTTACCTCCTCTTCACATGCAAGAGAAAACTGTATTCTCTCCTCACCATTTTCCCTCTCCCAAACAAAGTGTAAAATTAGAAGATACAAGGGCAACTTAGGCGGTGCAAGAAGTATACTATTCAAATATTTGGTTTTGGATAAAGGGTAAGATGGTCTTACGGGAAACGTGTTTTGCTTTTGACGATGGACCACAAAGTTCGGTTCCGGACGCAATAAAGAAAATGTGCAGAAATCAAGAAACGTCAGGCTTTGTCTTTTTACACACACACACACACACACACACACATGAAAATAATGCAAGAGGAAAAGAAAAGAAACAAAAAAGATATATTGATTCTGGCTAAAATTCTCCGGAGAAAAGAACATCGCGATATTTTTAAAAGTCAGATTATTTATATAAAAAAAAAAGTTTTGAACTTTCTCATTTATAAGCGTTTTATCAATCTTTTGTGCGCAGAATTTGGCATGTCAATTTTGTTTTTTAACGTATCAAATCTGTTGTGTTTAAAATTAAATCTAATTTTATGAAGTTAGTTTCATGAAATTATGTTTTGATATCTCAACAAAAAAAGAGAAGAGAAGTTTAGAGTTTTATTAGCATATTATAAATAATTAAAAAAAATAGGTTTAATCTAAATATTAAAAAAATATATAAATAGGCTAAACTAAAAAGAAATAAAAATATTATTTTACTCTTAATAAATAAAACAAAATAACTTTATATTTTTTAACAAATAACATGTGTTTTTTCAAAAAAAAACATTATGATTTTAAATATTTTTGATCTACTAGTATTAAAAATAAATTTTAAAAAATTAAAAAATATATTATTTTAATATATTTCTAAATAAAAACTATTTTAAAAATAAATTATTACTACAATCTTAAACACAAACTAAAATATTCAAGAATCCGACTAAGCTAAAAAATTATTTGAATATCTGATTTAACATTGTTTGGCATGGGGTTAAAAAAACAACTACTTAAAGTACCTGATTCAGTTTAGACATTGTTTGGTAAGTGGTTAAAAAAAGAGAGTGAATTATTATTAGAAATAACTTTTGAGAATATAAAAGTTTGATTTTTAAAAATTTTTTCTCCTCAAGTATTTATGTGCACATTAATTGATTTTCTTGTTATTTGATACGTGAATAGCTTCGGTTATTAAACGAAATCCAAACATAACGCAGGGTGCAGATTATTCTTAGGAATGTTGCTAACCCGTTTGAATCAAGGTAGAAGGGGGTAGACGGTGGAATAGAGATTAGTTGCTGCTCTTCCTTGCTGGGTCGTTCTTTCAGGGGAAGGTCTGTGTCGGGCCGAGGTCCTTTACAGTACTGGACCTGATGGTCGAGCTTGGATTAGATCCACCACGTCAGGGGGCGGCCATGGATCCAGATGCCTCTGGGGTCAGTTGTGGTCGCGAGTAGTCGACGGACCTCAGGGTCGGGGTGGGACTGGGAAAGGGACGTCACAGTACTCCGACGTCCCAAGACTGGATAACAACCCACTTTGTGAAATGCCTTGGGCCCCATCCAGGTAGAAACTAAAGGAGAAATTGTGGGAAAAACAGGTGATAAATTAATATCATTATCTGAAAAAATTGGTACATTTTTTTTTACTCTCTGGAGTTTTGAGTTCGTACTAGAACCGACTCGTATCAAATCAAATAAGCGTGCCAGCGCTGCCCAGTATCATGAACCCATATAGAAGGAAGATTAGGCCCTTAGAATTATATGTAGAGAAACATGGGCTCGTGAAATGGAAATTGTTAACTTTGATTAGGCCCATATACACTGTCAGAGAAAATTACAGGCCCAGATACAAATGAACACACCGCACCTTTTGAGATTATACTGGTTTAATAAAGCAACTTGTATTTTAAGGTAAACTAAATCCACATGTTTCTGTCAAAGCTAAAATCAACACTGATCAAATATTCTAAGTAATCACTCCACCGTTTCTTTTCAAAATTATCGAGTCAAACTTTTTCATGTTGAATTCAACGTTTTCGATGGCGTCAGCAATGATCAATTTCTTCCCTGAATGCATGATGCCAGTTGAATAATTTTTTAATATATCAAATTCAGGAGGCTGGCCCGTGATTTTTATTTTTTTTTAATATAATGTAAAACTAATTATCATTCTTTTAGTTATAACAACCACGTTTGTTAATTCTAACTAATATAAAATCTCCAACTTTCAGATGGCAAAGGGAGTAAATAATTGAAGAAAATTTGCCCATTCCATCCACCAAGCAGTAAGCTACAGTGGCATAGAGACTTAATATAAAAATCATCTGTTTTTATTTTTTCAAAAGTATTTTTAAAAAAAGTTGATTTTTTTTATTTCAAATTAATTTTTTTATATTTTCAAATTATTTTTTATATTAAAAATAATTTTTAAAAAATAATTACTACCCTATTCTTAAATTCTCTATGGTGACGTGGGTGTAGAGTATCGACTGACGTGACCTTTCTTGCAACTAGATCACTTGTTCAAGACAGCCCAGTCCGCGCTGTAGAGAAATCTTAAATCATAGGATTCGTTTACACATGTTAACCTTGTTTATCACAAGAGATTGGCCTCGGAAGGCAACGGCCAAAAATTTGGCCAAGTTTCTTTTTAGTTTGAAGTTTTTTAGCTGCCACGAGCTTTTAAATGATTTGCAAGAAATGACAATTTTTATGCGAACCCGGCCTTTGGAATAAAACAATTTTAACTGTTTTTTTTTCCTATGGATTCCACTGTTTATAATTGACTTATTGATGAGAAATTAAATCAAGACAGCTTAATAGACTAGTTTTAAGTGAATACTACATTGGGGGTTAGATTAAAAAAAAAAGATGTAAAAAAAAAAAATATAGGTCATAAAATATTATTTTATATTATTATTAAACTTGATATAGTGGATCCATCTTGAGATTTTTTTATCTGATTTATTATCTAACTAGGGTTTAAAATTAAATTGTGTGAGAGTTGAATTAATATGCCGACTTAGTTAACATGATCAGTTTAAAGACAACTTAGTCAACCAAAAAAAAAATATAATGATGAAATTGAAAAATAAATGATGGAATTCACAAAAATAAACCTTGTAATTCATTTATTATTTAACCCGAGTTTAAAATTAAATTATGTGAGTTGCTTCAATGTAAAGTTATCAGCTTGATTGGTTAAAAAATAATTTGATTGGCCAAAAAAAAATATTTGAGAATAAAATTGAGAAAAACACGATAAAAATAACAAAAAAAAAACCTATTGAATTGATTTTTTATTTAGCTTGAGATTTAAATTAAATAATATGAGAATTACTGTAATATGATTTAATCAACTTGACTAACCAAAAGCAATTTAATTGATTTTTAAAAAAATTTAAGGATAAAATTTTTAAAAATATTAAATTGAAAAAAAGAATGCTTCATTATTCAAATGATCATTGAAACTCCATCATGCTTTTAAAGGTTTTTTTTTATATATATATATATATAAAGTAATTAGTATGTGTGATAATATCTTAAATTGAAATGGTTATATATATATATATATATATATATATATATCAAACACAATACCATGCCCCTCGATCGACCCATGGAAACTCTTATTGAAATTAAAATTTATGTCTTAATTCATTTATATTTTTTGTTATTCTTCCCATGTAAACATGATTTTGACACTAATAGATACCGATAGCTTGCAAGTTATAACTTTCTTCCGGCATCATGTTTCTCGTACCAAACCCTTTCGGCGCCAAACCATGAAGGATAGACAGGCCATGTTAGAAAGGGAGTTATAACAACATCCACACTTTCGAACATTGCTGAATATATGTGTACTTAAAACCTAACCAAGGAGCTGGCATTGTTAATATCTCCAAACCTTTCTCCTTTACTATGCTTATAATTAAACGTTAGGAACCAAGAACATCAACAACCGCGTCACCAAGTTATCTGTACAGAGAGACGAGTGGAGGATGGTGGAAAAGTTCCAGACTGTGGCTGACATATCGCAGTAGCAAGTACAATCACCGTCTCAATGCCGTAAGCATTAGCAAGCAAGAAAACATATTGCTCATTTCGCACGTTATCTGACATTGTTCTTCACGTTGTTCAAAAAGAACTCTGTCAAGAACATGTAACATGCTGGTTTAAACTGGCGAAGCACGCAATTAATTCTTCCTTCACCAATCAAATCAGACGCAAATACATTAAAAATAATTTTAAGAAAGTAAAAAATATATTTAAACACTAACACTTTCCTGATGGTACCCATCATATTGATATAAATCCATAAAAGTTATCAATGAAAAAAAATCTTGTTATAATTCCATCCTGGCGTTATTCATGGATGCTATTGAGAAGTGCTTATCAAAGAATCTGATAAGATTAACTCCTTGCCAATTCAACCGTAGCTGTCATCATAATAAATATCAGATTTTGTGCTTTCTGTAATTATAGAATTAGTTTGAAATATTAATATTAATTCTAATTATAATTATTTTTCCGTTACACATATTTGAACTTCTGCAATTAAGGTTTCCAAACTGTATAAATGTTACAACAAATAAATAAAAAATTGTGAGTTCCATTACATAATATTACAGTGTAAAGTTCCTATAGGGCTGATTTATATCATTCTCGATTTCATAAGCATGCTGGCGGGGGTGACCATTTTGGAAACAGTGAACAATACAAATGACTCTGGGTTTTTCAGCCCTTCTGTTTTTATTTTATCTCTGTGCCTTTTTTTGTACTTTGGCCTTTTGCCTCTTCTATTTTTATTAATAAATTTGCTCGTTCTCATTCAAAACAAAAATAAAAATAAAAATAAAAATGACGACAACAAGATTTTATACTGTGAACAACCAAAACAGACCGCAAAATTCATTCAACAAAGATACATGATATTGCTCATTTCCTTGATCAGATCATGGCTCATTTTAAAATTAAAAATTTGGAAACGTTTCGAACTAAGATTTTCGGACAATACCAAAATACAGTTCGAGGACTACGGAAATGTCAGTGGTACTCTTACTGACCTCGTCTTTCATTTTTTGAAGATCACGTGTAAGTGCTTAGTTATTTATAAAATTGAAATTGAAACCGGTTAGGTTTTTTTAATTTTAATTAATTTAATCAGGGTTTTTTTATTATTTGATTTTTTTTAATTTTTTTGATTTAATTGATTTTTTATTTTTTTTTTCTTACCCCTTATATGTAACAATATGGCGCTTAGTTGCTTTTTGTTTTTTCTTTATGGGACGCTGCATGATGGTTGAAGTTACATCATTGACTCAACCCGCAAATTAAATTATTTTTCATATGAAGAATTAAACCTCCTAACTTTTCAATTTACGATTCACAAAAACATCACAAAATAAAATTTTTGTTTTTACTTTGTATGGAACGTAAAGGGTCCTTACATGGCAAGGCATGGGATTCAAAACACGCACAAAAACTGCTCGATGTACGTAAGAACCTGTTAGCGTGAAAAAGAAAGAAAAACAAAAGGAAGAAGAATCTAAAATAACTCCACCAAAGATATACATGAAAAGACTTCTTTTGTATTTAGTCTGAAATAACCCCACCAAAGATATGTATATAAATCCATACTATTATCTATATAGAAAAAAGTTTCTCATCAAATTGGCCACCGATGGATAACCATGATTAATCAAAACATACGTTCCTACTTATAGTGGAAGGCCAGAAGAATCATTTTCTTAATTTGTGACGGGCTGGGAAGCTCTTCTGTTCATTTCTGTTCCTGATCTTTAAACTGAAAGGGATTGCCAGTAACTTTTGCTAGCCACTCGTCAACTTGTGGCTGTGGAGCTAAGCACTTGGTAGCCTGAAATAAGCTGCTTAAGCTTGTTTGGCCATATAAATCTTGTTTTTTAAATAATTTTTCATATTAAAATATATATTAATAATTATTTTTAATATCTGCATATTAAAATAATTTAAAAACATTAAAAATATATTAATTTAAAGTTAATTAAAAATTTTAATTTTTTTAAAAAATACTTTTAAAATACAAAAATAAATACAACTTTCTTTAACATAAAAGCCTTCACGCAAGTGCTAGAGGAAGTGATGTTTCGGAGACGCTGGTTGTACTTGAAATGGTAATAAAGAAAAGGGTTGAAGTGCAGAAGATATATCGTCTTTATATAACATGTGCCATACGGGAAATCATTTTGATGTGTGTATAAAGGATTCGATGGCCTTGCAACCTCGATCGTGAGAGATCGAGCATGTGGGCTCGTCTCTTACATTTGCTATTAGAGGAAAAAAAGAAAATTAATTAAGCACCCATCTAAGAGGCAAACGAGAACGAGGAGAAGTTCCTTTACAATTTGAGGCGTGTTACTGGGAATTATCACGGAAAAATAGCTGTCAAGGTCCCATCTCATGTTTTTTTCACTTTAATTATTCAGTAAATGATTATGCAGGTAACGTTGATTTCATTTTCTGGTGATGCGAACGTTTGTTAAATAATCAATGATGCCGAATTAATCACGCGCGCGCGCATATATATATATATATATATATAAACAATAAAAATAATAATGCCGGGTCCAGTATCGACTATACTAGTAAAAGTTTTAATCATTTAAATTAAGTAGAAAAAATGTATCTTTTTAATCAAGAATATCTTTCTTTGTTCATACATTTCTTTTTTATTTTAACAAAATATATATTTTTATCATAAACATTGTTTTTTAAATAAAAACTTATAGAATAAGTGTCAGTTAAAAATATAAAAAATCATGACTCTGGTGCGTGCTATAAGAAAAACTATTAATCTAAAACATCATGTCAGAAAATTATAATAAAAGATAATAAAAATTGATATTTTATTCTTATTTGATATTCATGATCATGTTTTTAAAAAATATTTACATGTTAAGTTAATATATAATAATTCACATGGTAATTGTTAATATTCCCTAAAAAACTATAATCATGTTTGAAAAGAAAAAAAAAAGTTTTAAATATGATTTTACTTATTTTATTATAGTGAGGTTTGTTTATAATAAAAATAATAATTTTAAAAAATAAAAGGCAATATAAAAAGAGGATAAACGTTTATGTTTTGGTACAATGACTTGCTTATTGTAACATATACTAAAAGGTATCAGTGTTTTACTATGGACTGCACAGTGCAGTCCACAGTAAAACACTATTTCCTCTGTTTTAGGTGGTTGTTTTTTACAAAATGTTTTTTTATTTAAGTCATTTTTTTGTAGTTTTTTTAATGTATTTCAGGATTTTTTTTCTTTCTTTGTTTTTTTTTCTTTTAACAAATTTTTTTTTATTTAATTTAGTTTATTAATGTTATTTTTTTTTAATTATTAAACTTTCATGAAACGTTTTCTGAGTTTAACGAGTTAACCTGATTTGACAGGTTAACTCAAAAAAAAAAATTTTGCTTCTTTTCTTTTTTCTTTTTTTAGTTTAGTTTGTTAATATTAAATTTCTTTGTATTTAGTTATCTGACTTTCATGACACATATTCCGAGTTTCATGGGTTAACGTGGTTTCACGGGTGAACCCAGTTAATTCTAGATTGACCCGTCAATTTCTTTTTCTTTTTTTTTTTTCATAAATTTTTTTTGTTTAATTTAGTTTGTTAATGTTAATTTTTTTTAATTTAGCTATCAGACTTTCACAATACAGACCCTAAGTTTAGCGGGTTAATATGGTTTGACAAGTTAACCTAGATTTTTTTTATTTATTTATTTTTAATTAATTTTTTTCATTTTGTTCAGTTTGTTAACGTTAACTTTTTTTATTTAGTTATCAGACATTTATGACACAGATCCCGGGTTTAACGGTTTCAGCTGGATTGGCGAGTTAACCTTAATTTTTTTTTCTTTTTTTATCTTTTTAATTACGATTTTTTTCGTTTAGTTTAATTTGTTAATGTTAAATATCTTTCTATTTAGGTTTTTTTTTCACTTAGAGGTTTTTTTTCTTTTTAATTAATTTAGTTTACTAATATTAAATTTTTTTCTATGTAGTTCTCGGTTCATGCATTTAGTTTTTTTTTATATATATATATATATACCTTTGACTGTGGACTGCATAATGCAGTCCACGGTGAAAATGCTGATGCCTTTTGTTTTTTTAATTAATTTTTTTTGTTTAATTTAAATTGTTAATGTTAAATTTTTTTCCTCACTGGTTATCAAACTTTCATGACATGGATTCCGGGTTTGACGGGTTAACTTGGTTTGACGAGTTAGCCCGGTTATTTCTGGGTGAACCCATTAATTTATTTTTTTCTATTTAGTTATCAAACTTTTACGACGTGAATCTAAGATTTGACGGGTTAACCTGGTTTGAAAAGAAGGGTTAACCTAGTAAATAACTAAAAGTGCTCAGTCTTTTACTGTGGATTGCACAGTGCAATCCACATCAAAAGCTAAGCTGTTATTTTTTTTTCTTTTGTTTTTTTTTTTTACTTTTTTTTAGGTTGTTTTTTTCTTCATTTTTTCTTTATTTTTTTAATGGGTATTTTTTTTTAAAAAATCAATGTTTAATTTTTTTCTATCTCAAACTTTTATAACATATATTCCGGGTTTAACGGGTTAACCCATATTTTTTTTCTGATTTTTTTTAATTAATTTTTTCATTTAATTTATTTTGTTAAATTAATTATGGGTTAACCTGATTTCATGGGTTAACCAAATTAATTATGGGTTAACCCGTCAATTTTTTTTTCCATGTAGTTATCAAACTTTCATGACGCGAATCCCGGGTTTGATGGGTTAGCTTGATTTGAGGGTTAACCCAATTAATTCAGATGTTTTTTTTCTTCGGTAAAACAATATCGCTGTTGCTTAACATTTTTTTTTTAAGTTGTCTTTTTTTTAGCTGTTTTTTTATGCCTTTTGAAAATATTTTTTTTGCTTCTTTCTTTTTTTTTCTTCTTTTAACAAATTTTTTTTGTTTAATTTAATTTATTAATGTTAATTTTTTTTATTTAGTTATCAAATTTTCATGACACGTTTTCCGGATTTAACGGGTTAACCTAATTTTTTTTTTTAATTAATTTTTTTTCGTTTAGTTTAGTTTATTAATGTTAAATTTCTTTCTATTTAGTTATTAGACTTTCATGACACATGTTTTCCAGATTTAACGAGTTAACCTGGTTTGGCAAGTTAACCTAGATTTTTTTTTTCTTTTTAATTATTTTTTTTGTTTAGTTTGGTTTGCTAATGTTAAATTTCTTTCTATTTAGTTATTAGACTTTCAAAACACATATCCCAAGTTTCACGGGTTAACCTGGTTTCACGAGCGAACCCAGTTAATTAGGGGTTGACCCGTTAATTTATTTATTTATTTTTATTTTTATAAATTTTTTTGTTTAATTTAGTTTGTTAATATTAAATTTTATTTATTTATTTATCAGACTTTCATGACACAGATCCTGGGTTTAACGGGTTAATATAGTTTGACGAGTTAACCCGGATATTTTTTTATTTTTTATTTTTAATTAATTTTTTTCATTTAGTTCAGTTTGTTAATGTTTAATTTTTTTTTATTTAGTTACCAGATATTCATGACATGAATCCGGGGTTTAACGGGTTAACTTAGTTTGATAAGTTAACCTGTAATTTTTTTTTTGCTTTTTTTTCTTTTAAATTATTTTTTTATGTTGATTTAAATTGTTGATGTTAAACTTTTTTCTATTTAGTTATCAAACTTTTATGACACGGATTCCGAATTTGACAGGTTAACCTGGTTTGACGAGTTAGCCCAGTTAATTTTGGGTTAACCCATTAATTTTTTTTTCTTTTTAATTATCAAACTTTCACGATGTGAATTCATGGCATGACGGGTTAACCCGATTAATTTATTATTATTATTTTTCTGTTGGTTTTTTTTCTTTGTTTTTTTTAACTAATCTATTTAATTATCACACTTTTATAACACGACCTTACAACCAAATCCATGTCTAATGCTATTGGGTCTGGTATTGCAGTCTATACACTTTTATGCTAAGGGTTAACCCAAGTTTAATGTTATTATTAATATTACTCTTGGGTCAGGTTGCAACCAAACCTAAGACTTTTTGATATAACTTTGCAAAAAAACATGATACTTTTAGATTTTAATTGTTTTTGAAATGTAAAAAATAATTGATCCGCAGCATCACGCGGGGCATGTAACTAGTTACATATAAAATATGTCATCAATCCTAATTTTTTTAACATTACAAACGAGGTATCGTTTGCTGATTAAAATTTTAACAATTTTTAATAGTTAAAAAGTCAGTGTTTGAATTTTTTGACCCTGAGAATCCATTATTTACTTGTTTTTACCTACAAAAACCTAAGAAAGTTGCGATATCATGAGTAAATTGATATTTAACCTCAAAAATCTCTCTCATCGGTACAAAAACCTGAAATTAAATTGAATAAAACAATTTTTTCGAGCTTCGATTTATTTTTTCTGGTAATATAAAAGTCTTAAATCTCCTCCATGAAAATTCTTTCTGCAAGACAAATCTATTGTAACTTTGATTGAATCATTTCATGCTTGATGGATAGTCGACCCCTCTCTCTCCTCTCTTTTCTAATGCCTTGTCCCTCCTCTTTGAATATTTATAAAATTAAAATGTGATGAAAATAAAATTTATAATTGATATATAAAATTTAAAAATTACAAGGATTAAATTTAAAATTTTCTTATCTTTTGAACACCAAGGTGTTTTTTTTTATCATTGATTTTTCAATTTTTTGCAACTGTCATCTTAAATTTATTTCATAAAGTATTGTTTAATTTAGTTTTAGAATTTTCTCTGACACTTTGTCTTGTATATGTGAGTTTATGTTAACAAAATAAATTCTAATACATAAAAAGATGTTAAAAAAAAAGAAATATTAATGACAAAAATAAAATTGATTTATCTAGCGGCACAATGAGAGGGCGTGTTTTAGATTTTTATAAGACACCGTCAGGGTTAGTATGTTTTATGAAAATTTAAATATATTATTTTTAATTTTTATTTAAATTTAAATTTAAAAAATATATATTATTTTAATATATTTTAAAATAAAAAATACTTTATAAACAACCTCTCTACCAACCAACACAACGCCCTCTGCCCCTCCAACCCAACGCCCCAGGAAACTGATTGACAAAGTCAGCCTGGGACCCATCATCCAAGATCAGATGCCCACGTGGGGCAACTCAAGGCCCCACATTTTGACAGAGAAGTCTTTGTACTTAGAGGGCCCCAGTGCGACAAAGATTAAACTTCGAACCCTTGAAAAGAAAATCAACGCGGCGGAAAGATAAGTCTTTCGTATAGCTATGGGTGGAGTCCAGTTGTACAATCTTCATACGTGTACACGTCAATCAACACACACCCTATGGTCGTATATCATACATGTACATATACGGCGGAGAATTATGTTACATGATATTGTTTGTAATTTTTTTTTTAATTACTAGAAACCTTGAATTCCAACAACTTGAAATACATTAAAGCATCCATATTTATCAGGTAAAATCCAGATTTTAAACGCCAAATTGCTTACATCACAATAATCAATAAATGTCATTCAACCACGATAAGGTACTTGGAAGTTAACTTGGTTCATATGTAATTTATTCAATTTCTAATTTTGCTAAATAAGAAAAAAAGTTATAATGAATCTTAATTCGGTGATGCTCATTAAAAAATATAAAGTTTGTTCACACTCCAGCCCATTATCTGTAAAAAAAAAAATGTTAATTTTAAATTATGGTGCGAAGAAAAAAATCACTAACCCTTAAAATCAACATGCATGCTCCTGGGCACATCCTGAACCATCAAACTTTAGAAAGTACAGGTTCGTCACGCATGGAATTCTCTCCAAGAAAGAGAATTCAATGGTTGCGGCCCTCAGTGCTCCAGTCCAGGAAGCTTAGCCTTAGGCCCAACCAGCTTCGCGGTGGTTTTCTGATTTTCAACACGTGGCAGGTCCGTAACGCCTCAGTCCCCTGGGGACCATTTCGATGGCTTCTCTTATAGGCACGCGCCTTCAAAGATTCCCCGCCGCCATGCACCTCTCTCTACCCTGTTCTAAAGAATCACGTGGAGGAGCACATCTTTTACCCCCCCCCCGCACGTGCCACCCCCGCTTTTAACTTATCACAAGTTTGAATTGTTGTTCCTCAAAACAAGGGCGAGTTTGTCATGTCAGCAAATGAACATCTTTACAAATTTGCCTTTTCCAACTGAAAATAAAATAGACTTCTAGCTCAATATACATTGAACAATCAATGCCATCGGGGATCAGTGTAATGGGTCTTTCCCGAACTCACTAATTGAATGGTTGATAATTTTTTATAAATTATTTTTGATAAATCTTTATTGTCTATGATGTTCAAAACTCAAACTAGGTTGCAGCAGTTTTTTTTTTAAATTTTTTTTTTGTTGATATAAACAGCTTATCTTTATTGGATAAAAAAGTTCCACCGAGTTGTACTCAAAATAAAGTAAAAAGAAAAGACGGGAAAATGAGGATATCTCGAGTCCTAACTTCTAACTCTGTTCTTTCTACCCGTTGGAAGAAATACCAAGAAGAGAGAGCGGGAGATCATGTTTTGCAGGGTGGATTATGTAAATGTTTGTTTTTGGTTATTTTTTTTAAATTTATTTTAAAAATATATGAAAAATAATATTTTTATTTATTTATTAAATTTATTTTTAACACTAATACATCACAACAATTCAAAAATACTAAAAAAATCAATTTTAAAATAAAACAAATTAAAATTTTATAAAACATGATTTTTCCCGGAAAAACAAACAATTACGTGGGAATTAAATCACAATGAGATCATGTCCGGTTATATGGGTTCTGAGCACTTTGTCCGTACGATGACAAACAAACAAGAAACGGGGGTTTGGAGTGGTATTATCTACTAGCTAGGGTGTGGGCTTTGATCATTAAAATGATAAGGTCGTTTTTATTTATTTTAAAAATAATTAATTATGAAACTACTTCCTTATGGCCATCTTATTTATTTTAACCCACAAGAAAACGAACCCAACAACGCCACGTCTCCAAAGATTATTGTAGCTTCACTTCTTGTAATCTAGAAACTAGGGAATTTAATCTTGATTCAGGCCCCATGGCCAAGGTTTCAAGAGTATGATATAAATCATAACTGATAAAATAATGACATCTAAAAGTAAAGATGGTGGAGCCAATCACGCACCTCTTTATACTATAAAACTGTCTAAAATCATGCTTCTATAATGCAATCTATGAAATTAAAATTATATTCTATAGTTGTTTAGCAAATAAGTAACAATTCACTCCAAAACAAAAGAAGAAAGAACATATCTCAATTCTGAACTCTTTTTTCTTACCGCGTTTCTAAAAACCAAGAAAAGGTGGAAAACAAGAGGAGAGTTAAAAGTTAATGTTAAAGAATAAGATTAAGAAAGCCTCAAATTACAAATTTCCCACCAAAAAAAGAAGAGAGAAATACAAAGCAAATAATCCACAATTAGACCCTCTTTCTATCACAAATTCTGTAAGTATCATAAATTATTCTATAGATGATTTTTTTCTCTAGCTAGCTATACTAGCCCTCATGATCTTGTATTTCTCTGCATTTTAACCTTCGCTCTCACCCTTATTATTTTCCCTTTTCACAAGTTGTTTAGCTGCTGCTGTAAGAACCAAATATCCTCAAGATTCCACATATTGTCCGATGTGTCCCCACTGTCCATTGGCCATTGATTGTTGCTGCGCTCCATGGCTTGGAAATCTAACCCGTGGTTAAAAAAACCAGGTGGACTAATCATGGACTCCGAGAAGCCAACCTGGCCAGCTTGGAAATAATCCGGATTGGTGTTACGATTAACCGGGATATTGTAATAATCAGTAGTCAAGTCCGAGACAGGCGAAACTTGAGCAGCAAACGAGTCCGATGAGGCAGCAGTGCTAGAATTCTCCGGGGTGTAACTTTGTGTACCATGTGAGACACCAAAGTCATTGCCATTGATCCCATGTGGTGCCATGACCAGGTTCCCGGTGCCCACGACTTCACTATTGCTGATTGAGTGCTGATTGGTGGCAGGAGCAGAGACGGTGGCAGCCGGGGAAGCCGACGTGGCAGTGCTGGTGTTGGTGGCAGTGGCAGCTGCCGCAGCTTGAATTCTTTCAATTAACCTAGGCATCCATAGGTATCTCATGGTGTCCTTGAATTGCTTGCTATTTACGTCGCATTTAAGCTGTTTCGCGTGCTTTTGTACCCGGGTTCTCCAATAGTTCTTGATTTCATTGTCGGTTCTCCCTGGCAAGTGTTGCGCAATTTTAGACCATCTGCAAATTGTTCAAAATTAAATAGGTATGTTATTATTACTTGTTACGGCTAAAATCAAGAGTAATTAATAAAAGCAAAAACATTTTTGTAATCAAATGACATTAGCTAATTAGTATAATTAGAGCGTCTGTGGTTAGTATTGCATACCGATTGCCCCATCGAGAATGAAGTTCAAGGATCATGAGTTGTTCTTCAAGAGTTATGTTTCCACGTCGAACATCAGGCCTTAGATAGTTGAGCCATCTTAATCTGCAACTCTTTCCAGTTCGTTTGAGACCTGTTTCATCGAGTTGGGTTTTGGTAAAGTCATTAAGAGAACAAATAATTGTAAAAGAAAAGAGAGCATTTTCGCTCGATACTAGTACTACTTTTTATAGTTGATGTGCTTTTTCACAAACTTTTCGATTGAGTTGTCTGGATATAAAGCTGTACGGCTGTAAAGAACAATCATCTATCGCAATATTATCTCATTCTTCTAAGAATAATTCACATCATCAAATTCCCACATAGGAACCTGGCTACGAATTAAGTTTCTCATCAACGAGCTAGAAATATATATATATATATATATATATATATATATATTGAAAGGAAAGTTCTAAGATTTTGGCACTTTTATTTGAAGTATACAAGGAAGAAGACCCATTGAAGATTATGAAGGTATATAGAAACATGACAAAAACAAATTGAGACATGTTGGTCAAGTTGTTCTTTGGCTCTTTGCCGTCTATATTGGAGTTATTGATATTTTGATTGGAAAGGGGTGTTAGAGAGAGAGAGAGACGAGACGGAGAGAAACCTATAGTTTACCTGCACAACGAGCCAGAGAATTCCAGCGTCCCTCGCCATGAGTAGCAATGTAATTGATAAGCTTGAAGTCTTCTTCAACAGTCCATGGACCTCTTCTTAAGTCGCCCATCATCTCCTCATCACTTTGTGTGGTGGAGGAGGAGCTGTTGCTGTTGCCTTTAACATCCATCATCAACATGTATTTCCCGTAATTGGAGAAACTAATTGATTGAAAGAAAGAAAGGTTTACTTTAGAGAGGATTTTTAGAGAGAAAGAGAGAGATGGATTATTCAGGAAGACAGAGAAGGTGGGGGGTTTTATAGATGTATAGATGGGTTTTAAATTATTAGAGAAATAGTTAGAGAAGAGAGCAAGCCGCAATTGGAACTCATGGGGTGTTTGAATTAACTAATGCTATATTTAATTACCACTTAAGCTTGCTAGTTTAATTATGGCAGTGAGTGCCCATGCGGCTTTGAAGTTTGACCCTTTGACTTTGCTGCCCTCTTTCTTTTTCTACGCCTGAGTTTTTTTTTTCCAACAATCATCCAAACTAATATCTAAAATATAAATTATATTAATTTTGATATGTGATTTAATTTAAGCTGATGAGATATGTGATAGTGGGTACTTCTGAAACATCAACAAAAAAAAAAAAAAAATTTCAAAACATATTACTGGATTATTGATGTCTTGTGATATGGTTTAAAAAATTAAAGTCTTGCTACATTTTTCTTTCTTTTCGAAGTTTGGAAATGTTGGTGCTTATCCTCTCCAAACAAGAGCAATCTCTATTTTTCATTTTATTGTGAATGATTCATTGGAGTAATAATTGTTTTTTAGTGTATTTTTTTAAAAAAAACATATTGAAATATTTTTTTTAATTCTTAAAATTTATTTTTTTTATACCGATACATCCTAAAATCATCAAAAAATATTAATTTAAAATAAAAAAATTATTTTTTTTACTAAATCATAATCATAAGCAAAATAAATTACGACAGTAAAAGTAGAAATTAAGTATAATTATTTATATTTTTAAAATAAAAAAAGTGATGATTTTTAGTATAACGTGGTGCTCGAACCTTTTCTAAGAACTATACACATAACAATACAGTAACTATATATTCAACAAGAAATCTTAAAAAAATCTAAAAAAATGTCTTGGGAGAATATCCAATAAAATAAAAGGCTATATAATGAAACTTGTTGTAAAGTCTGGTAAATAATAAAATTTCAATAGAAGAAAAATTTTAAAACGAAACTTGTTGGTCTAATAAAAATATCATAAATTTATTATTATTTATCTTTCAAAAATAAACTTATGCATACATTTCTTTAAATATGATACATAATTATACTGAATTAGTGTTAATTTGGCATATTATGTTGGCCCTTTTGTGGAGTCAAAGGATTTAAAATCTCTTAATATAGAAGCGAAATTAATTTATAATCGCATGGAGCAGCGTAGAAGAATCCATATAGTCATCCTGGACTAGTTTAAAACCGAGACTTAGTTATTGTTGTTGCTTTATAGTTAGTCATCCTGTATATTTCATAGAAGCCATTCAATTACATTTTAACTGAAAATGAAAAAGAAATGGGACTCTGTTGTTCAAATCAATGTCTTCACTGCCTTAGAAGCGTCTTTATCACCATTACAGAACATTTATTGTTTATTTTGTTTCTACTCCATCTTGCTTTGAATTAGGATAGCCCCAACCTAGATATTATGACCTTTCTGACAATTAACACACACTCTGCTTTGAGATTTAATTTTGGAATATATATATATTGAACGTAATTTCATCCTCTCATTTTACTTTGAGAAATTATATTTTATGCTCCAAATTAAATAAATAAATAAACAAAATTTCCCTCATGTAATACATAAAAGCACACTCACACTAAACACTTTCTCTCTAGTGTGGCTTTATCTCTGTTTGGATTTACAATTCAACCCTAAAAACTAGAAATACTAAACTATTGCATCTTATTTTTTTCTGATAAGGTACCCCTCGCACGTGCATATGAAAGTAATTTGACACAATAATTATTTTCCATGATGGAAGCATAATGTGGATTTATGCACGTTTAGGGTGTTTTTGGGATATAAATTTAGTGAGATGTGTTTTGTTTTTTTTCACAGAACCCACAAAAAAAAAAAAAAAAGCAAGGGAAAAGATGCAACATGTGTTCTTGATGGTGACTTTTTGTGCATTAAATGAATTGTATTTTAGGCTACCCGCAGTGTCTCTAGGATTGTGGTTTTACAAAAAAATTACCAAATTGGAGTATTCTGGGTTCTAGATCTGAGATTGTTTCAAATTACCCGCAGAGTTTTTTTTTTCAAATCGTGCTTATTTTTGTTTTTTTTTTTTTAATAGTGTCGCAAATCTTTGGATAGTCGCCTTTTAGTTTTATTATGATCCTCTTCTTCTTCCTGGGGTAGATTACGACGTGGTTGAGTTTTGTTTTGCTACCTACGCTAATGGCTTCAGAATCTTGTATGATGTACTTTCTCGGAATGGAATGGTTTGATTTATTGAGGTTTTATGGGTGCGCATACAATGATCTCCGGGTTTTGAGATTGTTATCTCTCCTTTGAATTGTCATACACCGCTCGATAATGAACTTAGTTGTACCTTTTGAATTGGATTCTTGAAATGTATATTTGATGTGATAGTTCAATGGATGCTCATGAATTGTTTGATGAAATGCCTGTAAATAATTTGTGTTCATACGACTTTTCAATTTCCGGGTATGCTAGGATGAATTTAGTTATTAAAATGAATATAATGATAATTTTGTTATTTTGATGATTCAAGAACTCTATAATTAACAAGTAAAATAAATATAATTGTAAATATGAACTCTTAGAAATTGGTTTAGATAATAGTAATTGAGTTTGCTTTTGCCATTATCATCTCGGTTTAAATATATATGAGAAGGGATTTATTTTCATATATATATATATATATATATATATATATATATATATAAGTTTGGATTAAAGAAACTCTTTCTATAGATATTTCTGAAAATATCCATGACCAATCTTCATAAGAAGTCACGTGCACCTAACCATCTAGGTGGTGGCCCAGCGGTAAAAGCTTGGGACCAAGAGGTTTGCTCCCTCTGTGGTCTCAGGTTCAATCCCTAGGTTGCTCATATGATGGCCACTGGAGGCTTACATGGTCGTTAACTTCAGGGCCCGTGGGATTAGTCGAGGTGCGCGCAAGCTGGCCCGGACACCCACGTTAATCAAAAAAAAAAAAAAAAAAAAAAAAAGTCACGTGCACCTTACAGAAGTTTTCAAGAGGTTCTCTTCGGAGGCAGTATAGTGCTTAGTGTCATTTTAATTAGCCGATTTAATTGAATGTTTCGATTGCCTTGAGAGCGGGGTAGAGCTTAAATGAATCGCTGCATTAATTAAATCCCCACAAAAATTAAATCCCTCAAGAAGTAGAAACATGCAAACTGATCAGGACCAAGCACAAACAGATGGGATATGTAGATGCTAGACAATTTGTTGATTGTTTTTTTTTTTGTTCCAGTTTTATTACACCCGCCAACTTTTGTAATTCATTACAATATAGTTAAAGTCTTGAGATTAAAAAACTACCTTTAAGATTTTAATATTATTTTCGTTGGAGATTTCAAGGGAACTGGTTTTTTGGCACGTTGCTTCCGTATCATTTAACTAGTTTATAATTTTTTATTTCTGATTTCAAAAAGATTGTTTAGAGTTATTTAAAGCACAGTTTTAAATTTCTATAAAATTTAAATAATTATTATTCTTAAAATTAGTAATATATTAATTTATGTAGGAATGAGGGAGAGGTAAAACCATAGTTTTTAACCCAGTCCAACAATTGACCCGGCTCCAAACTTTAGTCACGAGTTTTAACTGAATTATTAAATCATTTCGAGTCAATCTTGATTTAAAAAAACAAAATGATATTTTTGAATGAGTAAGTGAGTTGAAGCCAGATTTTTGAATGAATCTTGTTGAGTCATTGAGTTAACTCAGTTTTTAATCAAGTTACTTGAATTTTTGCTTTCTTTTATTTTTTTTAATCCGACATGGTTTTGACCACAAAACGGTCATGTCCTAAGTCGATTTGTTAAGTCGGTTTTTAAAACCATGGGTAAAACACGAGAGAGGAAGGTGTTAATGACAAAAAATAACAAATAAATAGACTATGAAGATTTTTATGATGCTCAAATTATAATTAATGATATCATATTACTTATTTAAAAGAATCAATTTTTTTTAAAGAGAGATACAAGTAGAGGAGGGAGAATAAAATCAATGATTCATAAAAAATAATTAATATATTTATATAGTGTTTTTATTTTTTATTTGTATTTATCTATTTTTGCAAAGTAAATCTCATTAAGTAATTAATACAATACCACTAATTATAGTTTGAGCACTGTAAAATTTATCATTTCTCATGTAATATTGGGGCAGCCATATATTCTTGATAAAATTCTTCAATATGAAGTTGGAATTCATAAACTTAAAAAGTATCAAGATCATTCATAATTTAAAAAATTTAACTATGTAGCATACTATGTGTATCTGTAATAGTAATTAATTTTTAAATTATATTTTACTTGTAAATATATTAAAATATTTTTTTATTTTAAAAATTTATTTTTAACATTAATATATCAATACGGTTAAGAATTAAAAAAAAATTAAAATCAATAAAAATATTAAAAATATTTTTTAAACACACTCTTAATTAATACATTAGTAGGGTTGCCTACACGGTACTCCCTGGTACACCATGCGTTCATATTTGGATTACGAGATCGTAGTGAGAATTAGAAGTAGTGCACGAAACTCTTAAAAACACATGAAACGAAAATTATTTAGTATTTGTGAAAGTAAATTAGTTAAGAATTTAGCTAAGAATTTAATTAGAAGTAGTCCACCTCTCATCAATATATCTTTTCCCCCACATTAACATTGAACCCGTGTCTTAGGAGTTTATATCAAGATTATTTTATTATTTTAAGAGTTTATTCAAGAGTACAATAGATTTAATATTTTAAAATAATTTTTTTGTTTAAAAATATATTAAAATAATACAATTTTTATTTTTTAAATTTTATTTTTGGTATTAGAACATCAAAATAATAAAAAAAATAAAAAATAATTCTTTTTTTAATTTTAAATAAATAATATTTTGACCGCATTGTAAAAAACTCTTAAATATATATATAAAAAAATATTTGTTGATACTTGTTTCTCCAATCTTCAAATGAAAAAAAAAAAAAAAAAAAGGTTGCTAGAGAAGAAGGGGAAGTGATGTTCTTATTTTAATGTTCAATTCATAAAACACGGTACCACCACTCATGTAACACAATAATCTATTAAAAAATACGTTAAATTTTTTTTTTAATAACATACATCTTTATCCCTTAATTAAATTTTATCTACTTAATAATAATAGATCGAGTTGTTCATTTATTAGATTTGGCAATTATTTAATCATTATCGTCGTAATGTTTGAGCCAAGTTCTTGTGAAAAATATATATATCAGTAACAAAATGTTTCTTACTTTATAGTTTATACACGTCTAAACACATGCATTTAACATTACCATCCATATTAATTTATTATTTAAAATGTAAATAAAATAAGTGAAATATATTTATCTCAAGGTTCGTTGTAATTGATACATGTATCTAAAGATAGATAGAAAATTTGATTCTCTCGGATCAAACCCACCGAAACAACCCGTGATCCTGCCCTTTCATTTTTGTAAATTTACAAATTTTGAATTATGTCGGTGCTGTCGTGGCCAGGAACAAATTTGCAACACCACATCGCCATACCATAAAACCATCACACAAGATGAGAAACACAAAAGCAAAATCTCCATGAAACTCTTAGCACCGACGTAGCTTGTTTAATAAAATGAATATTAATTGCACGCAAATGACGTTTTAATTATAACTTTTCTAGCCTTAATTAATCGTTGCATGCTTCTTTGTCAAAAACTTCTAGTTTTTTTCTTTCTTATTTGTATAACTTGAGAAATTACTCGTTCTTGCATGGAAGAGGCACCTACACCTTTTAAAATGGTGCTTCAAAACTCTCTTTTTTTCGATCCTCTTGTATAGTTTATTTTCTAATTATATCATTCAATATTTAATTGATCGGAAAATAAATTTCATGATTTTTTACAAATGGGGTGCTTCAGATCTAATAATTTGTGTTAGAGATTTAAAATATTAATATAGGTTGTCATTATTTTTTTTTTGTTTTATTTACTTATTTTCTTTATTAATCTTATCATTTGATATATATTAGTTTTTTTAAATAAATATAATTTATTATTTTTTTATTATATTATTCATTAAGTTTAAGTGAAAGGTTTCCAAATGTGTTGTGAACACTTTATATTCTCCAATTAAACCACTGATCGTGGGTAGTTTTGATCTACAAAAAAAGATTAAAAAAACGAAAGCACCAAAAGCATATCAATGAACGAAAGAGTTATTTAATTATCTCGTGGGGGGGCATGCACCTGGTTGGATTATTATTAAGAAATCAATTAATATATATTCTGTAGAAGATATGATGATAAGATAAACCAAAAACGAGGAAATGTTTTCATAGCATGAGATGATGATCACGTGTAATCATGGGCTAAAAGAAAATAGTACTTTTGCTAGCTTGTGCCATGCATATATGCCATTTGCTACTTTTTAAAGTTATTGCTCCGCATCCAATATACCTTTTCTGTCTCTTATAGCAGGTGCGGAGATTTTGTGTTCTGCAAATTTTTTTTTGGCTGGTCGGAGAGTAATATCAATGTTGTCTTCGCTTGTTTTGGTTTTATTAAGATGGCAGTCGAAGTTGCAGCCCAATGAGATTCGAATGCCACTAGAATATTTTAGCACCCTACAAAGCAAAGCAAAGAAAGGAGAACATACAATATTGCAACAAGGAGAGAAAAGGGAAACGAACCACGCGCAAAACATGCCAAATTCCAGATGTTAGTGAGGGGACCCGTATTATCAAAATCACACCCTTCAACCCATTTGTGGACATTTAGTAGTGGCACTAATCAGTAAGTATATGTGTACTTAATTTAAGAAGCCGATAAAAAGTGGAATAAACTACAATTAACAACACATAGAGAAATATATAAATAGGTTATAGTTTTTTTAAAAAAAGAAGGTTGGCGAGGCCTATAGAATGTACATGTGAACGAAGCTTAATCATGATCAAGTATGCTAATCGATTGTCTATCGAAAAGAAGTAACCTAGGTTCATGTTTCTCTTTAGTTGATGTTACTCAAGTCGCTTTCGAGGATACACGGGCATCCTTTACTCATTATTTAAACCAGAAAAAGAAGAATGAAAGGGGGGGTGCGAATTTCATTGGAATCTTTACTAATTATTCGATGAATAGATGAGCACAATTTCTTATGTAATTTTTTTCAACATCCCTTGTCTTATTTGCAGTAATTAAGCTAAGTATCTGTAAGAAAAGTTCTAATCACGCATAAAACATCCATTGTTAATTTGTGAGAAATGGTGGTGTTGGAGCCTACAATGCATAATTAACGGGGGCCATAATGAAACTTCCGAAGTTATAATCAGCCGGAAATTCAATTTTCATGTTCGCCATAATTAATATAATACAAAACAAAACTTTATTGTAGTGGCGGAGCCAAGGAAACTAACGGGGGCCACACCCCCTGCAAAGATCAAAGCATTCCTCGAAATTTCTTGCATATTAAAAAAAAAACGTAACATATTCTACATCCAATTTCTGAATCACCTTTCATACACACACACACACACACACACACACACACACGTAGGAATATTTATATCTAAGTATATTTATTGTCACTTGCACAAATTTTTCCTCCACAACTAGCTAGTTTGGTGTTAATTAAGGAAGGAAACATGATCATGCTTAGCTAGGACCAAGATTCCTTTCCCATTACCTTTGCATAACTACTCGATCTGACTTCCCCTGTTAGTACATTTAGACTTAGATTGGCTTAATGGTCGTTAAAATGACTAACATGTTCGAGTGTCGCCAACCTAAGTAGTGGTGGATCGGTTGCGGGCTTGTGACAGCCTAAAATGAAGTGCGAGTATCCCGTACTGCTTGTAAATACAAAAAAAGGAAAAAGAGAGAACGTGTTTTTCAAAGGAGCAACAACTTGATTAATAGGAGAAGGTTATTGTTTTCAACCATGTCTATTTTCCATGAAGTCTAACACCATTCATTTTTTTCAACGAGAGGAAATCACCATATATATATATATATATTGGCCACTTCTTGCGGAAAGAAAAACCATTAATCACTAATTAAAACATCATGCATATGACCTTTGCTGCAGTGATTGCATCTTGCTGGGAATATATGCTACAGGGAGCTGTAAAGTTAGTGGTGAAGAGTGAAAAAAGCTTGAAAAGGTGAAGGTTTTAGATAGATTCTTGCTAGAGGACATTTTCTATACTCCCCCCAATGGGGGGCTGATGCAGAAAAAGGCAAAACAAAAACAAAAACAAATAAGAAGAAAACTCTGATTTCTTGACATGTGTCCCACCACCCAGATTTCTTTTTGTTAATTTTTGAATTGGCCATCAAGAAACCAAAACTCTTCGAGTTAGATCTAACTGGGTGCTATGGGCGAATGGACTTCATTTTCATGGTTGTTTTGCGTGCACTTAATATATATATATATAAAATCATGTATTTTTTTATCCTGTACATATAAATAATACATTAAAATCCAGCATGTGTATTAATATATTATCATCTCTTATGAACTCAATTATTTAATAGCTTAAGCTGTACAAATACTAGAACAGCATCATAGCTGGATATATACGCAAGTGTAAATTCTTACCCAGAATTCACACAGATGGTTTGCTTCTCAACAGATTAAAAAAAGTAGACTTAACACGCTGTAGGAAAATGGACTCTAGGATATCACCTACTCATGAACTGAAAAAACAAATCTTAAATCAAACAGTCTCGTGTTTCTGGTGTATAACTCAATTTCAATGATTGAATGAGCTTCACTGAGCTTTTATCTTAATATACTATATGATGCGAGAGCTTAATTGGCCCTTACTTTAATAATTTTTTATATATGTATTGTTGACATTGTACCGAATAACAAGAAGCTATTTGTGGAAATCAAAAATACAAGGAATTGTGAGGCGTGTGAGAGGCCTAGCTCCAGTAATAGAAGCACCGGTGGTTAATCAATTACCGTAATCTGTACATGGTAGCAAATAAAAGCTCAAAAAATACCAGCTTAAACAATTTTTGTTTCGAGATAAAGTCAGCTGTTTTATGGAATTCCAGTAGCCCAGGGAAGAATTACAAGAGCATTAAGAGGGAATAAATTAGATTCATGAGAGCGACACCATCCATTGTTTCCTGGTCTTTAGTCAAAAGCTAAGCGGGTTTTAGGGATTGATGGGGTTGGCATTTCCACTGGACGGTGTTCATATCTATCCGTCTTGTATATAGCAAATCAATTAGCAGCTAGCCTTCTCTCTGTTTTTTTTTTTTTAATTGTGATGATATTTTCGGGTTAGTTTTCATTGATTAATGCTAAAATTTTTCCAGTCATATCTTTATCAGATAGACCATTCATACCTCAAAATAAAACTCTTTTTCTCACGATATTGTTCTTGAGATTCAAAATTTTAGATAATAAAATGTAGGATGGAATTATTTATCTGTCAAAAAATCATTTCAACATAATATATAGTTTAAGTTGTTAGGTAAAGTCTCAATATATAATTTATATTATTTTTTAACATCCTTCATCACCCTCTCAAATGAAAACTCTTTAAACTTAAAACAAAATTAAGTTTATATTGTCTTATGGTTAATTTTTATTAAATAAATAAAAATGATAAGATTCGAATTCCTGACTGTTTGGTCATTAAAGTTTTAATACGATATTATAGAATTATCTTAATAGCTTAAATTACTAAATAAAATTTTAAAATATAATTTATATTATTATCTAACATTATCCTTTTTTAGTGCTCCTCTCTCTCTTTGTTGTTATCATTACAGTTATATTATACCACAATTAATGAACTTCTTTTCTTCTTCCGAAGCTGAAGCGTCTTTGACTCAAATATATGTTGCAACACACCTTTTTCTAGCCTCGCCATTTTTTTGACCTGTTTGAAGAAGCATGCGTATAATTTTCTCTTCCAAGACGTATTTGTTAGGTATAAAAGTTTCGCCAAAGTTTGACAAGCGTATGTCTTGTTAGAAAAACATTGCGTACACTTCTACTTAAGGATGAAAGCCGTCATGAGAATCATACAATTCATTGTACTTGAATGATCACTTGTTAATTAAACAAATTAAGCTTAAACAAAATTTTCAAACTCTAAATGTTATTTAAACAAATATAATAAAAAAATGCTATTAAAAAATGAAGGAGACATTCTTAGTTAGACATACAGATTATGTCAGTAATCTTCAATAATAGCCGCTTTCCGCGTTCTCATATGGTCAAGCGCCTCGTAACTTATCTTAGGTTACAAAACTTATGGTGTTAACTTAGTCTAAACTAATATATATATATATATACCGAAATCAATTTGGTTAATGCTGGAAGAAATTGTATGCATACAAGTGCCATGTTCACATCTACTAACTAATCCTTAAGGACTTGGCTTTAATCATAATTATAATTATTAATTCTCCATGTTTTACTGTCAATGCACCAATATATACTTGTGGATGGTTTGTCAGTGGATGCTCAGAGTTTTGGATAATACTATGATCATAATCACATTCAAGGAAAAAATCAATAACATAACCTACCTAACTTAATTAATGAATAAATAATATTTAAATTTGTTAGAACATATAATCTTAATAAATGTAAATTATATACAAGTAAAAACGTTAAAAGGACATAATTACATCATTAAAAACAACTAAATAAGTTAAAAACAGAGAGTACAAAGATATATAGAGATTGTTCTAGATTTGGACTTCGTGTTTGTGTTTTGGATACCACAAAAAACATAATAACAAATAGTTTTTCAGATTTTATCCAACTCAAACAAGAAAATCCACCCAATTGATGACATATACCTCTCAAATTCAGATATTATTATATATCATCCTTATAATGATATATTAAGATCCAAGTAAAAAATACTGACAGTTAGAACACCAAATTAAAAATGCTAGTGTCTATTTTTTATATATAATCACTGTTTTATATCCAATTAATTATTTAATTTAATGCCTTAGCTACGATTATGCAAGTTCTAAACTAAGATTATCTACTGGCTTCTCTGTCCCTTGTCCAGAATAGGACTAATCAAGTAATCCGATTCGTGTGAACAGTACAGCACCTGATCTTCTCTGCAAGAAACATGCATTCTTCATGACGAAATAGGTTTAATAAACTTATAACAGGATCCAACATAATGATTAAATTAATTCATCCTCGAATTTTATAGTCAGACATCTTTAGCGAAGTAAATGATCAAGATGCCGCCAGAGGACGACCCACATCGTCTCCACTCCCAGGCGCATGCCTTCACCAAAGATAATTTTATTTTTTAAGGCTAAATCATGAGTGTTTGTTCCCTCGGCCTTTGTCATGTCTATTAAGTATACGTGACTATGTTGGTTTCTAACTCTACACGCTTGACAAATTTATATTTATCTAATTCGAGGGGCTGCTATTTGATTGGTTAACAACATTTTCTTTTGGCCGAGCGTGTTGTTCCACCACTAGGGTTTAAGATAATTATAAGTTTGCTTAGTTTAATCACTTTGGATTTCATTGCTCGCCGTCTTCCTCGGTCGAGTTCACACCACCTTTGCAGGAGAGCGGAGGAGATCTGATCATGCGAATGGATGGCTTGGCAAAAACACGTGTTCGAGGGCTTGCTTATCGACACATGTTAATTGGCCATGATCATAGCGGGTACCAAAAAATAAAAAAAATCTTTTTGAGGGTCATGTTAATGAAACATCACTTTGCGTTGGTGACCTTCAAAGGGTTTGATGAGTCTTCTTCTTCGTCTTCAACAAGCAAAATACTATAGGTGCTCAGATTTACATAGTTATTACAGGTACTTGCTGATTAATTTTACTCACAGGTCGGTGTCGATTTGTTATTGGTTCACGTCTGCATTTTGCATAGGGTGGGAATTATACTTGTGTTCGCCGAAATTACATTGACATCTAAGTACTTAGAGCTTTGAGTTTTGTCGTGTCTTGTGACATTATGTGCTTCTTTTTTTGGTTAATCGCTGAAGTCTAGACTTGGAGGAAAATCACTAGTGATGATCAGTACTATCAATCAACAACAACAACATCCATCGCCGAAGCAAATGCTATGCAGCTAAAGAAGACGTATATACATTTTTGGTGTGGGCCCTGAAACCAACAATCGTGTGCTGATCCCTGCTCCAGATATTTGATCATCGACGTGTATTTGTCCAAGAAATAGTTCACTGACACATCATCAAACAGTTGGTGATCAATTTACAGGTAAAAGTATGATCTGATAGCAATGATGACAGCGACGATGGTCGATGAAAATAACAACGAAAAAGATGAAGTCGTCATCGATGGTTAATGGATGTGCAGCTACAGTTGCAGCTTAACAAAAAAAAAAAAAGCAATAAATAAATATTCAATATGGCCTCAGATGTTGATATTACAGATCGAGCATGAATTTATATATGGTGATAAGTCTGACTAAGAAACCATACAGATACTCTAGTCCAGATTCAATGGCTCCTCTCATATTAAGTCCATGTTGTAAAAGGACTTTTGTCTTTTGGATTTTTTTTATTTTTACTTTTTTTTTTGTTAAATATAACTTAATTAATTACTTCCTAATTATGTAAAAGTATTATGCCATGATTAACCACCTTTTAAAATATTCCCCTCTTCTAGATGGGTATAATTAATTGTCCTTTTTTTTTATAAGAAAAATCAATATTTTAAGTTAAATATAGCCTAGTCTATTTATACTGATTATTTATGGAATATTCTCTTGGCCAGGATTTACCACCCTCAATTTAGTACTCGTGGTCTGAAAATAACTTCTTTCCTCGCCAAATTTTCTAATATCATCTACTTCTTCTTTCCTTTTTTTTCTCGAAAAAAAAAAGAATTGATGGAAGAATTGAGTTATAAATAGATCAAAAAAAGAAGATTAAATATGTGGTTTCTGAAACTATAAAGAATGATGTTTTTTATTAATTACTTTCATGAAAGACCAGGATGACTAATTAATTTATTAGCATTCTTAAACTATGGGACTGATTAGCTATAATTAACTCCAACATTATTAATTACTTTATTAGCATTCTTAGCCACCCCTCTCTTTTAATCACAATGGAAATCCTATCTTAGCTAGCAGTTCATAACAATTCGAGATTTTTACTATCTTGTATATGTTCAAATTTTAAGCATGGTGAAATACATGTTAATTTAGATATAATTAATTAAGAAGGGCGACCCTCAATTTAGACGTATCACATGATGTGTATCCGGTAACACCAACCATTTGTTTTGGTAATCCTTGGATTATTAACAAAACCCACCAAGTGCCTTTGAAGAAAGATTAGAAATTTAGCATGGTCAGGCAAGTGAAAGTCCATAATATCTTGATTATGTAGACTAAAACACGTACGGGTCCCAGTCTGATTGTTTAAGTAATAATCAAGCTGGTTGGAAAACATCGGCAGCCATGGCTACAAAAAGTCAGCAGAAGAAACAAAATGTAGCAACAGCGATGATCAGTCGTTCCATGGTCTGAAAAGGATTGATTTTGTTTTTTTTTTTCCCTGATCGTTGAATATATATAAAAAAAAACAGTTTAAAAAATTGGTTAGTTGTAGAATTTCAGTTTGTAACTTCACTTTGCATCGAGTTGGTGGAGTAACACTTCCCTTAAATTGCAATATCTTGCGTTGTTTCAAGTCTTCATTTGGAGGAATTCTAATTTTAACGATATCAAACCATCCTATATATATCAGTATTAAATACTCTATTCTCGAATTCATGCTACATTTTTTTATAATTAATTGAATGGGTTTTCCTTTTTCCGTTTTGTCTTGCTTAATTTGCTTTATTTAAATTTCTTATTTTATTTATCTGGTCGGTGAATTTAAATTAACTTAAAACTAGTGTTCCAAACGCAATTCACACAAGGGCCGGGTACGATCTTATTGTTTGATTGTTATCTTGTTTTTTTTCCTTTTTTTTTTCTTGGATTGGTTAATTTGTTTGTTGGCTGTTATCATTGCGCGGTCATTGACACCTGATTTTGCTGTAAAAATTGACGATCCTTTTCACTTTTCACCTTTTGCTTTCCACGGGTGAGGGCACAAATCTGTGATTTAATGCAAGCAAGCTTATGTGCATGCATCATAAATCATGCGGTATAATTATATGCAGAAGAAAGTAACAAAAGCTTGAAACAGAATGAAGTGTTTGAGCTCGGCAATGCCCTGAAAAGTGGAAAGCAAAGTAGATGAAGCATCCCTTTTCTTTTTATATACCCCAAGTTTGGAGACATGAGGTTGGTTAAAGCACAACAAGAATAATGGATTATGTTGAAACGAGCTCGCTTAGAACCCTGTGCTACAATTACCGTAATATATTATATGCACGCACTGCATTGATCAAAACCTAGTAAATAACAAAAGCTGGCATTGTTTAACCATACAATAGATCGAACGTCGTTACAAGCCACTGTGCTTTGCCGTGCTAGATGCCGTTTCGAACATTATATACCATTTTAAATGATTTAGACGACCTTTTTCTTATCGAACTAGCAAACTAGAAATGTTTTCTAGAAACTTGTTTTCATAAACATTGTGGCCTGAAATTTCAACCCCTACGGCAGTCTATAAAGCCATCGTCAACACCCCATTCGTGTGCTTGCGTGGTTGCTTGTCAACAAAGGATGCTCATCAAATTAAAACATCCATGACAAGTATATATCAAGTTTGTAGTATAATTTATGATATTTATGTCTTGTGGAGGGGCGCAAGTTTGTGAGATTAACCAGCAAAGGCTTCTACTTTCTAGTCAACAAATTAATAGAGGTAGTTTCCCCGTATGTAAGATTTCTTTGAGAAAATCAGCTCGTTTCAAATCTATGTGCCGCAGCATCGACTAATGGTCTAGTTTCCCCGTTCTATTAGCCTGTAATGTCCTGGTTTTCAATTGGCATCGAAAATCTCCATGGATCTACCACTTATCCACATCAACTTTGCCGAAGATTTTCCATCAACAGGGCAAAAAAGAGCTACACCTCCGGTCAAAACCAAGGTTTCACCCTCTTTAAAAACGGGTTGAAAACAGAGTCAAAGCTGTGAAAAGGGGTCAACTAGCAGTTGTAGCACAAAGCTTAACCAACCCCAAGTGGGTAAGGCATGAGTCAGCTCATCAAGAAATTTCACAGTTGAATAACATTTTCTCATGATATGGTAGAATGAAGCACTCTCGATGATAAAATCGGCAACTGTTAATTTGCACTAACACCTAATTTCCTTTGACATTAATCGAATGGTTGGACTTCTTTCCGCCTTGTAGTAGAACTTTCCAAATGGCTAAGAGATGGTTTAGCACGTCTGTTTATTTTTTGTTTCAAAATTCAGATATTCCTGTATCGATTTTTATAGTGTAATTTACTAACACTACCAGGCGCCTCCTTGGTCGACAAGTCTTGAGAAATCTTTCAGCATTCAAATTCGAACATTCATAATAAAAACTCATCTCCCATTTCTTCCCTTGAATTAAAACCATAAGAAAACGACTTGTCATCGGTTCAAAACCGACCGTTATTGCTAGGAGTTCCATTGTAGTGGGCCTCCAGGACAGCAAGTCCCGAAGTATCCAAGTTATAAAGCCCGACTCTTTGGTGGCCATGTCTTGTGCCCTTCTTTTTGTTTTTGTGGAAATGGCTAGGACGTGGCCGTCCTTTGACTCCTTTTCTTTTGCTACTATATCTCTTACAAAGCCCGTTCCTAGTAGCAAAGCCCACAGTAACCTGGAGAACCCTCCTGGAGGGAGAAAAAAGGCAAAAAAGATGTTTGAATGTGCTTAACCTTGCAGTGATGCGTGTAGGATTAATATTGCCAGGCACGTAATACTTTGGATTATGGAATATGCCGATAAGGGAAGGAGAGAGAAGAGGCTTCCAACCATGATACTTTGGATATGGGCCAACCGTACGAGATATGTTCAAATATGGGCCTGACGTTTTTTCATAATTTATATTACAGGCGGGGCCTCGCATGGAGCCCAGTGGAGGCACGGGGATGGAGTATAATAAGAGATTGCCGGTGCATTTCGTGGGGGCCTTTGCAACGACAGTTGGTATTTGTACCTTGGTAAGGGCAGATAGATGGAGCGGAATACATGATTTCTTTTAAATTTTAATTTTTAAAAAAATATTTTTTTTTTATGTTTTTAGATTATTTTAAAATACTGGTATTAAAAATAATTTTTTAAAAATAAAAAATTTATCTTTCAAGCCTTTATATACATATATATATATATATATATATATGATTTCTTTTAAATTTTAATTTTTTTAAAAAATAATTTTTTTATGTTTTTAGATTATTTTAAAATGATGATATTAAAAATAATTTTTTAAAAATAAAAAAATCTTCCAAGCTTTTATATATATATATATACACATGTATATATAGTCTTTGTTGTTATTTTAGAATATTATCCAAAATAATAATGCAATCCTTTAATAAAATAATTTAATATGCACATGAGTGTTTTTTTTGTATTTTCAAAATTTACATGACAATTAAATTACTATGTTACCTTACAATTAAAAATTTTTAGCCTTGGCTTAAGAGGCTTGGTTGTAATTTGATAATGGTTTGTTTGTTGATATTGTTTTGTTCTAGTGGTATTTTTAGTTTTTTCAAAAAAAAAAAAGTTGATATGTGTCTCGCTCATCTCAGCCGCTCCGCTACCTTCTAGCGGCATGTGTAACTGGCTCTGACAGTTGCAACCATAATTCTGTTGTGTCATTTAATTTGTCTTGATATCCTTTTTTCTTTAGAAGTTGTACATGTATCATGGTTCAACATGGTTTAATGTGAAAATTGCTTTTCTTTTCTTTCTTTCTTCCCATTCTCTTCCCCCCTCATATTGTACATGGCTCGTGCAAAAAACCATACTAGCCCTTCAATTTATTTTTTCTTTTGATTTAGTCCCTCTTCTATTATTTGTAATTGTTTTATTTACATTGATTGTTTCGAATTGGATTTCATTCTTGGAGTCTTCTAAGATTGTTTGATTTTTTTAATTTATTTTTAAATCCGGTCATTATTTTTTTAATTTCTATTTGTTTTGTCTCTAGTCATTTTCTTGATTAATTTGTTTTTTTTTCAATTTCACCCCATTATTTTTTCTCATTTTATTTTTATGTCAAATATAGTTATAATTCTTTTAATTGCTATTTTTTAATCATTTTTCTTAATGGATTTGTTTTGTGTAATTTCATTCTTGAACTTTTAATTTTATTTGATTTTTTCCTTGAAATTTTATTTCATTTATTTTTTATGTCAAATTTAATCCTCGTTCTTTTCATTGCTATTTTTTTTTTGTTTCGCGTTGTTTTTATATTGATTTTTTTAATTGCATCCCTCAATGTTTGCTTGATGAAGAATATTGCTTTTTTGTTTTTTTGAGTTTGCTTTTAATGGAGTCAACACAATCTCATAACTCTGGTAGTGGATTTGAAGATTAGCCTAAGTCGATTTCCTTTATTTTATTTTATTTTTAGATATATTTTTTTACAAGTTTTTTTTTTTGCTTTCCAATTTACAAGGACATCCCAGTTTTATGTTGTATGTCATGTGTTTGATTTGTTGACCCGGGCTGACTATTGGGTTTGCTCGAGGCTTTTTCGTGTGTTTTTTGTTTCTCTTACAAGTTTAATTTCACCTTGTGATTTTGATAATATTTTGAATTTGGTTCTTATTATTTTAATTAATATTTATTTTATTCTATAATATTTTTTATTTTTTTCATTAAACTACATCCTCCATGGATTTTTCCAATCAAATTTTTTCCTTGATCTCTTTGTTGTCTTTTAAAGTTTTGTTTTTAATGCTTTTCTATCAATCTCATCCTTCAAAATTAAATTAATTAAAAATTACGCTTCTTAATTGAACCTAAATGAAAAATTTCACGGGATGCAACTTTCAGATACTAGACTAGATTTAAGAGATTTACCCTGTTTTTTTTCTAAATTGACACTATCTTAATTTTTATCTCCTTTTTTTAGTTATTGTTTTGTTATTTTTTACTATCTATTTCTCTTTTTTTTAACATTGTCTTTCTTATTTATTTTTACTTTGATTATATTAGGCTATTCATCGCCAATTTCTCTTTATTTTGCCGTCATATTTTTTAATTTATAAATAATCTACCATGTTATAAATAATTTTTTTTATTTTACTTCTTTTATGATATTTTAATTTATCAAGTTTAGTCCTAGTTATTTTAATTTTATTTTTTTTACTTGTGATGATTGTTTTTGGATTTCATCTTTATTGGATTTTTTTCCTATTAGGTTTTAGCTCTACATTTTTTTGTTTTTTTGTAATTTTTTTTTATTAATAGCTTATTTAATGATTTTATCATTCAAAATTATATCGAATGACATTTAATCTTATTGATTGAACTCAGGTTCATGATTTAATAAGTTGTAATTTTTTTTATTGTATCAGGTTCAAGAGGTTCGCCTATATTTGCCGATGTCTTCCATTTTTATTTCAAGTTTGGCTCTTTTTTTTTTTTTTGAGTTTTTCTTCAGTTAGGTTAGCATTGAGTTATTTATTAATCCAAGAGTTTGTTTGAAAATGCGGGCCAACCAGCGTTTCCAAAAAAATTTAATTGTTTTTATTAAAAATTCTTTTTTTGTATGTTTTGAATTATTTTGATGTGTTGATTTCAAAAATAATTTTTAAAAAATAAAAAATATCATTTTCATACATTTAAAAATGAAAAATACTTTGAATAATAATCATAACCACACTCCCTAACATACCTTTAATAGATTTGGGTGTGGTTTTTCTTTCTCTTATTTACTTTTATTGATTTTTTTTATAAATGACTCAGAGGTTAAATTTTTTTAACCTATCACTTCTTTCACATTAAAAACATCTGTTCGGCTAAAACATATCCAAGCAAAATCACTTTTAAAACATCACCCCGAACATTTTTTTTTATATAATCAAACGGCCTGAAAAAAACATTATAACAATTGAATCTGCGAAATCCACTTGTCCAATGGACGTGATTTTCATGAAGGGACTCGGGGAAGAATTTTTTAGCATTGAATGGCGAGAAATTTTGTTAAGTTATGAAGGTATGCGGAAGTCTAACATCGATGAATTCACGGTGGTAAAAAAAAAAAAAAAACTCTGAACGAAAGTGCAAATTATCTACAGGGAGGACCTTTTTAAACTCTCTTTATTAAGCGAAGTTTCGCAGGCAGTCTCTTCCAGTTTCCAGTTCGCAGGAAGAAAGAATTCCGTGAACTTTTTTCTTCTTCAACTTTTTGTCAAATTGATCACGAACTTCTGCTATATCTCTAATAAACTTGGACTGATTCTTTTAAACCCGGTGATATAGTAGCGTGATTGGCGAGGCCGGGTTTCGGCTCAGAGGAGAAGCGATGTTTTTCAACGGCGATTCATCCACAAGGAAGCGAGTCGATTTAGGAGGCCGGAGTTCGAAGGAGAGAGATAGGAAGAAGCTTCTTGAACAAACTAGATTGGAACGTAATAGTCGGTTGTGGGTGAAGCAACAGAATGCCGCTGCTGTCAAAATTCAAGTTAGGTTTCCCTCCAATCTCTCTTTTGATCAATTGATTATAATTTGCGCATGTTAATTTGTGTTCTTATTCATTATTTAATTAAATTCAATGCCTTTTTTCATGTGTACATGAATGCCATGCTCTACACGTAATGGTGCTGTCTTAGACATGGATTTTTGTGGATTTAAGAATCAGGGTTGAAGGATCGCGAAAATTAGGGTTTCTGTAACTCCATCGCTTGCCTTGAAGAAAAATTAGTTACAATTTCTGTTTGATTGAAAATGGATTTTTTCGAGTGAGATTTGGCGTATCTCTTAATTCTCGGGCCTTCTTTGTTCTGTGAGATTTTGCAGCGAGATAGCATATTCTAGGTTACCTTTAATCTAAATAAAGAGCACTTGTGGCTTTTTTTTTTCTGGGATGATTGAAGCTGTTGTTAGAACTTAGAACTTGTAATGCTTTTGTTGCAAAGTGTTGACTAATTTGTAACCACAGAAATGTTTCAGAGGGAGAAAGGCAGTGGAGGCTGAACATTCTAGGGTGAGAGGGAAGTTCCATGGAACCTATGGCAAGTGTTGCCAAAATGTAGACAGGTAGACGTGCGATGTCCTCGTCCTAATGCTATTAATAGAAATCATGACTAACTGTTGTGAAAATCTGTTTGATAACCTTTTGGTTGAGATTCTAAATGTTTATTCCTCCTTCAAACTGTCTCATGCATCCAGGCATTGTTTTGGTCCGGATTCAGAGTTCTTCCGGCAGCTATTATTTTTCTTCAATGCAAAAGATAGTGATGATTTCACAATCCTCGTGGAGACTTGCCGATTGCTTCTGCAAAACGTTCAAGATAGTGGTATTTCCATAATAATAAAATTTCTCCAATGGACACCTTACAAACTTGTTTAAGCATTACTTTTTTTTTATATATAGAAAACATGATTAGGAAAGTATGTCTAATCACAGACAGTAAGATATCCCTGTGTAAAATTTCACTTGTTTGAGTTGTAATTTCTGTGTTAGAATGTCTCTAGATTTGGCATTCACTGCATTTCGAGTCTTGATGCCCCGGTTATATTTTGCTATTTTTTATGTACTCTCATCATTTTATTACTTTTGAATTTGAGTTTTAAATGACAATCTAAAATGACCATGCTGTAAAACTTATTAATTCCATTCCAAACAATTTCCCTGTTTAGCAAATTCTGGTCATTAGTTACGAAACTTTTTGTTCGAGTCTGGTGTGAAGACTGCCATTGATGATGTTCTATGGTGGGTCTACTTGATTAATCTGCAGAATGTTTTATGGTGGTCCTGTAACTAATTATGTCCTGCTGTGGTAATAGTCAAGAAGCATGAACAATGGGCTATCAGCTATTGTGCTGGAAGGCGCCTGTTCTGTCTATAATGATGGCATCGAGGATGAGTAAAAACCACAGAGTGCAGTATTGCAAATTGCAGGGTTCTTTTAGTTATTCCAAAACTCAGACGTGTTACTTTGTTTTATCTTACCAGTTTCACATGTGCAAGTAATGTGTATTTGAAATTCCTCTGCATTCCCTAGTACCCCTCTCAATATACTCCATTTGCAGCACAGCATATTATTGGTTTGTATTAACATTCTGTTATTACTCAACAGGGGATATCGTGAGCCTATTTGCTGGTGGGGATTATTCAACCAAGCATGCTTTGGTGGAGTATAGGATCAAAAAACTCTCATTTGCCTGTATTTGGGCTATCTATCAAAATAGGTTGGCTCCGTTGATCCTGTTTGAATATATCCCAAATCTGCTGAACATTCAGCTTTACTGAATTTGGGTGCTAGTCAGATGTAATATTTAACTGGATATTGTTTTTTGCTAAACTCTTGGGACATGACAGGTATCATCACTTGATTCTATTTCAATGTGAAGTCATATCCTGGTCATGATTTTGACTATTATAGCTGTATGCACTCTATTATGCCGACCATGATTGCAGTTCTTTCCTGCCTCAAACTTTTGTTGATTAGAGATTGAATAATGTATGTAGTGGCACTGTTCGAGTTTTCTTTTATGAAGAAGCAGACAAAGGTATCCTCCTTTGTTGTTCCCCAAATTTAAGGATGATGATTGGATCACTCATTGTGCTGTGGAGTGAAGACAGATGCTAACTTTATCTACATGGACTGGGGAAAGAAGAGCATTTTTCTCTTGTTGTACTGATGTTTTTCTATTGGTTTTTAACCTGACAATATCTGAATTCTGAACATCACTACTTAATCTCCTTGATCTGGATATAAAACTTTTAACGTGGATCAATCTGTAATGGAAGAGGGTGTGTCAGGTTTTGATGGTTACACATTTGAATTGTAATTGGCACAAGCATTAGCTTAACACATTGGATTTTGGTCTCTGGTTTTGCATTGCTTTTCTCCATGGGTCCTGCATGCCTATTTTGCTAGTGATGTTCATGTTTGCTGTTTTTAGGATTTATCTACTTTTTGCTTATCTTTAGTGGTTTTGTTGAACTTGTGTTTATGATATCTGATAGAGGAATGCATGAATGAATTTTCTCAGAGTTATTTTATGAGCCTACGTTCAACACTATCACTCCTTTTAACATTAAAATTTGACCACCCTGATACGTGCTCCCTATTTGGCATTTGATTGTTGAGCAGAAAACAATTGAAGGATCAATTAGTGATGATGCCCAGGGATTCAAGCATAACAGCAACTCTTTTGATGGAAGCTGTAGCTTTGCTGATCGATCCCAAACTTCCATGGGCTTGTAAGGTCGTTGGTTATCTCTTGCAAAGGAATGTGTTTGCTCTATTTCGAGAGATTGTTCTAACAGGAAAGGTATGCATCTAATTATTAGACTTGTTTATGATTTTGTTCTAGAAAGTATATTCGGCATAATGTGCCTGTTTCCAAGTATCTTCCATCCTAAACTCCCATATATGCTCTCTTATTCAAAATTGTCCAGATGCAAACATGCTCAATCAATTCCATATCCGAAAATTTGAAACCTTGAGTTTGTAGTGTTGTAGCTACTATAGTTAAAAAACCTTCCCAAATTAACACAATTTGAATAGCACATATAAAGAATACATATCTTTCAAAAACACTCTACAACTAGGCAAAAGAAGTAAGACCATCAGTTTCTTAAGGTAAAATGAATATCTGTATACCCTGAATAAACTCAGCAAGAGCAACAAACCACACATTGTACATTACTGTAAACAATAAATAAAAGAAGGTAAGAGATCATATACTTTCAATGCAACCGATGCTCGCCATCTCCGGACGTCACGCAAACAACTCATCTCCAAGTCCAAAACTTGATACTTCTCCAGATACAAGTCAGCCCCGAGTTTTTCCATATTAACAAAGAATAACTGACATTTCTAGTTAAGTCATTCCTCGTTAATTCAAGCATTTTATGTAATCTCACTTAAACCCTTAATGATTGTCTCGCATCTTAGTAGTAGTGGCAATGTACCTCTTCCAGCAATCTTTTGCATAAGAAATCTAGCAATCTTCCTCTTCTTTGCTACAATTATAGTCTAGTCTATCTTCCTGCCCCTCCCTCTCTCTTGGATGCTGACCCATGATCGCATTCCTTCTGAATGTTATACCACCTATGTTTTTGGGCCTTTTTCTCTACCTTTATAAGACTTTATCTTTGACAGACTATCAACATGTTAGGTTGTGGTTATTATTTCTGATTTTTGGCATGCTTGCTCAAAATCTTTCGTATAATAATGCTTTCTTTATTCTGAAGCAGTTACAGACTTCTGCATTTGGTTTTCCTTAATAATCCGCAGGAGAATATGAGGAGTGACAGTTCCATCAGAAATGCATCTCCATTGGAGCGTATTCTTGCCCTTGTGATATCTCATGTTGGTCAGAAGCCATGTATTTGCCCCACCATTGATCTGCAATGGAGTTTCTCATCTCAGATGCTGACAATTCCTTTACTATGGCGACTTTTTCCTAATTTAAAAGAGGTATTGTGTTTAAATGTTTCTTGTGGTGGAATTAATTGCTTTTAATTTTTGTAAAATTTCTATGCAATATACACAACTGTGGCATGCTACTTTCAGGAAAAAAAATGCACTGGACCGTTTCTTTTGATTTTATTGATCTCAATGAACAGAATATGTAATTTTCTTGCTACTCATTTTCTTTATGAGCTGAACATGTAATTGTTGTTTGGACTGCTTATTTTTTCTTAGGATTGTTGCATAAGTGACCTTTTCCTTCCAGGTTTTTTCAACTCAGAGGCTGAGCCAACATTACATTAATCAGATGGCACGTTGCATGCGGAATAATACTTATGTACTGCCCAATGATCTTTCTGTGGAATATCCTGGCCATGCTTGTCTTCTAGGAAATATGTTAGAAACCGCAGGAGCTGCTTTGTCTCATGCTGACTGTTCATTTGAGATGGTGAGGGATTCATGAAAATCATAATAGATAGTTCTGTTATTATAAAAACACACACACAAATGCGCGCGCACACTCAACATTCATACTAAATCTGTTTGAATGAAAATTGTTGATAAATAACTGCTTTCCCTCTTCGCAAGATGCAGAACTACTTGATGGTGTACAAAAAAACAATAGTTTGTATGTTTTAGGATTGGGATAGTTATGCAAACGATTTTGATACTTTTTGGGAAAAGAAGTTGACTTTTTACCTACCAAGAATTATATGAATCTAATACTCTTGAAGAATGATGGATCACTATTGTAAGGAGTCTATCATACTTGATCTTGAGAGCCTATGGCCTATCATTTTAACGTCACTGATATGAATGGAAATACAGAACAAGACCATATTGATGCATCATTAACTTGATTTTGTGCTTGAACGCATGGTTTTATCAAAGTGGATAACCACACTGCCCATGACTTCCCTCTGTGGATTTGATCCAGCTGTTATGCAATACATAAATTTTCTTTTAAGTAAGTTTAAAACTTTTCCTTGAAAACCTCACCTGAACATTTGATTAATCCTTTCTCTGCAGTTCCATGTATGTTTTAAAATCTGGTTTGCAGACTCCTGTCGCTTCCTCTGCGACCAATGCTCCCCGCCCCCTTTTATTTACCATTGAAATTTGTGAGTTGTGAACTTTTCTCTTTTGCTCCTTTTACGAGCCCTGGAAATGATCAACAGTGATGACCACATTGACTTAGTTTAGTTTCACACATCTGGGAGTTAAAGATTAGCAATCCTTAAAATCTGTAACCTCCTTTTCTTGACTGGCATTTTAGATCTTTCTCATCATTTTTTTTTTTTTTTTTGTGATTAAAAAAGAATGATTGTTTTTATCTTTCTTATCTAAGTTGTTTAATGTGTTGCATCATTTTAATTCAGCTTTGGTAGATTCTGAAACTAATTTTTTTCTTATTTATTTCAATTAGGCTATAGATATTGCTGCCGTGACAACATTCTTGTTGGAGGCACTTCCTCCTCTAAAATCATCAAGTCCAGAAATTAGACCAAGTATGCACTCTCCATAAAAGATCAATTTATTTCTTTCCTTGATACGTGCCTGTTGTGGGTTTCCTCTAGCTTGGAAACTTCTTACTTAGATCATAACCTTATATTCATTCATTGAGCTTATGGAAGCTGTATTAATGTCTTTAGAGCTGCTTGATGTGAGTGTATATATGTAATTGTTAAACTTCAGGCTCCACTCTGGATGAGGATGATATGGCTTTGCCTGATGAAATGGAAATAGTCTTAAACAAGGATTTGGAACACAAGATAGTCCATGCTATGCATTCACGCTTTCTCTTGCAATTGGTATGTCATATGCACTCTTCATCGGGTTTACATTAAATTGGGCTATCTATAATAGTTAAAGCAATCTCCACCTTTTATAATTAAAGAAACTAAGCAACAACTGACTTTGTTTTCAAGCAGACGGGTGTTTTATTTGGGGAGATTACAATGGTCAGTGGTTCAAACCATGGACTGGATGATAAAGAGGTTGCAGCTATTGGTGCTGCTTGTGCTTTTTTGCAAGTTGCTTTCAACACTTTGCCAGTTGAGCGAATGATGACTGTACTAGCTTTTAGAACTGAACTTGTTCAAGTGCTTTGGAATTTTATGAAGCAGTGTCATGAGAATAAAAAGTGGCCATCCTTGCCTGATCAGTTATCATATCTACCAGGAAATGCACCTGGCTGGCTATTACCTCTGGCTGTTTTTTGTCCTGTATATAAGTCAGCTTCTCTCCCTTTGGTGGTTTCATTTCCTTCTTGTATTGACATCTCTTGTTCTTTTCTCTGTCTTTTTTTATTCTCAGTCTTGGTTTTATGCATCCCCTTTTGATGCTAGATTAACGTGTGGCAGCATCTGATGATTAGTTATTTGTTGTCCTTCCTCTTGCTTCTTGAAAAAGCAAATATTTCGATTCTAATTAATTTCATGGTTTACCAGGTACATGCTTATGTTAGTTGACAATGAGGAGTTCTATGAACAGGAGAAGCCTTTATCATTGAAGGATGTCCGGTGCCTAATTGTTATTTTGAGACAGGTAGCTTATTATTGATGAATTTTAGATCAACAAGCTGTAAAATAAAGACTTGAACCGGAGGCTCTCAGTGCTTGGCCACCTTGTTCTTATGTGTGTTGCTGCTTTCTAATGTTAAATGTGTTATACCTTCAACCTCTGTTTTTGCATTTTCTTTTTTGTGCAGGCCCTATGGCAGCTCCTATGGGTGAATCCTAAAGTTCACAGTAATTCAGTTAAACTCATCAAGAACACCTCTGCTTATAGTGGGAACCCTATCGAATCTATTAAACAGAGAGTTAGTCTTGTAGCATCTGAGCTCCTCTCTCAGGTAATTCTCAATTTGTTGAATTTGTTATCCTAATTTCACAAGTCTCACTTGTAGGTCATTCTATTGCAATCAGTGGTTTTTATACACTTACCTAGTCATTGTAGATTCTGTAAATTTTTTTGGCTTAGTCAGATGGAATATCCGCTTATATTTTGCTTAGACTGTTCTAGCAAAATGTAGGAGATTTTGTTCATTTTATTGTTTTTTTTTTTTTTTATTTTTTAACAGAATATTATTGTAGTTGCAAGATTGGAACAACAGACGACAATTTGCACCACCCAATGATTTCCATGCTGATGGTGTTGATGACTCTTTTATTTCTCAGGTAATATTTGATCTCAAATGTAATCTTAAGATCACAGGAACCTAACTGTTATGATGCTGAATTTACTCATATTCTCCTTTTCAGGCTGTAATAGATGGAACCAAAGCAAATGACATTATGAAACAGGCTCCTTTCTTGGTACCTTTTACAAGCAGAGTTAAAATATTCAATGTAAGTCTTTAACAAAGTGGCCCTTGGATTTAGATGAATATGTGAAGCTCTGAGGAATAAATGTCTACGTAGATATTTATATAAATCTGTCTTCCAGTCACAATTATTGGCAGTTAGGCAAAGACAAGGGTCCCATGGTGTTTTTACAAGAAACAGATACAGAATACGGAGAGATCATATTTTGGAAGATGCTTATAATCAGATGAGTGCATTGTCCGAGGAGGATCTTCGAGGATTGGTAATGTATTTGTTTTGCAAATTAAAATTTTTATTTTCAATCAGAAAATGACACGCTAGAGTAATCATGTTTGGTTGCTCACCTACAGATTCGAGTATCATTTATCAATGAGTTTGGAGTTGAGGAAGCTGGCATTGATGGTGGTGGCATTTTTAAAGATTTCATGGAAAACATTACTCGAGCTGCCTTCGATGTGCAGTATGGGTTGTTTAAGGTCATAAATTTATGTTATGTGACATTCATGCATTCTCATTCTTCGAGTTGAATGCAAAACTAGTCCATGTGAACTTGGTTGAGTTGAATCAAATCATAACCGATTAGACTCAGAGATTCGCCCATGTAAAAAGCTGTGTTATGACTTGAAACATATATAAATTTTATATCAGGTGTCTTGCATTATATTGGGATATATTACAACATTTTGATTCTTTTGATGGCTGGTGTTTCTATGCATGCATGTCTTGTGTATTACATATCAGCAGCAGAACTTTTTCTTACTCTTCCTTTTGTCACCATGATTTATGCTTTTGTACCCTCTATCTTCTATTTTATGACTTTCTGCTTGGCATTGTTCATTCAGGAAACATCTGATCACCTACTCTACCCCAATCCTGGATCAGGAATGCTACATGAACAACATCTTCAATTTTTTCATTTTCTTGGAACTCTTCTTGCAAAGGTTTGATTTGCTCTCTTGTCTAACCCCTTCATCAGATAATGTTTAGTGGTGTTGGGTGCATGATTTCTTAGAGCTTCAATGTCAATTGCATTGTCTTCTAATGCAATGAAAATCCTATTGAGCAGCACATGTAAGTTTTTTATTACTAGCATCTGAAGATTTGCATGTTGTAGCAACATGGACATGCACTTGTTCATGACCAATCTTTGATTGCCCATTTTAGGTTATGGAATTTGATATATCATGAATAAGAAAAATACCAAGATTTTTAATGTAGTATACACATGTTTTTGTGCCCACATGTGTTTTTTTTAATTGATTTTATATCACTATATCTTATCATTTGCCACAATATTGTGGTTCTGATTTTGTTTTATTTGCTTTTTTCGGCCAAATGTCATGGTTGTATTTGACATTATAAAATGGTGTAAGATATATTTATGTGAAAAGAAGATCCTAGTACTAGAAGGGAAAGAATAACCTAAATATTTTCTGATAGTGAGCACCAAAGAACTGTAACAGAGCCCTTTGAGTTACTGATGGGACCTTTGTAGACTTGCATGTTGTGAAAAAATTAAATATTCTTCTGTTATTAATTCATGATGCTTGTATTTCTATGTTTGCTAATTTATGTGGAATAGACATATTTTGGATTTTAAGTTGGAGTTATTGTTTTAAAAAAGAAGTTGGAGTTATCATGCACAGGCACTGTAGTTTTATTGCATTCAGCTTTTGAACCCTCTCATTTTGTACAGAGGAGCAAAGACTTTCCTCCCATTATATATGTTGATCATGCTTTAAGGCTTGCAGCCATTTATTTGGATATGCCACCGATTGCAAAAATCACTGCTCTCATCTTAGTTTTATTTCCTGTTCAATGTCTTTCCAATGCACACAATGAGCCTTTCAAGGGTTTAATACCGAAATTCCTATCAGTCTGTCCTTTGTCTCACCTATATGAAGGACCTGATTACGAATCTTATCTGATTGATTACCTTCAGATGATAACAGTTTAATTATATATTGATTGTTTAATTGGCCTGCATGCTATCTGATTCTTAGTTATACTGGTGCCTTGTTAGCAGGCTATGTTTGAAGGTATTCTTGTTGATATACCTTTTGCAACATTCTTCCTAAGCAAATTAAAGAAGAAGTAAGAATTCCAAGGCTTTACCCAATTCTAGCTGTTTTTTGACTTTCTTATACTTCATGGCTACTATCTCAGAATTCTCTGATATGTATACATATATTTTTTCTCAAAGCAGATACCTTAGTAATAGTTAATTTTGAACTATCTGCAAGTTCATATTATTTTTAGTTTTGGAAATAGAAATTAGTTTTAACAATTTCATCTATTTGATGTTTCACAATGTACTATCTCAGGCTCAATTGTAGTATTTACGTACCATTTGTTTTTTATTGGTCAGGTACAACTATTTGAATGACTTGCCTTCATTGGATTCAGAATTATATCGCCACCTTATTTTCCTAAAGGTACTGTGATTGTCTTCCCGCTAGCCACAAATGCTTCAGTAACTGCTATGTCTTCTCATCCAAACAATAAACTTTGGTTTGCAATGATTCTTTAGCAAGCAGGAAATTTGCACTTCATTTATAATGTGTTTCAGGTACAAATGAATCTCCTTGAAATGAGCTGCTGGGAAAAATGGAGCCATTGAGTCAACTAAAGCAGAAAGATAGAATTGATTCTATTATAGGGGAATCCATAATAATATTGTCTTCTAGATGCCTATGGGATACATTTTAAGGGATTGGAATGGTGTTTTATTCATTTGAATTTGCTTAACAAATTACACAGAAGAGTAGTTTCATTTCCTTGTGCTGGATAAGTCTTAATGCAATTGCTTTTTGCTATTGATAAGCTGTTATCAGCCATTATAGCTTTTATTCCTGCTGTCAAAAAGAGCAGTTGCTGCCATTAGTTGACTGCCTGACTTTTGTACTTTTGGTGTCAGAAATGGGACCATAAAGGATAATGGTTTTTGGGAAAGAAATAGCTTTTGCTTTGTTGCAGAAGGCCATTTGCAAGCAGGCATGCCCATCCAGAGGGTTTAAGATTATATGTTGCTAGTTCCATTTTCTGTCGGGTTTAAGATGATATGGTGCTAGTTCCATTTTCTGAGAGGGTGAAGTATATTTTTTTCCTTATCCTTTTTAGAGTCAGGCATGTCCTTGTAGAGGGTTTAAGATTATGTGATGCCAGTTCCTTTTTCTTTTTTCCGTAGGTGCTAAAGTGTATATTTCCTTTTTGATCGTCCTATAGGTGGTAGAATGGAACTTTCTATTGATATGGAAAATAAAAATGACAAATCTCCATCTGTATGGCATCCTTTCACATTCTCATTGGTTCTTTTGATTTTAGAGTTCTCACCTTTTCCTTTACTTGCATTTCTCTTAACTGCAGCGTTATCAAGGTGATAATTCTGACTTGGAGCTCTACTTTGTCATCGTAAATAATGAATATGGCGAGCTAACAGAAGAGGAGCTGCTTCCTGGAGGAAGAAACCAGCGTGTCACTAATGACAATGTCATTCTTTTACCCATCTTGTATCCAATTATCGTCTAAATTATCAGGTATTCCAGCATTTCATTCTTAGTTCATCAAGTTTACACTATGCTGTCATCTGATCTTCTTAGTAATATCACTTTCAGATACGTCTACAAAGTTCTCATTTCATGAGGGGCTTTCAGCAGCTTATAAAGAAAGAATGGATTGATATGTTTGACGAGCATGAACTTCAGGTATTCTCATTCAAAGTTTTATGAACAAATCATGCTAGCTTTGCATGAGATGATGCCTTGTGTTGCTAAACTCATATCCAACATCAGCGGGAAACCTTATACACTAAAGAATCATTAGCCTTGTGTGTAAACTTAAAAATGGTGAATTAGCTAACACTCACCGCCCCACCTTGACTCTTGTTTGACGTAGCTGCTATTTGTTTGAAGCTTCTGATATCAGGTTCGCTTGATGGCTTGGATATTGATGACTTGCGCATTCATAGCAATTATGGTGGTGGTTATCATAGTGTAAGTTAATGTTGTCTGTCTTAATTGTAAGGTTCTGGTTAGAAATATTTGACTATCCATAATTTTCAATTGCAGCTACCTATTTGTAGTGACTACTGGTAATTAGAATTCATTGCATTTATTTTGTTTATTTATGGACAGAGAAGCAGCATGCTAAAGTATGCAAGAGGAGAGAGAAGGAGAAAACCTTAGACCTCACAGCACTGCTTAAAAATAATGAGAGAAATTTAATCAAATGACTTAATTCGAAAAAACTCAATTAATCTCACAATTTCTCCCTTACAACAAAAACCGTAATAGACAAGGTGGAACTTATCCTACCTAACTCAATTGCTTCCCTACTCACCTGCGAACACACCATCTTCTCCCCAAACCTAATCATCTCCTTTTATTTCCTTTTTAATCTTTGTATTATTCTTATGTGAGACTTTAATCTAGAGCTCAACCTGCACCCTTCTTTATCCCTTGTTCTGAGACCCTCACCCCTAGGGCTCCAGCATATAATTGTTAGAGTTAATTATGTTTACTGAGAATCAGCTTTGGTTAATTTCAGCTCTTGCGATTATATTTTGCCTTCATGTCCAGTTTACATATGAAGGAGATATGATTTCTTTGCTGTTTTCCTAGAAAACTACTTTGGAGCTTGTTTGCATTTATTAAGATTCTGAATCTTCTTCTGAATTGCTGTTGTGGCCCTATGTAAGGTGGTACTCTGGATATTTGGAATGAATGGCCATTTTACATAGATAAATTTGTGTTCTGATGATAGAAAATTTTGAAGTGAGTATTTTATTCTCATTAAGTTCTTTTTTTTCTCGTTCTTTTTTTGTGCTACCTTGTTTCTTAGCTTTCAGTCAGCGTGAGAACACACTACAAAGATGATAATTACCTGAATTTGTTTTTTAGGTTTGTGACTGGTTGTTCGCGGGGACCTTTGCTTGGATTTAAATATCTTGAGCCCTTATTTTGTATACAAAGGTAAGAGCTGTACTTAATGTAATTAGAAATAGCAGATTTTAAAGTTTATGTGAGGCATCTAGTTTAATTGTGACAGTTTTGGTATGGTTTCTTTCACATTCCTTTAAAATAACTTGATTTCTACAATTGTTTAACTTTTTTCTCCAGGGCTGGGGGCACTGCCTCTGAGGAAGCTCTTGATCGGCTGCCGACATCAGCTACTTGCATGAATCTTCTAAAGCTTCCACCTTATAGAAGGTTTGTCCCAGATTCCTAGCATTATATGTTTGGTCTGTAGAATCTTTCCTGAGAGTCTCACTCTCACGAACTCCCTAGGGTTCCCTTCTTAAGCAATCTCACTTTCCTAAGTGCTACAAAAGTAAAATTTAATATCACTACTGAAATATTCTCAATTGTTTAAAAGATATGTAAAAAAAAACCTAAATTAACTTACATGCTAGTTCTTAAACATTCATTCCTTTAACCAACACTACTACTACCAGGAACTAAATTTTAAAAGAAAATAAACCAATAATTAATTTATAATGGATCAAATTTATTGTATGGTATTAAATTTGAATATTATATTATTATGTTAGTAGAAATCCCTTTTATCAGCCAGTACATTTTTTTTATTAGGACAATTAATTAAATATTAAAATTTACTAAAATGACTATAATAAAGGATAAGACAGTAATTTACTTCAAACTTGTTTAGAATTATAAGGAAACAGCACAAAAATGATACTTTCCTCAGAATCTTGTATTGTTAAACAAATACAAAAATTCTAATTTTCTGGGAGCCATTTGCCCGAGAATCTTTCCGGGAGGGTGATTCTGGAAGGAAAAGTGATATTTCATGAACCAAAAGCCACAGGGTGGATATGGCTCTATGAGATCGGATAACATCGCTTGGAATTTTAGGCATGCATGGCTTTTGTTTGTTTTGCCCTTCAGTCTGTAGGATATGTTTATCAGGACATAATTTTGCAGTGCACTTAAATCTTTTTGAAACTCGCTTGAAGACTCTTTTGAATTGAGATTTCATCTGTCTGGATCATTCTGTTCATTTTTATTGCCTTGGAGCATATATTAAGGTTTTGTCAGGTATTCAGCCCATTGTTTACCGACTTAAAATGCCTTCTCATGTTTGTGACACAGCAAAGAGCAGCTAGCAACGAAATTGCTATATGCTATAAATGCTGATGCAGGTTTTGATTTGAGCTGATGGATTGCGTTCTTATAACACCGAGGGACAAAACTTGGCTTGTGAACTTGTGATGTCATCATAATCCATATGATGATGCTTCAGCAAACATGTGAATGGAATAGTCTTGAGATTGCTTCCATGGAAGATCCGCCAATTGGATTCACGTGTACATATGTGGATACATCTGCAGTATATATATTAAGTTTGGTTAAGTTTATACATGCTGGAGCTTCCACAGGTGCCCTGTCAAGGAATACGATTTTTAGACTGCAAGTTGAAAGAATTGCAACTCATGATGTATAAACGAGACGGGCTGTTTTTTTACTCTTTCTGGACTAGGTCCCAGCAAAATCTTTCCTGTCTAGGCGGATTTAAAATACTCTTTTATTTTTTTCTACCAGGTGTACTAGTGTAATTATCTGTCGATAAGGACATAAGGTATAGATGTCCACGGGCGAAGTGGTCGTGTTTAATCTCATAATTCAGAGAAGCTCCGAATTCTCGACGAGGAAAGTCTGATTTAAATAAATTAGCTCTTTATATATGTTGATTTAATTTACAGATACTTTGTAAAAATCCATCCGCGATTGCATAACAGGAAGGAAATGGTGTTTGATGCAAAACGCAAAACTACTTTGTGCTGTTCTTATTGCACAAATTGGTCAAGGGTACAGTCAATTTGAAGGAGACAGATCGAGTCACCCGCCAAAATCAGTGCCCTTTTGATTCGTTTCACCAGAAAAGAAAAGGGGAGAGGAGAAAACGAAGAAAGACAATGTGACTGCAAGTGATACTAAAAAAGTTCATTAACCATTCCGAGATCAGACTTCGTTTCTGACCCGCACCATTCCCTTTTTTATTTTTAATTTTGAAATCTTCTTTAAATGAGAAAATTGTAGGTTCTATAATGATTGCATTAAGCAACTGCAGGGAAACAAACTCGTATGCCAATGTTACCACATCCAAACCAAAAGCGCTGTCCTTTATATAAGTATCTCAGGTGAAAAAAAAAGGAAAGGGAATTGGCATTTGTCAATTGATTTCTCGTATAAAACGCCAAGCCCTTGGCATCTGCGCTTGGACAGCAAGGAACACAGAAAGGGTTCAAGGCAAAACAAGTTGTCAGATTCAAAATCAGGTGCCACATTGATAAAACACAGAAAGTGGAACAGCATAGCAATCATTATCAATCCAATCACCCCCAACCGTCACCCATGAATTCTAATGTGATGCCCATATATTTTTTTTTTTTATTAACGTGGGTGTCCGGGCCAGCTTGCGCGCACCTCGACTAATCCCACGGGCCCTGAAGTTAACGACCATGTAAGCCTCCAGTGGCCATCATATGAGCAACCTAGGGATTGAACCTGAGACCACAGAGGGAGCAAACCTCTTGGTCCCAAACTTTTACCGCTGGGCCACCAACTAGATGGTTGTGATGCCCATATTTCAATCCTAGGAAACTTGCTGCCTGCTTGTGTCACGTGTGCGAGGACATAACACCCGAATACTTTCGGTTAAATTAGATAATTTTGTTATGGGTATTATGTGAACAATTTTGTAGTTTCACACCACCACAAGTATTTATACTCTTCACTTTTATTCATAAATACAATACTCAAAAAAGTATTAAAAACAAACATTTACAATTGTGTTTTTAAAAATATTATAACATTTAGAAAATAACTAGTAACATTCTATTAATTATTCTATAAAATCTTAAAAAAATAGATATAAGAGAGAAAAAATTATTATTCTTTCTTCTTCTCTTCTATGTATCATTCTCTCTCTGTATATATATTAACAGAAAAAAAAATAAAAAATCCCGCAAGTGGTGTCGAATTAGTAACATGAAAGCTGGTGTTGGGATATCACAGTACCCGCAACCAAACGGGACCTTTAAGAAAGGCCCTAGCTAGTAACTAGCCTGCGAGACGAGCACGGCACGCGCGACTTGCTTTCTTTTCTCCATCCAAATTCCAAAGACCTCCTCCCTCCCCGTTAGTGGCAGCAGTCCTCAAAAGCACACACTCTTCCTCATCCTCTCTCAGAAAGAGAAGGCGATTACTGAATGGTATAAGAAGAAGAAGATATTATGGTGAAGGTACGGATGAATACGGCCGATGTGGCCGCTGAAGTGAAATGTCTGCGTCGTCTAATCGGCATGCGTTGCTCCAATGTCTACGATCTCTCCCCCAAGGTCCTCTCTTTTTCCTGTCTTCTCAATCAAATTTTTAATTTGTTATTAATTAATTAATCGACTTGGAATTTTTTTAATTAATTAATTAATTAATCGGAAAATGAACAGACGTATGTGTTCAAGCTAATGAATAGCAGTGGAGTTACAGAATCAGGAGAAAGCGAGAAAGTTTTATTATTAATGGAAAGCGGTGTTCGCTTGCATACCACTGCTTATGTCAGGTATTTATTTAACATTTCCTTTCACTTTATTATTATTGTTAAGATTATAATTTTGCCTTTGATTGTCAATAATATTGAATTTTTTTTTTATTTTGTTTTTTAATGGTTCACGTAATGTAGAGATAAAAGTAATACTCCTTCCGGTTTTACTTTAAAATTGCGAAAACATATTCGTGCTAGAAGACTGGAAGATGTGCGGCAGCTCGGATATGATAGGGTATGAATTTTGTTTATTGATTTTGTGATTGATTGACTGATTTATTTACTGACCAGGTGCTATTTGATTTGTAGATCGTTCTGTTTCAATTCGGACTTGGAGCTAATGCACATTATGTTATCTTGGAGCTGTATGCGCAAGGCAATATTATACTTGCTGATTCTGAGTTTATGGTTTTGACTCTTCTTCGGTCACACAGGTTAGCAAAATTCTTGTTTGGTCATTTCTTATGCTTTCGCATGTGTGGTTTTAGATACTTGATTGTTTACTCGATGGGATGTGTTTAATTAATGATAGGGATGATGATAAAGGGGTTGCGATTATGTCGAGGCATCGATATCCTACTGAAATTTGCCGAGTTTTTGAGCGATCGACAGCTGAGAAGTTGCAGAAGGCTCTAACATCTCTTAAGGAACTGGAAATTAGTAACCCTGTGAAAGTTGATGCTGATGGTGGTGACAGTAATGTGTCTGATAAACCTATGAAAGAAAAACAGGGGAAAAATAAGGGTGGGAAATCTTCAGTGCCTAGTAAAAATACCAATGAAGGGAATCGTGTCAAACAAGCTACGTTGAAGACTGTTCTCGGGGAGGTGTTGGGCTATGGTCCTGCGCTTTCTGAGCACATTATATTGGATGCTGGTTTGGTACCAAATACAAAGTTTTCTAAAGATAACAAATTAGATGATGAGACTATTCAGGTTTTGGTAAAAGCTGTTGCGAAGTTTGAAAACTGGCTCCAGGACATTATTTCGGGAGATAAAGTCCCTGAAGGCTACATTTTGATGCAGAACAAAAATTTGGGCAAGGATTGCCCTCCATCCGACTCCAGAAGTTCTATCCAGGTTATTCTCTTACTTGTCTAACTTCTCTTTCCTTGCATTTATCTAGAGAATGCTTGTCTCGTCTTTTGTTTGTCAGTCATATAATTTCTGTATAGTATACGATGGAAAGCTTGTTTCTGCTTTCACTCTCTCTGAATTTCTTTTTAGGAAGAGTTGGAATGTAGGACCTAACTAAATCTCATCAAACCCTTGCCATTATAACCCAAGGTGCATAGTAAGATTTAAGTTCCATGATATTTTTTTTTAGCATGTTGTGGTTTTCTCTGCAGATCTACGATGAGTTCTGCCCTTTGTTGCTGAACCAGTTCAGAATGAGGGAACATGTGAAGTTTGATGCATTTGATGCAGCTTTGGATGAGTTTTACAGCAAGATTGAAAGTCAAAAGTCAGAGCAGCAACAGAAGACAAAGGAGGGCTCTGCCATTCAGAAACTAAATAAAATACGCTTGGACCAGGTCTGTGTTTACTATCCAGTGTGCATTATAAAACAGAAGGATGATTTACTGCACACATTTATGGATGGAAGCTATTGATTTAGTTGAGTTGGCTTTCTATTATTTCTGGATGTGTGTACAGAACAAAAACTTGGACACTCATTGTGGTTTCATTGGCTTTATGTTATTTCTATTAATTTTCATGGTTTATCTGTATTGGATTTAATTTTATCTATATGTTGTAATTATCATATCCTAATTCTTTGGATTCCAATTCTGTGTAGGAAAATCGTGTGGAAATGCTGAGGAAAGAAGTTGACCACAGTGTCAAAATGGCAGAATTAATAGAATACAACTTAGAAGATGTGAATTCTGCTATTTTAGCTGTTCGTGTGGCTCTTGCAAAGGGAATGGGTTGGGAGGATCTTGCTCGGATGGTGAAGGATGAGAAGAAGGCGGGAAACCCTGTCGCTGGCTTAATTGACAAGCTCCATTTTGAAAAGAACAGCATGACATTGCTATTAAGCAATAATCTTGATGAAATGGATGACGATGAAAAGACATTTCCGGTGGATAAGGTGTTACTTCAGTCCAAATTATGACTAGTGTAATTTAAGCACACCTTGTAAAAGTGAATCAAGAAACTGTCTTTTGCGTTGTCAACTTTCTATTGCCAAAGTAATTCATGCACATGATTTTCTAATTTAGACATTATTGGTTTCGAGCTATGTCTTTTAATTAAAGTCTGTGCATGTAATACATAGCATAAGATACAAGCATTATCACTCATGCTGTTGCTTTATCTATTTATGTAATATTGCCATATTTCAACTTTCAGGTAGAAGTCGATTTAGCACTTTCTGCACATGCCAATGCACGGAGGTGGTATGAACTGAAGAAAAAGCAGGAGAGCAAGCAGGAAAAAACTGTTACTGCACATGAAAAGGCTTTTAAAGCTGCTGAGAAAAAAACCCGTCTCCAGCTTTCCCAGGTATCTTTAAATTGTTAATACAGAAATACAGGATTGTGGCATGCTATGCATATTAGTTTGTTAACTATTAAATAATAAAGGTCTTGTGCTTACAAGAAGCATCTGCATTTTTTGTATTTAAAAACTTGAAAATTCATTAGTATTAGCACTAAGTGTGATGTATTTGACTAGATTGGGCAGTTTAAATGTCTTTTGATGGATATCATGTCACAGGGTAAAAGTTGATAGCTTTCCATTATTTAATACAAGCATTAGTAGGATGTATTGATGGCCTAGTGTACACAAGACCATTTATTTCTGAATACTGTGTGCGTGCTTCTGTGTCCATGTCATAATTTAAAGAAGGTTTGCATATTTATCATTGATCATCTAAGAATCTGCTATGTGTAATTTAATTGTTATTATAAACTGGGACATTCTGTCTTCTGAATTCTATCGTTTACATGCCTATGCTGGTGGTGAATGCAGGAAAAATCTGTTGCCACTATATCACACATGCGTAAAGTTCACTGGTTTGAGAAATTTAATTGGTTCATCAGCAGTGAGAACTATTTGGTTATTAGTGGACGTGATGCTCAGCAAAATGAGATGATAGTCAAGCGTTATGTGTCAAAAGGAGATTTGTGAGTCATTTACTGTAATATTCAGATTGTTAACACAAAATATTTTTAGTGCTTTTCTTGGACTTTGAGTTGATCCACGGTAACATTCAGATAGTAAGATGTCTTTTTGACATGAAATCTGCAAGTAAATGTTTTAGTCACATTCATTAAAACTATGGAACAGGTATGTCCATGCAGATCTGTATGGAGCTTCCAGTACCGTGATAAAAAATCACAGGCCTGAACAACCTATACCTCCTCTCACTTTAAATCAAGCTGGATGTTTCACAGTAAGTCATATCTCCACCATCCTGTTCATATCTATTTTATTTCAATGCTTACTGAAGTATATGTTACTGCATGAATCAACTTCACAATCAAATTATGTTGTGTTGTAGGTTTGCCACAGTCAGGCATGGGATTCGAAGATTGTCACTAGTGCTTGGTGGGTGTACCCTCACCAGGTCAGTAAAACTGCTCCTACTGGAGAATATCTTACTGTTGGGAGTTTCATGATCCGTGGGAAAAAGAATTATCTCCCACCACATCCTCTTATAATGGGCTTTGGGTTGTTGTTTCGCTTAGACGAGAGCTCTTTGGGCTCCCATTTAAATGAAAGGAGGGTTAGAGGTGAGGAGGATGGAGTGAATGATGTTGAAGAAAGTCAGCCTCTCAAAGAAATTTCTGATTCTGAGTCAGAGGAGGAGGAAGTTGCTGGAAAAAAACTTGTGTTAGAATCAGAAAGCCATTCTAATGACTTGACTGTCTCCAATACCATTTTACATGAATCTTCTGTCCAAGAGACTTCCCTTAATGGTGTGAATACTGAAAATTTATCTGATGTTGTCGGAAACGATGTTGCTCCAGTTACCCCACAACTCGAGGATCTCATTGATAGAGCTCTTGGGCTTGGAGCTACTGCTGTGTCCAGTAAAAATTATGGAGTTGAACCATTACAAGTTGACATGACAGAAGAACAGCATGAAGAAGCAAGAGATAAACCTTATATTTCAAAAGCTGAGAGAAGGAAGCTCAAGAAAGGTCAGAGAAGTAGTGCTACAGATGCAGAAGTTGAGCGGGAAAAGGAAGAATCGAAAGACAATGTTGTTTCTGTTGACCAACCTGAAAAGCATGTTCAAAACAATAAGCAAGGCGGTGGGAAAATCAGCCGCGGTCAGAGGAGTAAGCTTAAGAAGATGAAGGAGAAGTATGCCAATCAGGATGAGGAAGAGAGGAGTATTCGGATGGCTTTACTGGCTGTGAGCACAATAACTATAACTATTTTACTTATATTATTTAGCAACCAATTTAAATAATCTTCAGCCGTGGCATGCACATCTCTCTCTCTCTCTCTCTCTCTCTAAACAGTTTTCTCTGTTAGAAACTTCTTACTGCATCTTTGAAAAGATCCAGAAATAATATAAGAGTTGAGCCTTTCTGGGGCTGTAGCATGGCCTATTTAGTAGCTATCTTTCTCCTGCAAGAGGAGATTATACTATTGGAACCCACCTCTCCATACCATTGAATTGTCAAAGAGACTGAAAGACAACATAGTAAACTTTCTGCATATCCACTGTTATTTAGATACGTCATCGTTACTAAATTAGCAGAGTTGTTTCAAATGCATTAGGATGTAATTGTGATTTATTTATAGAATTGCATCTCTCTAAAATCTTAATGAGAAGATCGTATCTGACGAGAACCTCATGCTTTTGGAGATATCAAAATGTCCAGTGCGATTATTTTCTTCTCAAGAATGGCAATTTTTCATCCGGTCATGATATCATTTTGTTTATTAACTAATACTTTGAAACTGTCAACATATATGATTTTGCAGTCTGCTGGAAATACACGCAAGAATGATGGAGAGATTCAAAATGGAAATGAAGCTACTGACAAAGGGAAGATATCTATTGCCGGTATGTTTTCTAAACTTCCAGTGATTGTCAAACAATTTCAGATTATTTTGATGTTTAGTTATCTCTGTTTTATGCTAAATTAATCGTCTGAGTGCTCGATCAGTTGTGCTTCCACAAAATCTCTCCTGATCATGGTTGTTGAGAATCCCATCTTGGGGAAATCATATTAAATTGTGATTTTTTTTTTTTTTGCTCTGATTCAATCTGCCAGGTCCTGAAGATGCTCTGAAAGTATGTTATAAATGTAAAAAGGCAGGCCACCTATCTCGGGATTGCCCAGAACATCCTGGTGACAGTTTGAATAGTCGTGCGGATGGTGCTGTAGATAAATCTCATTTGAGTTTGGTTGATTCCTCCTCTGAGGTTGACAGGGTGGCTATGGAGGAGGAAGATATTCATGAGATAGGCGAAGAAGAGAAAGAGAGGTTGAATGACTTGGATTACTTGACTGGGAACCCACTGCCTATTGATATTCTCTCATATGCAGTGCCTGTCTGTGGTCCATACAGTGCAGTGCAGTCATACAAGTACCGTGTGAAGGTTATTCCTGGCACTGTAAAGAAAGGAAAAGGTATCTTTTCTATCTTCTCATATTTATCTCAGTCATTGGGGAGCTATTGTAGTTGCTATTTTTGCCCTCGTTTGGGGGGGTCTGGGGTGAACTTTGCTTGTGCATTCCCCTCTCCCTGTGCAATTTGTATTGTATGTGGGTTTTGCATTTTATTCGTATAAATTTGACTAATCCATGGATTTGGTATCATTCTAGCTGCAAGAACTGCCATGAACTTATTTAGCCACATGCCAGAAGCAACTAGTAGAGAGAAAGAATTGATGAAAGCGTGTACAGATCCTGAGCTAGTAGCTGCAATTGTTGGCAATGTGAAGATCACTGCTGCAGGACTTACACAATTGAAGCAGAAGCAAAAGAAAGTTAAGAAGAACAACAAAGGTGAAAGTTAGCAAGCTAGCCTCAGGCTGGGAGTTTGTAAAACCCAAAGACCATATGCCTACGACTATATCCTTTATAAATCTGTGGGGGGGAAATTCATGCCTTGTAGCATAGCCGTTACAGTGCCAGGATTGTACAAAAAGAGTTACCATAGATTATGCTAGTGAGAGGACTTCGTGGTCGTGGTAGAAGTTTTACAGGGAGGAAATTTCCATTTGTATCAAGGTGTTTTTTCGCTGTTCACGTGTCATCCGGGTGCTAACTTTTACCTGGAAATGTTTTTAACTCGATTTTATTTTTTGGTTAAGATATATGCCGACTTTCATGTTTTAATATCTTTAAATTTCGTATGCTTACCTCCAGGAATGGGTAAGGCAGATATCGGTTAAAAAATGAGAGAGAGATTTTAAAAAGAGTGAACTGTGAAGATTTCTGGGGTTTTTATGGAATCAGCCTAATTGTGCTCTATTAAACTGACGAGTCAAAATCCCAATGCTACCCGCATTTTCAAGAACGCATAATACTCGCATACAAAAAAATTGAAAAGAAGGGTAGCCGCTAATTCCTTTAAAGAAGGGGTGCCATTTGAACAACAATTTTACATGCACACACGCGCGCCCACAAAAAAGACAAGAAGAAAAAAAGGCAAAAAATTAGAAAAGGAGAAAGCTTAAATCTCAATCAGACTCTTTCTCTGAAGTGCCATCAGATTTGTCGGCCGGGGGAACATCACTCAAATCTAAACCTTCTGCAGGCAAGTCTGAATTAAGCGGACTCAAGATCCCATCAGAGCTGAGAGTTAGCCCACTCTGTTGAAATCGATACAAATAGGTTAATCCAGATACGTTTAGAAACCCAAATAGTAGAAATTAAAAACACATCTCAGGTCACTTCACTTCAGATGCCAATGAAGAAAAAGAAACTGATAAGTTAGGATGTCTTTTTCAGGCCTCGACTGTCCTTGGATAAAGTTCCATCAAGTACCAGCAGACCAGGTGTGTGAAAGGGGAAATATGTCTTGTCTAATGCATATCAACACAAATAACTGACCTTATTCTATACTTGAAAATGAAATCTATTCTATAAGTTCTTTTAGTTTCCATGAATTAATGCTTATCATCCAAAACAAATGCCAACGCACATTAATATTTTCTGGTTTGCTCCTATCTCATTTTAGAAGACAGGGAGAAAAGAAAACACAATGTTCTATTTGCCTTCACGCTATCTTTTAGTTTCGGAGTTTGGACTAAATTCAAATGTTATTCGAGAAATGACTGAAGAAGTACCTCAGGCTGGAATCTCAGCATGTCAGCACGAGCCATAGCCTCTGCCTGGGCAATTCTCTGCCTGAATGTCTGGGCCATCTCCTCAGCCTATTAATACAGTACAAAGATATGAATACAATATATGTCAGGGAAAGGATGAACTGGTTTTTAGCATCTTCTATACCTCTCCTCGTAAAGGACAAAAAGGAAATCATACTACAATATAAAACATCTAGCTTTATACTATGTATCCAAAACATTTGATGATAAAGAAAGCTGCGCGACCATATCCAACAACTACCTTTTCAAAGACAAGCTTTGGGTTGCGAATCATATCACCAGGAGTGGGTTCCAGTTTTTTGGTAGAAAGACTTACTCGGCCTCTCTCACGGTCATGGCTTAGAATCATGACCTGCATAACATATTATGGTTTAGATATAAAGAAAAGGTCAGAGAATGCCTTCTTTGTAATATGGCACCGAGTAACCAACCTTGAGAGTATCGCCAGGTTGAAGAACTGTTGCAATATCAGAAACACGATCATGGCTAATCTGACTGACATGAAGAAGGCCATTAATTCCGCCAATATCAATGAAGGCACCATATGGTTTGAGGCTCTGAACAGTTCCAGTGACCACTGATCCAATACCTAGCTGTGCTTGACTGTCAGCCATGGCCTTGCGGTTACTGAGGATTAGTCTAGACTGCTCCTCATCAACATCAACAAATTTTAGTGGAAACTCTTTATCAAGAAGTTCTTCTGCAGTTGATTTCTGATACAAAAACAGGGAAAGATGAGAATTTGGGAATGACTGAAAGCACAGTCGGACAATATGGAAAGAGCAGTTCAAGAACTAACTGATGATATCTGTGAGAAAGGGACAAATCCTCTAAGGCCTTCAACAACTGCAACTAATCCACCTTTGTTTCCGCCAACAACCTATATACATATTCCAATATTCGAAGTTTTGAAAATAGAAGAATTTAGCTGTGATTTAAACACCTCATGCAATTAAGAAAGGCTTAAAAGCAGGCACTGGAAAACATAGATACATGACAAAAGATTCAACAGTTACCAATGCAATCATACTGCAAATAAGTTACAAAAAATTGAGTAACCAGCAAGTACTAAATAATAACTCAATTTTTTGCACCTCGCCACCACCCATTTAAAGTTCTGGACAAGACACATAATAATAATAACATTCCTTGTGAAAATGGGGGGAATGCAGCATGTGTACGAGTATAGATATAACTAATATCAGGATAGTAAATACCCACCTTACCTTTCACAATGACATCCTCAGCTTGAAGCTGCCTACACCTTTCCCAGGCAAGTTCATACTGGATTGACCTTAAGCTCAAGATTAAGCTATCATCAGCTTCATTTTCACCAATGATTACAAACTCTTCTCTCATCCCAGGAACTATACCAGCTTCTTCCAGGCGTTTTATTCTGTGAATGCTTGCCTCTTGCACCGGTAAATATGCCGAAGATTTTGCAGTAATGTCAACCAATGCCCCATTGTTATCAGTCATAAAAACGGTCCCCTTAACCTGATTATAAAAACACATACAGAATGACAATCAAAATACTATCCCTCATGCACCCAACAACTGCCTAATTTTCACTTCGTATTTCTTTTGGAAGTTCTCATATAATTATGTTTACCTCCGTTGGATATTCGAATTGACACAGTATATATATTGCACGTACTATTAAGAAGAAAAGGCACACGCTTGTAGAAACCAACAAGAGAAACAAATAAAGGTTAACCAACAAAGACTTAATTCATCAACAAAATCATTCACTCAATTGCAACAAACAATCAATTAATAACAACTAACTTGTAACCAATTTCACTTCATTTGAAAGAAGAAACCTTCAACTTTTCTTGCAGCCCACAATTCCATATCCCACATAATTCACATAACTTTCCTTATTGAAACACAAAGCCAACTAACAAACACGTCCCATTTTCAATTATCCATATTAAAACCAACAAAAGATTCAATCTTTAAAAAGGCAAAATCCCCAAGAAGAAGAAGAAGAAGAAGTAAGGTTGTGCTACTAACTCTGGTGCCAATCTCAGCATTGAAGTCGTAAGCATCAAGAGCAGAATGAAAATCTTCAACAGTAAAAGAAACTCCTTCCATCGGAGCAGTACGGCACCGTTCATAAGCTTCTTCGAAGAGTTGTTTTAGTTTTTCCCTCTCTTTGGTTTGTGCATTTGATATTGCCACTGCTTTTGCTGTTACAACAAAGTTCGCAGCCCTTTTTGGCTTTGAAAATGTCGCTGCTCTTTCTGTCAGTCTCGAAATTGATATTGGTGGGCATCTTAGGCCTGCGAACTGCTGAGCCAGTGATGCCATCTCTCTCTTCTTGTTTTTTTTTTTCGGAGTGTTGGTCTCTTCTTTTTCTCGAGTTTTTAAGCTATAAAGATAAGGCAGGATAATGAGAGACTTGAGGTTTGAGAAAGAAAGCAAGTGTGTTTTTGAGAGCTGAAGGTGGGACCCAATGTTTGAAAGCCAATAGATAATCACTTTTGATCAGTGAAAATGGAGGGTCCAAAATTAAGGGGGTGTATGGGACGTGGTGGTATTGCGGTACGTGTAGTTTATTTTGGGTCTTCAAGCCTGCTTTGGATTAGAGTTCGAACTTTCAACTTTCTTCTTGAAACCGAAGTAGAGATGGCCATCTGGTTCAGGACGGTGGATTGGATACTTGCTCTGACCCATCTGCCAAAAAAAAAAAAAAAGATTTTTATTATGTTTTATTACATAGAATACAAATATTATTTTTATAAGCATGGATATATTTTAAAAAATATATTAGGAAGAATAAAAATCCGCTGGTCCTTAGATAAAAAAAAAAGAGGGCTGGGAAAGGGGGTTAAAGAATATATGTCTCGATCCATGGTCATCCAAGAACCAGCTCCTCCCACAAGTTTGTCCAATTTCCGATAAGCCTCGGAGTCATAATTTGTAAGAAAACAAGTGAGCCTACAGCTTAGCTTAGGTATACCTAGACAAAGCCCAAATATGTCTGGGCTTAACTACGAGCAAAGATTCTTCTTTTTTTATATAGTTATTTTGAAAGAAAAAAATAGTTTCTTAGGTATACCTAGACAAAGCCCAAATATGTCTGGGCTTAACTCCGAGCACAGGTTTTTCTTCTTTTTTTTTTTTTTTTTATATTGTTATTTTGAGAAAAAAATAGTTTCTATTTTTTATGTACATTATGCATCCAGAAAAATACAGAAAAAATAATTATTCTTATGAATTTTTTTATTTTAATTTATTCCTACGCTATCACGTTATAAATCCGTATTGAAGAAAATTAATCGATAAAAAAAGTATAAATTTATTTATGTATTTTTTCATAATTAAATTTTTTTAAAAATAGGATAAATAAAAAAATAATAATATCTATTTTGTCCGTATCTCAAGTATGCACAAAAACATACGTAATATCAGTATTTTGTCCTGTTCTATTTTTCATAATTAACCGAAGATGAAGACAAAATTTTATATCATGTCCATCAAATCAAATTCATCATTGACATCTCATTTCATATTCTCTTATCTTCATTGTTTTATCCTTGTTATCTTACGTGACATATCATTTTCTAACCAGCTTTGTGGATTTGGTAAATATATTAAAATAATTTTTTTATTAATATATTAAAATTAATATAAAAGTTTTTTTTATTTTTTATTTTAAAATCAAACACATTTTAAAAATGCTTAAACACAATTTTTAAACGTGAAATCTCTATTCGTTGTCCACCTTCTTACGGGTTAGAGGCTTTGAAGGTTCCTTTCAAATATACCAAACATATTTCAACTCTTTTGACATTCAAGAGGTTCACAAGTTTGAAATTCTGTTTTAGTAGGTGCACACAGAGAATCGTGCACTTTTTAGTTTGTATTCCTTGGGTTCAACTGAAAGTAGTTTTGGTGCAGCAAACTGAAGAACCCGCTTCATTCGATCTCCATCACTCACATAGACCCCAAACATAGTCAAGCAGTAACCAAACACATATCTCCACGTGTAAAGACCAGTAATTCATGCTTCTGTGTACTTTTCTTCCCCCAAGCCTTTTTCCCATATAAGACCGATACTCCAAAATTACTTGGCTAGATTCCAAAATATTTGCGATAAGATGCACACTTGTTTCCTCGACACAAGTAGCATACACGTGTCCAATTATTATCGGTTTCATCTCAAGCATAAAAATGGAATCGACAATATTCCTCCAAGCAACTGATGCTTTACTATTCTCTTTCGTGTACCAATACCTTTTTGGACAGCCTCGAGGATTCTACATGATAGGGTTTTGTTACTGTATTGGAATAAAAAAAGAAAAAGAAATAGTAGAGACAAGATGTAAAAGGAAATCGGGATAAAATTGTACAAAATAAGATTGTTATTTATGTAAACTGTTTGGTTAAGTTGGATTATATAAAATATATTATAAAAAAATTTATTTTACTTTTAATATATCGTTATCAAATTTTCATGTTTTAAAAAATAATTAGATATTAATTTTTTTAGATTATATTGAGTGTTAAAATTAATAATATTATAATAACTCTGGTTATATAAAACCAAGACTGGTCCGAGTTTAAAAAAAACAGATAAATAATTAATTTGACCTGATCCAATAAAAAACCTAGGTGAACTCGGGATAAAACATGTGTCAAAAACCTATTGATATTTTTGAAAAAATTAGTCAGAATAAGGTTGTTGTGATTATATTTTATGAAAAAAAATTTGGTGTCAACTAGGTTAACCCTCCTGACCTGACCTATGATTCTAACCTTGCTTCAAATATTCAATTCTCAAGTCAAATTTTAAATATATAATAATAATTATTTTTATCTATACGTTAAATCGGGTCAACCTGTGTTGACCCCCTGACATATGACTTGAGCTTTGCTCTAATCGACCCTCGAGTTTAGTCTTAAGACCATGATAATAACATCGTTTACTTTTATATGGACTATAGTCAACCTAAGTTGACTCTCCTGATCTGTGATCCAAACCTTGCCTCGAGTTGACTTCTAAATCGAGTTTTAAAATTATAATAATAATTATTTTTATTTTTATGTTTCCCTCCTGAACACGTGACATGGGTCTTAAAACTACATGATAATAGTTATTTTTATTCTTATATTGACTCAGGTCGACCCGTGACCCGAGTCTCAACCAGTGACTCGAGCTTTACCCTAAATCGGTCCTCAAATTGGGTTTGAAAACTATTACAACTATTTTCATCATTACATGTCTTAATTAGATAATTTTATAAATGATAATTCTTTACAATGATATTTTAAAAATAAAAAATAATAGATATTGTATTTAGAGATATGTACTCTTTATACTTTATGTTTTGAAAATATATAAATTTATTTTAGAATTGTCACATAAACATTTATTTTTATGTCTTTATCTTTTCAATAAAATTTATTTTTATATTTATCATGTCTTTCTCTTATGTATTATATCAATAATAAAATACTACCTTGATGTATCAATATCATTAACGGAAACATGTCATCAGTATTTGAAATGCAAATTGACAATGACTCTGTTATGTATTTAGTTGTTATATAATGACCAATGCAGTCACGACCGTCATTGATAAAGAATTTTCCTACTAAATCATTTCCTGGTTGGAGGAATATCTTGTATGTATTTTTTTTTCATCAGTAGGTTAACAGGATTATACATGTCCCATAATCATAACGGGGGGATTGATTTTCCAAGGTTTAAGACCTAGCCAGGATAACTGGGGTTACGTCTCAGTCATTATGATCCAAAAAAAATAAAATTCACGTGGGGATTGATTTCCAGCTTTAAGTTCTCATTTTGATGGCCAGGTTTTTTTAAGTGTGTATCAGTTCTTGATAATAATGTTGGAGATTTTTTTTAATCAAACAAATTATGAGAAATGATAAATTATCCATTCATATTAATGGTGAATATGTATCCTTGAAGTAATTAATTTAAACATGCTTCTCTTGAGCTTATAGATTTAAATATGTATAAACTCTATTTTTTAAAAAAATATATCTTTTGTTACAATGATAAAATACTAATTCATATTAATTATTTTTGAATTATAATCTTAATGTTACAATAAACTAAGCATATTTAAACAATAATCTAATATATTTATAAATCTTGACCTAAAAGAAATGCTATCGATGTACGTAACGGTTGAAAATGACATTTCCCGTTGGTGCTCTAGTGAGCTGTAGTAAAGGACATGGTGAGTCTTCGTCTTTGTGCGTATCACTGGAGAATTTTGCAAGTTTAATAATGCCGAGCCTGGTCTTCTGTACGGTGTTTGAACCGTATGGAACTACGTCAAGAGCCTAAATAATAGTAATGTTGAGCTTTGCATCTTTTACACTTACGGTGTTTAAAACGTATGGAACAGTGTTTTTTTTCCACTTCTCTCACCCTGATCATCTCCTTTTGTGCTTTATTCTTCTCTTCTTCAGCTGCCATATGGAAGGAAGGAGAAAAAAGAAAAAGAAATAATCTTTGTTACATCTACATGAAGTATTTCCGCAACATACCTATTAATATTCCAAATAACATGAGCAATAGGAATACAAATATGCTAAAAAGATATCAGAGTCCAGCCACCGCCTTAACTTTCATAAAGTCAATCCAAAATTTCAGACTTCTATTAGAAGCAGAGATAGATAGAGCCCACACCTTTTCAAGAATTGCTCACAGTAGAGTCAGAAAGATTCTGAGTGAAGAATTATTATGAGACGTTAAATTCATCCAGAATATTCCACCAATAACTCTCCCATTAATAGCTTTAGTGGATGTTGGATGGCCCCCTCTGTTTTTTTTTTTTAATATAAAAAAAAGATTAGCATTATTCTCCGACATATAACTGAGTTCAAGAATGATAAATTATCACCTTAGACTTTCTTCGTTTGTTTAGAAGGGAGTTGAGGAAAAATAAAAAGAATGTTAATCCATCAAGTAACAATCAATGTATCTTTGTACTCGGGTTCATTTATAGAAACGGAATCTCTCTTCTATCAGTTTAGATTGAATCTCTCATAAAATTGCATCATCAATGCTAAAGTTCATAAAAATCGAGGGAGATATTTTACGTAAAAATTAATAGAATATCAAGGAAACATAATCAGGGAAGAGGCTGTAAGTAAATGGAGAGAGTACCTACAACATATTAACCGTTAGATTCATAACAATCAATAGTGCATAAAATATGTAAACCTAATTTTTACGTGGATCCCCGCCACCCCCCTCTCCCTATATATATATCACAAAATTATAAAAATGCTTATTATTATAAAAACAAATCGTAAATTTTCTTATAAACACAAATAGAAAGGGAAACAGGATTTCCTCGTACGCTGTGCTTTTCTTTTAAAGATGGCATTCTTGTAGTCCTGACAATTTGAAAATACAAAAGGAAGAGAAAAAAAAGAGTAACGTGTTCTTATTAATTCACTCAATTCAATATTTTGAATGGTTGAAATTAACTAGGGCAGGTAGTGTCTGTAATGATAAAATGCTCTTTGTTTAGACTCTGAATTACTTTATTTCTTCAACGACAAGAGATGGCTTTATATATAGCCTTTACATCAAACTGAAAAGCCTAAAAATACTGAAACAAAATGAGCACTCTGCCTCAACTAATTGACCGTAACAATAGGTCATTATTATGACTTAGCAAGTCCTACTAACTCGCTCAAACAAAGACTCAATCAAAGACTTATTCAAATCCACTTCTGCATCTCCTAGTTCCCGTTTGATTTGCACCAACAAACCCTCCTTAAGCTAGCCTTGGTTCACAAGGCTTAGCTTATCTCCAACCGAACCAACTCCAAGCTTGTGCCTTAGACTCTCAAATGTTTCTCTCTTCAGCGGTTTTGTAAAGATGTCTGCAACTTGCTCTTGTGATCCACAATGTTCAAGCCGTAATGTTCCTTCATTAACTAAATCTCTTAAGAAATGAAACCGTACCCCAATGTGCTTGCACCTTCCATGAAAAACAGGATTCTTGGAGAGCTTAATCGTTGAAGTATTGTCGCACAAGATGACTGTGCTTCCCTCTACATCGTATTTCAGCTCTTCAAGTATCCTATTGAACCATATAGCTTGACACGCACAAGATGATGCAGCCACATATTCTGCTTCAGTGGTGGAAAGTGTAACAATTGGTTGCTTCTTTGATGACCAAGCAACAGCTGCATTGTCTATGAGGAAGACGTATCCGGATGTGCTCTTCCTGCTATCAATGTCTCCAGCAAAATCACTATCTGTGTATATCAACATCTCACCATCTCCACCTCTCTTGTACCAAATACCAAAATCCATCGTACCACTCAAGTACCTTAGCACTCTTTTCGCAGCTTGTAAATGCATAAGTGTGGGTCTCGACATGTATCGGCTCAGAAGACTTACAGAAAATTGCAGATCAGGTCTTGTTGTCGTGATGTACATGAGACTTCCTATTATTTGTTTATAATAGGTCTCATCAACACGTTCTCCATCAACGTCCATATCAAGCTTGTTTCCAGGCACCATCGGATTGCACACTGCATTACAATTCTCCATGCCAAATCTCTGCAAAATTTCAAAAGCATATTTCCCTTGAGAGATGTGAATCCCGAGAGGAGTCTGCAACACTTCAATGCTCAAAAAATATCTCATCTTGCCAAGATCTGACATATCAAACTCCTTTTGCATTGATTCCTTGAAATCTTTCATCATTGACTCATCATCTCCTGTGTATATAAGATCATCCACATAGATACTAACAAGCAGAATATTACCGATTTTGTTTGTCTTGAAGAACAGAGTTTCTTCGTTCTTTGATTTCTCGAGACCCTCCTTGATGAAATACTCCTCAATTCTGCTAAACCACGCCCTTGGAGCTTGCTTTAATCCATACAAAGCCTTATGGAGTTTATACACTTTGTCCTCTGCTCCTTTGACCACATACCCTTTAGGTTGTTGAACGTATACTTCTTCTGCAAGAACTCCATGAAGAAAAGCCGATTTTACATCTAATTGATAGATGTCCCATCCCTTATAAGCCGCTCTAGACAACAGGGTTCTGATAGTATCCATTCGTGCCACCGGTGCATACACTTCAGTGTAATCAATTCCATGTTCTTGAGAGTACCCTTTAGCCACCAAACGCGCTTTGAACTTGTTCACTTCTCCATGTTCGTTGAGCTTGGTTTTGTAAATCCATTTTACTCCAATGCACTTTGCCCCTTTTGGTAAATTTGAGAGCTCCCAAGTCTGATTTTTCACAATCGAATTCATCTCTTCATCCATGGCTTCTCTCCACTTTGGACTCTTCTCTGCTTCTTCGAAGCTTAAGGGATCGGTTGAATTGATTTCCACCATGTTGACTTCATCTTCTTCATCGTCATCTCTGGTAACATAGTCACTGAGATAAGATGGACGTCTTCTCACTCTTCCATCCCTGGCTTCGATTTGTGGAGAAAACTGAGCTTGATCGGCAGCTTGGTCTGCAACTTGGTCTGCAGTTTGGTCTTCTTCGACAGTCTCCATAGGCTGCTCTTCTTCATAATCTGATTCTTCTTCATCTCCACTATCTTCCCATGTCATGTCGTCATCACTCCAAGTCAGCTCTATATTTGTATGATCACGTTCTTCCTCCCAATTCCAACCTTTTGATTCCTCAAATACAACATCTCTGCTCACTATGACTTTCTTGCTCTGCGGATTGTATAGCCGATACCCTTTAGATTCTTCTGAGAAACCAAAGAATATGCAGGTGTTGCTCTTATCATCCAGCTTACTCCTTTTCTCATCAGAGATGTGCACATGAGCTATGCTTCCCCATACTCGAAAGTGCTCCACACTTGGCTTCACTCCACTCCAAGCTTCTTGTGGAGTGATGTCCTTCACAGCTAGCGTAGGGCATCTGTTGAGAACATAGAAGGTCCAACTCACAGCTTCTGCCCAAAAAACTCTTGGTACTTTTCGTGTTGAAAGCATAGACCTGACCATGTTCATAACCGTGCGATTCTTCCTTTCTGCAGTACCGTTTTGCTGCGGTGTATAGGCCGTGGTTAGCTGTCTCCGAATACCCTCCTCTTTGCAGTAATTAGAGAACTCATGAGAAGTATACTCCCCTCCTCGATCAGTTCTTAAGCATTTGATACTCTTTCCGGTCTCAGTTTCCACTTGTTTTTTGAATATCTTGAACTGATTGAATGCTTCTGACTTCTCCTTCAGAAAGTATACCCATGCCTTCCTACTATAATCGTCTATGAAACAGAGAATGTACCTCTTTCCAGTGGTGGTTGTGGGACTAATGGGACCACAAATGTCTGAGTGAATCAACTCAAGTACTTCTTTGGCTCTCCACATGCTCTTCTTAGGAATGGGATTCCTCGGTTGTTTGCCTACTAGGCAATCTGAACATGTAAACTTCTGTGTGTCGAAGTTTGGTAGACCGCGCACCATCTCTTTGCTTTGCAACGTTTTCATGCCGCGGTGACTAAGGTGTCCATAACGCTCATGCCACAGTTTTGTCATGTCTTCCGTAGCCGTCTTCAAGCAGCATTGTTGATTGTCTTCATCATCACCTTGATCAATCAACATGAACATTCTGTTCATGCTCATCTTGCTTTCAGCCATTAGCCCTTTCTCATCATGATAGATCTTACAGAATCCTTTCCGTATGATGATGGTTATCTCCTTCTCTTGTAGCTGACCAAGACTCAACAGGTTGTTTTTGAGCTCCGGCACAAAGTACACATCACTTATATTGTATGTTACATCGTTTAGTACGAGTTTTACACTCCCTTTGCCAACCACCTCCATACGTTTGTCATTGCCTAGCTTGACTGAGTGCTTGAAATCGCCACTCAATGTTGAGAACAGCTCTCGATCTCCACTCATGTGATTTGAGCACCCTGAGTCAAGAAACCATGCCCTCTTTCTCAGGTTCTCTTGCTTTCCAGAATACGTCATCATCATTAGTTCTGCATTTTCCAGATTGACCTCTGCATTTTCCAGATTAACCTCTGCATCTTCCTCACCATTTTCTTCTTCAATGTAAGCCATTAGAAGTACTTCCTCCCTTTCAAAATCAGCGTAGTTTGCTTCTGATTCCCATATTGGACATTCGTTTTTGAAGTGTCCAAGCTTATGGCACTTGTAACACTCCACAGTGCTCTTGTCTAAGTACGTTTTTCCGCGACCACGTCCTCTGCCTCTTCCTCTGGTTCCACTGCCTCTCCCGTAGGCCACTTTCAAAGCTTGATCATCACTTCTTTCTGATTTTTTGAATTTTCCTTCATGGACCACCAGAGATGCCTGCAATTCATCTATTGAAATGCTCTCAATGTCCTTGGACTCTTCTATGGATACAACCATGTACATGAACTTCTCACTAAGAGTTCTGAGAATCTTCTCCACCACCTTTGATTCAGTCATGGTTTCTCCATTGCTTCTCATCTTGTTGGTAATGGTTAGCACCCGCTTGAAGTATTCCTCCACCTTTTCAGATTCATTCATTTCAAGAATCTCAAAATCTCTTCTCAGTTTTTGCAGCAGAGACTTCCTCACTCGTTCGTTCCCTCCGAACTTCTTCTTCATGGACTCCCAAATGATCTTAGAGGACCTCCTGTCCTGAATCTGTTCAATCGTTACCCTATCAATGGATTGATAGAGGTAATGCTTGACTTTGTGATCATTTGTCTTGGCATTGTCCAGCTGTGTCCGTTGTTCTGTTGTCAGCACAACTGTGCTTGCCGGTTCCTCGAAACCGATCTCGATCAGGCTCCACAATCCTTTTGCTCTGAAGAAATTTTCCATGACTTCACTCCAATGGTCCCAGTGCCCTTCAAACTGTGGCAACTTCATCTTGTCATCACCCATTTCTTCACTCTTGTGTTTTGAAGCTGCGGCTTCTCTCTCAAATATCCAGAGAACTTAACCAGGCTCTGATACCAATTTGTAATGATAAAATGCTCTTTGTTTAGACTCTGAATTACTTTATTTCTTCAACGACAAGAGATGGCTTTATATATAGCCTTTACATCAAACTGAAAAGCCTAAAAATACTGAAACAAAATGAGCACTCTGCCTCAACTAATTGACCGTAACAATAGGTCATTATTATGACTTAGCAAGTCCTACTAACTCGCTCAAACAAAGACTCAATCAAAGACTTATTCAAATCCACTTCTGCATCTCCTAGTTCCCGTTTGATTTGCACCAACAGTGTCAAAAGCCTCTCCACTAAAGGTTTGAGGAAAAAATGACCCAAGCAATTAAAAAAGCTTTCTCGTCTCCACTCCATATAAGTAAATTAATATTACGTGAAATGTGGAAGTGAGTCTTTTATACATGCGGGATTATCTCCATTGCTGGAGTTAAGAAAAAACTACGTGCTTAGTACTGGAGTGACGTTCCATTTTCTTAGAAAAACGAGAAAATGAAAAGAAAGATAGGATTTTTTTTTTTAAATTGGAAATCTGAAAAAGTGTATTTTCTAGTTTTCTTTCGTAGGTGCAGTATTATTTTCCTAGTGTTTTCCAAGTGAAAACGCGCATTTCAATTCCCGATTCTTTTTAACGCTGTTATTTTTAAAATTTGTTTTTTATTTATTTAAAAAATTTTAAATTATTTTAAATTCCTTGTGTTAGTTTCCTATTTTGTCTCAAGCTATTTATAATTATATTATCATATTTTTTTTTTGTCAATTACCATTCGAATAAATCATTTCCTTTTAATACATATATTTAATTTATCCATCATGCAGTGAGTTAAGCATTAGTATTGAGTATGTTAGAGAATAATATAAATCATATTCTTGGATCTTACCCAATAGTTTAAGTTATTGGGTTGAATTGGTTCTATGACATGGTATTGGAGTCTTGATGACCAAGCGATCACGAGTTTGAATCTCACCATTCTCATTTATTTGATAAAAATTAAACATAAGGTAATTATTTGATAAAAAATTGTTCTATGTCTATGCAAGTTTCAAGCCTAAAGAGCTTTCACTTAAGGGGGTATGTTAAAAAATAATATAAATCATATTATGGAACCTCACCTAACAACTTAAATTATCAGGTTGAATTGGTTCGATGAAAGAGTAGTTAGTTAAATATAGAAAAAATCGTATAGAAAACCAAATTGGCCATCACTATAAGCATTAAACCTAAACAAGACATGTTTGTTCTAGCCAAATCTTATGTATGAAATTTAAAATTAAATACTTAAAAATAGAAACTTAGAAAGTTAGTATAGTGGTTAAGAAGAATTAATTAAAATCATGTTTCTATGTATTTAGAATTATTAATTTGTTATACCTAAAATTAATCTCATGTAAATTAGAGGAGAATTTGTATATCGATACATTTAAGTGTGGATGTCATTGATAGTGGAAGTCGAGACTTTCCTGAATATTATTTGCTCATCTTTGAAACTTTTTTTTTTTTTTTTTTATCAATCTATAAAGAAACAAAAAAGGGAAAACATCGCCTTCCGTTTTAAGGTGTCAAATGCTGATCAAATTGGCAAGTGTAACCTCTAAAAATCCAACGGCATACCTTTACTTGCCACGTTTTGGAATCTAAATGAACATTTATGAAAATAGATACACAAAATATCATCTTACCCTAAATTAGCTCCTTGCCATTTTCACCACACGACCATTCGATGCTTATATATATAAATATGGGCACACTCCATGCCCTAAAACTCACACCAAACTTCCATTAGTCTTTCTTTGTTTACATTGCTTTCTTTGCTACTGGTCATCTTTCTTGATCACCTTATTTAAAAAATGTCTCCCAATTCCATAATCGAGCCTACGACGGACTTGCAGAAGAGAGCATATGTTACGTTCTTGGCCGGAAACGGTGATTATGTGAAAGGTGTGGTGGGTTTAGCCAAGGGTTTAAGAAAAGTGAAATCTGCATACCCTCTTGTGGTGGCTATTTTGCCTGATGTGCCCGAGGAGCACCGCGAGATTCTAGAATCTCAGGGCTGTATCGTCCGTGAGATTGAGCCCGTGTATCCACCAGAGAACCAGACTCAGTTTTCCATGGCTTATTATGTGATTAACTACTCAAAACTTCGTATTTGGGAGGTAATTAGTTAATCAACCCTAATCGTCAACTATTATTTTCTTGATATGTTACTATTATTGATGGCCATACTCCATAGGCATTAGCCATGCAATTATCTAAACGGGGGCTGTTATCAAGTCTCTCAACTTGTGTTCTAGAGAAGCACGCATGACATATCCCTAATCAAAATTACTAAAGTTTTTTTTTTTTTTTTTTTTGCATGATGGATTTATATGTTGATGTGATGGCCTCTAATTCACTATCTAATGTGGTTCCCTTGTGCTTGGTAGTTTGTGGACTATGGGAGGATGATATACTTGGATGGTGATATTCAAGTCTTTGACAATATTGATCATCTTTTCGAGAAGCCAACTGGATATTTTTATGCTGTGAAGGACTGTTTTTGTGAGAAGACATGGAGTACCTCTCCTCAGTATCAGATCAAATACTGCCAGCAATGCCCTGAAAAAGTTCAGTGGCCTTTGGAGATGGGCTCTCCCCCTCCTCTATACTTTAATGCTGGCATGTTTCTCTATGAACCTAAGCTCGAGACTTACTTTGATCTCTTGGAGACCCTCAAAGTCACCACCCCTACCTCATTTGCTGAGCAGGTAATTAATCTGGCCTGTTTAGGATAGTTATTATTACTATTTTTTGGAAGGCTTTCTTATATATATATACACCCTTATTTTTCGGATATTCCAGAAAAGAAGTGGTAGATTTTTCATTTTTTATTAATTTATCATCACCCTTATTTTTTTTACTTTTGATTTGCAGGATTTTCTGAACATGTTCTTCAGGGATGTATTCCAGCCTATCCCTCCTGTCTACAACCTTGTTTCGGCTATGCTGTGGCGCCATCCTGATAAATTCGACCTTGACGAAGTGAAGGTTGTCCATTACTGTGCCGCGGTAAGAGAATTCACTGTTACAAGTACAGTTCTTTCAACATATTGATCTATACAGATATTTTAATTGATTTTCATTTTTGTTCAAACTTCTAGGGTGCAAAGCCATGGAGGTATACTGGAAAAGAAGAAAACATGGATCGAGAGGACATCAAGGTTTGGGTGAAAAAATGGTGGGAAATATACGAGGATGAGTCCCTGGATTACAAGAATGCCACTGTGCCCGTTGCTCAAGAAAAACTTGGACCCCTAATGGCGGCATTGACTGAGGATGGGGTGGTTAACCACATGAATCTACCATCTGCAGCTTAATCTTAATTTCTAGCTAGCTAGTGTGTTTGGAGCATTAGTTTTTAGCCAATATATAAATACTATAAATTATTAAGTACAGGGATTAGGGCATTTATTTACTAGCCCTATATGCTTTTTTAGTTTGATTGTGATCACTGATGAAAGTGGAATATATATATGAAACCTTCGACATCTATAAAGTTGGAAAACTAAGAATAAAGAGAATATTAAGATAAATTATCTTTACTTGTTTTTCCCCTTAATTCTACCTTTCATTGTTCTTAAACATTCTGTTCTTTTGTTCGTATATCCTTCTACATTCTCCCTCCCTCCCTCTCTCTCTTTTTGAATAAGCCAGAGAAATTCATTAAAATTCCAAAGGAGCAATAGGCCAGATTCTACTCAATTCGTTTTTGCCGAAGAGACCCGTGTCTCCCTCTTCCAAGAGTCGTAAAGAATAAAAAACAAAGCTATCAGGAAAAGAAATGTGTTGGGCCTATTAAATGAATAATATTAAATAATATTAAAACATGGGCCAAAGATCCAGGCTGGTGACCCAAATGGTGAATTTCCATGTATGGAAGCCCAAGCTCTGGAAACAAGTGATGAAATCTCTCTCTCTCTTTTTTTAATACATCAATTCTAACGTGAACGTACCTCACATTATAACTACATAAACGAGTAATAAGAGTTCAACTCCTGAATCTCAAAACGAGTTTTGCAATTCTTTAATACTAATTTAATGTTGTTGTTTTTTTCAAAGAAAAATACAATAATCATTTAAGCTTGCAATTGTGAATTATCCCAGTCCTCAAGGACCATGAATTCAGAACTGTATATTGAAAGTTATTCTCAAAAAAAAAAAAAAAAGAAGGAAGGAAGGAAGAAGAAGAAAAGGAAAGGAACTGAATACTGAAAGTGAAAATTAGGCTAGTTCTAGAAAAGGTACGCCCATGGATTTACCGGTTTACTTGTAAATTAGTTTAGAGCTAGATATGTTGCTCATGCTTTGCATTTTTGTTGTGAACAAATTTTTTTTTTTATATATATATATATATATATATAAATGATACGTTATTTTTTTTACAATTTTCAAGTCATCATGTGGTAATTTAAATAATAAAAACAACAACAATAAATAAATAAACTATAAAAAAAACAATGAAAAAAAAAAACACACCTTGCTATTTGGATTATCAAACAATCCAATCTTAACCTAGTTGAAGCAAAACTTTTTTTTTTTTAAAAAAAGAGTAAAACTGTTTTTTAAAAAAAACATATAGCATTGGCTTAAAAAAAAATCAAGCAAACTTAGATGAATTTTCTAAACTTAGTTTAATATAAATAACTTGCAATTTGTTAAATCATGAACCTGAGTTCAATTAAGAAGCTTAAAAGTCATCCAATTTAATTTTAAAAAATAAAATCATTGAAAAATATTAATAAAAAAACTTATAAAAGAAAATGAACAACAAAAAAGACAGAAATGAGCTAAAATGTAACAGGAAAAAACTCAATGAGAATGAAATTTGAAAAAAAAAATGATTATGAACAAAAAAAATTGTAATTAAAAGAATGAGGACTGAACTTGAAAGATTAAAAAATCACAGGTGGTGAAATTAAAATTCATTTGTAATATGATAGATTGTTTATAGATTAAAAAAATAATAGGGGGTAAAATAAAAAAAATACTATTGAGGCTAATCCAATAAAATTAAACAAGAAAAATAACAAAATAAAAGTTAAAAATAGTGTATGAAAGAAAAAATAAAACATTAATTTTTTTTTTAAAAAAAACAAGACAAGCTCAACAATTCTCTTAAACATGATTTAATATCTAAAAATCATATCCCGTGAAATCTTTACCTACATTGTTTACCTATATTGTCACAATGTTTTGTGATAGGCTACTTTGTCTACTAAATTTTCATGAGTCATAAATCCGGCCTGACCATTTTATGAGAATAAATTATATAGAACATGTTTGAAAGTATGATTATGGTTGTTTTTAAAGAATATTTTACTTGAAAATATATTAAAATAATATTAAAAAAATTATTTTTGATATCAACATATCAAAAATAATCTAAAAATATCAAAAAATATATTAATTTAAAATAATAAAAAAAATTTAAATTTTTTTTAAAATATTTTTAAAACATAAAAATAAATCAGGTTGTAATGTGGGATAAATGTTGTCTTGGATTATGAATGCTTGTGCTTTCTTGTGTTTCTGTTTCTTAGTTCGAAGGGAGTGCTGCTATTCCTAAGAAATAAAGCCGGTGCGAGATGATATGGGGTTTCGACAGAGATCAATCCTAGTTAGTTTCTATCATTATTGTTTCTGAGTAAAACTAATATATGAATGCTGTTGTTTTTCCATTTTCTGCTGTGATTAATTTCAGTTTTGGTATGTTCTGTTTTTCATTTTATGTCGTTGTCTTGGTGTGACACTCACCATTCATGCGCTTCCATGGCTGACTCTATACTCTTCCGATATCACATGCGACAGGGAAGAAATAAAGAACTACTGAGAAGTAAAGAACGACGACTTGTATGGAAATTTAAGAAGGGAGTAGAAATGAAATCATTTCAATATATATAATTTATCTAATTTATATAGTGTGTGAAAGATTTTAAGCAATATAAATGAACTCTATGACCAATCTATTTAAATAATTGAAATCAATTTTAACACAAGATTAAAATGAACGGCTTTTAGTGTGGATAATATGGATGCCTATCTAAAATAAATCCTCATACAGGAGGGCTTGCAGACCACAGAATAGATAAAAGCATTTAAGAGAAACCTCCACACCAAGAAAATTGGGGACATGAAAGCCGAAGCCATATTCACGTCTAGATGTTGCAACAGCTTCCGTAGAGCTGAACATAAACAAGAGAAACTTCATGGCTTAGCTCAAATGCAAAGAGGGCGGCTGGAGCCAATTTGGCCAAGCAATCTCAGCCGACATGTCGTAATGAATACTTCAACACCCAATTACAGAATGAAGACAGTGGCCAGTCGTGTATCAACGCTATCACATGATAAGGATAACATCAACTATGGACATTACTTTTGTAATTCTTTTTTTTTTTTTTCCCCAAATGTGTTCCTCCCTGTAAGCAACTCAACACCTAATTCTACCCCCAGCTCAGACATTACCACTAAGCTATCGCTCACCGCCATTAACACTACGTCCCAACTGCCCCTTAAACTTACAGGAACAAATTATCCTTCATGGCGAGCACAATTCACCTCTCTGCTTATTGGTTATGATCTCCTTGGCTATGTGGATGGCTCATTGGCTCCTCAACCTGTCCACCTCGAACTACTTCCAACTCTACTATTGCAGCTCCCTCCATTTCACCTGCATACCAGCACTGGTATTGTCAGGACAAACTACTTCTCAATGCGATATTTTCGTCTGTGTCGGAAAACGTCATGCCACTTGTGGCCACAGCTGACACGTCCCGAGAAGCTTGGAGCACACTTGCTCGTCTGTTTGCAAATCGCTCACGGACTAGAGTCATGCAGTTGAAGGAAACTCTCACATCCAGCCAACGTGGTACCCGTTCATTCTCTGAGTTTTTGAAATCTGTCAAATTTATTGCAGATGAACTAGCACTCATTGACACACCTTTAACCAATGATGATCTTACGCTTCACATTCTTAATGGACTTGGTGCTGAATTTCGCGACATTGCAGGCCCTATCAGGGCTCGCGAATCCTCCCTCAGCTTTGAGGAACATGATCTCCTTATTGGTTATGAAGCAGATCTCAAACGACTAAAAGCCACCCCCCCCCCATTCTAGTGGCAACTGCCAATACCTCCTATCGCAGAGGCACTTCCTCTTCCAGATTCAAAAATTGCAGACTGCAACAAAGAACAACAAAACAAGTAATTCTAATAATATATAATTTATTTATCGAAATCAGTTCCATGCATCTTCATTAGTTACTCTTATTCCCAAAGTGCTTACCTGTGTCTTCATCTAGAAACAAATCGCACCTTCACCTCCAGACATGTAACCTTCACTTAAGAAATCTTTCCCTTCAGCACATCAGCCCCTCCTTCAGATCATCCAACTTTGCAGATGCCATGTCACAACACTGAAGTACCTATTGTTACTCCAGTTCGTCCAGTGCAAGGTTCAGATATAATTCCTTCCAATTAATGCAGCCTCTTCTCCACAGCGTGCATCCTCTGATCACAATCAGTCACCCGAGGTTAGTTCCTCTTCATCTACTCCCCCTGCCTCATCTTCACTTGCGTCTCACAGTGTGCCTCCAACAAGAACACACCAAATGACTACACGATCCATGAATAATAAACACCGCCCCAAGAAACTTTACCTTGTTACCAAGCACCATGTCTCTCCCTCTGTTGAGCCCACATGTGTGTCTCAGGCCATTAAAGATCCTAATTGGAGACAAGCCATATCTGATGAATTTACTGCACTTGTTCGACATGGCACTTGGACTCTTGTTCCTCCTAATCCATCTCCGAATCTTGTGGGAAACAAATGGATATTTAGAATCAAACGTAATCCTGATGGCAGTATCGCAAGGTAAAAGTCACGTCTTGTGACTAAAAGTTTTCATCAACGTCCTGTTTTTGACTATAGTGCAACCTTCAGCCCAGTTGTTAAACCAACTACTGTTCGACTGGTCATATCTCTAGCATTACAACAGAATTGGCCTAACTTGAATATTGATCCAATTAAACATAACTGATCAAGTTGATCTGGTTAAATTTAAGTGAGACCCGATTGATTCAACTCCAAAGATTATTTTTTAAATTTATGTCCACGTTAACTATGGTTTTAAAGGCTAATATGAATTACTAAATCTTTGGTTTGCACTAGATTACCCTGTGAGGTATGTTCAAAACAAACTGGTGTCATCCAACCATTCTCTGTAAAAGAAGCTTGCATGCTGCCCTCGCTCAGCATCTATAAAAGGGCATGTCGTCACGCAAAGCTTTGACAATTAAGCGAGAGCAATATCTCGCTTGGACCAAAGAAAGTGCGTTTCAAAGCAGAGTCACAATGGAACAAGTAGAGCAAATCATAAATGAGTTTGCCAATCTGGTCAATCTCGTCGAAGCTGTTATCGTGCATTGCCTTTCTCCTCCTCCTCCTCTTTTTTTTTTAATGATCACCTTTCTACTGTATGTTCTTGTAGACTTGTAGTGTTTTCCTAAATCACCATGTTGTGATCAAACCTTGTGGCTCATGATCATACGGTGATCACGAAATTAGGCAACTTTCTAACTTTTTATATATTATGATATGATACGACAGGGGCACGGATCTGGGTCTTGAAACGAAGGGCCTGAATCTAGGTTACAATCATGCCTTTGAGACCACGTTTGATAGCTTGGATGGTTTGCAAGAGTATCTTGATTCTCCCATTGTTAATAAATTCGCAGAAGGATTTCTCCCTATAATGGAGCAACAATTTGTGATGGACTACCAGCTCTCTTAACTTTAAGGATGCCACGGATCCTGAAGTTTTCGTCTATGAATTCTTGCCAGCTCGCTGAGGACGTATGAAGTGCCCCGGCCTTTTTAATGACCAGCTTGAAATAGATTTTTAAAATAAATTTAATTGTGTTGTTATATAAAAAGTACTGCAAAAATAAATAATGTTTGGCATGACAGACGTAATTCAATTCGCTATTTTAGATAGTTGTATGATATACCAAACAAAATAATTTTTTTTATAGAGTTGTTTGATGTATTTTTAGATAATACAAAAAATAATTTTTATTCTACAAAATTGTTCTAGTGGAGAATTTTTTATTCACTAAAAGGGATAAAACAATCGTCTAATTCGCTATTAATTTAAAAAAATTAATAAAAAAGTTGTTTAACATTGAACTTGGCTTGGAACTTAAATGAATATATAGAAATATTTTAGGGATTAAGTTGAGGTTCCCTATCTTTAAAATTCCAGGATTTGGTCTCATGCTATTGTTAAAGAAATGGAATCTCACACTTGGACTCGTAAAACAATGACAAGTATATTTTTAAGGGATAGCTAGATCGTGACCTGTATATGTGCAATGGAAATCTAAGAGGGGTGTGGCCTTCTAAACAAAATAGTACGAGGACCAAGATCAATAATTTTAAGTTTCCTCTGATAAAAAATTCAGGAAAGATTTTGAAATTTTAGAGGCTTAGAAGTTTAACCATCAAATTCACGAAGTAATTCAATTTTATGAAAATTAAAATTAATTTAATATTTTATTTGAAAATATATTAAAATTGTGTATTTTTTATTTTTTTAAAATTATTTTTATATCACTGTATTAAAATGATTTGAAAACAAAAAAAATAAAAGAAAAGTTAAAAAAATATTAATTTATTTTTTAAAACAAAAATATACCTCGGAGAGAGCCGTTGTGATCGACTACGCCCCCGCGCTTGCTAAACTGTAAAATTGTTATGAGCTGGATCAAGGTTGTTAAAATCGTGATTTTAACGCGGCACGAAAAGCCTTACACAAACTCGGATCGTAAAAACGGATCGTAAAATCGTAAAAAAATTGAAATTTTAAAATACATTAAAAAAAATTTATGTTTCAAATAAAAATTTATACATAATTCAAGCTCCTTAAAAAACATATTTCAAATAAAAATTCATATATATTTAAGCCTTCAAAACTACAGCTAAAGAAGAAGCAATGAGCCATATAGTGAAGCATAAAGATTCCCCAAGGGCATTACAGGCCTCCAAATCTGCAGATGGATCTTATAGAGTTGGTAACAGAGGAAAGAAAAATGCTCCTCCTGTCGATCTCAAGGAGTCTCTTAAAGTTCTTGCTAAACTTCATGAAGCACCTTGGTATTATAATGAAACTAAAGAGCATCCAAGATCATCATATGAATCAAAAGATGGATCTTGGCATACAATTCCAAAAGATGCTGCTCGGTTTTCCTGTGATGGGTGGGGGATCAATCATTTGTCATTTGAATCTCGAGATACCATCAAGTCCACCCCAAAACTAAAAGAGCTTCCAAGACTTTCACTGGATAGTAGAGTAATTTCAGTGAGTGGATCCAACATTGATTCTAGATCAAATTACCTTTCAAAAGATCTAGAAAGCATCAGCAACTCAAATGAAAAGATCTTTACTCTGCAGCAATCACTGAAAACTCAGAAACGGCCTCCCAGTGTGGTAGCCAAGCTGATGGGCTTGGAAGGATTGCCAGATTCTGCGTTCACCAGTCATAGTCAGCCAGGTTTGATCAAGAACTCATTGGTGGAGCATGATGATTCCTTCTCGAAATCATTGAAAACAAACGATCCAAACCGACCAATCCATATTCTGAAGTCTCAGAGAAACTCGGTGAAAGATCCAATATCACCCCGGTGGAAGAATCCAGATTTGGTCATGAAACCCATTTCAAGGCTGCCAATTGAACCAGCACCATGGAAGCAGCTGGATGGAAGTCGATGTTCTTTGAATCAACCTTTCAAGCCTGAAAAAGTTCCTGGGAAGACACCAAATTTGTTCCCTTCAGTTTATCTGTTCCAAGCAGCACAGGACCTTCTACATGTGCTGGAGCCAACACGCAGAAAACAAACTCTAACATCATAATAATTATGATCAGGTCACTCAATTGCAATCAGCCTCATCACTCTATCATATGTATAACCACAAAGTAATTTCATTTAAAATTAACAGATAGGTCATCACCGAAACAGATTAGAGAAAAACATACTTGTAAGAAAACTCAGGTATCCCAGAAACTGAAACCACATGACTCCTCTTAAATCCTTCCAGCCACAAGGGCACCCTGTTTCTTCCGGCTTTCACAGGTGACTCTGGATCAATGGTCGAGTCAGACATAACATTACATGCATCTGCACCATTAGCCCGGATAGGGATCTTCGCCGCCCTCCTAGAACTGCTACTTCCAATCTGCGACCGTGTAGAGAAGAGAAGAGAAGAGAGAAGACTGATTTCGGTGAAGAGAGCCTTCGATCTGTTAGAGCCAATAGGAGGGAGACACGTGGCAGAAACATTGAATTAAAATTTCCTGCGGGCAAACTCGTTCAATCGGTGGTGAAATCGCGATTCCATCTGATTTTAATAATTTTAATTGTTTAAAATCTGATTTTGCTCATTTTCGAGTTTAATGAACTATTTAGCACGTAAAGTCTATATTAACCTGTAAAAACGTACAATTTTACAACTTAAATCACGATTTTAACAATCATGGACTGGACTTCTACTATCGTGCTGTAGCCATGCGTGTTATGAAAAGGTGGATAGATTATGTGATATGCAATAATCTCTGGAGTTGAGCCTCCAAGTATTTATTTATACTGCCTGAGTGCCTATATATATTGAGCTATTTGGGACGAGTTCATGTCTCTAGAGCCAAGTAGAAACCTGAATCCATCTTGGTATTTCCTCAACTTCATACAGCTAAATTAAATAAAATATAGAGTGTTTGTGATGAACTTGTTCATATATGCCATTTGTTTTTCTTGCCCAATCAATATTTTTCTGCGTTGTTGAATCAACGCTTTGGTGGCCGCAAATGCTTCTGCAGTTCTTTGATTGGCACCCATGTTGTTAGCTTGTCTTCTTCTTTTCAATAACCAATATATATATATATATATATATATATATATATATATATATATATATATATATTAAAAGGCATTAAATTGATGAAGAAACCCGAAAAGTACAAAAAGCAAGCTGCAACAAAGAATAACAAAACAAGTAATTCTAATATTATATAATTTATTTATCGAAAAATATCAACAATTATATTTATGAGATTTACTAATGAAATCCCCTTAAGTAATGCATAAGATATCTATCTTATGATTATGATTATCATTATTTTTTTTATCATTTTCCTCGAACTTTTATCCTTAATTCTCAAGAATTTTAAGTTAAATATCTAATACAATTTTATTAACACGATTTGATGTAGTTTCGGTAGTGTTTTAGTTGGTTAATTGATATTGATTATTAATTCTTTGTTTTACGAGAATTATGAAATTAATTAATGTATTTATTTATCATTGTTTTTATGTTTTTAATTTTAATTTTTCTTACTGATTTTAATTGACATGTTTTTTTCCTTTTGTATAATTTGACACTTTTTTTTTTTTCAAATTTGACAGATATGCGAGAGGATTTGTGATTTAATCACACTTCGTAGCAACTCCACTACCGTGAATTTGCAGTGAACATGGGGAAGGCCTCATGAATTTGCTTGCAGCAGAAGGGATGGTTTGTTTTTGTTGTGCGGTCAAGGATTTCTGTTCGATGAGCAGAGTGATGGATTGGTGTATTTTAAGTGGTCATCAAGGAACTTCCTGTGAAATCTTTGGTTGCTTCGTAAAGAGGAGATTTGGAGAGAATTGTCTTATCTGCAGCAAACGTTTGTCGTCCTCTTTCCAACTTTTAGCAGATGGTTTTTCTGGTCTGTGGTTGTCGGGAGCTTAGAGCAGCTACCGATGTAAACATGATGGATGGAATCTTTCCATTTTTCATCTCTTTTCATCATGCAATACATGTTTTACCTCCCTTTACGTTTCCTTTGCGTAGGCACGAGGATTAGAGGGCTTGTAGTAAATCCAATACAGCACCTCCAGTTCCCTCTTAGGGCTAATAAATAGTCTTTTCAGTTCAATTTACTTTTCCTCTTGGCAATAGAATTGCTCGGAGCTCCTAGGGGATCTTTGTCGCGGCGTCCGCTCACTGGTGTGAAATTATATCAACTCTCAACTCCATCTAGAGATAATCACACAAGCATAGGAACTCATTCCCGTTTGAAAATTGGATGTTTTAAATTGCCGGTAATGGAGGCATGCAAGCATTCATGAGAAGGCTCGAGGGAAAGAACTTGTGACCCTCTGGTCCTTGCATGGCGCAATATGCCATCTTAGATTTCTTCTATACATCTCTAGGGGAAGGAAAAGGATCAGAGAACATTCCGAATTCTGAGCATTAGGTAAGACGATTTAGATACTATGGAACACACAAATCAAATGGCTAATTCTTTACTTTTCGAAAGGTGATTGATGGCCCGCATTTGTGACTGGGCGGAAGATAAGTATGGAACATTTCACAGCTCAACAATAACAAAAAAACCAACGGCTCCACGACTAAAATGTATCCATGCCACAGATAGGCTGGGAATTGAATTACATATTCTATCATTTGGGTAGGATCCCAATATACCAACAGCTAAAATGCCAATTTTTTGAACAAAAAATAAAAACAACTGCAATGACAATTCATGAGAACACAAGGTCTCACTAGTAATGGCCATTGACTCAAAATGCATGCACTCATCTCATCACGAATGCTGAACGTGTTTAGTTATTCTCATGTAGATGCAAGGAAATGAACAGTAAATTTCTTTTCAAACCTCATCAAATAAACGATGAGCAAAGCAGAGGGCAGTTTTACTAAGCCATTCGCAAGGTCTTTCAGCAAAAATGAAAAAGAAAGGTAATAATCAATCCTTTTAGATGTGAATGGGCTTGTCATGAGTGGCCATGGCAGCTTCCTTCAATGCCTCACTCATTGTTGGATGAGCGTGGCATACACGAGCTATGTCCTCACTAGAAGCATCATAAGTAAGAGCCAGCGCGGCCTCGTGAATGAGCTCTCCAGCATTAGGTGCCATGATATGGACTCCCAATATTTTGTCTGTCTCTTTCTCAGCAATTATCTTGACTAGCCCTTCAGCATCGTCAATTGCCTTGGCACGACTGTTTGCCAAGAGAGGGAACTTCCCAACACGGTACTCAACACCAAGTGCCTTGACCTGCTCTTCAGTCTTACCAACAGATGCAACCTCAGGATGTGTATATACAACTCCAGGGACCTTATCATAGTCAACGTGGCCGTGCTTGCCTGCTATGAATTCCACACAAGCAACTCCATCCTCTTCTGCCTTGTGGGCTAACATTGGGCCTGGAATCACATCCCCAATAGCATAGACACCAGAAACATTTGTTGCAAACCTTTCATTGACAGAAATTCGTCCAACCTTGTCAGTTTCCACACCAATCTTGTCCAGTCCAAGTCCAGCAGTGAATGGAGTCCTACCAGCAGAGACAAGAACCACATCAGCTTCAAGAGTTGTCTGGTCACCGCCAGATGCTGGTTCAAGTGTCAACTTCACACCATCTCCAGAAGTATCAACTCCTACAACCTTAGTTTTGAGCATGAATTTCATCTTCTGCTTCTCAAGCATGCGTTGAAATTGCTTGCGAACTTCCCCATCCATGCTTGGGACAATATCCGGAGCAAACTCAACGACGGTGACTTCTGAACCAAGTCGGCGCCACACTGAGCCCATCTCAAGTCCAATATAGCCTGCCCCAATGACCACAAGTTTCTTTGGAATCTTTTTCAAAGCCAAAGCACCAGTAGAAGATACAATTTTCTCTTCGTCGATGGTAATCCCAGGCAGAGACTTTACATCAGAACCTGTGGCAATTATGATATTCTTGCCTTTCACAACAGTGTTCGCACCATCAACAGTGTCCACTGACACCTCAGATGGGGAGATGAACTTGCCATATCCTTTGACATAGTTGACTTTGTTCTTCTTGAATAAACCTTCAATGCCTCGAGTAAGGGTAGACACAGCTTTGTCTTTTTGGGCCATCATGGCAGGTAAATCAACCTCAACAGAAGAGAACTTCACTCCATGGCTAGCAAATGAATGTTGGGCTTCATGGAACATGTGTGATGAGTGAAGAAGTGCCTGAAAAAAAGAAGGGTTGGATAAATTCCAAATGTGAAATATGTTCTGCGTGCAAACATTTTTTCCCAATGCTTGTCAAAGAGTTTGGCTATAAGAAAGAACAATAAAGCTACAAAAGATAGGTTGAATAACTAAATACAAAGAATACATAAATGAGTTGACAATCCAGGAGTAATACTTCTGGTTGTTAACTTCAAAGGCACAAATACACAATTCATTATATGTTGAATTCCAGAACATTTTAGACGAACTAATATAAACAAGCTGATTACAATACAAATCACCATGTCAACCACAGATGTAAAACAAACAATCACTAGAACTAATCAGACAACTTAAAAGTTCTATTCTGATAGTCTAAAGAGGTGTTTGGAAGTGTGGTAGTGATAGCAATTGTTGTTCAAAATTTTTTTTTGCCCGGAAACGTATCAAAATATGTTTTTTTTTTTAATTATTTTTAACATCAATGCATTAAAATTATTTGAAAACATAAAAAAAAATAATAATAATAATAAGCAAAAAAACAAAAAAAAAAATCCAAATTTTTGGGAAACACGGTTTCAACGCCGTTCCTAACAGGGATTAATTGCAGGATACTTTAGGCCTTCTATACACTGCAAAATGAACTTTCACGGATGGAGATCAAAATGTTGAATCCAATAACAAACAAAATCCTCTACTGTTTTTATTCCTTCCATTAAACAGTCAAAAACCTCTCCAATAGCCAAAGCATAATTTGTTCGAAAATTCGATAAACAGTACAATACATAAGAAGAAATCTCTATCAAAAAAGCAATCAGAAAAATTCCCATTTCCGACGGAAAACCCATCAATCAAATTCAGGTAACAAACAATACCAACAGATCTGAAAGCAAACAAAATATAAAATCTCACAGAAACAAACACAACCCAACAGCTTTAACACAAAAACAGATCAAAAAGAGAAACCAAAACAAAAGGGAATTACCTTTGAAGGGATACAGCCGACATTAAGACAAGTGCCACCAAGAGTACCACGTTTTTCAATACAAGTAGTTTTGAGTCCCAACTGGGCAGCTTTAATAGCAGCCACATAGCCACCTGGTCCACCACCGATGACAACTACATCGTTCTCTTCAGATCCCGAGGTAGCAAACCCACGATAGAATTTAGTGAGGGAATAAGAAAACTTGAAAGCATCAGCACTTGAAGAATTTGATAAGTTTCTTGTTAAAAAGCATGCCTTTCTCCTTGCAATACTTGCCATCGCCATTTTTGTTTGTCTGGTAGAACCGGTGTCGCTCTTTGTCTATGTTATTCGAGTTTTTTATTTTTGGTCTCCTTGGTACTGCGGCTTTTGACAACTCGAAGGAGGGTAGAAATTTCGCCAAATTTCAAATTGGTCCCCAAATCATAACTATAATCTCAATGGTATCCTCAAAGATTATTTTTTTGTCTCAATTAAGTTTCAAAGGATTTATATTTTCAATTAAGCTTTTTGTCTAAAATCTTCAAGATTTTTAGGGAGAAAATAAAAATACACTATAAAATTATTATTTATCTGGAACTTTATAAAATATTAAGAAAAAAATAGAAGTGGTTGAAGAACTCAATTGAGAAACCCTATAGAGTAAGAAATTTATTTAAGGACCACAATAAAAATATCAATACATATTCGAACTATTATTTTAAATTACTAATGCTAAATTTATATCCAATCTCCAATTGAGTCTCCCACAGACCATTTATATATATTCATAAATTTCTCATAAACATTAGCAAGTTTTTCATGATCTATTAAATTTGAAAGTGGGACGATAATTGAAACAAAAACAGACAATACCCTACGGAGAAAAAACTACAAATCATATATAATCTAACAGCTGGTGAGGTATGATAGAATATTATAAAAAAGGTTTTTGCTTTTTACTTTTCTTAGGGTAGAAATCAAGTGTATCTTATTTTATAACTAGCTGAGCTGTTCTTTCCTTTACTGTTTTGGTTTTGATGTAATGGCAGACGGTGGCGTTTCTATTCTTTGATTGAATTGAGGCCTGTCCTTGACTTAAACATTGAACATGAACCATTTATGAAAAGCAGATTTGTGGGTCATCGGCTAATATATAAAGTTTAGGTACTTAATTTCCTATTCATAAAGAATGGGAGGCCCGGTTTGATTTTGATGCCTTCCAAAATTTACAAATGTACAGTATTTTCTAATGGGGATGTTGCCCCTAGAGATGGTGTCTATTCAACGGTTTGAACGGTTGAGATCTATTGGTCAAGATGAACTTTTTCTTAGGTGGGTTAGGAAGATAACAAATCAAACGGTCCTGTCTATGCCAAGTACAAAATATCGATGTAGATTTTGTTTATTGAAATTCTAGAAAATGGTGGCCTTAGAAATCCTAGCATTACCCTTTCCTTATAGATGCCTGGTGGTGGCGAGCTTAGACAACAATTCCTGCTAAGATGATGAGGCCTTTGTGTGCCACTACTAAAGCCAGCTCGAACGAAATTTGTCGTGAAACCATTTGATCGATTTTGTGAACGAGGTTCGGATGCTGGAAACCATCAAGGATGGCGAAAAAGAAAAATATCCTTTGGCTTTGGGACAAAATAGGAGAGGCAAATTCTCAAAAGGGGTTGCACGTGAATATCAAAGCCCTCCCGTTGAGCGAAAAAAAATAAAAAATCCATATGTAAATAAGGTTCCTATAGTTCTTACTTCTAAAACAATTTATTTTATTGAACATCGCTCAGATTCTCAAGAATTAGACTTGTAACTAGGATTGCATTCAAGAGGCACATGACACATAAGTTGAAGTCTCATTTTCATTATCCCCATGGACAGGTAAACAGGGATGATGTGTACAAGAGAAAACAAAGAAAAAAGACAACAGGCCATCGCCTTGACCGGAACCCAATGAAACCAAAATAACCTTGCACTGTCAGTAAACAACAAAGACTAGCATTTCACTTGGTGTATTAACCTAACCCCTGGCTGTTTTTCTAAACCATCCGAAACAGTCACGGCAGATGAAAATCCTTTACCATACCAGGCATCACTAAATAACGTGAAATAATTTGTATGCACATTCAATTGCCTTCGAACAAGCTCTTCAGCTTGCTCCAAGCCTCGTGCCCCAACCTTCGGCTCTGAGGTACGCATGACTCAACAGGATTAGGAGAGGCGAAGCAGACAACAACAGCAGTGAGATTATCAGCTGAATGGAGGCGTGATGCTTCCATGACTAGTTCTCTGGCACTAAGTTCTGGGTCATCATGCCGCCTAAGCCCACGACGGACAAGGCTGACAGCATGCTGGCTTGACATAACATCCCAGATACCATCACAGCCAATAATCAAGAATTCATCAGCCTCCGTTAACATAAACTGTTGAACCTCTGGCTCAGCAGTGAGAGGTAATGTGGAGCCAACTCGAAGCTTAAAATCCCAATCTCCAAGGGCTCGAGTAACAGAAAGAGAAGGCTTGTGATCTTGAGACACATCAACAATATAGTCACCTTCAACACGACCACCCAACTCCTCAACCCGTCTGCGTTCTGACAAATTAGAAGGCTTGTGATCTTGAGACACATCAACGGCTACGCCTTTCCTACAAAGAACAGCTCGACAGTCACCAGCATTTGCAACCACTAAATGCCTTCCAAGAACTAGGGCAGTCAATGCTGTTGTTCCACATGAACTGCTAACAATGCTTTTATCAGCCAATGCAGAGTCAGCCTGTAAAAACGCTTCCCTATGGGAATTTAACAGTGCTCTTAGGAAGACATCATCGACAACAGATGTTTGTGGCAAGTGAACATCTTCAAAAAACAACCTCACAGCATTCCTCTTGACATAAGCAGCTGCATCAGGCCCTTCATGACCATCAAAAACTGCATAAAAAGAGCTCGGACACTTGAAATAAGAACCCAGATGGGCAGATAGATCATCAATCCTAACGTGTTCATCATCCATAGACGGCCTTGATCCAATATCTGCATAGCTACCAGAACGGATGCAAGGAAAAGGCTTGGCAGCAGAAGACTCCACAACCTACAATGCAAGAGACAAAGAGGTAAGTACATGTTCGGAGAAATCAATTGTTAAGCAGAAAATACAATGATACAACATTTTAAATAAATAAACTGCGCTATGGACAAGAAAGCATGTGAAAAAAAGATGATAACAAACCCAAAATAACTCACTAACACATAAAGCGCAATAGGTTGTAGAGATTTCAAGGCAAATTCCAACTCCTTAACACTGTTTTCATTAAGCCCAGCATATTAAATTGTACAACCCTTTTGACTTCATGAGCTAGGATTCAACACCTGATAAATCAAGGGAAAACCCATAATTTATAGCTGAAAACCCCCAAATTATACCAAAAAGAAATAAATCTAATCCTATTATCCTTAACCATAAAGTAAAAGGCAAGTATCTAACTTGTAATCCTTGACTAATCAATCGCCTTATGACACCATTCAGCACCGAACAAATTGCCCCCTTAACACAAACAACAATAAATTTTCAGTTAGGGACCGAATTTCCACCAGAAAACACGCGGAATCAATAAAACTTGGCAGTCCAATTATCTCGAGAAACCCAAAAAAAAAAAAACGAAGTTAAAAATCAAAAGCCCAATTTAGATTCTTCCTTAAAAGGGAATCACAAGCTGCTATTAACTAAAAAAGAAAAATCTTGAAATCCACGAAAAGAAAGTAACTTCAAGCAAAAAATAAAGAAACCGATAATAAATCTTGAGAATTAAAGAACGTACCGTCTCAAAACGCGAGACTTCTGTGGAAATCGAATCAAAAACCGGAGTTGAAGGAGCCATGTTCTGCTGATCTTTAGCCATGCAAAGTTGATACTGCACATCAATAACATTGCACATTATCTCGGTTGTTTCCTTCATTGTTTTACTACTCACAAAGATTTTCAGTCGCTTTTCTAACATAAACTCGCCTTCTTTCTCAGCTTTTCAAAAGGTACGAGATATAGGGTTTTGGTTTTTAATGTAATTGAATTGAATCGAATTTCAGGATCAAAGAATGTTTCTAATGGTGTCTGTCTTGCTTGTTTTGTTGAATTTATCTGGGGCTCGGGGGCTCGGGGGCTCGGGGGCTCGGGGGCTGGGTAACCGACACGTGGAGGTCATGACTTTGAAGAGACTGAGACGGGCACGAAACTCGAGATACACGCGAAATTGTTTGAGTTGAGTGCGAAATGTGAGAACTCGACGGACGATTCCCCTGTCCTTTTATGAAGTTTTTTAGTTTTTTTTTTACCTTGCGGCTTTCTCTTCCTTTTTTAAAAAAAATTTTAATTTTTTGTTTTGTTTGTGTACGCGGTTTTTTGTGTATAGTTCAATGGATCTTATCCTAATCCTCGAGCATTAAAAAGGCTTTCTATGTATAATTATTATTATTATAGACAAACTAAACCTTTATCAGTGTGTATATATGTGATTTTTTTTAAAGGTATATTAGTTTCTGTATTTTAAAAGTATTTTTAAAAAAAAATTAAAAAAATTATTTTTTTATTAACTTTAAATTAATATATTTTTAGCGTTTTCAAATTATTTTGATATGTTGATATTAAAAATAATTTTTAAAAAATAAAAAAAAATCATTAACATGTATTTTAACACGAAAAATTATTTAAAAAATAACCACAATCATATATTACTTCTTGCATATATTCTTGTGAGGTCGCAAATTACATTTTTTAAGGTTATTATCTCATAAGTTATCCTGATTTCAATTTAAAAGAAGGATGTTAAGAAAATAACACTCTTAAATGCATCAATTGAAATGTGGACTACATCCATATCATAAACGAGAGAGTAACGGATTTTAATGTATAAAAACTAAACGCTAGTAGGTGTTAGTAGATGTTAGGGAGTGTTATAATAATTATTTTTTATTTAAAAATATATTAATATAATAATTTTTTTAAAATTATTTTGATACCAGTACATCAAAATAATTTAAAAACAATAAAAAAATTAATTTAAAACAAGAAATTAAAAATAATTTTAAAACAGAAAATAAATGAACTCGGATCACTTTCATCACGATAATTAAGCAGCGTTGAAAGCAAACTTTCTCCAATACTAAGATGAATCAAACTAGTAAATTACTCCTTACAAATATAAGCAATTATCTCTTCTGTTATTGTAAATGACAAAGTTGTGGGATCTTGGAGCTTAGCAGTTGGTGTGTTGGAGCAAATTGTGATGAGTAGATGGTACTTCTGGGCTTCATAAAACTTGCAGTTTTTTTTTTAAATGAATTTGTTTTTAGTCAGATAATATATATATATATATATATATATATATATATATATATATTCTAGTTGGTTATTAATTCTTTTTAAAATTTATTATAAATACTAGAAGAATATTTTATTTTTTCAATATAAAATTTAAAGTCTTTTAATATATATACTATTTTTTAAATTTTATTATTTATAATATATATAATTTATATTCATATGAACTATTTTTTAATTTTTTCATATAAAATAATAAAACTTCAAATATATATTTTTCTAATTTTTCTAAATTAAATCACATCAACCCATATAACCCAAAACTCAAGTCAATCCCTGAGTCAGATCTAATAACAATCTAATAACAATCTAATAAATATCGTCCGTAGGCCATATAGTGGATTAAGCGAGGGAACAAGAACCCCGTGAAGAAAACATACGCTCCACCCATTTTTTTAAATATAATAAAATATTAATTATCATATATCTTAATAAATATTCGTGTTCTCGCCTTTTGTTTGCATACCATAAACTGAATTTATTTTGATAAATTATCATACAAAACCAAACTAAAGAAAATTGTTCGCTATTTGAAAGTCCAATCCTTTTCTATTCTCCCGTGTCTTTGACAATTACCAATTTGATTCCGGGAAATTCGGGACAAGCAGATCAAAGAGCAAATTGCATTGCCTGGTTCAATATGCGGAGACCATGATGTGGTTTGGTGAATGACCTTTATATTCTTATTTTGCACTCGAATATTCGTCTGAGGTATTCGATTTAACACTAATGCAACTTTCCCAGTCCAAAAAAGAAAAAAAACAAGAAAAGAACAGAAGAAAGCACCGGAGATGACAGGAGGTGTCTCGCTTCTATTTACACAGAAACTTTGGGTCTCCAAGTGAGACCAATTTTCCGGTAGCCAGCCCAGATGACTGCCCCTTCTGCAAAAATTCTATGTACAAAGAACACAGAAGAAATATGTATAAGAGGAAAATAAAAACATGTACATTCTAGGAGCAACCACATCAAGATGTGGAAGTTATTCTGTACAGCTTCAATCACCAAACATGAAGATGTGCTCTCCATAGTGATTCCCCTTGTATCCCAGAAAAATTGCACTTCTGACAAGAAACCCTGTTCCAATAGTCTCTGCAGGTGCTTGTTTAAATGGCGGATGCTAAAACCTCCATCAAGAACATCTTCCCTAGTCCATACCTGCATATGCATCTAATCACACGAGCAGCATTCACAATTGCAGAAATTCAGGTTTTGCCTCCCAATAATATGCATAAGCAATTAGTCAGGTAGTATTTTTACTTGATTTATAAAATGCTTGGAAGTCTAAAAAAGATAATGCAATTCCAACGTTATACCTTCTGAAGAGCACAGGCATGTGGCCTAAAATCTTTAACATTCAAAAGCATAGAAGTTGTATGACCCCACTTCAGCAAAATATTAACCACATTCTCCATTGAGCAGTTTTCCCAAAATCAATTGGAGCTGTTGCCAAATGTTGAACTCTGAGTGACTGACTCAGGCATCTGCTGGGGTGACCAGATGCAATCCCCTTCCTTTGAAATTCCTTCTAGTCTGGAGACATCTGCACTCGGTGCATATGGTTTTGTCACTTGATTTTTGAGCATTTCCTGAACAACAAAGGGAGGAGTCATTAAAAATAGAGAAAATCCTGCAACGGTTGAGCCAAAATGCTGACATCTCATGCTTAGAGATGCGTTATGCTGGGCTACTAGTTCACTATAACTTGTAGGCACTAGCCAGATGTTGTATCTCTACTTGTAAATCAGACTCATAGTTTGGCTAGCTTGAGCACACAAGAATGGAATAAGATGTAGGACTGGAAACTAACATTTGATAGGTTGCGTCCATAAGTGTTAACTGCTCTCTCTATTGAAGAGTAGACCTTCAGGGCCTGATCTGTCTCACGGCTGCATTTTATCACACGAAATTGTTCTTTTGACTCTGTTGATCTACTCCGTAAATAAAGAGTGAGTCGTGAAGGTGGAGCTTTTGGTTGGTCCTTCTTCCCATGAGTCAATTCCATGGTCACCAAGTCAACCCATAAAACACCCCACGATACTGAACATGGATCCCTTGCCGGGCTGAACTTCCTCTGAGCTAAAATGTTGGATGGTTGCTGAAAATAACAATATAAAGCTTCACACTCAAGGCAAGCCCATGGTGATTAATGGACAAGAAAGGAAATACAACACTTATGTTCCTTGTCAAGGAAGCTTACTTGCAGCAACATGACTCTTCGATGTGTTACCACAATGATCTTTCCTTTAGGGAGCATAAAGTGATCTTCATAAGCATCTGATAAGGCAAACTTCCCACGCACTTTAAATAGATCAACCTGGCCAAAAAATGAACCCGACTCTGCCAGCTGCAATATAACCTTCAGGAAGAAAAAATGTGCGAAAGGATTCAGAGTAGTGGTGATATTTACATGACATGTAATAAAAGAAATGAACGTTATAAAAATCTGAACAATAACAGTTAAAAAAGCTCCCAAAGTTTTTTTTTTTAAAAAAAAAAGTTTAGCTTTTTAATAAGATATCAGGATAAGAGTCAAAATATGATCTCAATATGATGTCTGGCCAATGTTTGTATATCTAGCTGATGAGAATCTCTTTAAGATAGGAGTAGCATTTGTGGGCAGAGAGGGGCACATGAAGGAAACAATTACAATTCTCCATGAAAGAATTTGTCAAATTCCTATGCCAACAGATTCACGACAACCCATTAAAAGACCAGAAAAGACAAACTATGATCTGTAAATTACACAAGCAAGGTTACCTGTCCTTCAGATTTGTACTCATTATAAGGTCGAAGCAAATTATCAGCACTAATAACACGAGGCAACCTCTGGCGGAGCAGTTGTTCCTCTGAGGTTATAGCTGATGTTATCTTCATTCTCATAGCATTGGCCCCTTCCGTGGTTTTGGACAAAAGATCCAAAACCCCACTGACTGGCTGAGCAGCTGCACCTATTATTCCCTTTCCAACTCCCTGAACAAAACCCTCAACACCTGAATTTTTTGCACCTTCAAGAGGCTTTGTTAGAATACCGGTAACTCCTCTAAAGAGGCCTTTTGCTAGTGCTCCACCTCCCTCCCTAATGACATCACCAAGAGCCTCTACACCTTTGTTCTCCTGGAGGACAAATGTAAATTTCAAAATTCCAGAATTTAATTAAAAGATAGTACGAGGATATATCAGCCGGGACAAAGCAAAAACATGCAGACAGGAAGAGTATCAGGGTGGGTATGAGAAAGCCTTCAATGTCAGCCAAATTTTGATACACTGGCACCCACCCTGCCTCAAGGACAAGGGGGCATAATTTTTTTCTTAAAATTCACCCCTATGCTCCATCCACTCCACCCCTATGCTTTACCACACTCCATCTAATGAGAAAATAAATAAATGAAGATCAGTGATATAAAAAAAACCCAGAAGCTTCCTTTGCAGGTGCCATTGCAAACTTGCTGGAGAAGCCTGATTACTTTATGTTATGCTAAAGCAATATGAAGGAATAAGAAGAATAACTCCATATACATCATGATTCACATGTCCCGTTTCTTCCATGTATATTGTACATTGCTTGGGATTCCTACTCAAATTCATATCAGATGGGCCAGTAAATGGACACTTCATCCATGAAAAAACAACATAGATGGTGCCACTCATTCAGAATATGGTGTTAATAATTAACCTGATTATGTTCTTGATCTAGGGAAATGCCTATTCACTCATACGGAACAATCAAGAGAAGAGAAATCAAAATTTTATAGCAGACCTGTCTCTGTCGACTTTGGATGAATTTTTTATCCATCGATAAGGCAGCTACACCTTTACTCATATGTCCAAGTGCACTGCTTGCATTGCCCAATATATCAACACCAGAGAGCAGTTGAAGAGGTTGGCGAAGTAGATCCTTTTTTATGTTTGAGACAGCAATACCTATCATAGTACTCTGTCTCATGCACATATTCTCATTAAATCTTTGATTTAATCTCACCTGATCAACACAAAAAAGCAAGTCATATTCAGCATTTCAGTCATAATAATCTGCAAAAAGGCATGCAAAACAGAATTAACTTTTCATGTTGAGAACAAAAAATTAACATGAATGGATAGCAGAACAAAGGAGCACCTTGATGGATATTCCAAACACAAGTGCTAAGCTTAATGGACAGGCACAGTGCCATACATTTGAGGCAGTGGCACAACAATAATCCACCACAAAAAAACTGAGCCCATTTTAGCAAGAGCAGTAAAGCACAAATGGATTGAACTATCAATAATTGTGCTATCAATTTTGAAGCAAGATTTGGATCATTGAAACTAATTCAGCATTCTAATCTTGGATCAGTACTCGAGGTACTATTCATACATGCTAGTACCTCAAGTATGAAACTAATTCAGCATTCAAAATTCAGGGACTTCAACAGTCAACATTAAAAGATCTCAGAACTAAGAAATAGAAGAACAATTGAATCACTTACAGGCATATTTTCAGTGTTGCCCAAAGCAGTCATCAAGGATGACCAGAACCCGAGTACTCCTCTTGGCCTTTGACTAGGTGACATGGCCATTGAAACTTTGAATCGAACTTCTGAGATGTTGAGAACACTGTAATTGCAAGAATATTAGATAAATTAAGTTTGGTCTGTGCAAAAGCTAAGTTTCAAGACAGGTTTTCGCATACCCGATATGAATAATTGGATCAACCGACACAGCAGTTGTTTTTGTATCATACAACCTACTGAGGTTGACCTGCTGGATCATCTCATGAAGGCGCCAAATGATAGGTTCATGGATGTTTATTATGAAAGCAGAACCTTCAGGTCCCTGTTAAAAGCAGCGAGTGAATCATTATCTATATGTACAAAGAATAATGTGAAAGTTAACACAATTAAGGTCAAGCAGACTCACAGTGAAACCAATATAGGGATAGAGACATAAATCTAAAGATCCATTTGATTGCATTGTCATGGAAAACTTCAATACATAGTCTCTATCCTCCCCAACTTTCTGTGGTCTGAAGAGAACTGGCATTGGAGTTAATGGTAACTGGTTATCCACTTGTATTCCATGCACTCTTAGATTCAACCTATAAGAGAAAACAATACAGCAGTTGGTATTTTAGTCATTACCCTTCATCAGATGTAAACTCTAGAAACAAACTTGAAGCCACAGGAATCTAGGAAATTAATTTGGCCAAGAAATATTTACAAATGTTAAAACCACCAGAAGAATAAACTCCGCTTTCAACTTTCCAATTCCAATTGTTGACAAATAAGTACACAATCTACAAACTCCTAATGCTAGTGACCAGAAACTATACACAGGAAAAATTTCTCAGAAATGTTAATAATGCCAAAGCACAACTTTTCAATTCAATTGTTGGAAAATAAGTACATAATCTAAACACTCCTAATACTAATATAAAGAAAGTATACAGGGAAACATTTCTCAAAAACTTCAATGATGTCATCAAAAAATCACTAAGCTAGGCATCCACTTGGAGCTTTTGGATATAAATAGTTATACCCTGTTCAAGCTTTATAATCTACACAATCCTAGAAGCAATAAAACCTTTAGTCAAAGATTATGCAACAAAATTGCATAGCAAGTATAGATGCACTTCAGGGCACTCTAAACCTGGAGTCATTTGGACGTCCATGAACATCACAAAGGAACCTCTAAAACCATTGTGTATGCAACAATAAGAATCAAACAATTAAATGCCACCAGTACTTTAGGGGAGCAACAAACTAAAGAGTTACTGATAACAATCAGACTAACAGTTTCATCATTTTGATGTCTCAACCACTATTTCATAACTTTGCTACTAGGTATGTATGCTAAAGAAAATTCCTTTGGGAGAGAAGTGTTAACCTAAACAACCAAGCATGCATTCAGAATTTCTTGAAAACAAGAATATAAGCTCTTGTTACCCCCGTGTGATGCTTACTTTGTAAGACTACATTGAAAAATGGCAACCTGACTACAGAATAAAAATCAATTCAAAGACTGCTCTTACCTACTAAAACCCAGACCCCAAACCAGTAGAATATGCTAAAGAAGATTCTGGAACAGAAAGATATAAAATCTCCTCGGTGTGTGGTCAATAACAGATATTCCAAAGCTCAGCAAGCTCAAGACAACATGAAATCACAACCTGTGGACGATGCAACTGCTGTTGTTAGAGAATCATTTCCACATAGTTGTGATGATGGCGGTTTTGACTCTTCTAACAGTAATTGGAAGTTCATTTTCTGGCATCCAGTCACTGATCCTCACAATATTCATTTGTCTTCTTTATCAGATACAGTAACCTCGTCATGGTCTAACAGGCTGACCCTCTGCATGATTTGGTGCGGCTGGTGATCAAGAATCCTCATCAATATTGTATTTCAATGATTTTGATGAATCTGTCCATCAACTAAAAGTTCCAATAATCTTGTTCTACCAA